>CM054063.1:312183033-313383033 GCA_028641055.1 Alopecurus myosuroides | reverse complement strand
TTGATCTCGTAACGCTTTGTGTCTTCGAGGGTATGTGTTCTTCTTAACCCTCTATTTGCCCGTTGCACTTCGTCTCCTAGATTAGATCTTGGCCTTTCGGGTGTCTCTCGCGTAGGAAAATTTTTGTTTTCTATGCAACGACCCCTTCAGCAAAATGGACGTATCATGTGGCAATGTGGTACCCAAATCTTTCACAGGTAAATTATATTTCAGTATCAGAGGTTGACGAAGAAAAATATTGTCAATCTCATTTCTCTCTTTCATAAATACCTCAATTTCATGATCCTCCGTGTATTGATGCAAAGCATTGTTAGGAGCAAGAGAAATAGAAGCAAGTTGTTTAACTTTAAAATTCTCATCAGGTAATTTAGATTCATAAGGTGCTCTAGCAAATTTAGAGAAATTGAACACATAAGATTTTCCATCAAATTTAGTCAATATCTTCTCTATCTTACAATCTAGAATAGCACCACAAGTGTTCAAGAAAGGTCTACCAAAAATAATAGTACAAGTTTTACTAGCAGCCTTACCAAGTACTAGAGTTTTTTTGAACGTGTTGCCGTAGGGAAAAAGACCTACAGTGTAAATTTAATATTAAATGATATGAGAAAGCCAGGAGCTTTCTAAAGAATGCAATATCTCAGGTTACAAAGAGAGAAAAGAACTAGGGGTAATAAATGGAATGAATAACAATAAGATATTAAGTGAAGAATTCCAAAACCCAAGCAAGGAGGTCCTGAACTAACAAGGAGGGTAGCCTATGCTAGTGCAGAAGAAGATCATTCCGACAAGTGGATCTCCATCTATTGAGGGATGGGACCTTGGCCTGGAAAATAAAATCATTTCGCATTCTCCAAATATTCCAACAAACACAAGCAACAATCTCTGTAAAGCAGAGACCCGAGAAACCATTCCTGGAATGGAGAAGACGATGGGGGGAAAGGAGAGCACAATCCCAAACAATATTGGTTTCCTCCCAACATCTCTTAGCAAATGGGAATAGGAAAAAGAGGTGATCCCTAGATTCCAGGATACCTTGATCACAAAGGACACAGAAAGGACCTCCTTCAAAGGACCAATGTTTTCTAATCATCAGGTCGTTGGTATTGAGTCGATCCATATGCAGTTTCCACAAGAAGACACGTAATTTGGGAGGCATTTAGATTTCCAAATCATCATTAGAGAGTCTTGTCGAGGAAGTCTCGAGAAGATAAACAAGTAAAATTTGGATGCCAAGTATGAGGTGGATCCCCAAGTAAATCTCCCTATATCAGCTATGTCGCCACCTAGGTTGAATCGAGCAAGGATCGCTTGTGCCGATGTGAATTCCTCGAAAGCTTGGACCGAAAGGGGCAGGGCAAATGAAGAGGATGCAACAAGCTCAGTCCCCCATTGAAGCAACCGAGATGTTTTCATCAATAGCAAAAGAGAAGAGCCTGGGGAACTTGTCACATAGCAGGGTGTTATCAAACTAGAAGTCCTTCCAGAACATGGTTGAAGCCCCATTGTTAACCAGAGAAGAGGTGATGCTTCCATAAATATCAATAAGTTTAAATATGTCGCGCCACCAGAAAGATCCACGCGCAGATTGAGCATGAGGGGGGATGGAAGGGTCATAGGGAGACCAAAAAAGCTTAACCCAAGGAGTATCATGTTTGCAATAGAATTTATGTAGGTGTTTCATGAGGAGGGCTTTGTTCAGAATTTCTAGATTTTTGATGCCCAAGCCACCCTGAAGTTTAGGGTGACAAACAAGCGGCAATGCAGCAAGGGAATTAACCACTTGAGTGTCGTCATTTTTGCCCCAGAGGCATTGTCTTCTAACTCGGTCAATAAGGAAATGGTGGTTTGGGGAATACGCAGGGAGCACAAAAAGTGTATAGGGAGGGAAGAGAGAACCGAGTTGATGAGGGTGAGCCTACATCCATAGTTGAGGAAACGGACACTAGCATTAAGGCGGCGTTCAACCTGATCCACAATCGGTGAAAGGTCTTGTACAGTGGGACGGGTTGCACCCAATGGTAGTCCCAAGTAAGTGAAAGGGAGGGAACCCGTGGCACAACCAAAAGTGGAGGCGAGGATATTAAGACCCTCAGGTGAGATATTAATTGGCATAAGACACGATTTGGAGTAATTAACACGTAGACCAGTGGCACCCGAGAATTTGATCAACAGGTTTTTGAGAGCAAGAAGTTGATCAGGACACGCTTGAATAATAACTAGTGTATCATCTACGTATTGCGAAATAGCAAAGTCCAATCCCAGAATAGGAAGAGGAGGTATAAGAGTGCCTTCAGTCACGAGGGAGTTAACCATAGATTGAACGAGATTCGCTCCTGCAACAAAGAGAATTGGCAAGAATGGATCGCCTTGGCGAACGCCACGTCGACAAGGAAATTTCCTCCCAGGGACCCCATTGAGAAGGACCGACGAGGATGCAATAGTGAAGATGGCCTTAACCCAAGAAATCCATCTCTCATAAAAACCCCAACATTTGAGGATGGCAAGGATGGAAGCATGCTCAATAGTGTCAAAGGCCTTAGCAAAATCCAATTTCAGAATCACTGACTCAATATTGGCATGTTTGCATTGATGAATGTATTCATAAGCCCACCCAATGCAATCATGTATCGAATGACAATTGAGGAATCCATATTGGTTAGAATGCACTAGGGATAGAATAATTTGTTGCAAACGGTTGGCCAAGAGTTTAGTGAGGAGCTTAAATGAAGGATCCAGCAGCGAGATTGGCCTAAAATCATTAGGACAAGTGGGTTTAGTGATATTGGGGATGAGCGTGATATAAGCATCATTAATACTTTGTAAGTAGACCGAATTGGACCAAAAATCATCACATAGCTTGTAGAAGTCATGGCGAATAATAGGCCAGCAGGTTTTGATAAATAATCCAGAGAAGCCATCTGGACCGGGGGCCTTGTCTATAGGGAGATCCGCCACAATGCAATCAATCTCCTCACGTGAAAAAGGAATGGGCAAAGATTTCAATCCTTCCCTGCGTGAAATGTATTTCGAGAAATCAAAAGAGGTGTCGATTGGGGATGAAACCCCGAGACGATTTTTGAATGAAGCCCACAAGATGCCCTCTTTTCATGATGATCGGATGCTAGAGTCCCTTAGCAAGAGAGGAAATAAAATTGTGTCGAAATCGAATAGTAGCCATAGAGTGAAAGAACTTAGTATTCTCACCCCCAAATTTAGCCCACCGAGTGGTGCAGCGTTTTTTCCAATATTCGTGTTGACAATCAAGAAGGAATTGGAGTTTCTTTTTCACAATGCTACGAAAGTTCCACTCCGTAATATGTAGAGAGTGTAATTCCTCGATCTCATCAAAACGGAGAATAGAAGCATTGCAATTATCAATATAAAGAGAAAGCATCGAAATGCTAGTGGACTAGTTGCGAAGTGCCTTGCGGAGGAGTTTAAATTTGCCTGAGATTGAACGAGCACTATCACCCGGACGGTGTATGTCCCAAATGCGAGAAACAACATCAATAAAACCGGGGAGTTTAACCCAATGATTCTCAAAGCAGAAGACCACTGCTTTCGGTATATCAGTCCCAATCGAGATAACACACGGCATGTTTTAACGAATGAGTTAGGGTATTTGAGGGTCCATGCAGTCGACTTGAAGAACCAGTCCAATTGCACCAATAATAGTTCAGCTTGCATGTTACTCCAGGTGAAACAACTATCCTGAATGGGAAGTTCAATAAGGCCTAAGTATCCAATAACCTCATTGAATGTAGACATATCATCTATGTTAGCACCAAGGCGGTTACGGTTGTCGGAGAAACGATAAAAATTAAAATCACCAACTATGAGCCAATGAGCATCCGGTGCAATATCGAGATGAAAGAGCCATGCAATGAAATTTTCCCGCGCAATACCTTCGCATGGTCCCTAAACGTTAACAAGGATGAAGGAATCTAACGTAGCCACACTTTCAACCACTTTATCACGAATAAGTGGCCATTTTTCAGACCTATTGATACCACACACATTCCAACAGAGAATGTGCCAAGCAAGATTCGCCAGTTTAGTTCTAATCGGGATACGCGACATAGTTTAACGAGGAAAATTTAAAGCAAAGATACTAGTGCAAAACAACACTATCGGAGCAAGGCAGGAGCTTCAACCAAGTTTGGCTTGGTGCAGCAGAGCAACAATGAGCTCGGTGGGGTCGATGTTGCACTCCTCAATGCCAATGTGCTGCAGTTCGGTGATCTGGGTGATAGGGGGAGGAGCAGCTCGGGGCACCTGGGAGCCCTTGCGATGACTCGGTCCAAGCGGCAGTGCTTCAAACTTGTAGCCATCCTTGCTGTTGCTGCAAGTGGAGCGCGTTCAGTAGTGACGTGCAGTGGTGTTTCAGTCTTGCAGGGGCGGCCAAGTCCACGGGGGACAGATGAGGTGATCACACCAAGATTAGAGGGTGCCAGCGGGGCTTGTGGGGATGGCAACATAGCATATGCCAGAGAGTTGACATTCAGCAGAGGGAGGTACAGACTCACCCCCAATGGGTGACTAGAGGGAGGAGCCCAATCTTCAACAGCAGAAGTAATCGACACTTGATTATCAAATGGTGCCAGCAGAAACTCTAGGTTGCATAGCGGGTCAGCAAATATATTCAGTGAATGGAGAATATTATCCATGACAGCCCAGTCCTCAACTGAGGGGAGATTCAGTAGCATATTATGAACTGAACCCAGAGTCCCAACATGATTGTAATTACAGTGGCAGCGAGTGTAGGTCTGAAAGAGCATCCATCTCAGGAAATGCAGATAGGTAGGGCAACGAGGCATATTTATCCCAAGAGAAGGACTCTCCAACATATTAGCACGAGCAAGGGAAGCCATGATCTCTGATTCCGCAAAATGAGCATTCCATAGATCAACTACATCTTCCATGAGAGTATCTGAAGGGGGATGTCGTCCATCATTGATAGCCCCTCATAGCCAGTGAGGTTACGCAGACTGATACCAGAGAAACCTTGAATAGAGATGATAGGAGGGGGACTAGGTGGCCATGCCCTCCATCCATTGGCTTGGATTACATCAGGAACAGGGGCAGGTTCATCCCAGTTATCAGTGGAAGGAGCAACCTCTTTAGACGGAGCCTTATTGTTAAGATTCTGTTGTGCGTTCATCTGCAACCAGTTATGGACAGCTAGTTGATTCTGCAAGTCAACAGACAGTCCAGGCATTACAAGAGGGTGAGGTGATGCATTAAGAAGAGGAAGTGGATCTTCCGTGGAAAAAAGTGCAGAGTTTGAGTGCCTTCCATTAAGAACATAAACATGGACAGGCCAGGAGCGACCCACACAACCAAGGGTGCCAATGCGCTTAATGCAGAGACTGAATGGGACAAGTGCAAGATCGTTAATCCATGCACTCACAAAAACACGCGCCCCACGGACACCCGGATGGTGCCAAAGAATCATCTTACAAAAACACGAGACCGCTTTGTTAATGTAATACCCTGTCTGATAATCCAGTGCAAAGCCCAAAAACATGACCCAAGCTTCATATTGAAAAACAGAAAACGCATATTGACCCCCTCATCATGTCGCACAATATTGAAAGTGGAATCCTCATCAAAGACATGCGGGCTATCCATAACTAATTGATCACGGATGATAGAGGATTCAAAAACAATAAGACCAACGCCCCACGGATACGTTTCAGAATGTGAGATATGCAGGTGAAAATCTTCACTAAGAATGCGTACGATCTCATCAAGTACGGTCTACTTCCAATGCTCAAGGACAGGGGGATGAGTGTTACCACAGCGAAGGATTCGTGGGAGAGCGGGGGGTCGTCGACGACCACCATGTTGCGCTGCAGTCTGTCGTCCGGGCCAGTTTCAAGTTCCATTGGCCCCGGCATGAAAGCAAAGGGGTTGGCGGCGAAGTTCGCCATGGAGGCGAGAGCAGGGGTGAGGCCAGGGTGCAACAACGTGGTGGTGTATAGGATCCGTAAGAAAGGAGAGGGGCGATGGATCCGATGGAATAAGAGGTCCACGGGTGAATAACGATGGAAGGGGATCAATCAATACGGCAGGTGTCCAAGAATATGAAACGTCCACAACGGAGTTAGGAAGGGAGCCCGGACATACGGCCAGAAGGCCAGAAAGATGGCACCGCAAAGGATCTTGAGGACCCGCCTTACAGAGAGCCAGAGATGTGCACGCGAAGGCATCAAGGTGCTGAGAATCAGACAAGTCATTAATAACCTTGCCTTTTTTTTGACCCAAACCTGCTTTCCCTTGGGAACAGAAGGGGTCCTTAATTTTTCCTTTGTGCAGATTTGACGCAAATCACAATCAGCAAAAATATGGCCCGAAGAATTACATTTAGTGCAAAAAATCTTGGGACATGCCTTAACAGAGTGGTCAAATTGACGGCAGTAAACACACCATTCCTTAATGGGGCATTTGCAAGCGATGTGGCCCCAACCAAAACAAGCCAAACATTTGATCTCATTTGAACAATGCCTCTGAATATGTCCCAATTCCAAACATCTAAAACAGCAGCGGAGAGGCCCTGTAAGGACCCCAGACCGGCAGTCTGAAACCCTACGTATGCATACATTCACGATCCCAGAAAGATCAGTCGTGAACAACATACACAGTTGGCATACAGGAATACATCATCCATTACACGAATACATAAAGGTATTACACCCATGATCACATGATCAAGTTTAACACAACTGCCACAAGGGTAGGCAACTTAACAAACACATCGGAAGACAATTAAAAAACACAACGTAGTTGAGCCCAAGTCACGCCTTAACCTACAGGGTGCTGACCCGGAGACGGTCCTAGTTCGCAAAGCCGTCAGCTCCGTACTTCTCTTCATAGATATCCTTCGGAGGCTCCTTCTCAAAGTCTGATAAGTAGATACCAGGGGCGAAACCATAATGAGTACATTTGAGTGTACTCAGCAAGACATCCATCATGTCACTTACCAACATGCAAGTATGCTTATATGGTGGAATAGGTAGGCTATCAATAGGGTTCACTATCAATGGTGTTCATATATGATGACACCACAGTTGCAGTCAAGTTAATCTGTATCTTCGTTGAAGAAGATACTTCAGAAGAAAAATAATATAGTTTTATTTCTCTTGTAGATATCACATGTACAAGAGGTTTTGTAAAAATTTGTGAAAGAATATTTTCTCTTTGCAAAACTTCTTGGAATCAGTTTCCAGAATTCTTGCTTAGAGTAGAAAAGTTTTATTTGCAAAACTTTTTAGTTTGTAAAATAACTTCTGGCTTTCCATCATCGGTACCTCCACGGTACAAGCTTTCCTTCCTTTTCGAACTTCCCGAGTTCAACACACCTTTTCAAAAACTCCTTTTTGAAAACATTGACACAATGCTAGCTACATGGCCATTCAACTGTCCATATCCGAGGACGAGGCTTCTTCGAAAAAGTTATACTCTGCAGAGGTGTACACATCCACCAGATCCAGTACACCTCCCGTGAACAATCACGGACTGTAACAACAGTATGTAAACATCAGGTATCTGATCATAACCATCCACTATGTTCAAGCTAGTATATGTCTACCTCTCGATTGAGTTTTTTTCTCCACGGCACCAAGTCCCACCCTGCCTAGCCGGGAGCCTCAATGAATGCATCCGGAGGGAAAATTAATCCCACACTTTATATGCCTCAACATTGGGAGTTTTGACGATATTCGGTTCGAGGGTACGACGCCCCTTATAGCAAGTGAGATAGCACACACTAATAAGAACAAACTTCAAGTTAAGCCCCGTGCCCATGTTGGGGTAGGGTGGAAGTACGGTAAAGGTTGTCCGGCGAAGACTAGGTTATGTGTCATTTTTGAAAACACCATTTTCTCAAAAATGACCACTTCCACATTCCTCCGGAGAACAAGGATCCGCCTTTTCTCCGGGGTTTTCCGTAAAGCCTTTGTTTTGTATAATCACAATTTTAGGGTGTCCACTTAGGGACTAGTATATTTGATGGTAATGAATACCATAGGGTGGCTTATGGGCTTGGTATTACCAAGTTTTAACTACTGGCATAATAGTAACCTATATACTAGTATAGTAGTAATAGCCACATCAAAAATAGTTTTGATAATAAAGTTTTGGTAAAACTTCAGAGGTTAAACATGCATGATAGATAATGATAAGTATTGTATCAGCAAGCATCGGGATGGCTTTCCTCAAGTCTCTTAATGTCCCTGGCCTTGAAGCAACTTGAACTTGACGCACAGCTCCACAACTTCTTCTTCTTCTTCTTCGCGTTCTAGCGTCGTAAAGGAAATAAAAGACACACACTCAGGTCTAAAGGACAAACAACTAAGCTAAGAAACACATACAGCAACAAATGTTCACCCTCGAGTTCTCTCGAAACGATAACGCGGAAACTATCTCACATAACTCTCACGGTCCAAAACTATCGTCATGCACTATGTATGGTTTAGAAAACCATATCCCACATCATACATACCATATATGGAGTGGTGTACCACTCTCATAATAAGATATACAAGAAACTAAAAATATAGCTTGTGGGTGCAAAAGATTAGGTTGCTAAGGTAAAACAGCAAGCAGAACAATACCCATGGCAGTGGGTATTACTCATCACAAGCAACTATCACTTGATGTGTTCATGATTTTAGTTGGATGTTTTAGTTTCACAAGATACTCTTAAACACAAGCATAACACAAGTATAAACCCATGCTAAGGTAAAACATTCCAACAAAATCCAAACAACAAGCAAACACACCACAATTGAATAGACTATTTATTCATTATGTTATTGTTTACTAGAGGTTTTGGAATCCATCAATCATGAAAAATTAGCAAACAACCAGTACCTAAAAACAAGGATAACAAGTCATAAAAATAATCTAAAACACAATCATCACTCAAGGTAATACCCCTATCAAAAACATAGAAACAGGACTGCACTGATAACACACTAGTATGGAAAATCTACACAAGCATGTTATAAGAAAAACTTATATTCTACAACTATAGCACAAGAAACTAAATGATTCATGGCATCATAACAGAAGTAATAACTTCATAAATATGCTATAATAAACTCATACACTTATGAAATAAAAGATGAAAATACTATAGCAAAAATCACCATTTTCTAGTGGTGACACTAGTTCAATACTAGAGAAGCAAACAATGTTACTATGATGCTTCATTCTAAACAAGAAAGTCATGATCATAAAATGTACCTAATAACAGTACACAAAACTTACACATGCTAGTGAGCAAAAACATCAAAACAATCCCATGAAACAACTATTAAACATGCATAAATTAATTCTAGCAATTTATGTTTTTCTTAAACAATTACTAGCAATCAAGCAAGGTATAACTTATACAACCAGTAGCTATGCAATAAAAGAAAAGTTATCTAAACCTTTTCAAAAATCCAAACACTCAATTTAAAATCATTCACAAATAATCTATCCATCAGAAGGAATTTAGTTTATTTGCAAACAATTTAATTTAGCACTCAATAGTGAATAATTTCTTAACAAGATACTCCTAAGGAATATTATGCTAACAAATGGATCACATCTACATACTATTATATTCTTACAAGAAATAAACTTCTCACTTGCATAAGTGAAAACAAACAATTATATCTTCCATGGTGGAAAATATCCTATCAACCACATAATTAAAACATGTTAATTTCTCCCATGTGCATAGTTGGGAATTTTCATCCACAACCAAGATGCAATGGGACCAGTGGGTTATGGGCCCACTAATACCAAGGAAAAAGAGGTACTAAGCCTCTGGTTACTCATGACAAACATTAGAATAACAAAATAAATAAAACAAGGCTATTTATTCTAGTGCATACAAGACTAGTGCATAAGAATAACAAAACCTACACATGCTTCACCTAAAAAAATACATGCAAGCTATCAGAGACAAAAGCATCAAAATAATAGTACCAAAATGGTACTGGATCTATAGCAAACATAGCACAAAAATTAGGTAACAAGCACACAAGGAGTTGGTCCACACAAAACATCAAATAAATAAACTAGTGAAACAACATATGCTACTTCTATAGCCAAAAGATATTGCAAACATGCACACACTTTGTGTGGTAGATGTAATGCAAGAAAACAACCTAATAACAAGATCCAACACATCTCTACATTCTAGGAACAAAGATTAAACCAACCAAACATTTCATTTCAACACAAACAAACAAAGAAATCAAAACAGAAAAGCTTCTGTTTCTAGATCTGTCTACCAAAAATAATCTAGAGCTAAAAAATTAATCTAAGCTATGATAAGATATATATACTCAATACCAAACTCATCCAATTGGGTTTGCTCCAAAAATCATTTTTAAACTCCTTATAAAAATCAAAGAAAAGGCTACTGGTCCTTTAGTAATCTGGATGGCATTTTTATTCTACAACTCACCTTGATGTGAGGTTTGGTTCATTGGATAGATATTTTCAATACCTATCCACATCAGTTGAGTTTGTTCCATTTGATTACATATTTTAAAAGTTATGGACAAATCATTCTCAGAGATAGTTTGTGGCAAAACAGTCATTGTGCCCAAAATATTGGTCCAAAACCAGATCTGCAAATTTTGCATGGCTTAGGTTTCATGTCTTCATGTCCATGAATTTTCTAAGATTTTATTTTGCTTATTTAGTATTTTATACACACCCAAAGTAAATGCCTCAGTCTCTGGAAAAAAAATGAATAAACTGATCACAGCGCGGGCTGGATCCACTGCGGCTGCGGCCCAGCTAACGGGCTTGCAGCCCAACTGCGGTGCGCGCGCGGGAATCGGCGCGGGAAAGGGTCCAGTTTAACCGTGGCCGTGGATCTACGATCCGACGGTCCACGCGCGTCTTCTTCCTCCCCCTCTCCTCTCTCTCTCCGGTGTGTACGCCCGGCGGCGGAAAGGGCTCGGGAGGCTCACCGTGGGCTCGTGGCTGGCCGGCGCGGGCTCGGGGGAGGTGTAGGAGGTCGAGGGCACCGAGGGGAGGTGTCGGAGACGTCGGGCGCGGCCCCGAGCGGCGGCGCACGGCAGATGCCCGCGGCGGCACTCCGCGGACGGCGGCGGTGACTCCGGCAGGTAGAGGGTGGGGGAGTGTGTCTGGGGGGTTCAGGAGAGTGTGGGGAGTCTATCCCTGGCAGTGGGAGGGGCTGGAAGAGAGAGGTGCGAGCAGGGCAAGGTTGTGGCCGTGGTGGTCACCCCTCGGGCTAGATCTCGAGCTAGGGCTTCTTAGGGCTAGGGTTTGGGTAGAAAACGACCAGGGGAGGTATGAGGAGGTATGAGGAGGTGCAGGGCGTGAGGGTTTGCCCTCTGGACACTTATAGCTGTGGTGAAGAGTAAAAGGGCTAGAATGGCATTCGGGTGGATGCCAATCTGTGGCATGAGCAAGCCTTGGGGGTTTTGGTCATTTCCTTATGATTGAACAATGTGTCCTATGCAAGATCAAAGGTGATGCAAGCAAGTGGGACCCATTGTGTGCAAGTGGCAAGAGGAAAAGATCAAAATATCTAAGGGGTATGGAAGCCCATCCCTATCCTAGTCACCAATCTCTCTCCTCTCTTATTCTCATCCCTAAGGTCTTCTAGAAGGTATCCAATGCATTTTAGTCGAGTACAATAGTTGGTCAACAAGTTAGATTAGACCATGCTTCCAAAAATGCAAAGAAACATCGAGAAAATAAGTGTGCAAAAGTGTATCCCTTACTGTTCATTTGCAAAATTCAGAAAATTCAGTCTTATGACTTAGAAATTTTCTAAGTGTTGAAAACAGATAGAAGATGCAAAAAGTTGAGTTTGTTTTCAGGGTTCAAATGCTTTCCAAAATTGGTTTTCAAAACATGGACTTGTTAACCATGTTATATACTTTCAGAAACAACTTTTGAAAACAATTTTGAAATAGTTTAAGGCCATGAAAACAATGTGGAAAAAGGTATACTTTTTGTTTTTATCTGTTTCTAAAAACTGCCTTTTTCTGCCTTAATTTTATACCACAAAAACAACAAGCAAAAGATAGTTTTTATTTCTCCCAAAATAAAAGTGAGCTTATGGCCTTCTAGTACATATATCAAGGATTAATTAGAAGTCAAGAAATCATAAAATAACAATCTCTAGCTTGGTGAAAACAATGGTAGAAAACAGGTACTTGGCTTTGTTTTCAGGAATTGTTTTCTATAGGAAAGTTAAAAGGAAACTTTCATAGATCATTTTGGAAACTTGTTTTCTTGGATCCAACAAGGTTAAAAGTTTGTTTTAAGATGCAAACAAGAGTGATCCAAGTCTTGGAATAAAAATCCACTCAAGTAATAATAAGAAAACATTAGGAAAAATATCAGGAATATTTTTCCGAAACATATGGTGTTGGTTTTATAATGAAACAAAACTTATGTTGCAAATATGATTAAAATCATAACACAAGTTAGTTCAAACAATCATGTTGTTGTAAAAATAACTTTATTGGCCCTAATAGTTGTCTTCTTGAACACAGTCCAAGAGTCCAAAAACTGGGATGTGACAGGCCCATCGAGAGAGGGATCCAGATTAGGTTCCAAGGGGCCCAAGCCCATGTTAGAACGCAGGGGTGAAATAGGTGGGCTACAATCACAATCCACACATTTAAAGCCCAAAATCTGGTAGTTGGGGCAGACCCCCGGGCAATCGGGCTCCAAATGGTCCGAGAGCGAGCAGATGGCGCAACGGCCTAGTAATTCAAAAACTTGTTCCCTCTTAGGTAAAAAAGGAAGGTGGAGAAATTCTTAATCTCCGCATCTGAATAACGAGTTTGCCGCAAATCGCATATATGCTCTAATGTGATGTGTGGGATTAGAGCCGTAAATTTCTTTTCAAATGAGGTAGATAAAATAGGATCCTTAGGAAAGGAAACAAATTCCCAGGAGTATGGAATATGTAAACTTCCAAAAATGAGTTCAGGTGATGAACTATAATGTTCATCATGGGACAGTGGGCGCACAATCTCTAAGGGGGAAGGAGAAATGATACGAGTAAACGGTGGATCATCAAAAGCATGCAATGAGAGACCAAATTTAGAGAGTTCTGATCTAGCAGAAGTATCACTACCAGACTTGGCCCAGAGAACCTCCAGATTAGGTTTGATAGCCTTAGCAGCATGTTGCGAGATCTCTAGAAGCTCTTTAGATGTAGCCCAAGCCTGATCGGGGTACGTGTACCCAGAGATCGAAGGGTGGATACCACGTAATAGGCTAAAATGACAGATCAAATCCGGCCAAATACGGTCCCTAAGACCATAGATGAAATGTCCCACCCGGTTTGATGCCACCGAGAAGCGAAATCTTCTATCAGATAGCTTGTAAACACGAAATCGCGCACCAATACTACCAATACATGATTGAAGAGCAATGCCAACTGATTCTTCCGTAAGAGCAAGCGAAGCCGAGGAGAAGGAGACGACCAAAAAGATTTCTCGAAGACCAGAGGAGGGGGAGTAATGAACCGAGGAACCAAATCGAGTACGCACCTGTCTCTCCACGGCAAGGCCGGGAGAGAAATTCCAGTGGAGTAGCGCCTCCATGCGGATCAGATCTCAACTCCATGGGTGGTGGTGGGTGGGTGGGAGGGGCGGGGGAGAGTGGATATTTAATTTTACCACATAAAACTTCCACATCCCTAACAATACCAATCGAAAAGACAGTTTCTCTATTAGCAAGCTGAATAACCACATCAATATCCTCAAACTCACAAGAGCCAATTTCGTTCATAATTTCTTTATAAAGATCATAAGGTATAGCACTAGAACTAGCACCAATATCACATAAACCATAATAGCAATGATGATCACCAATCTTAACAGAAAGCACATGAACACCAGTATTCTTAGGTCTATGAGGATGGGAAACAATATTTGAGGCATCCTCACAAAAGACAATGCGTTCATCCTCTACATTCCCACAAACAAGATCTTTTACTATTTCTACTTCAGGTTCAACACTTATTTGTTCATCGGGTTCAATAGTAATGCTCTTATTAACCACACTAACTACAACAGAGTGTTCTTTCACTCTAGCAGGGAAAGGCATTTCTTCAATATAAGGTTCATGAACAGCAGGATTAACAACATGCACTTCTATATTGCTAGCAGGAACAATATCTTTATAAGGTGCATGCTATTTATGATAATCCTTCTTAGGAATATCAAGATAGAAGGCAGAAGATTTAAGAAAATTTGCAAATATTTGAGAATCAAGACCACAAACAGCACTAACATTATAGAAATCATCTCATCCCATAAAAGTTTTAACGCATTCATAATCATAATTAATACCTGACTTTCTATTTTTTGTCATTCTCCCGTCCTTCAGTGTTTTCTTGAATAGGGTTGATACGTCATAAACGTATCCCTAATTTCTGATGTTCCATGTTGTTTTCATGTTGTTTCCCACATGTTTTCCTTACACTTTATGTCATTTTTACACGTTTTCCGGGACTAACCTATTAACAAGATGCCACAGAGCCAGTTCCATGTTTTCTGTTGTTTTTTGTTTCAGAAAAGTTGTTCTGGAAATATTCTCAGAATTGGAAAATACGAAAGCAAGGAGTCCTAAAAGTCCCGGAAGCTTCCAGAAGTCCCGAAGAGCCCCGGAAGGGGCCACAGGGTGGCCAAACCATGGGGTGGCGTGGGTCCCCTTGGCCGCGCCACCTAGGGGTGTGTGTCCCCTGGCCACCTCCCGGCATCGCCCTTTCGCCCATATATACTCCCCGATGCATAAAACCTAGGGGAATCGACCTTTTCTACAAAATACATCCGTAGCTCTGCCGCCGCCACCGACAAGTTTTGGGGGACAGATCTCTGTTCTGGCACCCTGCCGGGACGGGGAAGTGCCCTCGGAAGCCATCTCCATCGACTCCACCGCCATCTCAATCACCGTTGCTGTCTCCTATGATGAGGAGGGAGTAGTTCTCCCCCGGGGCTGAGGGCTCTACCGTTGCTATGTGGTTCATCTCTCTCCCATGGTGTGATCTTTATGTGATCATGAGCTCTGTAATCTAGTTGAATATGTATATTGGTCTTCATCTGTTATGCTACTCAAGTGGTTTTGTTATCTCTGTAAATACTTTGATCACGGGGTAAAGGTGACAGTGTGTGCTCCGTGTGGTTTAGCATCATATTTATATCTTGTGTTGGAAGGTGAACCTATGAAATTGTGGCGTTTGTTTACTACTAATTTATGGCGCTCGTAGTGACATTGGGGTTCCCTAGAGAGGGAATATAGACTTGAGGAGTGTTGTTAAAGCCCTACGCAATGATTAGTGTTCATTATTCGACCGGAGAGTGGTTCGGAGTAGCATAGTGAAGAGATGATATTTATGTATTCAATTATGTGATCATTGTTGAGAGTGTCCACTTGTGAAAGTAGGATCCATAGGCTTTATTTCCAAGCATTGAAACACCGTTTTCCACATGTTCTGCTACATGTTGGCTTGCTTCCATTTTTATTTCAGATTGTTATTATCACTTATAATCGTCCATACTGCTTGTATTTACTCTCTCTTTGTGGAACTAGTGCACCTATATGCCTGACAAGTACATTGGGGACACAAGAGACTTCTTGTATATTAATTGCAGGGTTGCTTGAGAGGGATATCTTTGACCTCTACCTCCCTGAGTTCGATAAACCTTGGGTGATCCACTTAAGGGAAACTTGCTGCTGTTCTACAAACCTCTATACTTGGAAGCCCAACACTGTCTACAAGAATAGAAGCGTGCGTAGACATCAAGCTCTTTTCTGGCGCTGCTGTCGGGGAGGTAAGGTAAAAGGTACTCACATACTCGGGTGTGAGTGCTCGAATTTATTTCCTTTAGATTCTGCAATTATATCTTTTTGTTTCTTGTTTTCACTAGTTAAGCTTATTTTTATTTGTTGCTTGTTTTTATTTTTACTATTTAGGCTTAATGGAAAACAACAAAAATATGAGAGAGCTTTATAATCTTTATCTTGAGTTAGGACATCAAGTGTTTGAAGAGAAAATTTAAAAACTTATGGAACTTTAACTGCATTCTAGTAGCAATGTTATTAGCATTAATTTTTTGAATACCCTTATTGCTGATGATATGGAAAAGTCTAAGCTTGGGGAAGCTATTTTTGATGAATATGATATTTTTAGTCCCCCAAGTCTTGAGGAGGAATTTTTCTTTGATGATACTTTGCCTCCAATATATGCTGATTATAATGATTGTGGTATTCTAGTTCCACCTGTTTACAATGATAAATATGATATTTTCAGTCCACCTACTATTGAGGAGGAAATTAATTATGATTGCAAAATACCTCCTATATTTGATGATTATGGTGATGAGAATAATAATGATAGCTATTTTGTTGAATTTGCTCCCACTACTATTAATAAGAATGACTATGCTTATGTGGAGAGTAATTATTCTTTTATGCATGTGGCTCATGATAAGAATAATTCATGTGATAGTTATATTGTTAATTTTATTCATGATTCTACTGAAAGTTATTATGAGAGAGGGAAACATAATTTTATGCATCTCAACAATATTAAGTTTCACCTCTTTATGTTGAAAATTTGGAAGTTGCACTTATTTTGTCTTCCTATGTTAGTCACTTTGTGCTTCGTTGACTTGTTTTTCTACAAGATTCCTATGCATAAGAAGTGGTTTATACTTAAATGTGTTTTATATTTTCTTCTTGATGATCTCTTATTGTGCTTAAATTCTTATTCTTATGTGAGCATCTTTTAAAAATCATTGTGCCTAGCTGAAAGGCGTTAAAGAAAAGCGCTACCGGGAGACAGCCCGTTTTATTTCTCTGTTTTCATTCAGTTTTTCTTTGTTTTATTTTGTGTGCTTTGAACTTGAGTGTTTTATATTTCCTTATAAACCCCTCTGTATCTTTCTTTTTGTGTTTTTGTTGAGCCAAGTAAAGCCTCTAGTGGAAAGTTGACAATATATTTCGGATTTTTGCGGAGGAAACAGATTTCTGTTGTCCACTGTTAAATACGTATAAAATCACAGAAAAATCAAAATGACCTGAGCTTTTTTTTTGCTTAATCCTGGTCTATATATGCAACTTTTCTTAGTTTACCACTTTGTGATTTGAGAAACATAAGATTTTATAAAAATCGATCTTTACATGTTGTTCTGTTTTGACACATTTCTGTCAATTATTGCATTTGCACCTTAATCTCTTTATTTTGGTGTTCTTTTGAGGAAAAGAGTTTTCAAAAAAGTTGTGACAGTAGCTAATGTGTTTTTGAGTTCAAGGCTTGTTTTGAAACTAAACCATGCGAATTTATTATTTCGATTGCACTAACGTTGCTAATGAAGATTGTGAGACGTTTGGTGTGAAGGAAATTTTCAAGGATCAAGAGAAGAGGATGATATGATGTGATCAAGAAGAGTGAAAATCCTAAGATTAGGGATGCCCCGATGGTCTATCCCAGAAAATTTCAAGAAGACTCAAGCGTCTAATCTTGGGGATGCCCAAGGCATCCCCTTCTTCATCGACAAATTATGAGGTCACTTCTAGTGAAACTATATTTTTATTCAGTCACATCTTATGTGCTTTACTTGGAGCGTCTTTTTTTCAGTTTGTTTAGTTTTCTTTTCTGTAATAAATAGTTGGATCCTATAATACTTGTGTGGGAGAGAGACACGCTCCGTTTTCATTGCTTAGAACACTCTAGTTTTCATTCTTATTGTTCTATGAGTGTTCACTTTTTGCTAGTACTGCGTTTAGCTTTTGTTTTCTTGCATCTCTTATTCAGAGCTGTTAGTTTTAGTAGTTTTATGTGAGTACTCTCATGTTTTATTGCTGTAGGATGTAAATAATTTTTGTTAAAGCATGTCTTGTATGGTGCTTGTTGGGAAAAGAAATTGCTGCTTGAAGTAGAATTTATAACAGTCCAAGTAGAAGCTTGTATAAACTGTGGCTAGAACTTTTTCATGCCATGATAAATGTTATTTTAGTTTTAAAGCCTTGTGCTAATTGAGTAGCATGAATAGCCTTAAATATCTGAGAGAGTTTAATATGTCTTGAAAGATTCATGAGTTGTTCTTGTCATAGTAAAGCATCAATATATGGTATTCTCTTTCGAATGTTTTATTTAGTTGACTTGGCGCATGCTCACACCATGTTTATGACTACAAACCAGTCACGAATAGCCTCCATGACCTCTTAGTTTTTGAACTTTTGATACCGCTTATGCTTTAATTAATGATGTTTATGTCATTGTGCATGATTATGGCTCTTATGCTCTCTTGATTTGTTGCTCCCAGTCTTTTGCTAGCCTCTACATGTACTGAGTATGGAATTCTACTCGTGCATCCATACCCCTTAAACAAAAGTTTTTCCCATTGTTTCCACCATACCTACCTACATGTGGTATTTAACTGCCATTCCAAAGTAAATTGCTCATGTGTTACCTTTAAAACCTTCAAAATTATTCCTGCTTTGTGTTCTTGTTTTTGCTCATGAGGACTCAATAGAGAATATTTATAATCACTTGTTGATTGTATTTCACACCCTGTACTAGTGGCTTCATCCTCTTATCCAAATGATAGAAGAGCTAGCAGCGGGGTGCCCAGCCCCAAATTAATACAAACAAATTCTCTTCACTATTTTTGCACCTGGTTTATCAGTCAAAGCATAATTGTGTAAACAAAAGAGAAAGAGGGATGACCTTCTACACCAGTTGCATACTTCACCATGGGAGCCTCTCTTGTGAATCCAGTTCGCTTGTGACGTAATGTATTGTATGTTTACCATTCGTTGACATTAACATACACCCCTAATAAAATATAGACATTCCTCCACAAATGTCAAACTTTTAATACCTCGGTTTAATAAAATAAAAATCTCTAGCACATGAGTGATCACTACTTCCCTCTGCGAAGGTCTTTTCTTTTACTTTTATGTTGAGTCTCCATCTTCTAACTTTATGCACAGTTGAGAGAGCATTTTTGCCATTCTGAGTTTTATGTGCATTTGTCCCATAAACATCAATAATTACTTCATGATGTGATATTATTTGTTCTTAAATTATTTGTTCTAGTCTTCTTCATGAACTTTGAAAGTGTCATGGCATTTATGTTTTGTCCCACTCTTAAGGACAAGCGAAATATCACTTTGCCGTGCTTTCTCTATACCTGAAACAAACGTTTACCTTTCTTTGCATTATTATTCTTGACCCTTTATTTGAGTTACTCTTAGCGATGCAAAGTAATTTCTATGCTTTATTATTAAAGTTTTATTTATCATGCCTGTGTTTAAATTTTATGATCTCAGCGTGCATATGCTTTTACATTAGATTGATCAAATTTATGTTAGTAGCATGTCACCTCAGAAATTATTGTTTTATCATTTACCTCCTCGAGGACGAGTAGGAACTAACCTTGGGGATGGTGGATACGTCATAAACGTATCCCTAATTTTTTATGTTCCATGTTGTTTCCCATATGTTTTCCTTAAACTTTATGTCATTTTTACACGTTTTCCGGGACTAACCTATTAATAAGATGCCACAGAGCCAGATTCCTGTTTTCTGTTGTTTTTAGTTTCAGAAAATTTCTTCTAGAAATATTCTCAGAATTGGAAAATACGAAAGCAAGGAGTCCTAAAAGTCCCGGAAGCTTCCAGAAGTCCCTAAGAGCCCCGGAGGGGGCCACAGGGTGGCCACACCATGGGGTGGCGTGGGTCCCCTTGGCCGCGCCACCTAGGGGTGTGTGCCCCCTGGCCACCTCCCGGCATCGCCCTTTCACCCATATATACTCCCCGATGCATAAACCCTAGGGGAATCGACCTTTTCTAAAAAATACATCCATAGCTCCGCCGCTGCCACCGACAAGTTTTTGGGGACAGATCTCTGTTCTGGCACCCTGCCGGGACGGGGAAGTGCCCCCGGAAGCCATCTCCATCGACTCCACCGCCATCTCAATCACCGTTGATGTCTCCTATGATAAGGAGGGAGTAGTTCTCCCCCGGGGCTGAGGGCTCTACCGTTGCTATGTGGTTCATCTCTCCCATGGTGTGATCTTTATGTGATCATGAGCTCTGTAATCTAGTTGTATATGTGTATTGATCTTCATCTGTTATGCTACTCAAGTGGTTTTGTTATCTCCGTAAATACTTTGATCATGGGGTAAAGGTGACAGTGTGTGCTCCGCGTGGTTTAGCATGATATTTATATCTTGTGTTGGAAGGTGAACCTATGAAATTGTGGCGTTTGTTTAGTACTAATTTATGGCGCTCGTAGTGACATTGGGGTTCCCTAGAGAGGGAATATAGACTTGAGGAGTGTTGTTAAAGCCCTACGCAATGATTATTGTTCATTATTCGACCGGAGAGTGGTTCGGAGTAGCATAGTGAAGAGATGATATTTATGCATTCAATTATGTGATCATTGTTGAGAGTGTCCACTTGTGAAAGTAGGAGCCATAGGCCTTATTTCCAAGCATTGAAACACCGTTTTCCACATGTTCTGCTACATGTTGGCTTGCTTCCATTTTTATTTCAGATTGTTATTATCACTTATAATCATCCATACTGCTTGTATTTTACCCTCTCTTTGCCGAACTAGTGCACCTATATACCTGACAAGTATATTGGGTGTGTTGGGTACACAGGAGACTTCTTGTATCTTAATTCCAGGGTTGCTTGAGAGGGATATCTTTGACCTCTACCTCCCTGAGTTCGATAAACCTTGGGTGATCCACTTAAGGGAAACTTGTTGCTGTTCTACAAACCTCTACACTTGGAGGCCCAAAACTGTCTACAAGAATAGAAGCGTGCGTAGACATCAACGGTCAATAAGATCCGATTTAGCTTCTTCCTTCATACGTGTGAATTATCCAGAACAAGAAGTATCCAATAAATCCTTGTCATGAAGAGAAAGCCTTGCATAAAAATTATTGATAACAACATTACGCGGAAGCTCATGAACGGGACATTTTAGCATTAATTACTTCATTATTCCCCAAGCTTGGGCAATACTCTCGCCATCACGAGGCTAGAAATTATATATTTGATTCTGGTCTTTATGAATCTCACTAGGAGGATAGAATTTAGAATAAAAGAGAAGAAATATTTTCTCCCATCCAATGGATTCACCATCCTTCAGTAATTTGAACCATTCAGCGGCTCTTCTTTTCAGCGATAAAGATAATAATTTCCTTTTAACTTGATCCATAGTAATACCTGCACACGTGAATAACTCGCATAATTCATGTATAAAAAGAGCAAGTGATCATCGGGATGGACAGTTCCATCACCATAATAGCAGTTATCCATAACAAGTCCAACAATTTTCATTGGTATTTTATAAGGATCTAATTCAGCAGATAACGGGTCACCTACTACCATAGCAGTGATAGTAGCAGTACCCCTAAACAGAAAAACAAAAATATTCTCCATATTGAAGTAAAACAGTACACAGAAATAAAAACAGCACTCACAGTAAAAGTTTCTCTTACCAATAGCGCTTCACTCCCCGGCAATGGCACCAGAAAATAGTCTTGATGACCCACAAGTATAGGTGGTGTATCGTAGTACTTCCGATAAATAAGAGTGTCGAACCCAACGAGGAGCAGAAGGTGTTGACAAGCAGGTTGGATAGAGGATTCACTGTAATCAATAGCAAACGGGGTTTTGGTGGTTTTTGATATAGCGGATAAATAAAGTGCGAGTAAATAAAAGACAGTAAATAATATTGCAGCGAGTGGCCCAATCCTTTTGAGAGCAAAGGACAAGCTGGTTGTTCTACTTATGTTTACCAAACATTCTCGAGGACACATGGGAATTTCGTCAAGCGCTTTCGCTTCATATAGTTGATTAATATTTATGGGTTCGTTAAGTGTTGTGTGGGTGAACCAACTCTAATGCACCTCCCAACTAGGACTAATACATACTTGTGATTATACCACTTGCAAGCATCCGCAAATACAAGAAAGTAATTAAGATAAATCTAACCATAGCCTAAAAACTCCATGACCCAACACTCCCTCGTGCATTGGTTTCCTAAAGGGGGTTTAGGTTTCTATCACTCCGGCAACCCCCACAATTAGTAGCCAAATACACAATGTATCCTCCTAGGCCCATAAAGGTGAAGTATCATGTAGTCGACGTTCACATGACACCACTAGAAGAATAGCACCACAACTTAAATACCGAACCGAGAGATATTACTTCAACATAACTTCACTACTAACATCATGACTTCTCCCATGTCCTCAAGAACTAAATGAACTACTCACAAGACATCATATGGATCATAATCAGAGGTGATATAATGGATGATAACAATCTGGTCATAAATTGTAAACACCGATATATCCCCCAAGCATCAACTACTAACAAGTAATCCACACCGGGAGAGAGATCTAATGAAGAGCAACGATAAAGACCCCTAATTGTTACAGCAGGATGAAGGTGGACGGTGGTGGTGATGGTGCTGGTGATGAGGATGATGATGATGATGATCTTGATGAAGCTTGGAGTGATGACGATGGCGACGATTTCCCATCTCCGAGGAGGAATTTCCTCGGCAGATTTCTCCCTGTCGGAGAGCTTTTCTCTCTCTGGTGTTTTCTGCCCCGAGGCGGCGGCAGAATAATTCTTCGACGATGTTCTGGGACTTAGGGTTCCCTCTGGGTCAAGTACGCGAAAGGGGGCGCCCAGGAGTGGGCCAGGGGGGCCAGATCACCCCCATGCGCGGCTAGGGGCGCGCCGCCTGGTGGTGTGGGCCCCGGGTGGCCCCCCTCCGGGTTCCCTTCTGGCTCACTTTCTCCTCGGAACTTCTAAGACTCCTCCGGTGCCCCCCTCTCTTTTTCTGATCTTCTGAAATAGGGTATCTCGACTGTGCTTTTTTCCATCAGATTTCTGGTTCGGGTGTTTCTTCTCCCATAATTACTAAACATGCAAAATAAGATAAAATAACAGAAGTAATGTATCACAACATGAAATAAATCGATGAATAACAGAAAATAACGATATAAACTAGTGATGCAAAATGGACGTGTCACTTGTGTGCAGGTTCCACGCCCTTGTCAACACCAGTATTTTCTGACGCCGTTAATAAAGCAACCTTCCGCGAGACTACGGAGTCCTACTGGTTTGATAACTCCGGTTATTTACTAGGGTAAAACTTACTCTGGACTGCATCATACTGATATGTCATAAACGTATCCGTAATTTCTGATGTTCCATGTTGTTTTCATGCTATTTCCCACATGTTTGCTATACACTTTATGTCATTTTTATCGATTTTCCGGACTAACCTATTGACAAGATGCCACAGAGCAAGTTCCCTGTTTTCTGCTATTTTTAGTTTCAGAAAAGTTGTTCTGGAAATATTCTCGGAATTGGAAAATTTGAAGTCCGAAAGTCTTAGAAGTCCCGGAGGGTCCAGGAAGTCCCGAAGAGACCCAGAGGGGGGCCCCAGGGTGGCCACACCATAGGGTGGTGCGGGTCCCCACCTGGCCGCGGCACCAGGTGGTGTGGGCCCCCTGGCCACCCCCCCCCCCCCCCGACGTCGCCCTTTCTCCCATATATACTCCCCGATGAATAAACCCTAGAACAATCGGTCTTTTCCACCAAAAACATCCGTAGCTCCGCCGCCGCCGACGACAAGTTTCGGGGGGCAAACATCTCTGTTTCTGCACCCTGCCGGTCAGGGAAGTGCCCCCGGAGCCATCTCCATCGACTCCACTGCCATCTTCATCATCGTTGTTGTCTCCTATGATGAGGACGGAGTAGTTCTCCCCCGGGGCTGAGGGCTCTACCAGTAGCTATGTGTTTCATGTCTCTCTCCCATGGAGTGATCTTTATGTGATCATGAGATTTGTAATCTAGTTGAATATGTAGATGTACCCTTCATATGTTATGCTACTCGAGTGGTTTTATTACCATATCTCTGTAAACACTTTGATCACGGTGTAAAGGTGACAGTGTGTGCACCGTTTGGTTTAGCATGATATTTATATCTTGTGTTGGATGACCCTATGAAATTGTGGTGTTTGTCTAGTACCTTCTAGGGAGCTCATAGTGATAGAGTGGGGTTAACTAGATATGAGAACGTGACTTTAATGTGTGCTTTGTACCCATACGCAATGAATTGGTGTTTGTTATTCGATCGGAGAGTGGTTCGGAGTAGCATAGTTAAGAGAGATATTTATGCATTCAATTATGTTATTATTGTTCAGAGTGTTCACTAGTGAAAGTATGATTCCTAGGCTTGTTTCTAAGAATTGATACACCGTTTACAATCAGTTCTGCTACATGTTTGTTTGCTACCATTTTTATTTCATATTGCTATTATCACTTATAACCATTCATATTACTTGTATTTCACTCTCTCTTTGCCAAACTAGTGCACCTATACATATGAAAATTGTATTAGGTGTGCTGGGGAGTGGGGACACAAGAGACTTCGTGTATCGTAGTTGCAGGGTTGCTTTAGAGGGATACCTTTGACCTCTTCCTCCCCGAGTTCGATAAACCTTGGGTAATCCACTTAAGGGAAACTTGCTGCTGGTCTACAAACCTCTGCACTTGGAGGCCCAACACTGTCTACAAGAATAGAAGCGTGCGTAGGCATCAAGATCTTTTCAAGCGCCGTTGCCGGGGAGGTAAGGTAAAAGGTACTCACATCCTCGGGTGTTAGTGCTCAAAGTTATTTCCTTTAGATTCCGCAATTATATCTTTTTGTTTCTTGTTTTCACTAGTTAGGCTTATCTTTACTTGTTCCTTGTTATTATTTTTACTAGTTAGTCTTAATGGAAAACGACAAAAATATGAGAGAGCTTTCTTTGCATGTTAGTAGAAATGTTATTACCATTAATTCTTTGGATACCGGTATTTCTAATACTATGGAAAAGCCTAAGCTTGGGGAAGCTAGTTTTTACAATCTCTTTAGTTCCCCAGCTTTAGAGGAGAAAATTTGCTCTGATGATACTTTATCTCCCATATGTGATAAATCTAATGATGCTTGTGATATTTTAAATCCTCCTGCTGAAAGTGTTCCTTTTAAAATACATATGAAAATTGTTGAACATGTCACGAATAACTGCTATTTTGGAGATGGAACTGTCCATCCTCGTGATCATTTACTCTTTATACATGAATTATGTGGGTTGTTCAAGTGTGCAGGTATTTCAATGGACAAAGTTAAGAGGAGGTTATTCTCTTTGTCACTTAAGTACAAAGCAAGGGAGTGGTTTGAGCTACTAGATGATCCTCATCATTTGGAGTGGAAGGAGCTTGAATCTCTATTTTACTCTAAATTTTATTCTTCTCATGAACTGTATTTAGATAGGAATTATATTTATAATTTTTGGCCTCGTGATGAAGAAAGCATTGCTCAAGCTTGGGGAAGACTGAAAACATTAATACCTAAATGTCCTAACCATGAGCTTCCTAAGGAAATAATTGTTACTAATTTTTATGCAAGGCTTTCAGGACATTACAGGGATTATCTAGATGCATGTTCAGAGGGTTCTTTCTCAACTAAGAAGGTTGAAGCTAAACGAGATCTTCTTTAAACAATTGAAACCAATAATGAAGGTTGGAATAATGACAAAGGTAAAGAATCAGGTATAAATTATGAGTATGATTGCATTAAGTCTTTCGCTGAAACTTCTGATTTTCAAGAGCTCTGTGCTAAATATGGTCTTGATCCTAAAATAATTGTTGGTTGGTATAGATACTTTGCTTCTTATATTAATGTTCCTAATGCAAATGGGGACATGTATCATGAACCTTTTAAAGACACTTGCTTGAAAAATGAAATTGTTATTGATGATTGCAATGAACATGCTCAAACTTCTGAAAGTACTATGTCTTATAAGCATGTTAATTTTTGTGGAGCACTTAGACCTTGTGAAAAGAATCAAATCGAAGAAGAATATTGCATCCATCGTTGTTGAATCTGCATCTCAACAAGTCCCTCGGGTGAACCCATAGGGTTTCAACTAGGAGAACCTGTGGGCGCTGGTGACAATCGTCGGCTAAACAGGGGGCACGATTTACCCAGGTTCGGGGCCCTCGTAGAGGTAAAACCCTTAATCTTGCTTCTATCGATCTGTATACACGAGTAGACCGGTTACAATGGGGGTTTACTCAAGTCGAGAGTATGATCTCGATCTCAAGGCTTTGGTTGTGTGGTATTGCTTGTCCCCCTTGAAAGATCATCGTTCGTTTTGATAATTATATGACAACATATCTATTTGATCTAATGTTTGTTTGATATATGAAAATTCCCAGGTTAATCAGGTTCACTAATTCTATGGGCCGCATATTTGGTTAAAAGGAAAAGAGCTAGGAGAAAGGAATCTGGAGAGCAGTTTTCTGCATGGAGCGGAGGCTCCGGTGAAACCACTGGAGGCTCCACCGCAGGCTCCGGTGCGGGTCCGGTGCAGGGTCCGCCCAAACCTCCCTCTGGTGCATATGAGCGGAGGCTCGGGCGGAACCTCCGCCATTTCCACCGGAGCCTCCGCTGCCTCCAACCAGGGCATTTGCACTAGTGGCATCCGGTGCGCCTCCGGTGGAGGCTCCGCCAAATCCTTGCTCTGTTGGATAAGAGCGGAGGCTCCACCGGAGCCCCCGGTGGAGCTCTGGTGGCCCCCAACCGGGCCCTGTGAATAGGTGGCATCCGGTGGGCCTCCGGTGGGGGCTCCGCCACAAACAGGTTTTGTTGCATACGAGCGGAGGCTCCACCGGAGCCTCCGGTGCAGCTCCGGTGGGCGGAGCCTCCGCCCCTTGGCCATCCAAAGGTGAACATGTGCACTGCGCTGCTGCACAAGTGATAGAAGCCCACCGGAGCCTCCGGTTCTCCTGGACTGCAACGGCCACTTAGTGAAGGGGTATAAATACCCCCTCCCCTTCCTCATAAATGCCAAGCTTTTCCCACTCTCTCTCCTAGCCATTAATGAAAGCTTCACCCACCTAGATCTCCCACTCCGTCCACCCAATCACTCCCATACTTGGTGGAGAGCTAGAGGAGACCTAGATCCACACTTCCACCAAAGGAATTTCAAATCCATCCACCACAACCTAGTAGATCTAGAATCCTACTTGAGGCCTAGAAACCTTAGTAGATCTTGTGCTTGTAGCTTCCACCTTGTTGCAAGAAGCTACGGATTGCTTGAGAGCCTCCATCCATCTTGTGGAGTGACCTCGAGCCCTTGTAAAGGTTTGGTCAACGCCTTCAAGTCGACCTCATAGTGGAAACGAGAATCTCCCTCACCGGAGAATCTCAAGGATAATAAGGTGTGCACAACCGTGCTATTGAGGAGTACCTAGGTGGCTCCCCACCTCTCCAACGTAGACGTACTTCTCTTTGAGAAGGAACTACTGGAATCATATCCTTGTCTCCTTGTTTACACTTGTGGTTTACTTCATTACCTTTCGCTTTGCTTCCGTTGCGCATATTATCTTGTACACATAGGTTGCTCACCTAGATGCACATCTAGAGAACCTTATATTATCTTGCTTAGCCCCACTAAAAAGAAAAGAAAATAAAATTGGTACCCCCCCTTCCCTCTAGTTGACCATAGTGCACTTTCAATTGGTATCAGAGCCTCGGCTCTTGCTAAGGGCTTAGCCGCCCAAGAGTACAATGGTCGATGAAAATGCCCCCCGGTAGTTCTAGTGCGGAAATCTCCAAAATGGCCGACACTATATCTAACCTACAAGATACGGTTGGAACTCTCCAAACCGAATTATCTAAGGTTAGTTCTAGTGTTATTTCGGAGGTTTCTAGCATAAAGAAAATGATGGAGGTATTGATGGGGAAAACCAAGGAGTCCGCGGAACCACCTCTCATCGCCAACGATGTTAGCTCGGACGAAGAGTCCATTCCGGACATCGACGAAATGGAAGCTAACATCGCTTTAGCTAAGGCGAAAGCCAAAGCAAAAGCCGATAAAAAGGCTAAGAGCGGTGGGAGCTCCGAGGGCTCCAAGTCTCAATCGGCTAACGGTTCGGGGTCTAACTCTAAAGTTCCACCACCTCCCAATTATGATTCGATCCACCCTATTGCCACAATGCCACACATGGTTAATGTTAGAGTTCCTCCCATGCTTAACACTAACGAGTTCTCTTCTTGGAAGTTTGATATGGAGTCTCACATTTCAGGATCTTGCACCGCTTTATGGAGAAGCATTCTCCATGGATTCCACCCTCATGATCCGAGCAACTTGACTCCAAGAGAGGATGTGGAATTTCAACTCAACAAGACCGCTCTTGTGACTATCCAAAAGGCTCTCCCAAGAGAACATCTTGAACACATCTGCGGTATCAAGACCGCCAAGGAAGCTTGGGATAAACTTGACTCTTTGTTCCAAGGCAATGCAAGCATTCAATCATCCAAATATGATGTTGCTCTTGACAAGTCTGAGAACTTTGTTATGCTTGAAGACGAAAGTCCCGAGGAGCTATATAGAAGAGTGGTCACCCTTGGCAATCAATTAAGGGACTTTGGAAAAGAGGAAATCTCCGATGAGTGGATCAAGAGGAAATTTGTCAAGGCCATAACTCCATTCGAGAAGAACCTCTCCACTAGCATTCGAACAAGATCCGACTACAACTCCCTCAACTCCATTGGTGTCCTTAGTGAGTTCATAGCCATATCCTTATCTCACAAGAGCGCGGATGATGCCCTTGCTCGCTCAAGAGGACATGGAAAGTCTCCTAACCTCGCCTTGAAGTCTAAGGCAATAGCCAAGATAGAAGAAGTGGATGATGATGATGATGATGATGATGATGATGATGATGATGAGTACTATGAAGATACATACAAGGGTGCCCATAAGTGTATCGCTCTTGCCATGCAAGGGTATTGGAAAAGATGGGAGGCTCACAAGGTCGGTGCTCCTAGACCGTCAAGGAACAAGATCTTTAGAAAGAAAGGGGAGCGGCCAAGGACATGCTACAATTGTGGAAGTGCAAACCACTTCGTCAAAGAGTGTCCCTTTGAGACAAGAGAAGAGAATGAAGGGAAGCTTGTTCGCAAGGACAAGAACAAAGCTCCACAAAACAAGAACCTCGCTAGAAGAGTCCCAAGGGCTCTATATGTTCAAGAAGGCCCCACATTGGAAACATACTACTCCGGAGATGAAGGAGAAGATGAAGTCGTAGATGTTTCCCACATTGCCATAGCTACGACTTCCTCTTCATCGGTCTCTCTATTTGAATCCCCCAATGAGAAGGCATCGATCCGACCTACATGTCTCATGGCAAAAGCTGCCGCGGGAAATGCTTCCGGGTCAAATAGATGGACAGTGGATAGTGGTGCATCCCAACATATGGCCGAAAGCCATGACGCAATAAGTAATATTGAACCTCCTCTACCTCATCTCAATTGCGTTACTATTGGTGACAAGTCCGAGCTTAAGGTATTGGGATGAGGCAAGGTGGCTATCTCAAATGATTTATCAATTGAGAATGTTCTCCTTGTTGAGTCCCTTGGCTATAACTTAATGTCCGTTCTTCAACTTGCGAATTGTGGCTTTACCTCATTATTTAATAAAGAGAGCGTGATTGTCACTTGGGAAACATCTCTTAAAGTAGCCTTTGTTGGGTTTGTCGAGAACGGCATGTATGTAGTGGACTTCTCCAAAGAAGACACGTGTGCCGCGACATGCCTAATGGCTAAAGTTGATGTGGGGTGGCTTTGGCATCGTCGGCTAGACCACAACAATATGAGAATGTTACATGACCTCCAAAGTGGCAATCATGTTCTAGGACTAACCAAATCTAAGTTTGCTAAAGATCTTGTGTGTAGCTCTTGTACCTTTGGGAAGCAACATGGAGAACAACACCCAACCAAGACAACTATCTCCACCACAAGAATTATCGAGCTCATTCACTTAGATCTCTTTGGTCCACTATCCTATGATAGCCTCGGAGGAAAGAAGTATTGCTTGGTGATTGTGGATGATTATTCAAGATATTGTTGGGTGTATTTCTTCAAGAGGGAGAGTGAAACTCAAAAGAGAGTCATCGAGTTCATCACTCTAGTGGAGCGCCAACACAATGCTACCATATTGGCTATTCGGAGTGATAATGGCTCGGAGTTCAAGAACTATACCGTTGAGGGTTTTCTTAGTGAAGAAGGCATTGCCCATCAATATTCCACTCCTTATACCCCTCAACAAAATGGTGTTGCGGAGAGAAAGAACCGGACTTTGATGGATGCGGCTAGAACTATGATTGCGGAGTTCTCTTCTCTCTATAACTTTTGGGCCGAAGCCGTCTCCACCGCATGTCATGCTACCAACCGGTTATATCTTCGCAAGATTTTGAACAAGACTCCCTATGAGATTATCACGGGCAAGAAACTGGATGTGTCTTATTTCAAGGTCTTCGGTTGCAAGTGCTTCATTCGCAAGAAAGGTAAACGGTTGTCAAAATTTGATACTAAATCTTATGAGGGTATCTTTGATGGCTATGCCACAAATGCTCACGCCTATAGAGTCTACAACAAGTCCACCGGACAAGTTGAAGAAGCTATAGACGTGGTGTTTGATGAGGATAACGGCTCCCAAGGGGGGCGTATAGATCATGGTGTTGTAGGAGATGCAATTCCTCCCATCGTCATAAGAAGAATGGGGATTGGTGAAATAATCCCGATTGAGGGTTACCGGATGATGGAGGGAGAAGGACTATGCCCCACTCAAGTGGAGCCATTTACTACACCCATTGATGATCAAGCTACTCAACAAGATGCACCAAGCCCTCAAGCTAACAATCAAGGCCAAGCTAATGACCAAGGCCAAGCAACTCATCTTAATCATGATCAAGATTCCATCATTGTTGAGAGTGCTCAACCTAGTGGTGATTCATCACCCATTATTGATCAAGGAAGAAATGAAGATGGACATGTCTCCGATGAAGAAGGTGATTCTCAATCTATATTCAAAGAATCTTTGGAGGAGATTCTAGCACAAAGGGAAAAGAGAAGGCTAGAGAATATTGAACGAGCGGGTCATACGGAGGACAAGATTCTTGGGCAAGTTCGTGGAAGAGTGGTCACTAGAAGGCAATTGGCGGATTTTAGCAAGGCTCATGCTTTTGTCTCTTTCATTGAACCCAAGAAGGTACATGAAGCACTCGAAGATCAAGATTGGCTTGAAGCCATGCATGATGAAGTCAATAACTTCGAGCGCAAAAAAGTGTGGAAATTAGTGCCAAGACCCAAGGATTGCAAAAATGTCATTGGCACCAAATGGGTGTTCAAGAACAAACAAGACAAAGATGGCATTGTCATTCGCAACAAGGCAATATTGGTGGCCCAAGGTTTTTCTCAAGTCAAAGGTATCGATTTTGGTGAAACCTTTGCCCCCGTAGCTCGCCTTGAATCCATTCGCATCTTACTTGCTTATGCATCTCATCATAATTTCAAGTTACAACAAATGAATGTTAAGAGTGCTTTCCTTAATGGTCCAATTAATGAGTTAGTATATGTCAAGCAACCTCCGGGTTTCGAGGATCCCAACCACCCCGATCATGTCTATAAACTCGATAAGGCGCTCTATGGACTTAAACAAGCTCCACGTGCGTGGTACGAGCACCTTAAAGAGTTTCTAGTAGATCGTGGGTTTAATGTTGGTTTAATCGATCCCACCCTCTTTACCAAGACGGTTGGAGGTGACTTGTTCATATGCCAACTCTATGTGGATGACATCATTTTTGGGTCTATTAACACTTTGTTCAATGAGGAGTTTTGCAAGCCTATGACCGATAGGTTTGAAATGTCTATGATGGAAGAGTTGGAATTCTTCCTTGGCTTTCAAGTGAATCAATATCATGAAGGAACTTTCATCAAACAAGCCAAATACACTCAAGACATGCTCAAGAGATTTAATATGAATGATGCCAAACCTATGAAGACTCCTATCTCCACGACCACCGACTTGAAACCCGACCCCAACGGTAAAGAGGTAGATCAAAAGGTATACCGCTCCATGATTGGCTCTTTGCTCTACCTTTGTGCATATCGACCTGATATCATGTATAGCGTAGGTAAATGTGCAAGGTTTCAAGCCTCTCCTAGGCAAAGTCATTTGGAATCTGTGAAACGAATCTTTCGATATTTAGTTCATACCCCAAACTTTGGTCTTTGGTACCCCAAGGGTTCAAGCTTTCAACTCATTGGGTATTTGGATGCGGATTATGCGGGAGAGAAGACGGATAGGAAGTCCACATCCGGGGGTTGTCAATTCCTTGGCTGCTCCTTGGTATGTTGGTCTTCAAAGAAGCAAAATTGCAATGCTCTCTCCACCACCGAGGCTGAGTATATCTCTGCGGCAAGTTGTTGTGCCCAATTGCTATGCATGAGGCAAACCATGAAGGATTATAGTATTCATTTTGACAAGGTGCCTCTTCTTTGTGATAATGAGAGTGCTATCAAGATCGCCTACAGCCTGGTTCTTCACTCCAAGACGAAGCACATTGAGATCTGTCATCATTTCATTCGGGATCATGTTGAGAAAGGTGATATTGATCTCTCATATGTCCCCACTAAGGATCAGCTTGCCGATATCTTCACGAAGGCCCTTGATGAACCAAGATTTCGAGCTTTGAGGAATGAACTAAATGTCATCGATTCTTCCAACTTCGCTTGAAACCTTGCATATGTATCTTCATTATGCATGCTATTAGGTTTAGATGTAGGCATGGAAATAGGGGGAGCGCTACTCAACTCATGAGTATGCACTCCTTTTATCATGCGAAAATCAATTAATCATTGCATATCTAGTCAATTTGTGACTTATTGTGCTTAATTGTGAGTAGTATTTTTGGACCCAAGATATATCTTTGCGGTGCCAAAGTACACACTCAAACATGGTGGCTTCGGCCACCGACCTTTGGTATGTTTTTGGATCTTCCTCGCGTATCATATTTCTTCCTTGACAACTCGTACGGGTTCGGTTTTCCACCTCTTTGTGCTTATTGAGAACCCCTCCAAGTAATGTCTCTCGTATATCAGTGACTATTTTCCAACCCAAGCCCCCTTTGCCCAAAACAATATTTCTATCGTAATGCTCTTGTTTTTCCAATCTTGGCGCGCGAAAACTTGGCTGGGCGGAGGCTCCGGTGAAACCACCGGAGGCTCCGATGCCCCTGTCCACCGGAACACCACCAGAGGCTCCGCTAGCACACATTTGCTCAGCGGGCCAAAATTTGGCCTGTTTTTTTTGGACAAGGGGCGGAGGCTCCGGTGAAAGCACCGGAGGCTCCACCCGTGGCAGTTATTCGGGATAAGATCTAGGGCGAGCGGGGGTAAGTGAGATCCAATCTCATTTTCCCCCCACTCACCCTCCTTCTTCCTCCTCTCAACCGCCGCCGCCCCCAAGACAACCGCCGCCGGATTCGGGTGCTCCACCGCCGGGAGACCTCCTCCTTGCCTTGGGCCACTCCGGGCTCTTCCTTCTCCTTCCTTTTCACCATGGATGATGCGGGTATGTGCTCTCTCTCTCTCTCATCTAGTTGATGGATGGGATGCATAGGAGTTCATGTTCTTGTTCTCTAGATGTGTGGTTTTGGAGTTTTAGGAGTAGAAGTTCTCTAGTACAAACCCTAGCAACCTAGATAATGCGTGTTAGGCTTGAATCATTACGGTTGTAGGGAAGATTATGCCCTAACCCTAGTTATTCAACCCTAACACCATGTGTATCTTTGTTTATCGGATTTGTGCGTGCTTTATCAAACTTGAGCATTACCTTGTCTTCATGCTTTCCTCGCTATTTCTTTCTTAGATGCTTCCGGTTCCAAAGGGAAGGGGGTTCGTTACAAGACTACGGGTTGTCGCAAAACCCCTCAAGTTGATGAGATTGAAGAAGAACTTGACAATGCTCAACCCAAGCGCAAGAGGTTCCCGGCTCCCGAGAAGAAATTGCCTTGCAAGAACACAACAAAGACCGCTTCCAAGATGTCCGAGGCGGCTTTTCTCAAGGAACACCGCGAAAACCCCTATGTGATTGCTCGTGAGCGTTTGATGCCACAATTCCGGGGTAAGGATGCCCGCTTCCACACTGTTTTCCAAGGGGAGATATATCATGAGATCTTGATGAGGAAGCCAAAGGACAATGTTGCCCCTCAACATGCCATCAACTTTGGGCATCTGGAAAGGAACCATCATTACTTTGGGGAGGCTCTTGAGCTCATTGAGAGGTTTGGAATTGGTCCCATTATTAGTCTCCAACAAGATTACGATGAAGACCTTGTTTGTCAGTTCTTGGCCACCATTCATCTCTCCAATGAGATTGAGCGCCATCTCACTTGGATGACACAAGGGAGACTGCTTGACATCAAGTGGTATGACGTTGGCACTCTTCTTGGAGGATACCCGAACTTCGGTCCTTTTGCTTATAGTGAGGAGTTTGCCAATGGATGGTTCCGAGTTCACATCATCAACACTCCATCCCTTCCTAAGGATCAACTCACACCACTCTATCACTGGAAGAAGTTCGCCGTTGGGTTTGTCAAGGGTATCTACCCCACCTATGATATCATGATGCGCATCTATAGAGAGACTATCAACCCAAAGGCGGGGAATGTGGATGAGATCCAGGGCTTCTTGAAGAACCTTATGCTTCTCACTCATCAACAGCGGATGGCCGACACCCCTCGCAAGCTTGATGTGCTTGATTACATTTGGAATGAGCTATGGCACGCCGTGATCAACCGCAAGAATGCTTTCTTTGGGCCTTTCATCATGAAGATCATCTTACATGTGTGGAATGAAAAGTTTCCGGATGAACCATTTGAGGATGATAATTGGATCCCTCACATGGAAAGGAAACTCCTCATCAAGGACCACACCGAGCCTCCTGAGCATCCCACTCCTGCTGTTCGCAAGCACAAGGCCAAGCCCCGTATCATTGTTGATGAGGAGGAAGAAGAAGAAGCCGAGCCATCTCGCCCTCCTTCTAAAAATGCTTTCAAGTGGATGGCGAGGGCCCTCAAGAAGGTGTTCCGGTTGAACAAGAAGATCGAGCAACGTCAATGGGAAGTTCATTATGATAAGGAGCTCAAGAACCGCAACAAAGCACAAGCCGCTTGTTAGCGTCTTCGTGATAGTGGTGAATCTGTGGACTCCCCGGTTCTTCCTAGCATCACTGACTGGGACAAGTGGCAAGCAAAGGACTCTAAGGGAAAGTTGATTGAGTGGTCCGAGGAAGAAGGAGAAGAAGCTACTAGTTCTCATCGCCGCACACCCTCTCCGGACATGGACGTCTCCTCCGAGTGATCTTCGGGGCGTTAGCATCATTTTATCCCTCTTTTGGTATCTTGATGCCAAAGGGGGAGATATATATATTAGGAGCGGGTATTTGCATGGTGTCTCCCTCAAGCGTCTTCGATTTGCATCTTTCCTTTGCTTGAGGGAGTTTGTCTTTTCATTTGGTCAATTGGAACTTCGGTTTGTTTACATTATTCCTATGTGTCGTGAACCTCGTATTATTATGCATTTGTGAACCTCGCATCATATTATATTGTGTTGTGTGCTCTATCTTTGTCATATTTCTCATATGTATATCATGCCTAGATTCTCTCAACATGAAGGAAGCATACCTTTAGGGGGAGCTCCGTTCATGTTGTGTTTTCTATTATGCAAATAAGAATGTTGTCATCAATTACCAAAAAGGGGGAGAATGAAAGATCATCGTCCGTTTAGATAATTATATGACAACATATCTATTTGATCTAATGTTTGTTTGATATATGAAAATGCCCAGGTTAATCAGGTTCACTAATTCTATGGGCCGCGTATTTGGTTAAAATGAAAAGAGCGAGGAGAAAGGAATCTGGAGAGCAGTTTTCTGCATGGAGCGGAGGCTCCGGTGAAACCACCGGAGGCTCCGCCCCAGGCTCCGGTGCGGGTCCGGTGCAGGGTCCGCCCAAACCTCCCTCTGGTGCATATGAGCAGAGGCTCGGGCGGAACCTCCGGTGGAGCTCCGGTGGGCAGAACATCCGCCATTTCCATCGGAGCCTCCGCTGCCTCCAACCAGGGCCTTTGCACTGGTGGCATCCGGTGCGCCTCCGGTGGAGGCTCCGCCAAATCCTTGCTCTGTTGGATAAGAGCGGAGGCTCCACCGGAGCCTCCGGTGGAGCTCTGATGGCCCCCAACCGGGCCCTGTGAACAGGTGGCATCCGGTGGGCCTCCGGTGGGGGCTCCGGCAAAAACAGGTTCTGTTGCATACGAGCGGAGGCTCCTCTGGTGCAGCTCCGGTGGTCGGAGCCTCCGTGCTCTCCACCGGAGCCTCCGCCCCTTGGCCATCCAAAGGTGAACAGGTGCGCTGCGCTGCTGCACAAGTGATAGAAGCCCACCGGAGCCTCCGGTTCTCCTGGACTGCAACAGCCACTTAGTGCAGGGGTATAAATACCCCTTCCTCTTCCTCATAAATGCCAAGGTTTTCCCACTCTCTCTCTCTCTCTTAGCCATTAATGAAAGCTTAACCCACCTAGATCTCCCACTTCGTCCACCCAATCACTCCCATACTTGGTGGAGAGCTAGAGGAGACCTAGATCCACACTTCCACCAAAGGAATTTCAAATCCATCCACCACAACCTAGTAGATCTAGAATCCTACTTGAGTCCTAGAAACCTTAGTAGATCTTGTGCTTGTAGCTTACACCTTATTGCAAGAAGCTACGGATTGCTTGAGAGCCTCCATCCATCTTGTGGAGTGACCTCGAGCCCTTGTAAAGGTTTGGTCAACGCCTTCAAGTCGACCTCATAGTGGAAACGAGAGAAGCTCAAGGAGAACAAGGTGTTGACAACCGTGCTATTGAGGAGTTCCTAGGTGGCTCCCCACCTCTCCAACGTAGACGTACTTCTCTTTGATAAGGAACTACGGGAATCATATCCTTGTCTCCTTTCTTACACTTGTGGTTTACTTTATTACCTTTCGCTTTACTTCGGTTGCGCATATTATCTGGTCCACATAGGTTGCTCACCTAGATGCACATCTAGAGAACCTTATCTTATCTTGCTTAGCCCCACTAAAAAGAAAAGAAAAATTGGTAGTCAACCTATTCACCCCCCTCTAGTTGACCATAGTGCACTTTCACCCCTCCTGGTGGTTCTTCTGGCCTTATATAGGTGACCAGGTCCCAAACCGTAACTGGGGGGGGGGGGACTCAAACCCTAACCTAAAGTCGGTTACAAGTTTCCTAACTTGACCCACAAGGCCTTGCTGGTGGGCTTCAACTGGGCCTTCTAGAATAGTATACGGCATCTCCTCTTGGGCTTAGGTCTTGGGCCTTGGACCGGGTATCCTTACCCGATAGGTCCAGAGTTCATCCCTTCGTCAGTAGCCCTCGAGCGTTTACTCGATTTTCTTGTAGGGTAGACGCTCAAAGTTTTCTCTTGAATTCCTTTGGCTGATTGTTTCAATCGTTTTCCGTTTGGAGAGCGTGTACCCTGTGTGATGAGTTTTTATGCCCCAACATCGAGCGATGAAAGTGCCTGTATTTTTTGGCTGTTTTCGCAGAAAGATATGGCTCAGTTGCTTGGCTCTCCCGAAAGCTCAGGGGCAATTAATTGCATCTACGGCAAAAACAGTTCTGACAGATTCGAGACCTCCGACTCGAATCCGATGAGGTGATCATTGCGGCTGGGTCGTAGAGGTCTTATCGAGTCGAATTTAACCTATAGGGGTACCCGGCGCGTATGCTAGGATTTTTCTTCGTGTTGTTGACACAGAAATTTACCGGAGGACGCAGCTTGAGTGCGATTCTAGGACCACAAGAGAGATCTTTTGGGTCTTACCTTTGTATTCGAAAGAATACGGCATCCGGATGTGCCTAGTTGGCCGAACGATCCAGGGAGGGGATGTGTGTACATCGTATGACCGAGTGGCAGGAGCTACGCACTCGCGAGTTTTGTCTAGAGATATTTCGAGTGAAAAAATCTCCCTTGTTTTTTATGCACAAGGATTTTTGTTTTTGTAGTCTTCTGTCCATACGAAAGAGTTTTCGTGTCTGGAAACCTTGTTGTGCCCAAACGAAAGAAAATTTTGTGTCTGGGGCTTTTATGCGAAAGAGTTTTTGCGTTTTGATATGCCCATAGGAAGCAATTTCGTGTCTGGGATCCTACCCGAGGGAATTCTCAGGTCTGATGAGGCGCACAATGACGTCATTGCGCACTTTGTTCGTTCTGACTCCTCCCGATGGGACGTGACGAAGTGAGAACAGGGTATTTGGCCCACCTTGTCATCTTTTGACTGGAAACGAGACGTCGTTTCCGGTTTTTCCGCGAGCCGTGTGCAGTAAATGTGCACGATCTGCTGTTAAGATTGTGGCATGAAACAACTTTCACCGCCTCCTCGTTTCCGCTTCGCGAGTGGCAACCGCGATGGGTGCCACGTTGGTCGATGAACGGCTGAGATCGAGTGGCCATGTATATATAAATACCGTCCTTAGGTGGAAAATGAAAATCTCCCGGTCATTTGCTTCCCCGTCTTCTTCTTCCTCGCCCTCATATTCTCCTCTGTAAGCACCTACAAGTTCCCATGGCGGGAGGAAGGAAACGCAGCACCGCTGCCTCAGCTTCGAAGGCGCCTGGAGATGCTCCTGTGCCACCCGCCACGCGGTCGGGCGACTAGCGCTCTGCCAACACGACGAATAAGAGCATCAAGGAGATGCAGAGGGAGGGGCTGCTGCCCCCCAAGACCGAGAAGCGAGTTCGCCTCGGAAAAAAGGAAGAGGTACCAAACCCCCACACAAACGAGCGCGTGATCTTTGCGAATCACGTCTCGCGCGGGCTCTCGCTCCCCCTCCATCCTTTTCTTCTTGGCTTGTTGTATGTTTATGGCATACAGCTCCATGATTTGCTTCCAAATGCGGTGCAGCACATCTCGTGCTTCATCGTACTTTGCGAGTGCTTCCTCGGCATCCGCCCGCACTGGGGCCTTTGGAAAGCCCTATTCAAAGTGCCGGTCTTCCGCGAGAAGTTGCGGGTAGAGACCGAGCTTGGAGAGACGCTGCGCACTAGCGGCTTCGGGATCCAGGCGAAGTCGGATAGCTCCTACTTCGATGCACTTCATCGACTAGCGCAAGGGTGGGGAAGGAAGTGGTTTTATGTTGTTGATAATAGCGCGGGTGGAGCTCATGAATTCCACCCGTTCGCTGTCTTGAAGTGGCGGAAGTCCTGGGCGCACATGCTCTTGACCGAAGAGAGCCGAGTCATCGCCATGCTACTCGCCAAGGTAACAACTCTTCGCGACCAAACCGCAGGGGTCGCGCTGAATGGCCTGCATATGGCGAGTGTATTCCTCAGGTGCAGGATCGAACCTCTCCAGGAGAGGCCTTCGACCATGTGGGAGTACCAGGGCATCGAAGACCCCAGCTGTGTGAGCCAGGATATTCTTTCGAATGCTGAATTCGAGAAGAAAATCGCGAGCATCACCAAGCTGAAGGTGGGTGAGTCTTTCGCTATCTGCCCTATCGCAGCATTCGAATCTTCAAGACCTCCTCCATCCGATGTAAGTTTTTCTTCTCTTCTCTGCTTTAACTTTTTTTGTTATTCGAGAGTTTGTCGACTGAGTTTTCCCTTTTCTCCTTCTTCTTGTTTTCCTTCTGTAGAGCTTGGGGGTAGCAACCTGCTACCCGCCAATTTCCGCTGAAGATGCCTCAGACTTGCTGGTGAGCAACCTGGAGGTTCCCCTTGACACCAGCGTCGCCGAGGCCGACTCGAGTTCTGAGCATGGTTCTTCGGATGACGTGGAAGAGTCGGGTAGTGACCTCCACCACCGCAAGCGCCGCAGGGAGGGGGACGATGAAGCTACCTCCAAAGATAATTATTTAGGTGGAGGATCTGAAAAGGCAGCCGAGCCTCTCATTGTGACTCCTCTGAACGTGCTTTCTCCTCCAGCCCCCAAGTCGAAGATCTCCATCGCCTGGAACGCGAATATGCTGGATGACAACGACGAGGATGAGTGAGTTCTTTCTTTCCTATCATCCTGTTGTCAAAAGTTTCTTCTCGCTTTTCCTTATGTTGTTGTTTTTCCATGACAGGCTTCAATACATCAGCCCTGGCCAGTTTGCTTCCTCTATTCCCTCCGCGAATAAAAAGGATCCTGCTGCGAGTGAAGATCAAATCGCTAAGGTTGTCCAGGATTCTCCGAGCCCAGCTCCAGCAGCTGCGGCTATGGATTATAAGTTGCCTAGCTTTGCGGGTGGAGCCTCGGCTTCGAAAGAAGCGTCGGGTAGCTCTGCTGGCCCTCTGCGCACCGCCCAAGGCCATGTAAACCTTATCATCTTCATTGCGTCTTCCACTTCGTTTATTTATGATTTTTATCGGGTGCACGGCAGTGCTCCCGACGGGAGCAGCCCCCGAGGCTGTGGTCATTCGCTTGCGATTAGCTACAGACTCAATATTTAAGCTTCTTTCTTTTCTTGACTTTATCTGGTGCACGACAATGCTCTCGATGGGAGTAGCCCCCGAGGCTATACTCGACTGTTTGCAATCGTGAATAGTCTCAATCTCTTTCCTTTTTCTTTGACTTGACCTTCGTCTTGTGTTTTTGCAGTCTCTTCTTGATTCTCTTGCAGCCATTGGTCGCCGCGTACTTTCGGCTGAGGCAGATTGCGTATCATTTCGGGTGGATCGTGATCGACTCGTCGCGGATGGCCAATCTCTCCAAGGTAAATAGATCCGTTCCCTTTTGCTTGTTCTTTCTGATCATATAAATTCCCTTAGGCTAAAGTTCACTGCTGTGTAGCTCAAGTTGATCTCCTGAAGGCCGAGAAAACTGATGCTGTCACTCGGGTGAAAACCCTTGCAGCCGAGTTGGAGACCGCTCGAAAGGAACTTGAATCCTCTCACAAGCGGTCGAATGACTTCGAGGGGAAGCTCGCTGAGGCCCAGGACGCGCTGAAGCAACTGGAGGAGGCTGGTGCTAAACAGGACAATGATCTTGTTGGCTTCATTCGTCCTCTGGCTCAGAAATTCACGGGTAAGTTGCACTTAAATTTCGTTGTGTTGCGACTAAATTGGTTGTCTTTGGAATTTATCACGCTTTTTTGCAGATATCCTTGGCGTTGCGCTGGAGCTGCCCGGGGTTCAACGAGTGGACGTCCTGATGGATTCTTGTGCCCAGCTCCAAAAACACGCGAGTGAGATCTGCTACCTCGTTGGCGAAGCCATTCGAGTGTTGACTCAGTTCCACGAGCGTCTTCTGGTGGATGACGCGGTTCCGCCCATGCTGGATGGCCTTCTGAAAGTTTTCCTGGAGGGTGATCTTCTTCAGGCTTACTCGGTTGCCCAGTCAGAATGTGGAGCGGAGACTGCCATCCATTTTGCGTTGGTGCATGGATTCGCAGGCTTGGATGAGGCGTACTCAAGCCTTCCCTTCGATGTTGCCACAGGCAAAAAGGTACCGCTTCGTCCTTTCGGCGATCCGGCTGAATCCCTTGCCAAGAAGCTATCTGAATGGATTGCTCGTGCTAGTCGCAAGGGACATCCTATCGAGAGTGGCAGTACCTCTGCAGTTCCATAGGATAGACTGCTTTTTAGTTTTCTCTCAATGATGAACCTTGGGATGTATTCCCGTATTTTGCCTTTAATCGGAGTGTTCTTTGATGTCTGAGATGTGATTATTTGCGATTGATCGTTATGAGTTCCTCCCGATGGGAGTAGCCCCCGAGAACCTATTAAGTAGGTGGTGTGTTTCTCGAGTGGGGAGTCTTGAAATGTATCTTAACTTTCTTCATCTCTTTCCAGGTAGTAGGTGCTAGCACGAAGTCTTCGAGTGGATCCGTCGTGCGATTGGATCCCCTTGTTGCCGCTGCTAGTACCTTTGCCTCTCTTCGTGATCGCGTCGCGGATAGCGAACGCAAGTTGAAAGCTTTGCGTGGAGTGGCTTATGTGGCAGAGTCGAAGCAAAAACTTGCAGCCGAGCGTGAATAGTTCGTGATGGAAAAGCTGGCAGCTGCTGCCAAAGATATGCTTTGTAAGCATGCGAGCCCCCTAGCACTTTGTTTGATTACTTCCTTTTCACCCCTTCACTCGTTTGTACCTTTCTTCGTAGTTGTTGAGCCTGACGGACCATGTGAAGCGCATTGGGTAGATAACTATATTGCTCATGAAGCCGGTAGCTCAAAACCACATGCAAACAACTTCTGGTCCGACCGCAGTCGAGGCTTCATTCTGGCTACTTTGAAGTATCGTGTAGGCCAGGCGAAGATACGCGTTGATTCCTGTCGCGATGCTCTGATAGCTATGAAACGCGCTTTCTATCCGCTGGAGAGAGGTCCAGAAGATTTGAGCCATCTGCTCAGAATTTTTGGTCGGGTAGGTGAAGTTCGCGAGTGCGTCCGCCAACGGCTGATCTGCGGATCCCTAGTAGCACTTGCTTTTGTCCGGTTATGGCATCTTGAGGTCAATTTTATCTCTGTGGCTAGACTTCCTAATGCTCCAGTCGATATGACCACTCATTATGCAGTCATTCGTCCTACAGCAGAAGAGATTATTCGACTGACTTCTGAAGAGGTTGATCGAGTGTTAACCGAGGAAACTGCTCGTCGCCATATGTAATTGTAGGATGTAGATATCCTGTTGTCTTGTATAGTTCACTCGAAAATTTATAAGATGTATTTATAAGGTGTGAACGTTGTCTATACCCTTGTATTTGTAAATTTTCTTGTGATGCTTAATTCGGCGTAGCCCCCGTGTGCTTCGGGTGTATACCTGTTGTTCAGCGTGTAAAATGAAAAACATGAGTAGCTATGGTTGAGAAACCATGTGTTTTTATTGATATGACTGAGAAGCCATGTATTTCTTCGAGCTACAAGATGGCTAGTATAGCCTTATTTCGCGAATGAGATAATCCTAAGGATAGAATTTGCGGAGGTGCACAACGTTCCATGGGTTGGAGTAGATGCCACCAGTATTCGGGTTCTTCAGTCGATATGCGCCACCAGGGATAACTTCGTGTATTATGAAGGGTTCTTCCCATGGTGGCTCGAACTTGTGTCCTTCTTTCTGCTTGAGCCGCAGTACCAAATCTCCGACCACAAAAGCTCTGTGGCGTATGCGGCGACTGTGGTAGTTGTGCGGCGACTGTCCGTGGATCTTGCGAGTGCAATATCGCGTATCTCATCGAGTGCATCCACATCTTCCGCGAGTGCCTTGTTAGAGGTTTCTTCTCTATAAGCGACGACTCGTTGGGCGCTGAATTTGACATCTTCGGGAAGGACTTATTCAGCTCCGTATACCATGAAAAATGGCGTGTAGTTTGTTGATTGATTTGGGGTTGTGCGGAGGCTCCATAGTACGGAGGGTAACTCCTCTTCCCAATGCCCTGCTGCTGGGTGTAGGCGATCGAGTAGCCGTTTCTTTATGCCAGCCGAGACCAATCCGTTAGATCGCTCGACCTAACCGTTGGTTTGCGGGTGAGCCACTGAGGCGAAGCTGAGGGTGATTCCCTTCTCTTCGCAGAATTGATGTGTTTCCTTCGCTATGAAATTGCTTCCGTTGTCGGTGATGATGTTGTGTGGTATGCCAAATCTGCACACAATGGAGTCGAGGAATTTTACGGCGCATTGGGCGCTGGCCGAGGTGTCTGGCATCGCTTCGATCCACTTTGTGAATTTGTCGACTTCTACGAGCAGGTGTGTATATCCTCCGGGTGTGGACTTGCGTAATGGTTCTACCATGTCTAGCCCCCATTGTGCAAAGGGCCAGGCGATTGGTATCATGTGTAGTTCCGTGGCTGGGGCGTGCGGCTTGGGTGTAGCATCCCAACTTTTAATAAAGATGAAATACCTGTGTTATTGTGCTAGTCCCTGGATCAATTGCTAGCACCACAGTACAAAATGAAATATCATGCAAATGCATCAAATTCTATTACATCGCATGATCTAGTCTTTACAAAATAGGATTACAACTTGCATAGTCTTAGAAGACTAGCAGAAAACAAAGAAATACAGCGGAAAACATAGTACAACATTGAGCCCATCTTCTTCATGTGCCACAGGCAAAACATGTTGGCGATAGTCTCGAGATCCTAAACGAAATCCCCACTCGTCTTCAGAAATATCTGCAATATGGAATATGCAGCCACAAGGGAGTAAATACAATTTAATGTATTGTCAAGTAACACTATGGTGGATATAAATGGCAAGACTAATACTACATGCTCATTTGGCTGAGTGGAGTTTTGGCTAAGTTTGCATAAAGCCAGTTTTCTCCTATCTCTTTTGTAAAACAACTTTTCTTTTCAAGGGGTGGCATCATTGGACTGAATTCCAAGCACCAGAAATACTGTTCACTTAGTCAAAATTTTAATTATTGAAATTGGTGATGTGATTCTTCCGTCCTTCCTTGTCCAGCTGCTCATAGTTGTCCATAACCGGGGACACGGCTAAGATCTTAGTTTGTTGACTCTGCAGAGCTTGTGTACTTTCACCTTCAGACCCAACTCAACCCAAACATCCTATACACCCTGAGTGCATTAAGGAAAGGAGAATAATTGAGACGAGATCTTTCAGAAGCAAGAATCCAACCCAATGGAAAGACCCGTTCCACCTATAATTATGCTACATCTGCTTGTCAAGCCCGGGCTGAACCCTCACAACTTAATTGATCAAGACAGAGCCCATATGACTAAAGGTTGCACTGGAAGCAATCTAAACTTGGGGAACATCATAATCACTTTGTTCCTGGGTGGCATTTCTCAAGTGAACAACCCCTCGGGGAGACACTCAACTCTCATCAGCCAAACAACCAAATCCACCCAGGTGGTCCATTGAAGTTGTTGCTTAGAATTTTTCCACAACATCAAGTAAAAATCATCTGCCACATTGCATAGCATCTATCAAATTCTAAGGCTATAAATAACAAGGATAAAAGGGATGGCTACACACTACTAGGATAATAGCATAGCATAATATAACTTAGTAGAATTTCCTATCAATGCATACTACTCAAAAATCAACTAATGCATATAGAAAATAATGGGTAGTTGATGATGTGTTACTTGCCTTGTTGAAGTTGGGGAAGATATCACACTCTCTTCACAAAATATCGTTGCTCTCCGTACAATCTATTCATTGACAACACAAAACCAAATAACCAAGCATCCTAACAAACAGACATACAAGTGTAGAAAACATACATAGCAACTAACATATCAAAAGGGGCTTAACAAAGTTGGTTAGGACAAGGTCTAGGTTTGAGTTGAAAGATTCATTCTCTAATGGTCTCATTCTTGTTAAGGAAATTCCAATGGTTTACTTGGGAAGGACTAGGTTGAGCTTGATGTGATCTAACTTTATTATAACCATACTTGTCGAGGAAGTTCCAAGAGTTCACTAAGAATAAACATATTACTTCTTCAACTAAAGTAATACATGCAAACACTTGGTCATATTTCACCTTCAAAAATATTTGAGTGACTATGTTAGTATATTCCCTTGTGGTTAGGGTAGGCCTACTAACTTCCTCATCAAAGGGAAAATATTAGTAAGTCTTGGATTTTCCACTTGGGTCAATGGTTGGACAAAAATAACTTGTTATTCTTCAACTTGTATGGATTGCTTCTAGACCTCATGTGATTGCCTTCTTGAAGATCATCATCATGCCATCTAAATTGTTTCCTTCCTTGGTGTGGTGCTTCTCTTGGTCTTGATAGTCTTCATGGTTTTCACTTCACTAATTGGTTTGGTTATAGGATGGGCATATATACCACTAAGTCAATTTGGAAAGAAAAATAAGAAGAAAGATAGAAAGAGAGAGGGAGATGCTTTCTACTGAATTTATACACACTTGTAATTCTTGAGTTGCTTCTAGTTGTTGTGGAGTCTAAGTCTTCTCTTCAAAACTTCTTCATTGATCTTCCTTGTAGCTCTTCATGTGGCCACCAAGTTGATAATGAAGTTTTCTTCTTGCTTGAGTCTTGATCTCCATTTTGCTGACTTGGTGAAATCTTGAAGCAAGAATTGGGGAGCGGATAAGTAGATAGAAAACTAAATTTCACTACTTGGTACTATATGTGATTGACACATTCTAAGGACATGGCTTGGCTCCAAATGGACATAACATCAAATAATAATAGTTGAAAACAATTCCTAAGTCATGGTGGAAATGGATGTATCACTATGTTGGGTTTTTGGTCAAATAATTATGGCCATGGTCCAAGGGTGTCCAAAATGGTTGGGAAAGGATGTCTCTGGTTCAAGTCTACCAAAAGGATCAACTTTTCCTAAGAAAACATTTTCTAATTATTTATAGAAATAATTCTATGTCAAAATACTCAAATAGACAACTTAATTTTAAATTCAATTTTAATTTGTTCAAATATTATTTTGGGACAGAGTATATGAAAGTACACATTCTAAGGTTTCCAAATATATTTTATTTGCAATTTTTGGATTTGTAGAATTTGAAATATGCCAAATTTCATCAAACAAGCATATTTGAATTTGAAAAAATTTAAGTTTGTCAAATTTGAATTTGGCCAGTGCCAAAAGATTCTAAATGTCAAGGGATTTTCAAAAAGTCCAAGATTGCTAAATTTGGCTAAGTGGTTTAAAAGATATGATGATTTGAAGTTGTAGGGGCTTTTCTGCAAATCTGCCATTTAATTTTATTCCGGGAGAAAATCGAATTTTCCTGCGGATAAGGTTGCGCTGACGTGGCCGTTTCCTATTGGCTGATACCGGTTCGATTAAATGATTTAAACAGGGCCCCTAGATCTAGATCTAACGGCCAGAAATAAAAGAGAGAGAGAGAAGGGGTTCTCACCGGACCTAGGTCGCCGGAAATGGTGGCCGCGGTGGTGCTGCTCACCGGAAAACGACGATGCGGCGCTCCGGTTGTGCTCGAGCTCGATGGAGACCACGGGGATATGCAGAGTGACACGGCGGAGGTGATGGTGGCCACGGGGAGGCTCCTAGGGCTCCGCAACCACGGCGGCGAGGTGGTCCCGAGGCGGTGTACTCCGGCGAGCACGACGCGGCGAAAAAATCGTGCACGAAAAACCCACCTAAGTGGTCACAGAGGTGCACGGGAAAGAGAGAAAGAGAGGGGGCCAAACGAGGGCGGCAGTGGCCTCCTGGACTTGCCGGAATCGCGCGGGGACGGTGGCGGCTACGAAGAACTCCGGCGAGCAAATTTGGCCGAGAGGGGGCACGATTCCACTTGGTTCCAGAGGGCAAATGGAGAGGAGGGGCAGGGGATTTAAGTGGGCACTGGGGAGCAATCAATCGTGGCTGAAACGGCCGAATCTAAGTGCAGATTAAAACTCCCATTTCGGGAAGAAACAGAAGAGGGAGGTTGATGACGATGATGACGTCAGGATGACGTCATCAATTTTTTTCTTTTATTCCTGTTTAATTAAAACCTTAATAACTTTTGTTTTAAATATCCAATTGACATGAAACAAATTTCTAAATTCATAATATTTGAAATACTTTCTAACAATACCATTTTTGAACACTTTTGAACATATTACATTTTTGAATTATGAAATTTGAATAATTCATTAAATGTAACTTAATAGCATTTTTAATAGAAAATCAAATTTAATTTTGAGAAAGGGTTTTATAAAAATAAAGAGACATTATATAAGTCAAATATCATTTTTGAAAATCATTTACACTTGTTTTGCTATTTTATATTTTGAAATAAAAATGATTTCACTAATAGCATATTAATGCTATTTTAAAAATATCAATTATATAAATGAAAATTATTGGTTGAATAAAATATCAGAGACATTAATGTGATAAAAATAACATTTTACAAAATCATATTTAATGGTTTTCATATTTTATGATTTTAATATATGAAGAAACAATGATAGTCACTTAATAGAAAACATTAATTTTATATGATTAAAACAATTTTTAGAAATATTTTTCTATGGTTCAACTATTGTTTTCTAAGACCCTTTTAGGAACTTTCACATTGTATATATTCTACATATTAGTGAAACCACAATTAGTATCCTTTTGTTATATTCCAAACAAAGAGAATTTTTTAATAAATTTGGAAAATGAGGTTTAGTAAAAGCAGAAAGGTTTTCCCAAATGAAAACATTGTTTTCTCAAAGTATATTACTTATTTTCATAAACAATTTATTTCTATAGCACTATATTATTTTGTTGATTGACATAACACTTGGAAAACAAGGATCCAACTTATATCTATTTTGGGGTTATCAATAATAGTGAAACCCTTTTTAGAGACAAGAAGAAAATATTAGAGATAACAATTCTCTAGTTTTTATATATCAAAAATATTTTCAAGATCATAATTGGGTTGAAAACATGTTTGGTGTAAGGGTTTGCTTAAGAAGAAATATTTTCTTTATGTAGAAATATTTATTTTGAAATGACTTTAGGGTTTATGGAATAGAGGTGTACTGGATTTTCATTTCTAAAACATTAGAACATGTATTGTTTTCTTTTGTTTCTTGCATCTCATTTGGTTTTTGGTGACTTGCATAACATGAAAATAAAAAGTTTCAATTTTTTGTGATTTTTTAGTTTTCCAAAAATCAGGGATGTTACAGACTACCACCCTTAAAAGAAATCTCGTCCCGAGATTTGGGAAGGTTAGAAAGAAAGATTGGGTCTGGGTGACTGGGTTACAGAACAACTGCGTGGCTACCACCCATAAAAGAAACTTTTGTGGGTAGTCTAATTTCATTAGATTGGAGTGTAGATTGATTTGAGATTGGCTTGAGTAAAACTTTCCGTCGCGGTAGAGCTGTAGACCAACATAGATCTGCTGAACTACCTTTGACACTGAGGGGTCACTCTTTGGGTCAATCAAAAGATCAAGTTGAGAGGATTTCACAACATAATCTCATTATAATGGAAACACATTTCTCAGACATTCATTGGGGTTTATTGCACTGGAAGAACTTCTAGGGAAAATAAATTTATTTTCAACATGAAACTTTGCCTAAGATTCCTTCTTTCAGAAAGTCATGTTTCCTTCCTTCTTCCTTTGAGGGCATCCATTTGCATAGTGTCCTTTATCTCTGCATTTGAAGCAAGTCACTTGGCTGATGTCTCTATAGACAGGATTGGGGTTCTTCTGAAGTTTCTTCTTCTTCCTTGGTGGAGTTAAATTGGCCATCATATCTTCATACTGCTGCCCAGTATAATCAACTATGTTGGTTGAAGGCCTGGGTTTCTTGTTGGGACAATTTCTAGATAAATGTCCATTTTCTTCACAAGAATAGCAATTCTTGGTGGAGTGTTTGGATGAATATGGATGTGGTGTAGTCTTGGCTCCAGTATCCATCTTGACATGGTCCATCTGAAAAGTATCCAGCTTGCGTTTCCCTTTACTTCTGGTTTTACTAAGTTCTCTTGGATTGCACTAAGCATTTCCATTTTGGCTTGTCGTCCAACTTGTTGTACCATGGGGTAGAGTGGACATTGTGTTGGAACATGTGTTGTTCCTTCACACAGAAAACAAGTAACTTGAGTGAAGTATCCTTCATTTGAGTTGTTTACATCACCATGGGGCCACTCATCTGGACAATCTTTGGAATAGTGTCCTATCTCTCCACAAGCTTTGCAGGCTTTGAGTGTTGAAAACATGTCTTCTTCTGTCTCCTGGTTATCTCTAGTTACCAAGGGTTGATGGTTTCCACTATTGGTCATGTTTTGGGACATCATGTGCACTATCTGGGATTGGGTATCTAACACTTGTTGCATTCCTGGTGTTAACTCCATATTGGGGTTGCTTGCTTGGTTCTGGGTCATAAGTTGTATCAGCTGAGTTTGAGCTTCCAGTAGCATCTGCATTGCTATTGAGTTCTCAGGGTTGTTGGCATTCTGGCTAGGCATCTGTTTTGAGCTTTTAGGGAAGATGAGTAGAGGTTAGAAAGGATCTAAGAAGGTTCCTATCCAAACACAGCAGATCAAGGAAACTCATCTTACAAACAACACATAACAAACATATAGCAACACATTCATCACACCAAACAACATAGTTTTAGGAAAACATCTAGTATTGTCATACCACACTCATTAGTATGATCAATACTCTAATCGTGTTTCGTGTCTCACAACTTGGTTACATCTCATGGTGGTCTCATCTATATCTTCTTGAGCTTTTCTTCATATTCTTCTCTCCATGTCTTGAGGTGTTCTTGATTGTTGGGAAGTCTATGTTTTTCTTCAAATTCTTCAAAATCTTGAGTGTAGGGCTTCATGTGGTGAAAATACTCCTTTCACTTCTTGGTATGGTCATCAACAATCTTGCCTTGATGGTATTCAAGAAGTAGGTCATCTAGAAAATTTTGAAGGTGAATAGTAGATGAGAGGATATGAGGAAGATTAAGATGATTGTTTTGTTTCTAGAAAGTTTGAACATAGAAAGTTTTCAATCCTAGGGTGACCAAGGGGTTATTAACAACTTGTTGCAAATTGGATATTCACTATAGTGAGAGATACTGGCACCCGCTAGCCAATCAGGGAACGTTCTCGTGTCCGTGGACACGTAAAGTTGTCCGGGCCGCTTCATCTCACTATGCCGCTAGGATCCAAAAGTACTCAAAGGAGTCCATAAATTTGATCAAAAAGGGTTTTCCAAACCTAAGGGTCTCGAATCCTACAGGCAACACAGTGCTCTGATACCATTTTGTAGCATCCCAACTTTTAATAAAGATGGAATACCTATGTTATTGTGCTAGTCCCTGGATCAATTGCTAGCACCACAGTACAAAATGAAATATCATGCAAATGCATCAAATTCTATTACATCGCATGATCTAGTCTTTACAAAATAGGATTACAACTTGCATAGTCTTAGAAGACTAGCAGAAAACAAAGAAATACAGCGGAAAACATAGTACAACATTGAGCCCATCTTCTTCATGTGCCACAGGCAAAACATGTTGGCGATAGTCTCGAGATCCTAAACGAAATCCCCACTCGTCTTCAGAAATATCTGCAATATGGAATATGCAGCCACAAGGGAGTAAATACAATTTAATGTATTGTCAAGTAACACTATGGTGGATATAAATGGCAAGACTAATACTACATGCTCATTTGGCTGAGTGGAGTTTTGGCTAAGTTTGCATAAAGCCAGTTTTCTCCTATCTCTTTTGTAAAACAACTTTTCTTTTCAAGGGGTGGCATCATTGGACTGAATTCCAAGCACCACAAATACTGTTCACTTAGTCAAAATTTTAATTATTGAAATTGGTGATGTGATTCTTCCGTCCTTCCTTGTCCAACTGCTCATAGTTGTCCATAACCGGGGACACGGCTAAGATCTTAGTTTTTTGACTCTACAGAGCTTGTGCACTTTCACCTTCAGACCCAACTCAACCCAAACATCCTATACACCCTGAGTGCATTAAGGAAAGGAGAATAATTGAGACGAGATCTTTCAGAAGCAAGAATCCAACCCAATGGCAAGACCCGTTCCACCTATAATTATGCTACATCTGCTTGTCAAGCCCGGGCTGAACCCTCACAACTTAATTGATCAAGACAGAGCCCATATGACTAAAGGTTGCACTGGAAGCAATCTAAACTTGGGGAACATCATAATCACTTTGTTCCTGGGTGGCATTTCTCAAGTGAACAACCCCTCGGGGAGACACTCAACTCTCATCAGCCAAACAACCAAATCCACCCAGGTGGTTCATTGAAGTTGTTGCTTAGAATTTTTCCACAACATCAAGTAAAAATCATCTATCACATTGCATAGCATCTATCAAATTCTAAGGCTATAAATAACAAGGATAAAAGGGATGGCTACACACTACTAGGATAATAGCATAGCATAATATAACTTAGTAGAATTTCCTATCAATGCATACTACTCAAAAATCAACTAATGCATATAGAAAATAATGGGTAGTTGATGATGTGTTACTTGCCTTGTTGAAGTTGGGGAAGATATCACACTCTCTTCACAAAATATCGTTGCTCTTCGTACAATCTATTCATTGACAACACAAAACCAAATAACCAAGCATCCTAACAAACAGACATACAAGTGTAGAAAACATACATAGCAACTAACATATCAAAAGGGGCTTAACCAAGTTTGTTAGGACAAGGTCTAGGTTTGAGTTGAAAGATTCATTCTCTAATGGTCTCATTCTTGTTAAGGAAATTCCAATGGTTTACTTGGGAAGGACTAGGTTGAGCTTGATGTGATCTAACTTTATTATAACCATACTTGTCGAGGAAGTTCCAAGAGTTCACTAAGAATAAACATATTACTTCTTCAACTAAAGTAATACATGCAAACACTTGGTCATATTTCACCTTCAAAAATATTTGAGTGACTATGTTAGTATATTCCTTTGTGGTTAGGGTAGGCCTACTAACTTCCTCATCAAAGGGAAAATATTAGTAAGTCTTGGATTTTCCATTTGGGTCAATGGTTGGACAAAAATAACTTGTTATTCTTCAACTTGTATGGATTGCTTCTAGACCTCATGTGATTGCCTTCTTGAAGGTCATCATCATGCCATCTAAATTGTTTCCTTCCTTGGTGTGGTGCTTCTCTTGGTCTTGATAGTCTTCATGGTTTTCACTTCACTAATTGGTTTGGTTATAGGATGGGCATATATACCACTAAGTCAATTTGGAAAGAAAAATAAGAAGAAAGATAGAAAGAGAGAGGGAGATGCTTTCTACTGAATTTATTCACACTTGTACTTCTTGAGTTGCTTCTAGTTGTTGTGGAGTCTAAGTCTTCTCTTCAAAACTTCTTCATTTATCTTCCTTGTAGCTCTTCATGTGGCCACCAAGTTGATAATGAAGTTTTCTTCTTGCTTGAGTCTTGATCTCCATTTTGCTGACTTGGTGAAATCTTGAAGCAAGAATTGGGGAGTGGATGAGTAGATAGAAAACTAAATTTCACTACTTGGTACTATATGTGATTGACACATTCTAAGGACATGGCTTGGCTCCAAATGGACATAACATCAAATAATAATAGTTGAAAACAATTCCTAAGTCATGGTGAAAATGGATGTATCACTATGTTGGGTTTTTGGTCAAATAATCATGGCCATGGTACAAGGGTGTCCAAAATGGTTGGGAAAGGATGTCTCTGGTTCAAGTCTACCAAACGGATCAACTTTGCCTAAGAAAACATTTTCTAATTATTTATAGAAATAATTCTATGTCAAAATACTCAAATAGACAACTTAATTTTAAATTCAATTTTAATTTGTTCAAATATTATTTTGGGATAGAGGATATGAAAGTACACATTCTAAGGTTTCCAAATATATTTTATTTGCAATTTTTGGATTTGTAGAATTTGAAATATGCCAAATTTCATCAAACAAGCATATTTGAATTTGAAAAAATTTAAGTTTGTCAAATTTGAATTTGGCCAGTGCCAAAAGATTCTAAATGTCAAGGGATTTTCAAAAAGTCCAAGATTGCTAAATTTGGCTAAGTGGTTTAAAAGATATGATGATTTGAAGTTGTAGGGGCTTTTCTGCAAATGTGCCATTTAATTTTATTCCGGGAGAAAATCGAATTTTCCTGCGGATAAGGTTGCGCTGACGTGGCCGTTTCCTATTGGCTGATACCGGTTCGATTAAATGATTTAAACAGGGCCCCTAGATCTAGATCTAACGGCCAGAAATAAAAGAGAGAGAGAGAAGGGGTTCTCACCGGACCTAGGTCGCCGGAAATGGTGGCCGCGGTGGTGCTGCTCACCGGAAAACGACGATGCGGCGCTCCGGTTGTGCTCGAGCTCGATGGAGACCACGGGGAGATGCAGAGCGACACGGCGGAGGTGATGGTGGCCACGGGGAGGCTCCTAGGGCTCCGCAACCACGGCGGCGAGGTGGTCCCGAGGCGGTGTACTCCGGCGAGCACGACGCGGCGAAAAAATCGTGCACGAAAAACCCACCTAAGTGGTCACAGAGGTGCACGGGAAAGAGAGAAAGAGAGGGGGCCAAACGAGGGCGGCAGTGGCCTCCTGGACTTGCCGGAATCGCGCGGGGACGGTGGCGGCTACGAAGAACTCCGGCGAGCAAATTTGGCCGAGAGGGGGCACGATTCCACTGGGTTCCAGAGGGCAAATGGAGAGGAGGGGCAGGGGATTTAAGTGGGGCACTGGGGAGCAATCAATTGTGGCTGAAACGGCCGAATTTAAGTGCAGATTAAAACTCCCATTTCGGGAAGAAACGGAAGAGGGAGGTTGATGACGATGATGACGTCAGGATGACGTCATCAAATTTTTTTCTTTTATTCCTGTTTAATTAAAACCTTAATAACTTTTGTTTTAAATATCCAATTGACATGAAACAAAATTCTAAATTCATAATATTTGAAATACTTTCTAACAATACCATTTTTGAACACTTTTGAACATATTACATTTTTGAATTATGAAATTTGAATAATTCATTAAAAGTAACTTAATAGCATTTTTAATAGAAAATCAAATTTAATTTTGAGAAAGGGTTTTATAAAAATAAAGAGACATTATATAAGTCAAATATCATTTTTGAAAATCATTTACACTTGTTTTGCTATTTTATATTTTGAAATAAAAATGATTTCACTAATAGCATATTAATGCTATTTTAAAAATATCAATTATATAAATGAAAATTATTGGTTGAATAAAATATCAGAGACATTAATGTGATAAAAATAACATTTTACAAAATCATATTTAATGGTTTTCATATTTTATGATTTTAATATATGAAGAAACAATGATAGTCACTTAATAGAAAACATTAATTTTATATGATTAAAACAATTTTTAGAAATATTTTTCTATGGTTCAACTATTGTTTTCTAAGACCCTTTTAGGAAATTTCACATTGTATATATTCTACATATTAGTGAAACCACAATTAGTATCCTTTTGTTATATTCCAAACAAAGAGAATTTTTTAATAAATTTGGAAAATGGGGTTTAGTAAAAGCAGAAAGGTTTTCCCAAATGAAAACATTGTTTTCTCAAAGTATATTACTTGTTTTCATAAACAATTTATTTCTATAGCACTATATTATTTTGTTGATTGACATAACACTTGGAAAACAAGGATCCAACTTATATCTATTTTGGGGTTATCAATAATAGTGAAACCCTTTTTAGAGACAAGAAGAAAATATTAGAGATAACAATTCTCTAGTTTTTATATATCAAAAATATTTTCAAGATCATAATTGGGTTGAAAACATGTTTGGTGTAAGGGTTTGCTTAAGAAGAAATATTTTCTTTATGTAGAAATATTTATTTTGAAATGACTTTAGGGTTTATGGAATAGAGGTATACTGGATTTTCATTTCCAAAACATTAGAACATGTATTGTTTTCTTTTGTTTCTTGCATATCATTTGGTTTTTGGTGACTTGCATAACATGAAAACAAAAAGTTTCAAATATTTGTGATTTTTGAGTTTTCCAAAAATCAGGGATGTTACATTGGGCGCAAATCGTTGACAAGCATTGCGCTTGTCGACTAGGTCCTTTGTGTCTCTGGACGCTGTGAGCCAGTAGAATCTTGCTCAAAAAGCTTTGCACACGATTGCCTTCCAGCTGGCGTGGTGTCCGCAATCTCCTTGGCGTCTGTCTCGCAGCAATTCCTTTCCATCCTTGGGTGCTATGCATCTCTGTAATATTTCTGAGATGCTATGTTTGTATAATTCTCCGTTCAGTACCCGAAAAGTTTTGATGTGACGTACTATCTGTCGAGCCTCGCAAATGTCCGTTGGGAGCTGTTTGTTGGACAAGTAGTCGAGCTATTTATGCGTCCATACTGGCTCGACCAGAAAAACTTGTCTTGAAATACTGAGCTCGATTATAGAAATTTGCGGGCTGACGTCTGTCTCCGATGCTGCGGGTGCTCCTGCAGTCTTTTTGACCTTTACTGAACATTTGATCATCCTCTCGAAATATATTCCTGGTGGTATGTGTGTGTTTGTGGACCCCATGTTGGCCAGCCTATCTGCTTCTTCGTTGCTGGACCTTGCGATGTGCTTCAGCTCACAGCCTTTGAAACTTCCTTCGAGTAGATTATACATGTCTCGATAAGCAACCATGTTTTCCACGATAGAGTCGCATTCCTTCATAGTCTGTTGTACGATGAGGTTGGAATCTCCATAAATCATCAATCGGGTGGCTCCGCATGCAATCACCATCTTCATGCCATGTAGCAGGGCCTCGTATTCTGCGTCGTTCTTGGATGCTGGATCGTCGGGTGGGAAATCCAATCTTAGGACGTATTGCAACTTGTCTCCCCTGGGGGATATGAGCACGATCCCAGCTCCAGCTCCTTCGTTCCTTTTGGACCTGTGGAAGTACATGATCCAGTTACTCGTGTATTCTGGTGGACCTGGTGTTTGCAGTTATGTCCACTCGCTTAGGAATTCTACGAGTACTTGTGATTTCACAGAATTGCATCATGCGTATATGATATCCCAGGCGCCTAGCTCGATGATCCATTTTGCAATTCTTCCGGATGCCATGGGATTTTTCATGATGGTACCGAGTGATGCGTCGTTTAGCACCGTGACGGTATGTTCCGGGAAGTAATGCTTGAGCTTTCGGGCTGTGAGGACGACCTCGTATGCGAGCTTCTGGTAGTGGGGGTATCGCTGTTTGCACGGCGAAAGCACCTCGCTGATGTAGTATATTGGCCGTTAAACTCCATACGCCTTGCCGTCCTCGGGTCGCTCGACCACGATTGTCGTGTTGATGACTTGATTTGTTGCGGCTAGGTATAAGTACAGTGGCTCCCATTCTTGTGGCGTTGCCAGAACACGCGTACTCTGTAGTGATCGCTTTAGGTCTGCGAATGCCTGTTTTGCGTCGGGTGTCCACTCGAACTTATCTGTCTTTTTCAACAGCTTGTAGAAGGGTAATGCTTGCTCACCTAACCGTGCAATGAATCTGCTCAAGGCGGCTAATCGCCCTGCGAGCTGTTGCACGCCGCGAAGATTGGTTGGCTCCTTCATTGTTAAGATCGCTTGTATTTTCTCTGGATTGGTTTCAATTCCTCTAGCGGACACCAAGTACCCGAGAAGTTGTCCTGCAGGGACGCCGAAGACGCATTTTGTCGAGTTGAGCTTGATCATGTATACGTTCAGGGCATCAAACGTTTCTCTGATATCCTCGAGGAGCGTGTCCTCTACTCGAGTCTTGATGACGATGTCGTCAACGTACACTTGTACGTTCTTGCCAATGAGCTTGGCGAGGCATTTTTGCATGCAACGCTGATATGTAGCGCCTGCGTTTTTGAGCCCAAAAGGCATTGTCGTGTAGTAGTAGACACCGTGAGGTGTGATGAATGTTGTCTTTTCCTCGTCTTCCTTCTTCATCCTGATCTGATTATATCCCGAGTAGGCGTCTAGGAAGGAGAGACGTTGGCAGCCTGTAGTGGAGTCCACAATCTGGTCGATACGCGGGAGGGGAAAGTTATCCTTGGGGCAGTGTTTGTTCAGCGACATGTAGTCGATGCACACACGAAGGATGTCAGTATTCTTCTTCGGGACTAGCACTGGGTTTCCTAACCAAGTGGATATTTTTATCTCTCTGATGAATTTTGCTGCGAGTAGTCTGTTTACTTCTTCTCCGAGCGCTTTTTGCTTGGGCTCTGAGAACCGTCGGGTGGTCTGCTTAATAGGCTTGGTGTCTTTGAAGACTTCGAGTGACTGCTCGGCGAACTCCCTGGGTATCCCTGGCATATCTGAAGGCTGCCAGGCGAAAAATTCCCAGTACTCATGGAGGAGTTCGACGAGCGCGCCTTCTATGTCGGCGAGAGGGTGGTGGAGACCATCGTCGTCTTCGTAGATTCTGTCGGGTGCACTTGATGCTTGCGGGTATCACTGTTCGCACTGAACTCGAGCTCTGGGGCGTTCTTCTTCGTGAGGGGCATCACAGAGTGGTTCGTGGTTTTTTCTATCTCCACCAGTTCTTCCTGCATCCCGAAAAATTTGGCGATTTCGTTGAACTTGATGCCGCACTTGTTGGATTTTTGGAAGTCACCATCAATGGTGATTGTGCCATACTCCCCGGGTAGCTTGAGCTTCAAATAGGCATAGTGTGTTACTGCCATGAATCTTGCGAACGCTGTTCGACCAAGAATGGCGTGGTACTGTGAAGGCCAGTCGACTACTTCGAAGTCGAGAAATTCTCGCCTGTAATTGCTTCGGCTGCCTAGCACTACCTCCAGATTGATTGTTCCGAGTGGGCGGATTGCCTTTCCTGGAACTATCTCGTGAAAGGATGTCTCTGATTCTGCGAGTCCGTCCAGGTTCCTGTTCATCCGACCGAGTGTGTCCGTGTAGATGATGTTGATTCCGCTGCCCCCGTCCATGAACACGCGAGCCAGTTCGTAATTGCCAATTTGCGCCTAGATGACCAGCGCAGCGTGTCCTGGCTCGTGGGGGGTGGTCTTCCTTGGAGAAAGTTATTGGTTGATCCGCCATCTTCAGGTACTCGGGTTTTGTCGGTGGGGCTTGCACATCCATGCATATTTGTCGTGTGTTCGTCTTCTGGACCCTGCGGGATGGACAGACCTTTTTGTATCATCCCGAAAAGTCCCGCGGGGTTCGGGTACGCGTTGCCTCCCTGGTTTGCGTCGGGCGGCGCAGGTAGTGCGGCTAGCATCACGTTTTGGTTTCCTGGTGGAGGCAGGGGTTGTGGTGTGTCGCACCCGGACTTCTAGAGGATACTCGCAGTTCCGTTGAACAGTAGAAGATTGGATTACGGGACCTACCTGCACCCGCACCTCTTACGAGTAGGCCAACACACGTATGTGTGACAACCAACCCTTACTGTTCACCGTCTACGTAAACTATCCCATAGAAATCAGGATACTACCATTGACGTACTTCATACCATACACACATGGTACGTCAACGGCGTTTAACAGAATGATAGCACAATATATCTCTAAGACACAAAAGATTGAAATAAGTTGCAAATGGCTCTCACTAGAGCAGAGATAGCAAATACAATAATCCAGAGGACACATGTCCCAACAATTCATCATTACAACACAGCGGAAGCATCCAAAATGTCTGAGTACAGACAAGAACCAAATAGGCCTAAGAGACCGGCAATGAAAGGAAAACGGAGCCCATCCACGTAGTCTCGGATCCTGCCCGGGTCCACTATCTACTTGTCAGCAGCCTCGTCATACTCCACGTAGCAGCCACCATGGGGATCCTCGGAAACGTAGTCTGCGGAAACCACAGCCCCAAAGGGGTCAGTACATAAACGTATTGGCAAGCAAGACTCACAGTTCACCAAAGTGTACCCAACAACATCAAGCACAGATGCTTTGGGTTCAACGGAAGAAAGGGTGATACAAAAGATGCGGCAGCGGGGTACTCTAACCAAGTACAGAGTTGCTATAACTTCCGGCTAACAGAAAGGGGATAAGGTAGCGTATCGGAACCAACTAATAACTAACTCCCAAATAAACCCATCCTGGATCTGGCCCCTTATCCGAAGAAGCAATCCGAGGATAACTCACACAGTTGGATTAATGATGGTTCAAGTTATTGTTTCAATAAGACTATTACTAGTCAATTTATCATTAGTTAGGTGTAAGTTGTTCTGAGTACTTGTTAGCTAGTACTTTCACCAAGTCATCCATAACCGCGGAAAACACGGCTTCTCGAGAAGATTTACCCTGCAGGGGTGCACCAATTTGGCCGTACACGTAAGGATAACCCGCCAGATGGAATGGCCCTTCCACCAAGCGGGGCACTCAACACAACTCAACTCTTCTTCGCATCAAGCCCAAAGAACCCCGTGCAATTGAGCGCACGGCTAATCAAGCCCCACGAAGAAAAGGGACCCTCATAGCACTCTAAGAACGTTCTCCCTAAATGCCGACTACAAAAGTTCCACCCTGGTACCAAGGGTTCGCACCTGCATATGCATGCGGCAAATGGAAAACCCGAACTAAATGAGGCGATTTGGACGAGATGTGAATCGAATCAAATTGAGGGGGGCGCCCATACACGCTTCCCACATGCGGTTAGTGCGCTCATCATGGATCAGTAGACAAGACCCTTTTCCTAATTAGGGTCGACACTAGCAGGCCTCAAAACCACGCCGGGCCTCCTGCCGGTGCCTTATCATCAAATTATTATTACCTCAAACATTAACAGGTTGATTGTTTAACCTCGATCCCCAGAACATAATAAAATATGGTAACAGAAAGTAACGGACAACAGACTCGAGCAAAACAACCCTAAGCATGCTAGTAAGACACGGGCAACAAGCAATGGGGTGATAGGTATGGAGGTGAGGCTATATCAGGGTTAAAGGATAACATGTGATAGGTTCGTAACACAAGCAACGATTCATAGGGCTAGCAGAATGGAAAACGGAAAGTATCGGTATCCAATGTGGAAAGGAACACAATGGTTCATGTGAGTGAATACTTGCCTGCAAACTCAGCAGCCTGGTACTGAGCTAACTCCTCAAAAGGGGTGTCGTAAGTCTCGTCTGTCTCAACATCGTCGTCTATTCGAGAAGAAGCAAACAAACAACACAGAGAGACAAACAATCAATAACATGGCATAATGCACAAACATGGGATGATGCATGGCCATTTAATTGATGCATCAAGGATAAGATAGTTGACATGGTAACATAACATAATTAAATGGACCCACATGCAATTTGGATTGCATATGGAAATCCCATGAATTAAGGTTGAAACAATTGTTTTACAACTAACCAACAAGTGAAAGTGGATTAGCATGATGCATGGATGAGGGAAAACAAAAGGAAAACAACAATAGATACAATTTGAAATAAGGTTTACCAAGTTTAGGATTTTAGTTATTAAGTTTTGGAATTTTGGTTCCTTAAAGGTGTTACACAAGCATTTGTTGTTTTCACCAATTTTAATTGTCCAAAATAGTTAACAAAGTTCATATTTGGAAAGAACACAAAATTTTAGGTGGAATACATGTTTCAATTATTGAAAAAGGAATTAAGATGAATTAATTATGAATTAAACAAGTTTAAACAATATTTAAATGAATTTAAATCAAGTATGAAATTATTTGAATTTTTATTTGTTCAAAACATTAAATCAAATTCATATTTGAAAAGTTTATACTTTTATGGTTTGAAAACATATTTTATAAGTTCAAAAATAATTTAATTTGACCAAGTTATTAATTTAGCAATTTTAAATGATTTAAACAAGGTTTAAATTATTTAACCAATTTTAATTATTCAAAACATGAAACAAAGTTTATATTTGGAAAGGTGGTTTAATTTAACATGGAAAACATATTTAATTTCTTGAAAATGGATTTAAAATGAGCAAGTTATTAATTTGACAATTTTAAATGCATTAATTAAGAAACAGTTGTTTTCAGCAATTTAATTTATTTAAAACAGAACACAAAGTTGATATTTGCAAAGTACATGAAAAATTGAATGGAAAACATATTTAGTTTGTTGAATTTGGAAATTTTTATGCCCAAGTTATGAATTTTGCAAAATTAAATGAATTAAACAAGGATTCAAATATTTCACCAATTTAAAATATTCAAAACAGTAAACAAATTTATATTTGGGTAGAGAATTTAATTTGGTACAGAATACATATTTAAAATGTTGAATTTGGAGTTGAAATGAAATAGTTATGCATTTTCCAAGATTAGGATGTAATTAGCCATTTTAATAGCAGCCATGGACTTAGAAAGTATTTGCAGGGACTAAGAAAAATACTGGCAGGGACTTGTTTGTGATTCTGTCAAGTTTCTGTAACTAAACAAAAGAGATAAAAAAGTGTGGTTTAATCTGCGGGAGGGGGACTCGAACCCAAGACCTCCTGTGCGCGCGTTTGGTTCTGTTACCACTGCGGTGTGTGCTGCGTTTGTGATAGGTAAGGGGAGCGGGGGGTTTTGACCTTCAGTTAGCTGCGCTAACTGAACTTTTCTGCAGGTTCGTTTCTGAACCTCGACGGAGGCAGGCGGCAGCTGCCGTGCTGCTGCGCTCGCGTGGGGTTGCTGTCCGCGCGGTGCGTGTGCTGTGGGTGCTGCGGGGCGAACGGAGGAGAAAAGAGAGAGGGGAGAAGAGGGGGAGGCTCACCCTCTGAAGAGTAGCAGGTGCTCGGGGAGGAGGCGACCGGCGGCGAGAAGAGGATGGCGGCAGCGCAGCAGACCTTCCCCGTCGCCGTTGGGATGTCGAGGAGGACGGCGGAGGAGAGGGGAATCCATTCCCGCAGTTAGCCCGTGCGGAGGAGGGTTCTATCGGCGGCGATCGCCGGAGAGGGAGGAAGGTGGGGCTCGGGTTGCGTTTGGTTCAGAGAAGCAGAGGGAGAGGAGCAGGGCAGAGAGAGAGGAAGAGAGCGGCGGCGGAGAGGGAGAAGGGTGGAGGAGCTAGGGTAGGAGGGGGGAGCTCGCAGCCTAGGGCTTTAAGGGGAGGAGGGAGGCGCTGATGGCCGTTGCTCCCTTCTCTGCATCGACGTGGGTGCCCTGGATGTGCAGCCGTACGAGGGAGGAAGAAGGAGTGGGGGGGTAGCAGGCCAGGGGAATTGGTGGGCTGGCCCAAATGGGCTGGCCTGCCCTTTCCCCCTCTCTTTTCTTTATTTTTTTGTTTCTTCTGTTTATTTATTTTTTTGCTGAAAAGGAAATAGGGAGAAAAGGAAAGGTTTTTGTTGATTAGAAACTTTAGGAAAAAATTGTATGAGTTACTTATTATAAAAACAGCAATGTGCAACCTTTTGTTTCCCAATAATTTTAGTTTATGTTGCTGTTTGGAAATTAATTGAATTTAAGTGAATTTGATATTAATTCAATTATTGAACTTAAGCCATTTAATAGTTTGAATGGTATAGTTTAGTGGAAACAAAGTAATGTTTTGAATTGGAATTTTCATTTGATAAATTGTGACAGCACAAGTATGAAACAAAAGGTTTGAAATTTGGTTTGAAATTCAAATAGAAAACAAAGGAAAACAGAGGAAAACAAATGGAAAACAAAGCAAAACAAATGCAATGAACATGATGTCATGATGCAAAACATAAAATTACAGAGAGCAAACATTCTAATGGATGTTTTTCATACTTGGGATGTTACAAAACGCCCCCCCTTGAAGGAATCGCGCCCCGAGATTCCTACTGAGAAAAGAAAAGGTCTGGATACTTCTTGCGAAGATCCTCTTGAGCTGTGACACGTGAAACACATCATGCACCTTGGATAGTTTTTCTGGAAGTTCAAGACTATAGGCATTCCTGGCAACTCTTCTGGAAAGACATCAGGGAATTCTCAAACCACCGGAACATTTTCAACTGAAGGAAGAGGTTTTGCAACGAGGGTGTATAGTTGAATAGAACTTGATTCATTTGGAAAATAGACTATCTGGCCAGAAGGGTGGAACATAGTTATTGATTCGACGCCGGTAGAAGAACTGAAGTGGGAAGCAACAACAAGGTTTCAACGGACGAAAAGGATGTTGAGAAGAACAGAATATCGAAGCAACAACGGGGAAACACGAGACCAAAACACTCCTGATGTACTACGGAAAAACCCATCCGGGCTTCTAAAGGATCAATATCTACTGCTTAAGGAATAGAGGATCTGCTTCCGGGGCTTACATGCCTCCGTTCTCAATCGTGAGTAGGCAACATGATAAATCATGTCACAACCACCTCCATTCCTATGGTCTAGTAGATATAACCATCCTAGAGAAACCAGGATTCGTGAAAACCTAACTTGAAAGTTTAGATGAGAAGAGAAAACAACGTTGCACTTCCTTACCAGAAAAGGGTGGGTGGGTGGGGAAAGAAGAAAAAGAACAGAATTCCTACTCTCACGTTTCAACTTTTCCTATATAGCTACAAAATAGTTTCTAGACTCAACTGCGACCAGTAAAAGGGATCCTATAGGCAGACAGGCTCTGATACCATTTGTCGCAACCGGACTTCTAGAGGATACTCGCAGTTCCGTTGAACAGTAGAAGATTGGATTACGGGGCCTACCTGCACCCGCACCTCTTACGAGTAGGCCAACACACGTATGTGTGACAACCAACCCTTACTGTTCACCGTCTACGTAAACCATCCCATAGAAATCAGGATACTACCATTGACGTACTTCATACCATACACACATGGTACGTCAACGGCGTTTAACAGAATGATAGCACAACATATCTCTAAGACACAAAAGATTGAAATAAGTTGCAAATGGCTCTCACTAGAGCAGAGATAGCAAATACAATCATCCAGAGGACACATGTCCCAACAATTCATCATTACAACACAGCGGAAGCATCCAAAATGTCTGAGTACAGACAAGAACCAAATAGGCCTAAGAGGCCGGCAATGAATGGAACACGGAGCCCATCCACGTAGTCTCGGATCCTGCCCGGGTCCGCTATCTACTCGTCAGCAGCCTCGTCATACTCCACGTAGCAGCCACCATGGGGATCCTCGAAAACGTAGTCTGCGGAAACCACAGCCCCAAAGGGGACAGTACATAAACGTACTGGCAAGCAAGACTCACAGTTCACCAAAGTGTACCCAACAACATCAAGCACAGATGCTTTGGGTTCAACGGAAGAAAGGGTGATACAAAAGATGCGGCAGCGGGCTGCTCTAACCAACTACAGAGTTGCTATAACTTCCGGCTAACAGAAAGGGGATAAGGTAGCGTATCGGAACCAACTAATAACTAACTCCCAAACAAACCCATCCTGGATCTCGCCCCTTATCCGAAGAAGCAATCCGAGGATAACTCACACAGTTGGATTAATGATGGTTCAAGTTATTGTTTCAATAAGACTATTACTAGTCAATTTATCATTAGTTAGGTGTAAGTTGTTCTGAGTACTTGTTAGCCAGTACTTTCACCAAGTCATCCATAACCGCGGAAAACAAGGCTTCTCGAGAAGATTTACCCAGCAGGGGTGCACCAATTTGGCCGTACACGTAAGAATAACCCGCCAGATGGAATGGCCCTTCCACCAAGCGGGGCACTCAACACAACTCAACTCTTCTTCGCATCAAGCCCAAAGAACCCCGTGCAATTGAGCGCACGGTTAATCAAGCCCCACGAAGAAAAGGGGACCCTCATAGCACTCTAAGAACGTGTCTCCCTAAATGCCGACTACAAAAGTTCCACCCTGGTACCAAGGGTTCGCACCTGCATATGCATGCGGCAAATGGAAAACCCGAACTAAATGAGGCGATTTGGACGAGATGCGAATCGAATCAAATTGAGGGGGGCGCCCATACACGCTTCCCACATGCGGTTAGTGCGCTCATCATGGATCAGTAGACAAGACCCTTTTCCTAATTAGGGTCGACACTAGCAGGCCTCAAAACCACGCCGGGCCTCCTGCCGGTGCCTTATCATCAAATTATTATTACCTCAAACATTAACAGGTTGATTGTTTAACCTCGAGCCCCAGAACATAATAAAATATGGTAACAGAAAGTAACGGACAACAGACTCGAGCAAAACAACCCTAAGCATGCTAGTAAGACACGGGCAACAAGCAATGGGGTGATAGGTATGGAGGTGAGGCTATATCAGGGTTAAAGGATAACATGTGATAGGTTCGTAACACAAGCAACGATTCATAGGGCTAGCAGAATAGACAACGGAAAGTATCGGTATCCAATGTGGAAAGGAACACAATGGTTCATGTGAGTGAATACTTGCCTGCAAACTCAGCAGCCTGGTACTGAGCTAACTCCTCAGAAGGGGTGTCGTAAGTCTCGTCTGTCTCAACGTCGTCGTCTATTCGAGAAGAAGCAAACAAACAACATAGAGAGACAAACAATCAATAACATGGCATAATTCACAAACATGGGATGATGCATGGCCATTTAATTGATGCATCAAGGATAAGATAGTTGACATGGTAACATAACATAATTAAATGGACCCACATGCAATTTGGATTGCATATGGAAATCACATGAATTAAGGTTGAAACAATTGTTTTACAACTAACCAACAAGTGAAAGTGGATTAGCATGATGCATGGATGAGGGAAAACAAAAGGAAAACAACAATAGATACAATTTGAAATAAGGTTTACCAAGTTTAGGATTTTAGTTATTAAGTTTTGGAATTTTGGTTCCTTAAAGGTGTTACACAACCATTTGTTGTTTTCACCAATTTTAATTGTCCAAAATAGTTAACAAAGTTCATATTTGGAAAGAACACAAAATTTTAGGTGGAATACATGTTTCAATTATTGAAAAAGGAATTAAGATGAATTAATTATGAATTAAACAAGTTTAAACAAGATTTAAATGAATTTAAATCAAGTATGAAATTATTTGAAGTTTTATTTGTTCAAAACATTAAATCAAATTCATATTTGAAAAGTTTATACTTTTATGGTTTGAAAACATATTTTATAAGTTCAAAAATAATTTAATTTGACCAAGTTATTAATTTAGCAATTTTAAATGATTTAAACAAGGTTTAAATTATTTAACCAATTTTAATTATTCAAAACATGAAACAAAGTTTATATTTGGAAAGGTGGTTTAATTTAGCATGGAAAACATATTTTATTTCTTGAAAATGGATTTAAAATGAGCAAGTTATTAATTTGACAATTTTAAATGCATTAATTAAGAAACAGTTGTTTTCAGCAATTTAATTTATTTAAAACAGAACACAAAGTTGATATTTGCAAAGTACATGAAAAATTGAATGGAAAACATATTTAGTTTGTTGAATTTGGAATTTTTTATGCCCAAGTTATGAATTTTGCAAAATTAAATGAATTAAACAAGGATTCAAATATTTCACCAATTTAAAATATTCAAAACAGTAAACAAAATTTATATTTGGGTAGAGAATTTAATTTGGTACAGAATACATATTTAAAATGTTGAATTTGGAGTTGAAATGAAATAGTTATGCATTTTCCAAGATTAGGATGTAATTTGCCATTTTAATAGCAGCCAGGGACTTAGAAAGTATTTGCAGGGACTAAGAAAAATACTGGCAGGGACTTGTTTGTGATTCTGTCAAGTTTCTGTAACTAAACAAAAGAGATAAAAAGTGTGGTTTAATCTGCGGGAGGGGGACTCGAACCCAAGACCTCCTGTGCGCGCGTTTGGTTCTGTTACCACTGCGGTGTGTGCTGCGTTTGTGATAGGTAAGGGGAGCGGGGGGTTTTGACCTTCAGTTAGCTGCGCTAACTGAACTTTTCTGCAGGTTCGTTTCTGAACCTCGACGGAGGCAGGCGGCAGCTGCCGTGCTGCTGCGCTCGCGTGGGGTTGCTGTCCGCGCGGTGCGTGTGCTGTGGGTGCTGCGGGGCGAACGGAGGAGAAAAGAGAGAGGGGAGAAGAGGGGGAGGCTCACCCTCTGAAGAGTAGCAGGTGCTCGGGGAGGAGGCGACCGGCGGCGAGAAGAGGATGGCGGCAGCGCAGCAGACCTTCCCCGTCGCCGTTGGGATGTCGAGGAGGACGGCGGGGGAGAGGGGAATCCATTCCCGTAGTTAGCCCGTGCGGAGGAGGGTTCTATCGGCGGCGATCGCCGGAGAGGGAGGAAGGTGGGGCTCGGGTTGCGTTTGGTTCAGAGAAGCAGAGGGAGAGGAGCGGGGCAGAGAGAGAGGAAGAGAGCGGCGGCGGAGAGGGAGAAGGGTGGAGGAGCTAGGGTAGGAGGGGGGAGCTCGCAGCCTAGGGCTTTAAGGGGAGGAGGGAGGCGCTGATGGCCGTTGCTCCCTTCTCTGCATCGACGTGGGTGCCCTGGATGTGCAGCCGTACGAGGGAGGAAGAAGGAGTGGGGGGGTAGCAGGCCAGGGGAATTGGTGGGCTGGCCCAAATGGGCTGGCCTGCCCTTTCCCCCTCTCTTTTCTTTATTTTTTTGTTTCTTCTGTTTATTTATTTTTTTGCTGAAAAGGAAATAGGGAGAAAAGGAAAGGTTTTTGTTGATTAGAAACTTTAGGAAAAAATTGTATGAGTTACTTATTATAAAAAAAGCAATGTGCAACCTTTTGTTTCCCAATAATTTTAATTTATGTTGCTGTTTGGAAATTAATTGAATTTAAGTGAATTTGATATTAATTCAATTATTGAACTTAAGCCATTTAATAGTTTGAATGGTATAGTTTAGTGGAAACAAAGTAATGTTTTGAATTGGAATTTTCATTTGATAAATTGTGACAGCACAAGTATGAAACAAAAGGTTTGAAATTTGGTTTGAAATTCAAATAGAAAACAAAGGAAAACAAAGGAAAACAAATGGAAAACAAAGCAAAACAAATGCAATGAACATGATGTCATGATGCAAAACATAAAATTACAGAGAGCAAACATTCTAATGGGTGTTTTTCATACTTGGGATGTTACATGGTGGTTGGAATCCCTGGTTTCCTCCTCCTGGAAGCTGCGGGTAGCCTTGACTAATTGTTGTTCTGTTTTTCTTCGAGAAGCCCTCGTGTATGTCAAGGAACTTTCGGTAATCCTTGAGAAGGTGTGTTGCCTTAGTTTTTCATGTGCGCTTTGAAGGGAATATGCCCGAGAGGCAATAATAAAATGGTTATTATCTTATTCCTTATTTATGATGAATGTTTATTTCTCATGCTAGAATTGTATTAACCGGAAACGTTGATACATGTGTGCTTAATAAACAAACAATGGTTCCTAGTAAAGCCTCTCTTTTAACTAGCTCGTTGATTAATAGATGATCAAGGTTTCCTGATCATGAACATTGGATGTTATTAATAACGGGGTCATGTCATTAGAAGAATGATGTGATGAACATATACCCAAAGAGAATATAGCAATGCGATCAAGTCATTTAGTTTACATTGTTATATCAAACACACGAAGTAACTTATTCCTTAGACCATGAGATCATGTCAATCACTGATACAGGAAGAGTGCTTTGATGGCATCAAACGTCACACCGTAACAGGGTGACTATAAAGGTGTCGTTGAGTATTCGGAAAGTATTAGTTGAGGATCATGGATCAAGAGTGGGATTTGTCCATCCAAATGACGGAGAGATATACTCTGGGCCCTCTCGGTGATATCACATCGAAACCGCTTGCAAGCACGTGATATGATCACAAGGATGTTATATCACGGGAACGAGAAAAGAGTACTTGTCGGTAACGAGATTGAACAAGGTATGGTTGATACCAATGATCGAATCTCGCACAAGTAAAATATCGCGAGACAAAGGGAATAGTTGACAGCGTTGTTGGTTCACACGATCACGAGAGTCATCGTTGAATATATAGGAGTCATCACGGATCTCCAGATCCCGCTGTTGATTATTGATCGGAGAGGAGTCTCGATCATGTCTATCTTATTCGCGAACCGTAGGGTGACACACTTAAGGTTCGATGACGCGTTTTAGAGGATACGGAATATCGAAGAATATTTTGGGCAGCACCGAAATTGTTTCGGGGAAAATTGAAATAGTTCAAGGGGTTTTTCGTCGAATGGTTGTTAATAGAATTAACAAATGATTCGAGGTGCTTTATGCAAATGTTTGTTAATAGAATTAACAAATGCTGAAATAAAGAAATAAAAATGTTTTATTGATTTATTAAAGAAAAACTCTTGGATTTTCTAAGTGGGGTTTAAAGGAAAATGAGTGGGTGTGAGTGGAGTGTCCACTCACATCATGAGGGAAGAGGTGGGGGCACACCATGGGGCTGGCCGCACCCCCCTTGGGCTGCCTCCCCCCTCTCCTATAAAAGGAGGGTGAGAGCACTCCCTCCTTCACACACTTTGCCACTTCCATTTCCCTCCACCCGCTGCTCCATTTCATGGTCTCCGGCTTGGCGAAGCCCAGACCGTGGGATTCTTCACCACCACCACGTCGTCGTGCTGCTGGAGTTCCGAGGGATCCTCTACTTCCGCGCCCCGCTGGAACGAGGGAACGGAGGTCGTCATCAACCGTACGTGTGACCGATCACGGATGCACCGCCGGATTGCGGTGCCCATCTTCTCGCTATCGGGATCGGTGTGAGTACGACTACGCCAACAACGAGATTTGATCTCGTACCACTTTGAGTCTTCGAGGGTATGTGTTCTCCTTAACCCTCTCGTTGCCCGTTGCACTTCGTCTCCTAGATTAGATCTTGGCCTTTCGGGTGTCTCTCGCGTAGGAAAATTTTTGTTTTCTATGCAACGAACCCTTGAGTGGTATCAGAGCCGGATCTATGCGTAGATGTTTTGTACGGGTAGAACACATAGGTGTATGTGGGCGTTGATGATCATGTTGTTGCCTCCTTGAGTATTTATGATCTTAGTGGCATAGTAGGATGAAGCTGCCCCGGACTAAGTTTACGTGTACCATGTACGCGAGAATTGTCTCACTTGTGACTGAGGGGGTGTCTGTTTCTCCTACTATAGTTAAGATCTAATCTACGAAGGGTTGCTAAAAATGTGTTTATCAACGTTGTGGTTGATGTTCGTAGGTATGAACGGTTCTATCATCGAAAGCCCTAAGCCACGTAAAATATGCAAAAATAATTTAGAGGCGTCTAACTAGTTTTTGCTGGGCATGTGATGTGATATGATCAATATTACAAATTTGATTATGAGATGATCTATTTTGTAAATTATTGATATACCGGAAGGTATCCATATGATTGTCTTCTTCTTGATGGACAACCAAGATTGGGTGCCATGGTACTTGGTACCACGCCGGTGGAATGATGGAGATCATACCATGATGCACATGATGAAAATCAAGTGCAAGGAGGACCATATCATATCACGTTATCCTTACATGTGATGTTTGTGATGTTAATCCTTTTATGCATCTTGTTTTGCTTAGATAGCGATGGTAGCATTATAAGATGATCCCTCTCACTTAATATCAAGATAATAATGTGTTCTTCCTTAAGTATGCACCGTTAAGAAAGTTCGTCGTTTCGAGACACCACGTGATGATCGGGTGTGATAGACTCAACGTTCGCATACAACGGGTGTTTTCAAGCCTAGCATGTACAGACATGGCCTTGAAACACACGCAATACTACGGTTCTACTTGGCGAGCCTAGCATGTACAGACATGGCCTCGGAACACGTAACCGAAAGGTAAAGCATGAGTCATATGGATGATATGATGAACATGTCGATGTTCGCCTTTGAAGCTACATCATCTCACGTGATGATCGGTTTTGGTGTAGTGAATTTGGTTCGTGTAATCACTAAAGACGACTAAGAGGGATGTTGTTTTTGAGTGGGAGTTCATGCTTTAATTTTGAATTAACTTGAACTTATTTATCATGAACAACAAATCAAAGTGAATTTGCACAACTTGTAGTAGTCATTGGCATCCTCATAACTACCTTACACTTAGATTGTTAATTTAGATATAACTGTTATGATCTGGTAAATACCATTTAAGATTGGTACCGTATTAGTGAAATTTAAAATTGAGTTCTATTGTAGATTTTTGGTATTTCCTACCTAGCTCCATATGGTTAATGAATGATTGATCTAGAGAGCAAATAATTCCTACTTAGAATCCAGAGTCATGGTTGCTTCCGTATTACTTTATCTTCAAAAGAATGTTTTGTTGATCAAGGTGATTTAGGAACTGAAAAGAGTTGTTTTCAGAAACAATCAAGTGAAAGATATATTGATATCTAGAAACTTATTTGTAGCAACATGACTGAGTATAATTTAGCGTGACAATGTTTGATGGGGGGATGATAACCCGGTAGGCCAAACTCCAAGGAGTAACCCGGCCCAAAGGACGCTGCGCAGGATCCGGCTAAGGATAAAGAAACTTGTAGAAGGCCCAAGCTTGTAGGCCCAATAACCCGGATTGTGGGCTATGGCAAAGGAAAGTTAGGGTTTGGGCGCCGTGTCCGGGTAGGATCCAGGGTGCGCCTTGGAGGGCAAGCCAGGGGGTACGGGTGCTTTATAAACCGACCCCCAGGTCTAGTTTAGACAGAGGTCTAAGAATCCTAGCAATATCGCTTGATATCGAGCATCCAGTGTAATACCTGAGTTGAGTTGTTATATCGAGATCGGAGACTCGGCGACTTTGATTGCCGGCTACCAGATCGAGTTGCATCATGTTCTCCTCTGAGCTCAACCCTCTCCCAAACGCCTGTGTCGTCTTGCCCCAAGATCAGTTACCCCCGGTAACGTCTGCCGTGATTATCCCACGACAGTTGGCGCCCACCGTGGGGCCTGCGTCCAAAGGTGTTTACATCACGGGAGAAGCTCGGAAGAGCATGGGGAATCTCGTCGTCGGTGAGATCCACGACAACCACGAAGGAGAGAAGGTGGTGGACGATTCCGGCTGGGGGCCAGAATCGGATCGCCTCGAATCCGGATCTATCGTGACGATCGGCCGGATCAGCGTCTTCATCGGTATGGTATGTACTTCTGGCTCGGCTCCTGACAATTTTGGATCTGATTCTGTGTCAGGGGAGGCTACCTACGCCCAATCAGATAGAGAAGAATCAGTTGGAGCAACAGATCAGATAGAAGAATCCATCGCGCAGTGGGAACAGCCGGAGGAGCCGGCATGGACCCCGCGTGACCAGGACAGTGGAAAGGATGATACTGAATCTATCCGGGACCTGCTGGAAGACCGGTACGAAGAAGATAACAGTGGAGAAGAACAACATGAACTCACAACAAGCGTAATACGCCGAGCGGCGGTTTACACGGCTCTCGCAGCCAACCTCAATCAGGGGAACGTGACCACGGCTACGGTCGGGGCGGCTCAGGCATTGGCACAGCGGCAGGATGCAGCTAACGGAAACCCGATCCTGGCCCGGGTCGATGGAGAGTCGGCATCAGTAACTAGCCGTGCAGCGGACGAGGAGTTGCACGCAAATACGTTCGGATTCCTGGGATACCGGACACCAGGGGCGGGTCCTTCAAACCCGCGCCACCCGACCTTGTTCGACAATAATCTGATCCTAGACCCCACGGTCCTGGCTATGGTTATCACTCCAGAAAACGCAGCTGAACGTGTCAGGGACCTGGACGTGGCCCGCCGCGCGTTGGAACAGCAAAGAAGGCAAGTGGAAGCGGAGAAACAAGGGATGGCTACACGTCAACGCGAGCTGGATGCGTCGGAAACCCGGCTCCGAGAGGAAACATCCAGAGTACACCAAAGACATCAAACCAGACTACCAGCCACGGGTGGGGTCATTAACCCGGCGGCTTTGTTTGTTACGCCTCAGGACCAACCGATCCCAGTGGTAAACCAGGGAACTGCACCTCAGCCGGCAACAGCGGAAGCCCACGCGGCAAACGTGCAGGCCGGGTTACCCCCACCGCGAACCAGAGTCACAACCGGCAACGAGTTACCGCCACCGCCACCGTCACGGTTTCGCACACCAGCAGGCCACTACAACAATCCCATGGACAACGTGTATGCAGCAACACTTGCATTGAACCAGATCCCGGTAGGAGAATCGCCCCATGCGGAAAAAACCCGGCAAGCGATCGATCTACTGCACACTGCAGTGGCGCAGCAGGCCAATTACCCGGACCATAGAAGCGGGATGCATGGGACGCCATACGCCAGTCAACAACAAGGGAATATTCAAACAAACTCGGCACGGCGGAGGGAAGAGCAGCAGCAAATGCCGCCTCCTCCCCGCGTCCCGGCAGCATCAGTGGCACAGGCCGTTGTGGATAGCTCCAGGGCTCGGAGAGCCGGGGCCGGGTCTGCTGCACATGGATTGCCTGCAGCACCGCGCCCCGCTGCACCCCCGGCTGGATCGCACGTTTCCCGAGTAAGGCCAGCCTCAACCGTTCTCGCAGGACCCAAGTGTCTCTCGGACGACATCAGAGCTGAACTTTACCCGGAAAAATTCAAAGAGCCGGGAAAAGTAGTGAATTATGAACCGACCATGGATCCGGAAACATGGTTGAGCAGTTATGAGATGGCAATGTCAATCCGCAATGCGTCCGAAAATCTTCAAGCCAAGTTCATGTACTTGATGATGTCAGAAGGAGCAGCAAAGTTATGGTTCACCAACCTGCCGGAAAGATCGATCAAGTCCTGGGAAGAACTGAAGACCGCGTTCGTCAAGCACTTTCATGGAACGTGCAGAAAGCTATTCACTATTGATGATTTAGAACGATGCGTTCAGAAGAAGGGAGAATCAGCACGCAGTTGGGTACGCCGGGTTATGGAGATACTTCACTCATCCACAGATATTCAGCCCAAAGATGCGCTACAAGCTATGGCAAAAACATGCAAGTATATTCCTTTAGTACAAAAGTTAACTCGCATGAAGTCCAGTAGGAATGCATCGGAGGTTACGATGGGAGAATTAATGGATGCATGCAACAAACACGCCGCAACAGACACTACAGAGGAGGAGATTGATGACAAGAAGGTAAAAGCAAACACAAGTAATAACGGAAGAACCGGCAATGGATCAACACCGGGTAACAACGGAAATAGCCAGAACAAGCGCCCGTTTGAAGGAGGCTCCGAGTTTGTCGCCAACACAGAAGCCGGGTCTTCGAGGCCCAGAGCAGAAGGAAATTTCAACGGAGGCAATCACAATGGAGGAAACTATCAAGGACCGCCAAGGCCGGGTAACAATTGGGACATATTCAGGATGGCATTCCCGAAGCACAGCAGGAACGGCAGGCCAGCTAACCACTCTCTGGAGCAGTGCGCCGACTTACAAAGACGGAAAAATGAGGAAGTGAACAGAGCTATGCGGAGTGCAGGACGGGGAGGAGGACCGGGTCCAGGGGGAAACCCGGGCAACGGCCCACCCCAAGCTGGTAACCCGGCGGCTGGAAATCAAGGTAATAACCAAGGGGGGCAGGAGGCTTCCAGGCTAACCCCAAACAATTGGGTCAATATCATGTGCATACCACAGGAGGCTCTAGCAAGGACAAAAAGATGCTGAAGAAAGCGGTCAACTCAGTTTCGTCAGCTGTCCCGAGATACTTAAGATGGTTAGAACAGGAGGTAACATGGAGCAGAAGGGATCACCCAGAAAGAGTGGAACACCCGGGAGTCCTGGCATTAGTAGTCGCACCACAGGTCAATGGGTATGAGCTGAAAAAGGTTTTGATGGATGGTGGAAGCAGCATCAATATACTGTATTGGGAAACCTTCCTACGCATGGGCCTCAAGGAGTCTCAGCTACAAAAAAGCTCAACAGTTTTTCATGGGATAGTGCCGGGTCATTCAGCGTGCCCCGAGGGAAAAATCGCATTGGAGGTAGCCTTTGGGGAGTCAAAGGATAACTATCGAGTTGAGTGGCTTACCTTTGAGGTAGTCAAATTGCGCAGCCCTTATCACGCGTTATTTGGAAGGCCGGCTTACGCCAAATTCATGGCTAGGCCCTGTTATGTGTATCTACAGCTAAAAATCCCGGGTCCCAAGAAGACCATTACCATACATGGAAATCGAGACATAGCAGCTGAATGCGATGAAGGAGACGCAGCATGGCCGAGCAGGCCTGTAGAAAAGAAGAACTCAAGCACTACCGGTCTCAAGCAGACCCGGAGGACAGAACCACATCAAAAAGGCTGAGTACTGAAGGCGAAAGAGAAAAATTCAAGGTAGCACAAGATGCTAAAATGGTGGATTTTATCGAGGATGACTCCTCCAAGCAATCCGCCATAAAAGAAGAAGCTGCACGGCCGCTCACAACCAGCCACGTCATGGAAACACTTCACCCGGGTTGGCTAGTAAACCCGGTACTCGTCATGAAAAAATCCAACATATGGAGAATGTGCATCGGTCACGCCAGTCAGGGACCGGTGTCCATGAAGAACTAAACAATGTAACGGGCAGCAGGTTTCAGACGCGCTCTTTTCCTACCCAGGGTACCTAAGGGGACTGGAAGGTTTTTAATGAGGTGGCCTGCTGATCCAAACTTTCTCGCATCAATAAAGAGATGGTTATCAAGTCCTATTTCGTTACAGCCTGATTACAAGTAAGTAGTATCCATGTGACATCAATATTTCAGTATCATTAAGAACGTTGAGTATATATAGGTCTCGGGGGCTGGTTGCTCAAGTAGCCCAGCCACAAACCCAAAAGACCCGGTCTTGATGCCTATAAGTTATAAGGGCCGATTATTCGCAAACGAGTACGGCTGCAATCTTATAACTGGACAAAGGAGCCAAATTTTCTTGACTTTTCTTACTTAAGCTCGATGTGACTCGCACTAAAGTGGCATGATTCGTTCGCTTACAATTACAATCAGCCATGAAGCCCAATGGGACTTGCCTAACCTTGTTTTCGTATAGATGTAACAACATGGTATCCACGCGAAAGCCGGCTTACAGTACAAGATAGTCAAAAGGGTCATCTAAACCACAAGTTTATGCAGAGTACAAGGCTAATAGCCGGAAACTCAACAACTATCAAGCATAACTTCAGTACCTACACGGAATGGCCTTAGGTTTGCGACTCGGTAAAAAACAATTTGTTCTCTGAGAAAGGCCACACCCCCATGACTCGGACTTTGGGTCATGGGGACTGGGGACTTCGAAACAGAAACAAACTACTTGGCTATCGAAGTTCGAAAGACCTCACCATCCGAGTCTTGGGGACTTAAAGAAAAGTCCACTTATCAAAGCCCCTGGTATTTGGAAAACCGAGTCTTACGAAGGGAGCCAAAAAGAGAGTCGGGTATCGAGAGCAAAGTTCAAAGAATAGACAAGCAACACGGTTATCAAAAGGCCAGGAAAGCCGCAAAATATATCACGGACTAAAAGTACGTTACAAGTTACGACATCAGTATCAAGGGTGCACAGGCGCACCATCAAAAGCATAATAGTTTGAATACAAAGCATCACGTAAGCAAGGTATTATGATGATACTGCCCTATTCGGCCTCCTGAGTACGGTCTTCCGGGTCTGGGTCCTGGACTTGCTGCTTAGCTTTCCCGGCAGCCTTACCCGGACTCACTGCACCAGGGCGGACAGGTGGAGGGACAGCTGGTGTAGAGGCAGACGGCCCTGATCCTAACTCGGCCTCTCTCTTCGCAGTTGCCTCCCTCTTCCTGGCCGAGTTAGCAACCCACTTCTCCAAGATATCAAAGGGCGGGGGTGCTTCCTCCGTAACAATTTTGCCATCAGCGTCGTATGCACTCATTATCGTGTTTAGATACAAACTATCGGCCAAGGCGGTAGCCGAGGGACGCACTGCGGATTGTATGGCCTTGAAATCCTTGGGTGTAAATTTGGAACCGTCCGCCTTGAATTCGGGAAACCCGGATATTACCTTTGCCGGGTCAAGCTTCGGAAAGAAAGCCTTGGCCAGGGTAAAGGCCCGGGTCATACCAATCCGGCATGACGAGCGTTTCCAGATGTCAATCCAGCCAGGCACAGTGGAGCAGGCTTGAATGAGATTTCCTTCACCCGGGTACACCTCCGTAGGCCACTTTACGGCATCCAGTATAAATTTTGTGCCGGCAAAGAAAGTCCGGAGCACGGTCTTTAGGGTTCTAGCCTTGACAATGGCATCCTCCTCTGGGGCCGCAAGGTTGGCACCTACAGTTGAAACAAAAAGAAAGAACGTATTAGTAATCCCGAGTATCATATGATAAAGCAAAGACATGAAGCCGATCTGCAGCAAAAACTTACTAAGCAAGATCTGATAAGTATCAGCGACTTGGTTCGATAGTTTCTTCAGTGCGGTCTGAGCGGCATTGCACTTCTTCTTGTATTGGGAAACATCCTTCTTCAAAGTTTTCATGTCATCCTCAAGGATTTCCCTTCGTTTTACCTCGGCAAGAAGAAGTTGTTCGGTCTTAAGTAAAATTTCATCAGACCGGGTTATCTGCGCCTGTAAGCAGCAAGGAACGCAAGTGTCAGTTGGATATTATGGTAAGCTGAATATTGCGTAAAGTACCAAGCATAACTTTGGCAAGTCATGCTCGGAACTTGGGGACTAGGTGTGCACTATGAGATATCAAGTGTCACTACCTGGTGCTCTGCAGCCATGCGCTCCAAGATCTTGCTCTCCGAAGTCTTCATAGTGAGGAGAGTGTTCATTAATTGATCAAAAGTGTCTTTACCCGTATCAGAGGACCCGGGGCCTTGGAAATTCCGAGAAGGAGCTTTCTTCTTAGTGGGAGGCGGCGCCCGGGTCATTTGTATGTCCGAATCCGATGCTCCTTCTTCTGCACCCAAGGTTGTGGCTCTGTTCTTCTTGCTTGCATGGGAGGCAATCGGATACTCGGCTTCTTGTATGTCCGGGTTTATCGGCGACGCTTGCTCTTCGTCGTTAGACGCGGCCGTAGTCTTATCAGCCGGGCTCCCCTTACCCGGGCCCTCGGGTTCCATATCCTCTTGGTCGCTGGTAACGACCGTGGCCCTATAGATGTTATGAGTAAGCAGCTAGTATACAATCAGGAAAGGATGCTGAAGCGCGGTAGAGCATCAGGAAAGGGATTTTACCCGGTATTCACCGCGAAATCCACAGGAAATCCGTCGCTGGACTCGGGAGAGGCTGGAAAGTATCAAGTAAGATTTCGTAAAAGAATGGTTCAAGGTGAATGTTTCGTTCGAGAAAGGATAGGGTAAATACCCGCCCGCTGAGTCGGAGTCAATGAAATACCCGGGTTAAGAGCACCATCACCCGGGTGATTTCGAGTTGACCTGCGCTTGGTCATGGGCGACTCCTTCAAGTAGTGCCAGTGAAACAACGTCAAGATAGCTCGTGTATATCATTAAAGGAATGCGAATTGAATGCGAGAAGGTGATATGAAACCTTGGAGGAGGCCTCTTGGGTCTTTCTCTTTGATCCGACTTTGACTGTCGGCTCCAGTTCCTCCTCGTCGCTGGCGAATTCTACTTTGCTGTTGGAGTTTCCTTCTTCGTCATCTTCTTGTTCTGGATATCATCAAAGTTATAGTTGGAAAATGAAGGGGTTATGATGAGCTTAGGGGAACTAAGTAAAAGCCGGAGGGCACCTTCGTCCGAATTAACGGTTTCTTCCTGCTCCTCTGGGCTTTCGGAACTAGGAGAAGTGTTGGTCTTCCAAAAATCATCATCAGCCTGAAAAGTGTCAGTATACGGGTCATCAACTGTATCGAGTGGAAAGAGCAAAGGTAAAGACGTCAAAATTAGGTTTTCACCTTGGGGGCTGGATTCTCGAGTGTAAAGGGCTCCAATCCGGATATGTTCCGGATTACCTCAAGCTTTTCCGTCAGAAAACCCTTGATAGTCTTATGAGTGTCACCAGCCGCGAAGATGTTGTCAGAGTACCGGAGTGGGTCTGTAGATTGCCCCGAATACTCGCACATCAGCTTTGTGCGGATGGAGTTGGGTTGGATCCGGAAGTCGACCCAAGTCTTCACCAGGTTGAGCCCGATGAGACCTTGGGCCGTGAGAGTGGTGATTTTGGCTAGCAGAGGTTGAATGGCCTCCCTGTCCGAGTCAGGGGAGAAGGCACTAAACTTTTCGGAGATGTCAAGAAGGCCCTCCGAGTAACCCGGCAGTTTCTTTTGGCCGGGTGGGGAGGTGTCTTGGCAATAAAAGTATGAGAGCTGCCAGTGCTTGACATGGGAGTTAAGAGTGAGGGGTGGCATCAGAGAATTCTTGCGGTGCCGGATAGAAACCCCGCCGCAAGCGAGAAGCGCCCCGTCACCGCTTTCGCGGCACGGTTTGCATTGAAAAAGCTCAACGAAAAGAGCTAGACTTGGCGGAGTGCACAAGTATGATTCGGAAAGGACGATGAAATGGGATATGTTTAATATAGAATTAGGCCCGATGTCAAAAACGCGAAGGCCGTAATGGCTTAGAACATCACGGAAAAAAGGGTGACCCGGCGGACGGAAGCCCCGGGTCACATGTTCCACGAAACAGATTACCTCGTCTTTCGTCGGGGTAGGCCGGGTCTCTTTGCCCGGCACCCTCCACTGGATATCCTCTTGAGGAGGAAGAACTCCCAGCTCGACCAGCTCCTCTAACTTGGCCTTGGTGACTGTAGACCGCGCCCAGTTGGCGGATATAGAGTTGGTGGCCTTGGCTTTAGTCGGAGTTTTTCCCTGCTTCTTGGGAGCCATGTGGTTGACCTGCAAAGCACAAGGTAGGGGGATAAAAGGAATGAGACACGGAAGCTGTGAGCCGGCCAAGTATCGGCAAGGTAATATTGAGGCATGAAAATTGGATATTATCCGGGTGTCAGTGTGTAGAGTGGAGTTCGAACTGTCCGGGTATCAAGTATTATAACGAAAATTATGGGGGTCTAAGCGTTGAAGGAGCTTTTGAGGACGATGGATGGCGGCACGGGTACTTAGCGCGAACAAAAGGAACTGGAAAGGGGAGGACTAGCCGGGTGATTGAGGCCAAGGCGGAAATTTTGAGTGGTTCGGGCCCAGATTGGGAATTCTATCTTCAGATTTGTGGCGAAATTAATAATTGCAGGTAGTAGGAGATTGGATTGGAGTCCATAACTTATCTATTGGACGAGCTAGAAAGAATACTAGCAACCTAATTCGGCATGGCCGAGAAATCATTGGCGGGTCGATTTGGATCCAATCTAAGGTGAAATCAAAAATTGCAAGGGCAAATTAATGGATGCAAGAGGCTTACCGGAGGAGATCTGAGTAAAGCCTTGCGGAGGCAGATGGCGCAAGCCTGGTGTCCTTTCGCGGTTCCTGACGGGCCGGATGGAGATTTGCCGGTGGATCTTGGCGGCGGCGCGGGGCGAGCTGTGGCGGAGCGCAGCCTCCGGCCAATGGGCTCCGGTGATGCGCGCGGGATTTCCGTGGCGGCGCTCAGTGAGGATGAGCGCGGAGGAAGAAAGGAAGCAGAGTGGGGGGAAATGAGCCGTTAGGGTTCGGGTTACCCCCGAGGAGCCTATTTATAGCGCGAGTGGATAAGCCCGGTTCAGCAAGCGGGAGCCGGGAGTTGCGGAAATAAACGGCTATTTATTTGAGTTTTGGCGAGATACGCTTTAAATGTTGAGCAGGGGATCTGAGTGAAAAAGGAGAAAGAGATCCATCCCGTGATATCAGGTCAATTATCAAGTATAGAATCTTGACATTTTGGGGTTTTTCCTGGGAAAGTAAGTTAGGTAATTGGGGAAGGGCCGGGTTACTATATGGACACCATGGAGTAAGGCCTAGCTATCTATTGAGGCACCTTAACCCGGCCTCCACATACTCGTGTGTTTGAAATCCTTGCAGGGAATAGCGAGCGCTTCAAGGAAGGATCCGTGAAGCCCAGGCTATTCTGGGGACTACTGATGGGGGGATGATAACCCGGTAGGCCAAACTCCAAGGAGTAACCCGGCCCAAAGGACGCTGCGCAGGATCCGGCTAAGTATAAAGAAACTTGTAGAAGGCCCAAGCTTGTAGGCCCAATAACCCGGATTGTGGGCTATGGCAAAGGAAAGTTAAGGTTTGGGCGCCGTGTCCGGGTAGGATCCAGGGTGCGCCTTGGAGGGCAAGCCAGGGGGTACGGGTGCTTTATAAACCGACCCCCAGGTCTAGTTTAGACAGAGATCTAAGAATCCTAGCAATATCGCTTGATATCGAGCATCCAGTGTAATACTTGAGTTGAGTTGTTATATCGAGATCGGAGACTCGGCGACTTTGATTGCCGGCTACCAGATCGAGTTGCATCATGTTCTCCTCTGAGCTAAACCCTCTCCCAAACGCCTGTGTCGTCTTGCCCCAAGATCAGTTACCCCCGGTAACGTCTGCCGTGATTATCCCACGACAATGTTTGCTTACATTATATGAATATATGCAAATTTAGCGTGACAATGTTTTCTTATATTGTCTAAATATATGCAATGATTGAAGACGCTAGGTGTTTGAATATTCCAATAAATTGGATGCTAAAAATATCCTCTAAATTCCATCCTTTGAGCTATAGTAGCTTAATCATAAAATTGTTATGATGGGATGAATTAAAAGTATGTGTAAAGTTGTTTACCTTACTTGGGGATTGCTAAGAGTGGAATCTAGAAGAATTCTATTAATATGGTGATATTAGTAGAACAATCAAACTCAAAGTATGACTCAATGGGTGATAGTATATGACTAACACGCCAAAGAAAATGAGCTAGTACGGCTAGCATTGTTTGATGTTGAATGATTCTTCTGTAAAGGAAAGGGAATATTGAAAATAGAATTGCAAATAGATATATGACAGAAAAGAAGATAACTGGAAAAGTCCAGCTCGGGAGTATATGCTTGATATACAAGTTATAGATGTATTACTAGTTAACAAAGTATTTTTTGAGTATTTTGATACCACATTGGTTGGTATGAGTTGTCATACAAAGCAACACAATGCAAGAAATACAAGGGCCTAAAAGGAACTAGTAATAGATGTGGAATCGATTATGACAAGAACATAAATAAAGTGTTATTGTGTTCATTGTAGTATCGAACCAAACATTCAAGATTTATTTTAAGAACTTAATAAGTTGTTATTTTGTTCTAGTCTTTTGTGAGAACAAATGAGATTGTTCAAACGATGACCATATTCCATAATTGATGGATATGTTGATATAAATCATGTTGGTAAAGTAAACATCTATAAGACTGAATGCTAAACGTTGCAAGACGTAAAAGATTTTCACTTAAATTGTGACACCACCATTTTGGTTCATATCGGAAAGGAAAACATGAAGGAACTCCATATTGATGGACTTCCGGAGTCATTTTGTTTTGAATAAATTGATGCTTGTGAGACCTCTTCCAAAAGATGACTAGAATTCCGTTCATATGCCAAAGTAGAATGGACGACTAATTTAGTGGAGATTATACATATTGATGTATATAGTCCATTATGTGTAGTCATGTATGGTGGATTAATTTTTCCTTCATAAAATTCGGTCGATGATTTAAGTAGATATGTGAGTATATCTATTTAAAGGGAACAGAGTTTGACATTTTGAATTGGTTCAAAAGGTTGTTAATATGAAGTTAAAATCAATGTAACAAGATAATCAAGTATTTATGATTGGATCATAAAGGATAAAGTTTGAGTTACAAGTTTAGCAAAACATCTGAGAAGTTGCAGAATTGTTCTACAACTTATACTTCTCGAATACCCCACATTAGATTGGAGTATTCAAAAGACAAAATCAAACCCTGTTTGACATGGTAAGATTAATAAAATTGCCATTATAATTTTGTAGTTTATACATTAAGGACAACCGTTTTCACACTGAAAAGAGCACCATCACGATCCGTTGAAATTGACAACATATAAGATATGGTTTGGGTAGTGACCCGAATTGTCATTTTTCTTAAGTTCTGGTATGCATAGCATGTGTAAAATGTTTACAACCAAAATAGGATAAATATATGTTTATAAGGTTATCCCAAATAAAACATTGGGTATTTCTCCTATCACCGAACCAAAAGACAAATGTTGTTTGTCAGAAAGGGTTGATTTCTCGAGAAAGTAGTTCTTGCGAAACAAGTGAGTGGGAGCACAGTACAAACTCAACGAGATTGGAGAATCTTTGTTATCATGTCAAGAGTAGCGCAGAACTGGAAGTTGTTCCGGGGTTTACTATTTTAACTAAGTAGAAGACACTACAAATGTTGTAGATACTTCAAATGAGTTTGCGAACTGTACCAGAAAAGTCCAAAAACTTTGTACTTAGAACAACTTGTGGTTTAAGTGTAAAGTGTTGTTTTGACAACAAAAGGACCTGGACCTTATAAAGGAAGCAAATGATGGGCCCTGACTTCGTAAAAATTGACTATGAGTCATTATATCTGTCATAGTATCCTTGTATGAATATCAAGTATGTGACTTGGTAGTCTTTTCAATAGGCATGATGCCTAACGATAGCAAAAGGGTCTATATAGCGACAAAGACATGGATACTTATCGAAAAGTTGTTTTCGACGAAGTTCAAAGAGTTGACTATTACAAGATTTCGATCTTCCGTAGTGATGCTTTAGTCTTTGCGGATAGTTCTAGCAAAAGTTACATATTATGATATGGCAGTTGAATAACAAAACCAACTCTCCTCTCGAGGAAGTTTGATCAAGGATGTGTACTTGACACAGTCTGAGAGTTTTGTAAAATTCAAAAGGTTGCTAGAAAGGTATGCACACTTCAATGGTTGAAGTGAGCATAACGAAGTTGAAATCTTTACCTTAATGAAGTTATCAAAAGAGTTTTATTCCATCATGATGCTTGTAAAGTTACAAGAAATTAAGTGGGAGCGCTATGACATATTTCCAATACTTTATGTAGATGACATATGGTTGATGTAAGGACCCCAGACCGGCAGTCTGAAACCCTACGTATGCATACATTCACGATCCCAGAAAGATCAGTCGTGAACAACATACACAGTTGGCACACAGAAATACATCATCCATTACGCGAATACATAAAGGTATTACAAAAAGATCACATGATCAAGTTTAACGCAACTGCCACAAAGGGCAGGCAACTTAACAAACACAGCGGAAGACAAATAAAACACAACGTAGTTGAGCCCAAGTCACGCCTTAACCTACAGGCTGCTGACCCGGAGACGATCCTAGTTCGCAAAGCCGTCAGCTCCGTACTTCTCTTCATAGATCTCCTTTGGAGGTTCCTTCTCAAAATCTGATAAGTAGATACCAGGGGCGAAACCATAATGAGTACATTTGAATGTACTCAGCAAGACATCCATCATGTCACTTACCAAACATGCAGATATGCTTATATGGTGGAATAGGTAGGCTATAAATAGGGTTCACTATCAATGGTGTTCATGTATGATGACACCACAGTTGCAGTCAGGTTAATCTGTATCTTCGTTGAAGAAGATACTTCAGAAGAAAATAATATAGTTTTATTTCTCTTGTCGATATCACATGTACAAGAGGTTTTTGTAAAACTTTGTTAAAGAATATTTTCTCTTTGCAAAACTTCTTGGAATCAGTTTCCAGAATTCTTGCTTAGAGTAGAAAAGGTTTTCTTTGCAAAACATTTTGTTTTGTATAACCATCTGGCTTTTCATCATCAATGATACCTCCACGGTATAAGTTTCCATTCCTTTCCGAACTTCACAAGTTCAACACTTCCTTTCCAAAATTCCCTTTTCAAAAACTTCCTTTTTGAAAACATTGACACAATGCTAGCTACATGGCCATTCAACTGTCCATATCCGAGGACGCGGCTTCTTCGAAAAAGTTGTACTCTGCAGAGGTGTACACATCCACCAGATCCAGTACACCTCCCGTGAAACAACCACGGATTGTAACAACAGTATGTAAACATCAGGTATCTGATCATAACCATCCATTATGTTCAAGCTAGAATATGCCTATCTCTCAGTTGAGTTTTGCCACATCCCCGGCACCGAGCTAATCCCCGCCAAGCCAGGATGCCTTAACTGATGCATCCGGAGGGAAAATTAATCCCACACTTTATATGTCTCCACGACATTCGGTTCAGAGGATCCCATCCCCTATAGCACATTGAGATAGCACACCCTAATAAGAACAAACTTCAAGTTAAGCCCCTTGCCCATGTTGGGGTAGGGTGGCAGTACGGTAAAGGTTGTCCGGCGAAGACTAGGTTATGTGTCATTTTTGAAAACACCACTTTCTCAAAAATGACCACTTCCACATTCCTCCGGAGAACAAGGATCCGCCTTTTCTCCGGGTTTTTCCGTAAAGCCTTTGTTTTGTAGAATCACAATTTTAGGGTGTCCACTTAGGGACTAGTATATTTGATGGTAATAAATACCATATGGTGGCTTATGGGCTTGGTATTACCAAGTTTAACTATTGGCATGATAGTAACCTATAATATAGTATAGTAGTAATTTCCACCTCAAAAATAGTTTTGATAATCAAGTTTTTGTAAAACTTCAGAGGTAAAACATGCATGATAGATAATGGTAAGTATTGTATCAGCAAGCAATTAGGATGGCTTGCCTGGTATCTCCTTGTGTCCCTGGTTTTGGAGTGACTGGAACTTGAAACACCGCTTCCCGACACTTCCTTCCTCTTCGTTTTCTAACGCCGTAAAAGGAATAAAGGACACACATTCAGAACCAATCAAGGCAAGCAACCATACATAACATTGCATACAGCAAGGGAACTAATAATAACCAATCACACAATTATAATGGAGGCAAACAATCAAACAAACACACTTGACATAAATGCCACTTAATAAGACAACTTAAGGTTGGAGGGACATATCTCACAACCTTAATATCATGGATTCAGTGGGTGTGCCACTCTCATACCAAGATATTAATAAGCTCAAAATACACTTAGTTTCACAAGGGTGAGACTACTAAAAGTGTATAAAACATGCACCACATTAATCATGGCAATGGGTCTATCAACCAAACAACAAAAAGAAAAAGGTAGATATCTTACTAAGTCTAAATTCACACCAAGAATAAATAAGACACATGATTTGCAAAAGTTACTTTTACAAATCAGTGAGCCTACCCAAGTGTACCAAGGTAATAGACTCACCACAAAACACACAATTTCTCATAGTGAGAACAATAGAAACAATGACTAAAAAGGAGGAATCCTTATAGACATGTTTCTACTAAAAATTTGCTATGCAAGCAAGCATAATAAATAAAGTACTAAAATGCAAACAAGGAACCATGTTATCATAATGGGAATGAAAACATGTCCTCATGCAACGATACACAAATATCCACCAAACACAAATTGGTAGGAAAAATAATTCCACACAAAAATTGCTAAGGAAACTAGTACTACTCACACATGAAGAATCAATGAATGTATTTCAAGCAAGTAATTGAAATACAACCAGAGGGTCCATGTCATAAAAACAGGAGTGAAAAACATCTATACTTGCTATAACAAAAATATCCCATTGGATAAAACAAGGTATCATTTTGCAGGGCAACTCCTATATACTAGTGGTAATAAAAAGGGCATTACTGGAGGAATCAAACAACACTCCAAAAATGGAATTTTCCTAGCAAGCCACACATGATTACAACCACTTACAAACAGAAGCATACCAATTTTTGTTTAGCACAAAAATTCCCAAAGCAAAAATACTAGGCACTCATTAGTTATGAAACTACATAAGAGAAATGCATCTAGTTTGGGGAAATAATGTTTCCACCAAAAGTGCAATGAAACCAGTGGGTGTTCCACTAGCATAACAAAGCATTAAGAGGTCACAAAGCCTCTGGTCACACTTGACAACAATTAGCAAAAAACTAAACTAGCATCTAGTGCAATAACCATACTAGTAGAAAATAATAGGGTGCAAAAATAAGCAAGGCAATGCTACTCATGCTATTATTTTCACACAAGTGAAAAATCTAGGGATCAAGTATTCATAATAACATCATCAAAATGCTACTGGTCCTATGAACACAACATAAAGATATTTGGCTACTCAACCACAAATAATTATGTCAAAAATTCCACACATGAGGGAATTTTTCCATAACATTTTCATAGTCATGACAAAGCTACTCATGCTTTTCTACCAACTCAAATGCAAGATAGCAGAGGTGATACTAACAAAATATAAGTACCAACATGGTACTGAATCTAATATCTCAACACAACAATTCAATCACTTGCACACAAATTAATCATTCAAAAATTATATGCAAGTAATAAACTAGAGATAAACATATGATAATAATATAAATCCTATTTCTTCTCAACTCAAGTCCACACATTCTAACATGCTAAAATAGCAAAGCGACACTTAGAAAACAAGTTCACACATCTTATACATGCTAGAAAACAATATTGCAACACAAAAATATCATCACATAAATTAATTAACTAAAATGCCAAAATGGCAGAAACATGCCAAACCAAGATCTGTCCACCAAATTTTCTAGGATGCTCTAAAAATTAAACCCTTCTAGGTTTGGATAGTCCTAAACATATACAAAACCATCCAATTGAGTTTGCATCAAAATTCATTTTTAATTATTTTATAAAAATCACCAAAGTTCTCTCTGGTGCTTTACCAAATTGCATGCCATTTCAGAAATACAAGGAATTTGGAAGCAAGGTTAATTGCTCCTGTTAGGTAATTTCAAGGGCTTTCCAATGCAATTTACCTCACTTCATTCTGAGTTGTGAAATAAAAATTATGCTCATTTTGGTGTTTCTGGTACCTGTTGCCAATTCATTTTTCATTTCAAAAATATACATCCAAAAGTAGATCTACAAGTTGGAGGTGGTTTAGAATTAGTTGAGGTACCACTGTGAATTTTGGTTTGGTCAAATTCACCTTTTAGATAGCATTTTAGGTCCAAAAGCAAATAGGTATCATTCTGTGAAAATAAAATGGAAAAAGAAACTTTGTTGGGCCAGATCCAAATCTGGGCCGGCCAGATCTAATGCTACCGCGAGCGGATCTACCCTAAGCCGCTGACTCGTGGGCCATCCGCCACGCGGGCAGCCACGCGGGCGATGCGCGGCCCCACCAGCCAGTTTGACATTCTCCCGCGCGGGTCAAGGCGCTGACGCCATGCGCGCGTCACGGCGACATCATCGCCGGCGGGAAAAGCTCCGGCGAGCACGAATCTGTCGCGCCAGTGCACCAAATTGCGAAATAAACGCATCTACGTGATGCTAACGTTGCGGGGAACCACACGGGGGCAGTTTCGTTTCCTGGGAAGGCCGGAGAGTGGCCGGCGACGAGGGCACGGCGGCGGCCGGACGGGAGCTCGGCACGGCGACGTTTAGGAGGGAGAGGGAGAGGGAGAGGGGAAAAAGGTCGGGGGGACTCCCCTGCTTACCCTAGACGCGATGGGAACGTCGGCGAGGGAGGAGGTGGTCCGTGGCGGCGGGGATTTGTCGCCGGAGTCCGCCGGACCCGCAGCACCGAAATGGACGGCGCGGCCACCACAGGCCATTCCGCCTCGATTCCCTCGGCACCAAGGGCCAGCACGACATGGCGGAGACGAAGGGCTCATTGGCTACCGACGGCGAGGTCTCTATCGGCCTAATCGACTGCGGCCACAATCTAGGGTTTCCGATTTGAGAGCTTTTTGAGGAGAGAGAGAGAGAACTTCGAGGGGAGGGGAGAGAGGGGGCATGTGGCCGACCAGTGCACATGGGGGGCCTCTTTATCCTCCTCCATTCCTTCTCATCGAAGCAATGGCATAGGGCTGCTGTTTGCTACAGAGAGCTAGAGGTTGAAGATGAGTGACTCGGATTACATCTAGGTCCCTGGAAATTTACAAGTGGGTCCCTGTCCTCTCTGAAAATGGATGTTTTCACCAAGCAAACAAAGTCAACATTTAATTTCCTTTTGCCCAAAATTCTAATTAGTTGAGATACACAACATATGTGAAAATTGGCTCAATTAGATAAACTTGATAATTCAAAGTTGTTCAAATTTGAATTCTTACATAAATGGTCATTGAATTTATTAACCTACTTAGGAGCTTCCAAAAATGATAATTTTTGGCACACATTCCTTATTTGATGTGTTACTTATTTGGTAGAAAATTCAAGTCATTTTGAGTTACTTCATAGAACAAACTTGTTCAAATTTCAAAAAGGTTCTGTCAAGAAAACAGGGGTTTTTGGCAACTTAAATTATTCAAAAACTTGTGCCCTTTTGGTTTTCATCCTTATTTATGATATAGAGCATGTGGTATTTATTTCATGGCATTTGGAAAAAGTTTGTAGAACAAACTTGTTCAAAATCCCAAATGTTGCTGTGGAGAAAATTCATGTTTTCAGGACTTTAATGGATTCAAATTTTGGTCTCCTCTTGTGTGTGTTCCTTATTTGATATAAGGAAGCAATGGTATGAATTTCAAATCATTTTAAGATAGTTTCCAATAGTAACTTGTTTTAGTTTTCTGTTTCTGGAAATATTGGAATTTCTATTTAATAAAGCACTAGGCTTTTCTTTAGCAATGCTTTGCCAAAATATTTGTGTGACTAGAGATAGCAAGTCAATGCTCTCCAATACCTTTGTTTTTAATCTTGCAAGGTTGGAAAAACATTTGATAATATTTTGGTGAAGCATTTAAGAATGCCTCTTTTTCTGATAATCTTTTTAGGGAAATTTATTAAGTGTTTCCTCTTTCTTAATTTAGGCCTTGGAATAATATTCAACAAGTATTGGATTCATAAGATGTTTTTGGAGAACTCTTTGATCAATATTTGCTTTAGAAAATATTGTCAAGGTCATTGGAACAATATGTTGAATATTTTTATCCCTGGAACAATATGTTGAATATTTTTAGTTCACTGCTTTGCTATCCTTTTAAGTTTGCAAGTTTATATAATTAGTTTGTTTAGTTGCACTTAAACAACCACAAACAAACACAACCAAGGTTTATTAGTAAAGCAATTAGCAAAACAACTATGTTAACAGGTATTCCAAAATTGGGATGTGACAGGTCTTCCCCCCTTAAAAATAATCTCGTCCCCGAGATTCGCAAGCGAGGACTAAGGGAGGGCCAACAAACACAATGTTAGTGTTGGAGTGCAGGTGCTTCCCCCCTTTGACTTTTCTTGGGAGGTGGGGCACTTCCCTAAATTAGCAAATTCACTCTAAAAATAAGTACACCAGTACTATTTTAGGTCCAAAACTTTTGTTTCCTAGTTTGAACAAAAATTAAGGTTAGTACAGAACTACCTCGAAACGTACCGTCAATTTTTACCTGAGTTCCTAGTTATATCCCACATCTTACATAACACATATGGAGTGGTGTACCACTCTCATAATAAGGTATATAATAAGCTAAAAATATAGCTTGTGGGTGCAAAGGTTAGGTTGCTAAAGTAAAATAAACAGACAGAATAACTACCCATGGTAGTGGTTATTACTCACCACAAGCAACTATCACTTAATATGTTCATGATTTTAGTTGGATGTTTTTAGTTTAATAAGATACTCTTAAGCACAATCATAACACAAGTATAAACTCATGCTAAGGTAAAACATTTAAACAAAATCCAATAAGCAAGCAAACAACACCACAGATGAATAGACTATTTATTCACTAGGTTATTGTTTATTAGAGGTTTTGGAATCCATCAATCATGAACAATTAGCAAACAACCAGTAGCTAAAAACCAATGATTCCAATCATAAAGGTACCTTAAAACACCATATTCACACGAGATAAAAACTCCTATTACATAGGCATAAAAAAAAACAGGACTGCACAAATAACACACTAGTATGAAAAATCTATACCAGCATGCTATAAGAGATAATCATATCCTATAACCATAGAACATGCAACTAAGTAATTCATGGCATGATAACAGAAGTAATAACTTCCTAAACATGCTATATCAACTCATATACTCATAAAAATAAAGAGGGTAATACTAGAGCAAAAATCACCATTTTCTAGTGGTGAAACTAGTTTTCGCGCTAGAGAAGCAAACAATGCTATCATGATGTTTAAACTTAAACAAGAAAGTCATGAATATAAATGTACCTAATAACAGTACACAAAACTTACTCATGCTAGTAAGCACAAACATCAAAACAATCCCATGATACAACTATTAAACATGCAGAAATTTCTTCTAGGAATTTATGTTTTTCTTTAACCAATTCCTAGCAAACAAGCAAGGTATAACTCACACAACCAGTAGCTATGACATTAATGAAAAGTTATCTAAACCTTTTCAAAAATCCATACACTCAATTTAAAATTATTCACAAACAGTCTACCAATCAAGAGGAATTTATTTTATTTGCGAACAATTTAATTTCAGCACACGATAGTGAAACATTTCTTAACATGATACCCCTAAGGAATATTATGCTAACAAAAGGATCACACCTAAACATATTAGTCTTTACTAATAAGAGATAAACTTCTCACTTTCATAGGTGAGAACAAACAATTATATTTTCCATGGTGGAAAATAGAAATCAATCACATAGTGAAACATGCTATTTTCACACAGGTGTATGGTTGGGGATTTTCATCCTCAAGCCAAAAGGCAATGGGACCAGTGGGCTATGGCCTACTAATACCAAGTAAAAATAGGTACTAAGCCTCTGGTTACTCATGAAAATCTTTGCATACAAGATAAAAATATAAGGCTATTTAATCTAGTGAAGCAATACTAGTGCATATTGATAGCAATTCTTACACATGCTTTATTATTAAAAGACATGCAAGCTAACATAGGTACAAGCATCAAAATAACAGTACCTAAATGTTACTTGACTCAAAGAACACATAGCACAAAAATCTACTAAGAAAATATACACAGATCTAGTTCTCACAAAATTTCCAAATAATTAACTAGAAGGTAACAAATGTTATTTCATTTTTATTCGAGTTTCCAATCATGCACACACTTTCTAGGGTAGATTTATTGTAAGAGATCAACATAATAACGATTCCTAACAACTCCATATAAGTTAGGAAGCAAGATTGAATAAAATACAAATTTATTTCAATCAAGAGCACACAAAGAAACAAGAACAGGAAAACTGTTGTTTCCTAGATCTATCATAACCATTCCATCGTTTACTTAATTTCTAAACCCCGAATTTCATAGTACCTACAATGTCTATTAAGATTTGGTTTCCAAAATAGATACACACGATATCTTATTGACTAGTAAACGAATGGTCATCATCTTATTTTCTCGTGACTTCTCCTTTTTACCAACTAGATTAAAAGGTGTCGTAAGTCACTTAATTTCTAGAAAGAGTTGTCAGTAGTTCGCATGCTTTGGTTAGGTGTCAACCTAAGATTAGGCAAAGCATGTTAGTCTTGTTAGCTTTCTATTTAATTATGTTTGTCCGACAAGATACGACTAGCGTCATACGTCGAATATTGAATTGTTCTCTTTTGATTGGCCTCTGAGGGGGTTGCGCATCATGGCATGTGAAGACTTCTTTTTCACCTTTCTCCAGAGGAGGGAGGTATATAACTTTTAAAAGGGATTTCTCTTGTTTGGTCTTTTAAAAGGGAACATAAAAAAAACATGCAACGTTTAGCTAACAGGGTAAATAGAGTCTTTTGCAAACAGACAAAACATAGAGGTTTTGGTCAGTATTGGTTGGTTTTCTTCACGCCTTTTCTTCTTTGAGGGTTGTCGTTGTTGGAGCTTTATCTGTTGGAGTGCAGCATTGGTAGCAACACTAGCAGCTCGTGTGGCTTGATGGTCCTCTATTTAGGTCCAACGGTGCTTTCATTAATGGTGGGGAGATGGTGGTGGTTCACGGCGGTGGCTTTAAGAAGTGAAACCAAGTATAAGTCTAAGCAACAAATTCTTGTTTTTGAATGCTATACAAACATTTTTGCTTGCAAAAACGTAACAAGAGGCGATTCAAAAACAAGAGCGGGGCAAGCACAAATCTGTAAATTTTGAGCACCCCACAAACATAAAGAAGCCTAGATGAACCAAATCCTACACCACACAACAGCACAAAGTCCTACGGACACACATAAGCAAGCCAAAACACACAAGCAAGGCTCCATTGGAGCTACGTCGGGGGAGACGACTCATGGAGTTATCGCTAAATTACTCCAAACTAGACTAATCCAAAATCCTAGAAGTGGCTGAAGAACTATATCTACTGCTGACCATCATTACTGTAGAGCTAGGCAATTATTTTGGTCTTCTCGGGACATCGGCAAGTATAAAAGTTTTTGTATGGAAACAAGATAATAGAAGTAAAGTTTTCGAGAAAACTTTATGCAACTAATTGTTTTTGAAACTCCAGCTATTTTTTGGACAGAAAACTTCAAATACGAGAGATGTTTCAAAAACAGAGCGGAGCAGTTGTAAACAAGTAAGAAACAAACTCTTAACCGAGAGAGATACTAACTCTGTAAGGCCCGCCCTTCGAACCACTGTTCAAGGACGCCCTTGATATGCATTTAGAATCTTTTGAAAAGATCAGAAGGAGGGGAAAATATACTAAAATTCCCTTAGATAAAAATAATTTAGATAGTAAATAGGTTTTTACTCAAAAATACTTTTCTTTCCTATCTGACGTCCATGCTAACTAAGGTCTCCTAAGGTCAGGATGGCTCTGATACCAACTCTGTAAGGACCCCAGACCGGCAGTCTGAAACCCTACGTATGCATACATTCACGATCCCAGAAAGATCAGTCGTGAACAACATACACAGTTGGCACACAGAAATACATCATCCATTACGCGAATACATAAAGGTATTACAAAAAGATCACATGATCAAGTTTAACGCAACTGCCACAAAGGGCAGGCAACTTAACAAACACAGCGGAAGACAAATAAAACACAACGTAGTTGAGCCCAAGTCACGCCTTAACCTACAGGCTGCTGACCCGGAGACGATCCTAGTTCGCAAAGCCGTCAGCTCCGTACTTCTCTTCATAGATCTCCTTTGGAGGTTCCTTCTCAAAATCTGATAAGTAGATACCAGGGGCGAAACCATAATGAGTACATTTGAATGTACTCAGCAAGACATCCATCATGTCACTTACCAAACATGCAGATATGCTTATATGGTGGAATAGGTAGGCTATAAATAGGGTTCACTATCAATGGTGTTCATGTATGATGACACCACAGTTGCAGTCAGGTTAATCTGTATCTTCGTTGAAGAAGATACTTCAGAAGAAAATAATATAGTTTTATTTCTCTTGTCGATATCACATGTACAAGAGGTTTTTGTAAAACTTTGTTAAAGAATATTTTCTCTTTGCAAAACTTCTTGGAATCAGTTTCCAGAATTCTTGCTTAGAGTAGAAAAGGTTTTCTTTGCAAAACATTTTGTTTTGTATAACCATCTGGCTTTTCATCATCAATGATACCTCCACGGTATAAGTTTCCATTCCTTTCCGAACTTCACAAGTTCAACACTTCCTTTCCAAAATTCCCTTTTCAAAAACTTCCTTTTTGAAAACATTGACACAATGCTAGCTACATGGCCATTCAACTGTCCATATCCGAGGACGCGGCTTCTTCGAAAAAGTTGTACTCTGCAGAGGTGTACACATCCACCAGATCCAGTACACCTCCCGTGAAACAACCACGGATTGTAACAACAGTATGTAAACATCAGGTATCTGATCATAACCATCCATTATGTTCAAGCTAGAATATGCCTATCTCTCAGTTGAGTTTTGCCACATCCCCGGCACCGAGCTAATCCCCGCCAAGCCAGGATGCCTTAACTGATGCATCCGGAGGGAAAATTAATCCCACACTTTATATGTCTCCACGACATTCGGTTCAGAGGATCCCATCCCCTATAGCACATTGAGATAGCACACCCTAATAAGAACAAACTTCAAGTTAAGCCCCTTGCCCATGTTGGGGTAGGGTGGCAGTACGGTAAAGGTTGTCCGGCGAAGACTAGGTTATGTGTCATTTTTGAAAACACCACTTTCTCAAAAATGACCACTTCCACATTCCTCCGGAGAACAAGGATCCGCCTTTTCTCCGGGTTTTTCCGTAAAGCCTTTGTTTTGTAAAATCACAATTTTAGGGTGTCCACTTAGGGACTAGTATATTTGATGGTAATAAATACCATATGGTGGCTTATGGGCTTGGTATTACCAAGTTTAACTATTGGCATGATAGTAACCTATAATATAGTATAGTAGTAATTTCCACCTCAAAAATAGTTTTGATAATCAAGTTTTTGTAAAACTTCAGAGGTAAAACATGCATGATAGATAATGGTAAGTATTGTATCAGCAAGCAATCAGGATGGCTTGCCTGGTATCTCCTTGTGTCCCTGGTTTTGGAGTGACTGGAACTTGAAACACCGCTTCCCGACACTTCCTTCCTCTTCGTTTTCTAACGCCGTAAAAGGAATAAAGGACACACATTCAGAACCAATCAAGGCAAGCAACCATACATAACATTGCATACAGCAAGGGAACTAATAATAACCAATCACACAATTATAATGGAGGCAAACAATCAAACAAACACACTTGACATAAATGCCACTTAATAAGACAACTTAAGGTTGGAGGGACATATCTCACAACCTTAATATCATGGATTCAGTGGGTGTGCCACTCTCATACCAAGATATTAATAAGCTCAAAATACACTTAGTTTCACAAGGGTGAGACTACTAAAAGTGTATAAAACATGCACCACATTAATCATGGCAATGGGTCTATCAACCAAACAACAAAAAGAAAAAGGTAGCTATCTTACTAAGTCTAAATTCACACCAAGAATAAATAAGACACATGATTTGCAAAAGTTACTTTTACAAATCAGTGAGCCTACCCAAGTGTACCAAGGTAATAGACTCACCACAAAACACACAATTTCTCATAGTGAGAACAATAGAAACAATGACTAAAAAGGAGGAATCCTTATAGACATGTTTCTACTAAAAATTTGCTATGCAAGCAAGCATAATAAATAAAGTACTAAAATGCAAACAAGGAACCATGTTATCATAATGGGAATGAAAACATGTCCTCATGCAAGGATACACAAATATCCACCAAACACAAATTGGTAGGAAAAATAATTCCACACAAAAATTGCTAAGGAAACTAGTACTACTCACACATGAAGAATCAATGAATGTATTTCAATCAAGTAATTGAAATACAACCAGAGGGTCCATGTCATAAAAACAGGAGTGAAAAACATCTATACTTGCTATAACAAAAATACCCCATTGGATAAAACAAGGTATCATTTTGCAGGGCAACTCCTATATACTAGTGGTAATAAAAAGGGCATTACTGGAGGAATCAAACAACACTCCAAAAATGGAATTTTCCTAGCAAGCCACACATGATTACAACCACTTACAAACAGAAGCATACCAATTTTTGTTTAGCACAAAAATTCCCAAAGCAAAAATACTAGGCACTTATTAGTTATGAAACTACATAAGAGAAATGCATCTAGTTTGGGGAAATAATGTTTCCACCAAAAGTGCAATGAAACCAGTGGGTGTTCCACTAGCATAACAAAGCATTAAGAGGTCACAAAGCCTCTGGTCACACTTGACAACAATTAGCAAAAAACTAAACTAGCATCTAGTGCAATAACCATACTAGTAGAAAATAATAGGGTGCAAAAATAAGCAAGGCAATGCTACTCATGCTATTATTTTCACACAAGTGAAAAATCTAGGGATCAAGTATTCATAATAACATCATCAAAATGCTACTGGTCCTATGAACACAACATAAAGATATTTGGCTACTCAACCACAAATAATTATGTCAAAAATTCCACACATGAGGGAATTTTTCCATAACATTTTCATAGTCATGACAAAGCTACTCATGCTTTTCTACCAACTCAAATGCAAGATAGCAGAGGTGATACTAACAAAATATAAGTACCAACATGGTACTGAATCTAATATCTCAACACAACAATTCAATCACTTGCACACAAATTAATCATTCAAAAATTATATGCAAGTAATAAACTAGAGATAAACATATGATAATAATATAAATCCTATTTCTTCTCAACTCAAGTCCACACATTCTAACATGCTAAAATAGCAAAGCAACACTTAGAAAACAAGTTCACACATCTTATACATGCTAGAAAACAATATTGCAACACAAAAATATCATCACATAAATTAATTAACTAAAATGCCAAAATGGCAGAAACATGCCAAACCAAGATCTGTCCACCAAATTTTCTAGGATGCTCTAAAAATTAAACCCTTCTAGGTTTGGATAGTCCTAAACATATACAAGACCATCCAATTGAGTTTGCATCAAAATTCATTTATAATTATTTTATAAAAATCACCAAAGTGCTCTCTGGTGCTTTACCAAATTGCATGCCATTTAAGAAATACAAGGAATTTGGAAGCAAGGTTAATTGCTCCTGTTAGGTAATTTCAAGGGCTTTCCAATGCAATTTGCCTCACTTCATTCTGAGTTGTGAAATAAAAATTATGCTCATTTTGGTGTTTCTGGTACCTGTTGCCAATTCATTTTTCATTTCAAAAATATACATCCAAAAGTAGATCTACAAGTTGGAGGTGGTTTAGAATTAGTTGTGGTACCACTGTGAATTTTGGTTTGGTCAAATTCATCTTTTAGATAGCATTTTAGGTCCAAAAGCAAATAGGTATCATTCTGTGAAAATAAAATGGAAAAAGAAACTTTGTTGGGCCAGATCCAAATCTGGGCCGGCCAGATCTAATGCTACCGCGAGCGGATCTACCCTAAGCCGCTGACTCGTGGGCCATCCGCCACGCGGGCAGCCACGCGGGCGATGCGCGGCCCCACCAGCCAGTTTGACATTCTCCCGCGCGGGTCAAGGCGCTGACGCCATGCGCGCGTCACGGCGACATCATCGCCGGCGGGAAAAGCTCCGGCGAGCACGAATCTGTCGCGCCAGTGCACCAAATTGCGAAATAAACGCATCTACGTGATGCTAACGTTGCGGGGAACCACACGGGGGCAGTTTCGTTTCCTGGGAAGGCCGGAGAGTGGCCGGCGACGAGGGCACGGCGGCGGCCGGACGGGAGCTCGGCACGGCGACGTTTAGGAGGGAGAGGGAGAGGGGAAAAAGGTCGGGGGGACTCCCCTGCTTACCCTAGACGCGATGGGAACGTCGGCGAGGGAGGAGGTGGTCCGTGGCGGCGGGGATTTGTCGCCGGAGTCCGCCGGACCCGCAGCACCGAAATGGACGGCGCGGCCACCACAGGCCATTCTGCCTCGATTCCCTCGGCACCAAGGGCCAGCACGACATGGCGGAGACGAAGGGCTCATTGGCTACCGACGGCGAGGTCTCTATCGGCCTAATCGACTACGGCCACAATCTAGGGTTTCCGATTTGAGAGCTTTTTGAGGAGAGAGAGAGAGAACTTCGAGGGGAGGGGAGAGAGGGGGCATGTGGCCGACCAGTGCACATGGGGGGCCTCTTTATCCTCCTCCATTCCTTCTCATCGAAGCAATGGCATAGGGCTGCTGTTTGCTACAGAGAGCTAGAGGTTGAAGATGAGTGACTCGGATTACATCTAGGTCCCTGGAAATTTACAAGTGGGTCCCTGTCCTCTCTGAAAATGGATGTTTTCACCAAGCAAACAAAGTCAACATTTAATTTCCTTTTTCCCAAAATTCTAATTAGTTGAGATACACAACATATGTGAAAATTGGCTCAATTAGATAAACTTGATAATTCAAAGTTGTTCAAATTTGAATTCTTACATAAATGGTCATTGAATTTATTAACCTACTTAGGAGCTTCCAAAAATGATAATTTTTGGCACACATTCCTTACTTGATGTGTTACTTATGTGGTAGAAAATTCAAGTCATTTTGAGTTACTTCATAGAACAAACTTGTTCAAATTTCAAAAAGGTTCTGTCAAGAAAACAGGGGTTTTTGGCAACTTAAATTATTCAAAAACTTGTGCCCTTTTGGTTTTCATCCTTATTTATGATATAGAGCATGTGGTATTTATTTCATGGCATTTGGAAAAAGTTTGTAGAACAAACTTGTTCAAAATCCCAAATGTTGCTGTGGAGAAAATTCATGTTTTGAGGACTTTAATGGATTCAAATTTTGGTCTCCTCTTGTGTGTGTTCCTTATTTGATATAAGTAAGCAATGGTATGAATTTCAAATCATTTTAAGATAGTTTCCAATAGTAACTTGTTTTAGTTTTCTGTTTCTGGAAATATTGGAATTTCTATTTAATAAAGCACTAGGCTTTTCTTTAGCAATGCTTTGCCAAAATATTTGTGTGACTAGAGATAGCAAGTCAATGCTCTCCAATACCTTTGTTTTTAATCTTGCAAGGTTGGAAAAACATTTGATAATATTTTGGTGAAGCATTTAAGAATGCCTCTTTTTCTGATAATCTTTTTAGGGAAATTTATTAAGTGTTTCCTCTTTCTTAATTTAGGCCTTGGAATAATATTCAACAAGTATTGGATTCATAAGATGTTTTTGGAAAACTCTTTGATCAATATTTGCTTTAGAAAATATTGTCAAGGTCATTGGAACAATATGTTGAATATTTTTATCCCTGGAACAATATGTTGAATATTTTTAGTTCACTGCTTTGCTATCCTTTTAAGTTTGCAAGTTTATATAATTAGTTTGTTTAGTTGCACTTAAACAACCACAAACAAACACAACCAAGGTTTATTAGTAAAGCAATTAGCAAAACAACTATGTTAACAGGTATTCCAAAATTGGGATGTGACAGTTGATTGGAAAATATGTATTTTAAATTAACATGGTTAAGATTTTCATATTGATGAAAGGCTTAGAAGATATTGGGCATCGATATCTATAAAAGATGGATTGAAGCGCCTGATATGATTGAAGCCAAATTACATAGATGAAATATTGAAGTAAGTCAATATAAAATTGATAAGAAGGAGTTCTTGTCACATGGAAAATAATTGAGCAAGATTCATGTGTTTTGACACATGATAAGCATCATTGAAATTGAGATTTCTAAGTAATGTTTCCATGCTATGTACACAACCAGATGAGTCCTATACTATAAATGTTATAGCAGGATAATTCATATGATGATTAGACAACAGTGGGAGAGATCCTTGTGTCATTTTAGAAATGCTAAGGATATGTTTTCCTATATAGTAATGACAAAATATTAGTTGTAATATGTTACACTAATAGTCTTGTCATTTATTCAAGTAATTTTATCTTAATTAAAATATGTGATGAAGGGTAGCACAATAGGATGGAAGAAAGTTCAATGCTGGATTTGAAAGAGTTTCAAAAATTAAAATATTGTGACAGATACTACAACAAAGGCTAAAGTATATCGTTGTGTTGACAACTGATAATAAGCGTATTTTGTGTCAAGGAGTTCTTTATTGAACTTGGTGAAATTCCAAGAATGCTAAAACTTTGAAGCTACATTTTCACAATGTTAGTAACATCAGTTTAAGCTGAGGAATTAAGGTATCACCGGAACTTGGTGAATTTCCAAGAATGCTAACACTATGAAGCTACATTTTCACAATGTTAGTGACATCAGTTTAAGCTGAGGAATTAAGTTTTCACCGATTGACCATATATATACAAAGCCATCTCATTAGAGAATGAGTGATGCGTGTAGACGCAAAGAACATGCAAATACAATAAGGACCTGAACAGTTCAGATCTTTTTGATGATGTTTACCACATGCGAAGCATGGTAATAACACTGGAACGTCATATGTGTTAAGTGCTTATAGACTAGATTATTGACTCTAGTGCAAGTGGGAGACTGAAGGGAATATGCCCGAGAGGCAATAATAAAATGGTTATTATCTTATTCCTTATTTATGATGAATGTTTATTTCTCATGCTAGAATTGTATTAACAGGAAACGTTGATACATGTGTGCTTAATAAACAAACAATGGTTCCTAGTAAAGCCTCTCTTTTAACTAGCTCGTTGATTAATAGATGATCAAGGTTTCCTGATCATGAACATTGCATGTTATTAATAACGGGGTCATGTCATTAGAAGAATGATGTGATGAACATATACCCAAAGAGAATATAGCAATGCAATCAAGTCATTTAGTTTACATTGTTATATCAAACACACGAAGTAACTTATTCCTTAGACCATGAGATCATGTCAATCACTGATACAGGAAGAGTGCTTTGATGGCATCAAACGTCACACCGTAACAGGGTGACTATAAAGGTGTCGTTGAGTATTCGGAAAGTATTAGTTGAGGATCATGGATCAAGAGCGGGATTTGTCCATCCAAATGACGGAGAGATATACTCTGGGCCCTCTCGGTGATATCACATCGAAACCGCTTGCAAGCACGTGATATGATCACAAGGATGTTATATCACGGGAACGAGAAAAGAGTACTTGTCGGTAACGAGATTGAACAAGGTATGGTTGATACCAATGATCGAATCTCGGACAAGTAAAATATCGCGAGACAAAGGGAATAGTTGACAGCGTTGTTGGTTCACACGATCACGAGAGTCATCGTTGAATATATAGGAGTCATCACGGATCTCCAGATCCCGCTGTTGATTATTGATCGGAGAGGAGTCTCGATCATGTCTATCTTATTCGCGAACCGTAGGGTGACACACTTAAGGTTCGATGACGCGTTTGAGAGGATACGGAATATCGAAGAATATTTTGGGCAGCACCGAAATTGTTTCGGGGAAAATTGAAATAGTTCAAGGGGTTTTTCGTCGAATGGTTGTTAATAGAATTAACAAATGATTCGAGGTGCTTTATGCAAATGTTTGTTAATAGAATTAACAAATGCTGAAATAAAGAAATAAAAATGTTTTATTGATTTATTAAAGAAAAACTCTTGGATTTTCTAAGTGGGGTTTAAAGGAAAATGAGTGGGTGTGAGTGGAGTGTCCACTCACATCATGAGGGAAGAGGTGGGGGCACACCATGGGGCTGGCCGCACCCCCCTTGGGCTGCCTCCCCCCTCTCCTATAAAAGGAGGGTGAGAGCACTCCCTCCTTCACACACTTTGCCACTTCCATTTCCCTCCACCCGCTGCTCCATTTCATGGTCTCCGGCTTGGCGAAGCCCTGACCGTGGGATTCTTCACCACCACCACGTCGTCGTGCTGCTGGAGTTCCGAGGGATCCTCTACTTCCGCGCCCCACTGGAACGAGGGAACGAAGGTCGTCATCAACCGTACGTGTGACCGATCACGGATGCACCGCCGGATTGCGGTGCCCATCTTCTCGCTATCGGGATCGGTGTGAGTACGACTACGCCAACAACGAGATTTGATCTCGTACCACTTTGAGTCTTCGAGGGTATGTGTTCTCCTTAACCCTCTCGTTGCCCGTTGCACTTCGTCTCCTAGATTAGATCTTGGCCTTTCGGGTGTCTCTCGCGTAGGAAAATTTTTGTTTTCTATGCAACGAACCCTTCACGCTTATCTCTAAATAGATGTAGCGTGCATTATCCATCGAGGTCCTCCTCGGGAGTTTTATCCTCTGTCTTCGGCTTCCATTCCCGATTTCCACGGCGTCCACTATCGCGATTTCGCGTGAATTCTGCTGCCACTAGTTCTTCACGGTCATCGTGATCGTAATATTTCCTCCTTTTCTTTCGACCATGGCGGTCGTCTTCGGGTGCTGGCGAGGATGCTCTTTCGTTGCGCACCGAGTCTTCTCCGTTGGCCCATCGGTCGGCTATAACCATTAGTTCTCCAATAGTTTTGGGCGCCGCTCGTCCCAGTTCTTCTCTGAAAGCAGTTTGTCGAGCACCCTACACGAAAGCTTCGACTGCCACTTCCTCAGATATGTTTCCTGCTGTGTTCCTAAGTGTGGTCCATCGCTGGATATATTCGCGAGTAGACTCGCCACTCTTTTGCTTGCAGGCTCGCAGTTCCTCAATGGTCGCTGGTCTTTTGTATGTTGCCTGGAAGTTCTTGCAGAAGTCAAAGTGTAGGTCATCCAATGATCCATAGCAAGCCTTCGGTCTCTCCTCGAGCCAGCTGCGTGCTGCTCCTACAAGGTGTAAGTTGAGGTACTGCATAGCTGTGTTTTTGTTCCCACGTTGGCATTTCCTGCCGTGAGGTAGTCCGATAACCAGGACGAAGGCTCAAGTGAACCATTGTATTTCGTTACTTCCGTACTAAGCTTGAATCTTTTGGGTAGAGGTGCCTCGCGGATGCTGCGAGCGAAGCATAGTGCGCCGCAGGTCTCATCGTCAGAAGAGGTGGATGGGGAACGTGCGCGGTTTCTTGCTGCTCGGGCTTTGTCCACCTTATTTTGCGTGGTGTCCGATTGCGCGTTGTATCCTGGCTGGTCGCGATCAGTTTCCTTCCATGGCTCCTTGCTGCGATGTCGCGAGCGGCTGCTGTGATGCCGCAAGCTGCGATCTCGATCCCTCCGGCTGCCATCGCTGCTACTCGGACTATCACCGCGTCGTCGAGCTTCTTTTCCTCGGGCGCGACGAGGCGATTTTTCCTTTCTGTGCGACGTGCTCCTATGTCTGCGGGACGCTTCCTTTTCTTTTTGTGCAGCTGCTTTCTTGCGATCGTAGGAGGTGAGTCTTGCGGCTGCCATGCCTAATCCTTTCTGGACTTGCTTGTATTGCTCTGCATGGGGGTCGTTCTCCCCTGGTTGATTTATCTGCATGTAAGTGGCTGCATCCAGTACCGCGGCGGCGGGAGTTTGCGGATGGACGTTGCCATCTTCGTCGACTCTCATAAGGGAAGTTTCGAGTGATTTACTGATTCCGGTCAAGGACTCGCCATCCATGGTCGTGGTTCTTGAGACGTATCCTTTTCTTGCGGGACGATTCCCGACAGAAGGTGTTTTGGATAGCGCGGCTCGGCGCTAGCTTGACTCATCCGCTAATCTCCTCCGCTCGGCCAGATCTATGCGAGCTTCCTTGATTAAAGTAGCCGCTCTCACTAGATGATAGTGGTAGGTGGTCATATCCTCATGAGGAGCTTTGACTTCGAGTGGTTTGCTTGTGCGGATTGCCTCCTTTGCTCGATCCCAAGCGGCTCGTGAGACGCCGATGTTAGCGCGTTCCCTTGCGCTGTTCTCAGTTTCTTCGGGTGGATCTCCTAATCTTGTCAAGCAGACCTGAGCCAGATATGGCTCCCGGGGCCTAGGCGTAGTTTGGAAAGCTTTCCTAGCCCGAGAAGGTTCCTCTGCGGAGAGGGTATGGAAGTTGATGGTGTTGAGGCGGATAGATTCGTCGTTTTTCGCCAAGTCGTGATCTGCGTAGTAGGGTGTGACGCCCCGAGATCGGGCACTATGCAGATTTCAGCATTCCCGCCAAAATCCACATAATAATCGATTCCAGGTTGCCACTTGTGATAACATTACAACAGTTCACGAATATTCCGCAACAACAACAGAAAAGATATATACAAGAAGACTCAAACGAGTCAAGGATACAACTGATACAATACAAAGATCCAAATGACAGCGGAAGAAAACAACATAGTGTCCGACTACGGACAAGATACAAATTGGACTAAGAGTCCTGAAGATAACCGATGGCGTCCAATCCCTGCCCAGGCCAAGCCGGAGGGATTCCCAAGCTAACGTCGTCAGAATTCAAACCTGTTGACTGCAATGTGGAATATGCAGCCACGAAAAGGATTCGTGGGTCAGTCCGGTTAAGTACTGGTAAGTGGATAAACCATACTCACAAGATACCAGCGTAACCCATCATCACAAGATACAAATACTTTGGGTACAACGGAAAGGAAGGGATTATTGCAAAGAAGCGGCAGTGTGCTGCACTAACCAACTACAGAGACGCGCTACAACTTCCGGCTAAAAGAAAGGGATAAGATAGCGTATCTGAACCAACTACAACTACTCACCAAACAATACCCATCCAGTGTTACCCCCTACTAAGGAAGCAACCCAAGGAAACTCACACTGTTGATTAAGGTGACATTCATTTTTATGGTGGAGGTAATCTATATTACTAGTCAAGTTATCATCGTTAAGTGTAAGTTGTCTGAGTACTTGTTAGCCAACACTTTCACCAAGTCATCCATAACCGCGGACAACACGGCTTCTCGAGAAGATTAACCCTGCAGGGATGCACCAATTTGGCCGTACACGTAAGAATAACCCGCCAGACGGGGGATCAACCCACCAAGCGAGGTACTCAACACAACCCAACTCTTCTTCGCATCAAGCCCAAAGAACCCCGTGCAATTGAGCGCACGGCTAATCAAGCCCCACGAAGAAAAGGGGACCCTCATAGCACTCTAAGAACGTGTCTCCCTAAATGCCGACTACAAAATTTCCACCCTGGCGCCAAGGGTTCGCACCTGCATATGCATGCGGCAAATGGAAAACCCGAACTAAATGAGGCGATTTGGACGAGATGTGAATCGAATCAGAATTGTGGGGGGCGCCCATACTCGCTTCCCACATGCGGTTAGTGCGCTCATCATGGATCAATGGACAAGACCCTTTTCCTAATTAGGGTCGACACTAGCAGGCCTCAAAACCACGTCGGGCCTCCTGCCGGTGCCTTATCATCAAATTATTATTACCCAAAACATTAACATGTTGTTGATTGAATTGAAACCCAACTATCGACTAAACAGGGTATAAGACAAAGGGCAACAGGACTCGAGCGCAAACAACACTAAGCATGCAACTACGACACGAGGGCCAACAAGGTAAACAAACAACAGTTGATAGGAAGTGGAAGGAAGGCTATATCATGGCTGCAAGGTAAACATATGATAGGATCGAGACACAAGCATCGAATCAAAAGGCTAGAATAAGAACAACGGAAAGAATCGGTAACAAGTGATGAAAGGCAGCCATAGGCAGCAAGTGAGTATACTTGCCTGGAATCCAGCAGGTAGAGGTACATCCGAAGAACTTGTCGTTGCTCACATCATCTCAACGTCCTATCCGCGAAGAAGCAACGAACTAGGACAAACACCGGATGCAACAATTACTACTACGTCAAAAGATCCAGCATGCTCAAGATATGGATGCATGACAAGTTTAAGGATGAATCAAAGATAAACTAGTTGACATGGTAAACATATTTAAATGGGCCCATATGCAATTTGGATTGCATCTGGAGAAGCCCATGAATTAATGTTGAATTAAATGATCTACAAATAACCATCATGTGAAAGTTTATTAGAATGATGCATGGATGATGAAAACAATAATAAAACAACAATAGCTTCAATTTGAAATGTTGTTTACCAAGTTTAAAAAATTTATTTATTAAGTTATGAAATTTGGCTTCTTAAGTGAGTTACACAAACATTTATTGTTTTCACCCATTTTAATTGTTCAAAAAAGATAACAAAATTCATATTTGGAAAGAACACAAAATTTTAGATGGAATACATATTTCATTTGTTGAATTTGGATTTTAGATGAGCAAGATATTAATTTGACAATTTTAAATGCATTAATTAAGAAACAGTTGTTTTCAGCAATTTAAATTATTCAAAACTGAAAACAAAGTTTATATTTGGAAATCTTATTCAATTTTTCATGGAAAACATATTTTACATGTTGGAATTGGATTTGAATTGCCCAAGTTATGAATTTTGCAATTTAAAAGGTTTAATTAAAGCATTGAATTATTGCACCACTTTTAATTAGGAAAAACAGTAAAGAAATTGCATTGAAAAGGTTGAAAACATGTAGCAAATGTTTCACTGAACATTTTGAGCTAGTAAACATAATTTTTGGGTTATTATTGAATTTATTATGCAATTTTTCATAAGTAGTCTTATTCTGCCCCTTTTTAGTAAACAGAGGGAAACATGCTCAAATTTAATTCAATTGTGACCAAATAAAATATCAATGTGTAGAGTTTGTTAAGACAAATTTTTAGAGCCCAAGTTTTCTCAATTTGGGTGAACACAACTCAAGTTATGAAATTCCAAAGGTTCAACTTTTAATTGCATTTTCAGTAATTAATTATTTAGTGCAAAAATTATTACGGAAACATATTGCAATTTCATTACTAATGGAAAGAGCACAAGATTTTGAATCCACAGAAACTTGAATCATTGAATTTGGAGCAATATTCAATTTTAGATAAGGTTTCAGATCTGCTTTTCCGAAATTCGAGAGAAAAAGAAAAGACTGAGAAAAAAAGGGTGGCTTTTCTGCCTGGGGGGGATTCGAACTCTTGACCTCTCGCTGAGATACAGGGAACAGAGCCACTAGGCTATCACTGCGGTTGGTGATGGATAGAGAAGCGTGGGGGTTTTGAGGTAGGGGGCGCGGTTACTGCCGAACTGAACGCAGTTCAGTTACTGCATCCCGATCGGGAACCAGCCACGACGGCCGGCGACCGCTCGCCGCGGCTGCTGCCGGCGCTGGGTGGTGCGGCCGCGGGGCAGAGGGGAGAGAGGGGAGAGAGAGAGAGAGGAGAGGGGATAGAGAGAGAGAGAGGAGAGGGGAGAGGAGAGAGCGCTCACCGAGGGAATTGGCGATCATGGCTGCTGCTCGTCGCAGCAGGCACCGGCGGAAGAAGAGGGGGACGGCGGCCTCGCTGCGGTGCGCCTCCCTTCCTCCCGAGGCCCGGAATCACACGACGGAGGCGCCGTGGTTCCATTCCCGCAGGAACCAGAGCCCGCCATCAACCACCACGCCCGCGCCAAGGAGCTACATCTCCGGCCATGGAGGCACCTTCAAGGTTCAGAGAAACGGAAGAAATAGACAGAGGAGGGAGGGAGGTGATGGCGGCGGGTGGAGGAGATGGAAGAGGAAGGAGGCGGCTAGGTTTAGGGAGGAGAGGGAAGAGGGGCAGCTATAAGGGGGATGAGAGGGGAGCAGGTGGAGGTCTCTGTCGTTTTTCTCCATGGATGGCGTCAGCATGTACGGAGGTGGGGGAAAGGTGAGAGCGGGCTGGTTCGTGGGGTGTGGTGGGCTGGCCCAATTGGGCTGGCCTGCCCTCCCTTAGCTCATTTTTTTGCTTCTATTATTGTTTTCTCTGTTTGCACATTTTTTTTGTAGAGAAGAGAGAGAGAGAAAGAATAAGGTGTTAGGGCTTTATTATTATTATTTTTTATGAAATGATTTTATTAATTTTCAAAACAGTAAGTCAAAGCATGTTAACATTAATTTCAAAAGTTTGAAATGTTAATTTGATTTTTAATTTGCTATTTGAATTTCCAATAGTGTTTCATAAGGATTTAAGTTTTGAAATCAACAATTCTTTTATTCAATAAGCTCAACCCATTATGGCAACTCATTGAAGTTAATTGTTTGCAAGATTTTAATTTTTAAACCCACATTTGGAACATGCCAAGTATGGGTGAATTTGATTTGAATTTTGAATTTACCATTAGGGTGTTAATAGAAAGGGGTTTTATTAACAAGCATTTTAATTGATTCAAACTCAAAATTATTGAAAACATTTTGAGTTATTTAGTTTGCCATTTTTAATTGGAAACTTGAACATGTTTGAAAGTTTAAATGGGTTTGAACTTTAGAGTTGTTTTTTTGAAAACAAGGGCAATGCATATGATGCATGTGATGCAATGCAAAAAAAAAACCAATTTTTCTAAATTAGGGAGAACACCCCCGGTGTTACATAGGGTCGCGAATCGACAGCTCCCGGACTAGAGATCGACCCAGATCCCGATCCTTCGAGATCGGTTTCCTCGGGGAAGTGAAGAATTCCGTCCTTGTTGGCATAGAACTGGAAGCTCCCGAACGTCAGGGTGATACTCTTCTCCAAATCGCTGAATATCGGGCGTGATTCCGGCGAGTGAGGGGCGACGATGAACGATCCAATTCGGATCGAATTGGTTGGATTCGAAGTTCCGGGGTCCAGCGTGAGTTGGTCGTCGATGAGACCGAAGATGCCGGAGATCCAACGCCCGTCGTTCCCACAGACGGTGCCAATTGTCGAATCTGCATCTCAACAAGTCCCTCGGGTGAACCCATAGGGTTTCGATTAGGAGAACCTGTGGGCGCTAGTGACAATCGTCGGCTAAACAGGGGGCATGATTTACCCAGGTTCGGGGCCCTCGTAGAGGTAAAACCCTTACTCCTGCTTTTGTCGATCTGTATTCACGAGTAGATCGGTTACAATGGGGGGTTGCTCAATTCGATAGTATGATCTCGATCTCAAGGCTTTGGTGGTGCGGTATTGCTTGTCCCCCTCCGAGTGGTTCTCCTGGCCTTATATAGGTGACCAGGTCCCAAACCGTACCCGGGGGGGACTCAAACCCTAACCTAAAGTCGGTTACAAGTTTCCTAACTTGACCCGCAAGGCCTTGCGGGTGGGCTTCAACTGGGCCTTCTAGAATAGTATACGACATCTCCTCTTGGGCTTAGGTCTTGTGCCTTGGACCGAGCATCCTTATCCGATAGGTCCAGAGTTCATCCCTTCGTCAATCATAGGAATGAAAAACTAGAAAGTAGGACAGGTCTTTAGATGATCTTGGTAAAAAAATTGTGCCCTCTATCCTTTTATTTGTGAAATTTGTTGTAAAGTGGGTCATTTCAATTTTCAGTGCTCAGGCTGTAGTAGCTATTAGAATACTGGAAGTTTGTATTGTGATGACATGATCACTCCTAATCAGCATGATGAACTTACATTATATTTGGGGTGTGAAGAGTTATCAAGAAAAACTCAATTGGTAGATATGAGTGCTCTTGATTTGAATAGTGTCCTGCATGATTATCATCTTTAATGTGTTAATAATTGCCACACAAATACTTACATACAAAATATTATAAAAAGGAGACTTTACCAAAATATGACAGGGCTAATATTTGTTTTCATCTTATTAATGAAGAGGAGGAATCCTCCAAAGTTGTTTCTATTGTTTTTGACAATAAACCAGGGTATGTGGATGAGCTTCCTTTCAAGCCTCTCCCTCCTATAGAGAGGAGGAAGAAGAAGAGGAGTAAAAGGAGAGATGTAACAGTATCTCTCCCTAAGCATGTAGCTCCTATCATAGTTTTTTACGAGTCTAAACTCGATGATTTTCCTATGCCTGTTATTTATGAAAGTGATCATGATTGGGAGAACACACACAACTTTTGATCCTGAAAATCTCTTTGGTACCAATTCTGAAAATGATGATAATTGTTGTACTATTAGTACCATCCATGTTCCTTCCAATGATGATATAGAAAGCTCTGAGCTTCTGGATGATGTGTTTGAAAATCCTTTTGCTACTGATGATTATATGCTTGATACATCCCTTTCTGGTAAAAATGATGATAATGCTTATGATGATACTGTGCCTCCAGTCTTTGATAACTATTATAAACAATGCTATAACATAGGCTATTATTACAATTATCCTTATGAAACTTGTCATAGTTATGGAGGGATTATCCAAAACCATCTCCCTAATAAACAACTTGTCTATCATGTTGGGGTTCTTTATGATGATTACAATGATAAATATGATATTTTCAGTCCACCTACTATTGAGGAGAAAATTAATTATGATTGCAAAATGCCTCCTATATTTGATGGTTATGGCAACGAGAATGATAATGATAGCTATTTTGTTGAATTTTCTCCCACTACTATTAATAAGAATGACTATGCTTATATGGAGAGTATTAATTCTTTTATGCATGTGGCTCATGATAAAAATGTTTCTTGTGATAGTTATATTCTTAATTTAATTCATGATGCTACTGAAAGTTATTATGAGAGAGGGAAACATAGTCTTACGCATCTCAAAATATGAAGTTTCCCCTCTTTATGTTGAAATTTTTGAAATTGCACTTATTTTGTCTTCCTATGGTAGCAGCTTTGTGATCTATTGACTTGTTCTTATACAAGATTATTTTTCTTAGGAAGTGGGTTAGACTTAAATTTGTTTTACATTTGCTTCTTGATGCTCTCTTTTGCTTAAATTCATATTTCTCATGTGAGCATCTTCTCAAATTATCATGCCTAGCTAAAAGGCTTTAAAGAAAATCACTTCCTGGGAGATAACCCATGATTTTATTTTTGCTTTGATTTTCTCTATTTTATTTGAGTCAGGGTTGTATAATTCTATAGAAACTCATTTGTATCTTTCTTTTCATGTTTTAGTACTGCCAAGTAAGGTTTCTGACGGGAGTTGGAGTTGGTTTTCGGATTTCTGCGCAAGAACCAGATTTCTGCTGTCCATCGTAAAAAATCGTATAATTCACAAAAAAATCAAAATGAACTGAAATTTCTTGCACTTATTCCTCGGCTAATTACGCAACTTTTTTGTTCTTTAAGTTTTTCGATTTGAGCAATGTAAGTGAATAAAAAAAATGTCTTTACAAATTGTTCTGGTTTTGACAGATTCTGCCATTTTCTTGCATTTGCTCTTTTACGATGTCAAGTCGATTTCTTTTCTTCACGAAACATCAGTGGCTGTAGCTAATGTTTAAAAGTATCAATAGCACTGGTGCCATACAGAACCCATGGATTTTTTTATTGTTGCACTAACCCTCTAATGCGAATTACTGTTCGAGTATGGTGTGAAGAAAGTTTTCAAGGGTCAAGAGAAGAGATGATATATGTGATCAAGAAGAGTACACGGTCAAAGCTTGGGGATGCCCCCGTGGTTCATCCAAGCATATTTTTTTAGAATACTCAATCATCTAAGCTTGGGGATGCCCAAGGCATCCCCTTCTTCATCAACTATCTATCAGGTCACTTCTCGTGAAACTATATTTTTATTCGGTCACATCATATGAAATTTACTTGGAGCGTCATTTATTTTTCGTTCAGGTTTCTTTCCTTTCTGCATTAACATCACCGGAACCTATCATACTTTTGTGGGAGAGAGACAAACTCTGTTTTTCATTGCATAGAACACTCTAGTTTTCACTCTTATTATTCTATGAGTGTTCACTTTTTGCTAGTACTGCGTTTAGCCCTTGTTTTCATGCATCTCTTATTCAGAGATGTTAGTTTTAGTAGAGTTATGTGAGTAATCTCATGCTTTCTTGTTGTATCATTTAGAGAGTTTTTGTTAAAACATATTTTGTATGGTGTTTGTTGGAACTATAAAATGCTTCGCGCGGTAGATGGTATAACGAAAAAAGCTTGCATATTCTTGTAGATCACTAAACTGTTTCACTTGATTATTTTCTGTTGTTTTGAGATATTAATATGCTTAATGGTAAACTTGTTGGTTTAGTAAAGTAAAAACAATTAATGGTTGGTCTAAAAGCTTGAAATTATGCCACACTCGAATAACCAGTTGATAGGATAATGGTATATGACTTCCTTTGCTGATAGCAATCGTGATAGCTTTTAGTTACGCGCTACGGTCGGGGTAGCCAACAGTGACTTGTCACTGCCATGGACCCTCTTGGAGTGATTTTCATTATGCCTTGTGAGATCATGATTTTATTTGGAATCTTTTAACTTGTGAGTTCTATGTTGCGGTTTTCTAGCACTTCCACCATCCATATTTGCTCGGATATTCAGTACTGTGCATTGCCCATTCTCACATTGAGAGTTGGTGCAAACTTCGCCAATGCATCCAAACCTCGTGGGAGAACTTTGTTCTTCTACACATAAGCCACAATTTATGTTCCTCAAAACAGCAACAATACCTACCTACAATGGCATTTCCATGGCCATTCCAAGATATATTGCCATACAACATCCATCATCATTATGTTACTTGTCATGCTTCATTGTTATTTTGCATACTGCTACACTGGCAGGAGCATTTAGTTTTATTTACATCAGAGATATTTCAGAGTTATGAGTACTAAAAGTGTGATTATTCATTGTAAAATAGAGTGTTGCCCCTACCAGTGAGTTCGGATGGCACCCACCGGGTTCGGGGCCGGGTCGGTGCCGCCCATACCCGCCCCATTTAACTTGTTGGGTCTCATTTCTTACCAGACCCACGACCTGACCCATTTAAGGAGCGACACCGACACGTGTGGGGAATAAAACAATGGAATATTTGGATGAGGTTGGTGGGAATAGACACGTGTGTACATGTGTTATCTCTGGGACTCTAGATTCCAACGCGTTCATGCGATGTGTGAGGTTTTTGGTCTATAGCTCGTGGATGTGTGGTTAAGCATATGATCATTAGGGATATGATTAAGACTTAGAGCGGGTCTGCGGGTATGCGGGTACGGGTTTGCCACCCCTATACCCGCCCCCTTAGACCTGGCGGGTCGGATATTTTACCAACCCCTCCCCATTTAAGGCGGGTACCCGTCGGGTTTGTGAGTTTCGGGGCCCCATTGCATCCGTACCACTGAGGTTATAAATAAAAAAAAAGCCAAAAATAAAAAAGGAAAAAGAGAGATAATAAAGAGAGAGGGGGTAGCACTACTATCATTTATTCCACACTTCTGCTTGGTTGGCATAATTACTTCAGTTTGGAGAGAGTTTTCATATTATGACTTACATAACTATGTGGGGAACTTACATTATAGAACCTGGCTTGTATATTCAAATGAAGAGCCTCCTCAAAAGAGCTCTAAGTCTTCGTGAGCAAGAAAGTTGGATGCACCCCCACTAGTTCCATTGGAGAGCTTTCATACACTTATAGCTCTATGTGCATCCGTTGCGTGGAAATCACTACTCCTTTCATAACTTCGACTGTAAGACTTTCTATTGTCTAATGATCACTTTAAGTTGTGTGCTACTTTCTTCCATTGACCATCCAAACCCCCCATATTGTTCATTTAGCCATAACATCCTGGTGCTAGGAACCAATACAGAACACTTGCTTGTTTTGAGTGCACAATTAATTGAATAGTTTCCTACTTCATATTGCTGTCACTTGACTTGATTCTAATAGGGTTGTTGTGAGAGTTTGATGCCTTGGATGATTATATTGTTGTTCTTGAAGCTTAAATCATATTTAATATACTTTGCACAGTGGACTGTCTTTTAGTATTGATTCATTGAAAGGTTTTACTTGGTTTTTCCTAATGGTTTATACATTACTCTTTGATATTAACTATAAACCACAACCTTTATTCATTTGATCCTAGTTTACATGCTTTACATTAATATGATGATCAAGTTTATTTAGTGGCATGTCACCTCAGAAATTATGTGTTTTTATCGTTTACCTACTCGAGGACGAGTAGGAACTAAGCTTGGGGACGTTGATACATCATAAATGTATCCCTAATTTCTGATGTTCCATGTTGTTTCATGTTATTTCCCACATGTTCGCTATACACTTTATGTCATTTTTATCGATTTTCCGGACTAACCTATTGACAAGATGCCACAGAGCCAGTTCCCTATTTTTTTGTTGTTTTTAGTTTCAGAATAGTTGTTCTGGAAATATTCTCGGAATTGGAAAATTCGAAGCCCGGAAGTCTTAGAAGTCCCGGAGGGTCCAGGAAGTCCCGAAGAGACCCGAAGGGGGGCCACAGGGTGGCAACACCATAGGGTGGCGCGGGCCCCCTGGCCGCGCCACCAGGTGGCGTGGGCCCCCTGGACATCCCCCGGCATCGCCCTTTTGCCCATATATACTCCTCGATGAATAAACCCTAGAACAATTGTCCTTTTCCACCAAAAACATCCGTAGCTCCGCCGCCGCCACCGACAAGCTTCGGGGACAGAAATCTCTGTTCCGGCACCCCGCCGTTGCTGTCTCCTATGATGAGGATGGAGTAGTTCTCCCGCGGGGATGAGGGCTCTACCGGTAGCTATGTCTTTCATCTCTCTCTCTCCCATGGTGTGATCTTTATGTGATCATGAGATTTCTAATCTAGTTGAATATGTAGATGTACCCTTCATCTATTATGCTACTCGAGTGCAGATCTCCGTGAACACTTGGTCACGGTGTAAAGGTGACAGTGTGTGCACCGTGTGATTTAGCATGATATTTATATCTTGTGTTGGATGACCCTATGAAATTGTGGTGTTTGTCTAGTACCTTCTAGGGCGCTCATAGTGACAGTGTGGGGTTAACTAGATACGAGAACGTGACTTTAAGGTGTGCTTAGTACCCCTACGCAATGAATTGGTGTTTGTTATTCGATCGCAGAGTGGTTTCGAGTAGCATAGTGAAGAGAGATATTTATGCATTCAATTATGTTATTATGGTTGAGAGTGTTCACTAGTGAAAGTATGGTCCCTAGGCCTTGTTTCTAAGAATTGATACACCGTTTACAATCAGTTCTGCTACATGTTTGCTTGCTGCTATTTTATTTCAGATTGCTATTATCGCTTATAACCATTCATACTACTTGTATTTCACTCTCTCTTTGCTGAACTAGTGCGCCTATACAACTGACAATTGTATTAGGTGTGTTGGAGACACAAAAGACTTCTTGTATCGTAATTGTAGGGTTGCTTGAGAGGGATACCTTTGACCTCTTCATCCCTGAGTTCGATAAACCTCGGGTAATTCACTTAAGGGAAACTTTCTGCTGTTCTACAAACCTCTGCACTTAGAGGCCCAACACTGTCTACAAGAATAGAAGCGAGCGCAGACATCACATACCTTTTTGCTTGGGGTCTCCCAACGAGCGTGCGATCACGTCCTCATCGATTATCTTACGGTTTGTGAGATGATCACATTTTTCCTAATCATAGACTTGACTAAAAGTCTAGCCAAACATATGAGTTTATTGTTAGGGTAACAATAGTACTGAACCGACCCAAGTATACGATCTTACTAAAAGAGACTAAACAACTATATTGTATTTTAGCAAAGTAGATATGAAGTTTTCATTGACTATAACTCCTATACTATGAGAATATCTAGTGACCTCACGATCGAAAGTTATACTTTGGATGTCATCATCCGTCTTGCCGTAACCGAGGATCATAACTGTGATGTCTAGGTATGATCTAGAAAGTGTAATGGAACTGAGACCGTTCAAGACTAGTACTTAACTACTCTAGAAGATACAGAGATACATTCTCTAGGCCCTCTCAGTATGACCAATGTGAATCAATTGTCTGGCCAAACACAGTGTGATTTATCACAAGGACATTGGGGATATGGATGCAAAAGAGGACAATATCGGTAACGAGACCTATATTTGTTATGATCAAAGAGTTTGATCATACAAGGTCACATAGTCTCAACTCATGATATCGTTGGTATCGTGAAGTTAGGATAATAAGGTGCAATGAATAACTCATAAGGTTCCCTCACCCTTCATGAACACACAGGAGCCATCATGTGCGTCCACGGTCCCGTTGCTGGTTATTGCTCGGTAAGTTTCCAAACATGTCTGTGTGTTATCGAGACTTTACGGGTCACACGCTTTAATTGAGAGAATTAAGATGTTTTTATTGGTTCTATGAATGTTCGATGTCAATATGATGTCACAGAAACAAGTCTGGTGTCAATCGGAGAGGTTTCGAGAAGTTACTACAAGGGAGAAATTATGTTGGTGTAAGGAAGAATTTATATGGGAGAAAACGAAGGACATGATATGTCCCGGGTGTTAGAAATATGTTTCTAACATCATTAGATAACATCGATAATTTTATCTATTGGGTTCATAGGGTTCCAGAAGAGTTTTGGGTAAAAACCGGGAAGGGGAGGAGTGTCGGAGGGGGGCAGATTCACCCATTGGCCGCACCACTAGGTGGGGTTGACAGGTGGCCTACAGGGAACCAATCATGGCATTACGAAGCTTCCGGTGTTTTTCTTATTTTATTTGAAAGGAAAAAAAAAGAGAGAGTGTGGCTAGCACCCTCCTAGCTCAATTAGGACTCCTCCTCCCCTTTGGAAAGTTCCCCCTTCCATCCAACTATAAAAAGACCACAAGGCTTGAGTTAAACCATAATTTTGTGAGCAATTGTCGCTCAAGTCTCTCTCTCTCTCTCTCTCTCTCGTAGAATTAAAGTGCCTAGTTAGAGCTCATCTAATTAAATTAAAGTTTTTTCTAATAGGATTTTGAGGTGTCCTCTCCGGATTAGACATATCTCTAATTAGTAGTTCTCTCTTATGTGTTGAGAAACTTCGAGAATCATATAGCTCAGTCGATTAGTGCTACCAATTAGCAACGTCAAAAGATTGCCTCTCTTCGTTGGTGCCAAATCCTGAACGGTGGAGCGCTGACAACTTGACACGAGCGTACGTGTACACACCATAAGTGGAATTATACATGTGATCCTTGACGAGAGAAGTTTAGCGACATCCTTGCAACTACGCCTAGTTGTGAGGATCTACGATTGTTCAAATCTCTTCTACGACTACATCGATTTCGCTGACCTGTGAGTCGTGATCCCGATCCTTGCATGTATGTGTATGGCTCGTTATATGCGCAATGATCTTGACGGACTAGGTGGGGCGATTTTTTAAAATTCTCCAGCGTAGACCGTAGACCTACGGTGCATCCTGCCCTACATGTCGTGTCTTCCACTAGGTGACTCCAACGAGGACTTTATCATCTTCAATATGTGACTACATTTTACTTTAGTTTTGTGCTTGTTGTACCTAAAGTTTGTAAGCTGATTTTGAGCATCCTTGTATCAAAATTTCTTTTTTGTGCTTGCTGTGTCTAAAGTTTGTAAAACTGATTTTCCACGAGTGCAGCTAAAATGAACCGGGCGGCAGGTGCTCCTATCTATTTTTCAGTGTTGATTTAAACCACTTTTGAAAAGTCGAAACAATATGTAAAAAAACAGATGCATAGGTAATGCAAATCCAATACGTGACGACTGAGTTTTGTGACGAATTTATATTTACGTTGGCTACGTAAAAAACAAAAAATTACATTGCTATAGTAATGCTATATAGCCGTTTATATAATTTGTCTTTTTTACACAAACCAAATAAAAATATCGTTTCTCCACGAATTTTTGTACTTATTACATAATACCTCTATATGTATGTCCCTAATTATTTTTGAAATTTTGAACATGCAGAAGGTGCTTGACCTGAACAGGATCATCTACACCTAGGTTGAAATATACTCCCTCCCTTCCATATTAGATGACTCTCAAAAAGATGTATCTAATACTAAAATATGTCTAGATACATCTATATGAGGGTCATCTAATATGGAACGGAGGGAGTAGTATTTTCCGTTTTTTAGCATCCTTATATATATCCTAACCTTTCTGCTGGGGCTTTATTAAAAATGGACGAAGGAGATATTCTATAATCGGTGGCGACAGGGCGTGGGGTCCATCATTTCGTGCCCCACTTGTCAGCGTTGATCCGCCTCCGGACGGCGCACCGCGTGGGTGCGGGTGCGGCACAACGCCCACCGAGCAAAAGATTTCGTACAGAAAATACCTGCACATCGTATTACTGACAGGTGGGCCGAGTACTGCACCAACCCAACCAGCCACGGTGCAAATACGGAGTTGGTGCGTCATTAGCTTAACCAGACGCTGGTTTAAATCGGAACCCCGCGGCTAATCGTCAGACGCAGCATCATAATACGCCGGCCCCTCCGACGGAACTGGGCTTAGCCCGAGTTGTCAATACCTTTCGTCCCCAAGTCCGGGCCACCCCCTTCTCTCTAATCTCGCAGCCATGGAGGATTCCAAGTGGAGCGGCGGCGGAGACGGCGATAGGCCCGGCGCCGGCCCCAACCCTACCCCGAATCAGCCTCCGCCGCCCGCCGCTTCCGGAGCGGGCGACGATGCCGCTGCTGCGGCGGCGGTGGCGGCCGCCCAGGCCGACGACGAGGCGCGGCGGCCCTTCACGGCCCTCAGCCAGGTCGACGCCGACCTCGCCCTGGCGCGCGTCCTCCAGGAGCAGGCAAGTATCACGAGATCTCGCGGCCCCGGCCGTTCCTAGGGTTTGCGATGCGCGCGACTAACATGCCGTTTGGATCGGTGTTGCAGGAGCGGGCGTACATGATGCTCCGGATGAACGGGGGCGGCGGCGGCGGCGGCGAGGAAAGCGATTACGGGAGCTCGGAGGCCGGGAGCTACGAGTACGACGACGAGGATGCGGAGGGGGACTACGAGGAGGAGCTCGAGCACCACCTCCGCGTCCACCACCACGAGCACCCGGCCGGCGACGAGGGTGCTGTGGACGGCGATGTCGAGGGCGAGGGCGAGGGTGAGGGCGAAGGTGAGGATGATGGCGAGGACGAGGGCTCTGAGGAGAGCGAGTACGAGGAGGAGGGGTTCGATGAGGATGATGAGGAGGATGTGGAGCCAGAGTTAGACCCTGCCGAGTATGAGGACGACGAGGCTTACGCGCGAGCGCTGCAGGACGCCGAGGAGCGAGAGGTGGCGGCGCGCCTTTTGGCTCTCGCTGGGATCAGCGATTGTGAGTATGAAATGGATGGGATGCTTCTTCAGCTCACTTCACGTTTCGCGGTTGTCGCTGACATGTAGTTTTGGTTTTGCTTTTGTAGGGCGAGCGGTGGAGCACGTAGAGGATCACGTGAACGACGCACAGGTAGTAATTAATTGTTCGGTATCTTGGATGGACATAAATTTTTGTCTTCGGAAGTTGGAAACGCTAGAGTTTGGATGAAATGAACTTGAGTGACAAAATGATTGTAGTATATCTCCTTAATTTGCCAATGCGTGTGATGTACACCGTGGCACATGGTTATTCCATCAACCTAACGGAAGATAAAATATGCCAGTCTGCAGGAGCTAACATGATCAGTGCCACCATGTATACATAATCTTGGTTTCCTCAATAGCATGAATGCATGATACTATACATAAATAGATTGATATTCTTTCCATGTCTCGAGCATAGGCAGCAACCTTTTTAGCATAGGTGTTTATAGCTGCACAGTCCACTCTTATTATCACCTTCAGTCGGAATGAGTTGTTTCATGAACTTTTCGACATGCTATCTTCATTATGTTCTTTGCTTGTAACACTTAGTAATGGCCATGAGAAAAAAATCATCGATGCAATTAAACTGTCAACTTATATTTGCTAGAGTTTGGATGAATTGAACTTGTGTGACAATATGCTTATATTCTCTCTCCTTAATTTATCAATGCTTGTGATGTACACCGTGGCACTTGGTTGTTCCATTAACACCATGAAAGAAAAATGAGCTAACATGATTGGTGCCACCATGTATTGATGCAGTCAATAATTTTGATTTTGCCAATAGCATGATACATTACATAAATAGATTGATGTTCTTTCCATGTCTTTTTAGCATGAGAGATGGTAGCTGCACAGTTCACTCTTAATACCACCTTCACGTGGAATGAGTTGTTTCGTTAACTTCGACATGCTATCTTCATAATATTTTTAGCTTGTAAGTTGTAACACTCAATAATGGCTATGGAAAGAAATCATTGATGCAATTAAACTGTCAACTTAAAGCTTCATGTGGACGCATCAGCATTAGTATGTCATTTTTCGTCATATTTGCATCCCAGAACATCATGCAACATCAGTGGTCTGGCTCACGAGTGGATCACTATTCCTCTTTCTTTATCTGTATGTTGCTGTTCGTTAGGGAAATTAAAATTATTATTTGCCAATATAGCGATAAAAGTAAAAAACAGCTTATGATCTACGACTACATGCTAGTATGCTATAATTGTCAAATTTACCTCTTGCAATGTTCTCTCTTGGGACTGTGGCATGCCAAATCCAATTCCTCTTTAACTCCTAAACAAAGAACTTTGGGGCATGTCTTTGTTAAAAATGTTTTTTTTTTGCTTACTCTTTGAAATCAACCCAATGAACAGAATAACTGAAATTTACATATTGATATGTCATTTTAAAACACAGGATTCATGGCAGGAGGTTGATCCAGATGAGTATTCATATGAGGCAAGTTATATTTGTTCTGTTCCTTTGGTGTCTGGCCCTGTATCTAAGTTCCAGGGTGAAATGCCAACAGTTCTATTCGTGGTTTCAGGAATTAGTTGCATTGGGCGAAGTAGTTGGTACAGAAAGCAGAGGTCTTTCTGCTGATACACTTGCTTCCTTACCTTCAGTAACTTACAAGACAAAAGATGTGCAAGATGGCAACACGGAGCAGTACGTGCAAACAATTTAAGTTTCGTAGCCTTCCAATAATATATGTTCTGTATATATTATTATTATTTAAGTGGCATGCTAACATGCTATTATTGTGGTAGATGTGTAATTTGCCGTGTGGAATTTGAGGAAGGTGAATCTCTGGTTGGACTTCCCTGCAAGCATTCATACCATCCTGAGTGCATAAACCAGTGGCTTAAGATAAATAAGGTATGGCGCCCCTTTCAACTGGGTTATGTAGAACGCAGTTATTCACTTATTCCCCGTACATGAGCACTGCCTATGTTCTCACTGTATGAAGCATATCAGGCTATCACACGTACATCTGAATAGATAATGTAGGTTTCCTTCAAAACTCTACTCATTATAAAGGCCATTTGCTAGGATCATGGTTTATGTTTCAATACCATACCTCCATGCTTATTACTCTGTTTATACAGCTATATGGCTTGTATTGTCAATATATTTGTAGACTATTACACCATCAGTAGCAATCCTTCAATTCCATATATCCCGTTTGCTGCCTCAAGTCAAGTAGAATATCTTAAGTACTAAGTACTGGGTACTACTGAAAGAGGTATGTCATAACAATCATAAGTAGTACTTCCATTTTGGCTGCAATATAGTTCAGGTCTAGTGCTAGTTTAAGCAGTTATCTCGTCCTGCTTCGTTTAAAGAATGATAGTATGGCGAAAGAAATAATCCAGGGGTGACCGCTTTGTTGCGCCTGTGAACATTTTCTTGCTCTGTATGGGCTTAGGTTTCTTGAATAACCTCATTGTCTACAGCTCAACTATGGGATTCTTGTGACCAGTCTACATGGTGTAGGTAGATGGCACTAAAAGATGCCAGTTAGCAGCACTGAATTATGCATCCGAAACAGTAATTTATTTACTTCATTTACCATTAGAGTTGTGTTTCTTACAATTAGATTTTAACTCCTCACATAGTCAAGTATAAATTCAAGCTCTGGCCTTCCGTGGGAGAATACAGAGTTGTTCCCACTTCCGCTTGGATGAATAAAAACATCTGGACTGGGCTAGGTTCTGATACTTGACATCCTTATGCATCTGTCAATGGGGGCTGTGAAGCTGCACATAACTAAATTTTCCATTCTCGGCATGGATTATATGTCCATCAGGCCCAGTTTCGTCCTTTCTGCGTGCTGCCTAGCAGCGTTGTCGTCGTCGAAAGTGGAGTAGATGCAGAATGTGCTCCTTACTTCTTAGTGGGCCGGACTCATTGCTTTATGTTCTGCCACTATTCAGCAATCAGTACTTTCCAAGACTGGGCTGGATTCTTTATTAGAACCTAAGCATCTGAAGGAACCTCTCCACGTCCTAAGCATATACTTGTAATAACCAGACCGGGGATCTCTCACTGGTCCAACCGCCAGTTCATTGGTTCAATAGCTGGACCAGTAATTAAGAATTATATTCATTTTTAGTGGTGTAATAGAGAACTAAAGTAGTCAACTAGCAAAACTTCCTTATTTACATAATCAAAAAGCAGTACAGATCTAATGGTTTGTGCATAGTGGACAACCTGTGATGCCCAGACAGGGGCTCGAACCCCTCTCCACGCATTTTATTTCAGCGCTACCTAGGGTACAGATTCCTGTCTCTGGCCGGACCTGTCCTCCGGTTTTCCTTGGTTTCAAAGAAATTGGCGGTTGGACTGGAAATTTTCTGGTTCACTTCCTTGTCTGGCCCATCTATCTTAAATGGGTCAGCAGAAGCAGCGGTTCCTGGTTTTTCGCTTTTATCTGGTTCATTCTGTTTTTTCATCTACTCCCTCCCATTCTGGTTTTTCATCTACTCCCTCCGCTTTTACCAACAATTAGTCCATTAATATGTATTTTTTTTTGTGATATAGAATTGATCACTGTATTCCTATTCAGAAGTATTTTACTTGTGGTTATAACTTCTATCACATAAACACATGTGAAATGAGTAGTCGTGGTCAAAGTAAATGAAATATGTCTTCTAATTCGGATGGGGGTATTAGGTTTTAACGCCTTTCAATAGTCCTGGTCTTTTAGCAGAAGCATATAAAAGATGTTAATGGTCTTTCTAAGATCTTTTGGCTACCTATCTAAGATTTCCTTGATGATAATATTAGTTTCTGAAATAATTTCTGGCCAGTAAAGCATTTATGCCTTATTATTTGTTTCGGGTGAACGCGACCTTAATATGTATTTTTTTTTGTGATATAGAATTGATCACTGTATTCCTATTCAGAAGTATTTTACTTGTGGTTATAACTTCTATCACATAAACACATGTGAAATGAGTAGTCGTGGTCAAAGTAAATGAAATATGTCTTCTAATTCGGATGGGGGTATTAGGTTTTAACGCCTTTCAATAGTCCTGGTCTTTTAGCAGAAGCATATAAAAGATGTTAATGGTCTTTCTAAGATCTTTTGGCTACCTATCTAAGATTTCCTTGATGATAATATTAGTTTCTGAAATAATTTCTGGCCAGTAAAGCATTTATGCCTTATTATTTGTTTCGGGTGAACGCGACCTTAGAAACACCATTAACATCTTATTTGCTTCTTCTAAAAAACATTTATTTAGTGATATTAGCACCATGCTATACCCCTTATATTAGTAGGTATATTAATTAGGTGCAACTAAAACTGTCATCATATATGACGTTGTATGACTTTTGAAAATATTGTGTTCCCACTAGTTTTGTCAGTGATGAATCGAGTTGTGTAAGGGTATTAATCGTCTTTCACATAAGAAAAATGTATTTATCTATTATTGTTTCCTTGACAATTTGCAGGTATGCCCTATGTGTAGCGCGGAAGTTTCTACGTCAGAAACCAAGCAGGCTTGACCAAATATTTGTAATATTCGAAAAATTGCATCAGAAACTTCTCCAAACTCGCCCAGCCCAAGGACGAGGAAAAAAGGAAAATAGTCTATGTTTTTAGTCTTCTGTCCTCTCCTAGCTCAACTTACTGAAACTTTATTTGCATTGCCGCTATGCTCTATATTTTCTTATTGTTGATGCACAGGTGTACACTAATTATATTATATATGTCCGACCATTCTTTCACTCCTACGGTGGGGTTCACGCCTTTGTGTTTTGGAGACTATGCAGGAAGAAAACGAACTACAAGATAGTAGAACCCGTTTTGCTAAGCGAACTTAAACAATAGTTGGTTGCAAGAATAGCCGCTGATAGGAAGGATCTTTGTGGTTTGACTGAAATTGAGATGGGGAAGACCGCTATTTATACAGGATGGTTGGGCCTTATGGGAGAAAATAATTAATTATTTTAATTAATAAGAAATTAAACACTTCCAATCTTTAGGAGGTAATAATTAATGATTTCAATTAATAACCAATTTTAAATTTCACACACTGTCACGTCAATGTTTAGAGGATTTTAATGTCACACTTATGTTATGATTCCAATCTTTAGAGGGTTTTAATTTCACATATCTTCCAGATATGCTACATTTATGACACGTTTCAAATTAAACATGTCATAAATGTGAAATTAAAACCTTCTAAATATTGTAATCACGACATAAGTGTGCAATTAAAATCCTCCAAAGATTAATGTGACATAAGTGTGAAATTAAAATGCTGCTAAACTTGGTAGTGTTTAATTGATTATTAATTGTAATCATTAATTAGCAATCTCTCAAGATTGGAAGTGTTTAATTGGTTATTAATTGAAATCATTAATGGTTATCTTTCTTTATGTCAACTATCCTCTATAAATACCGGCCGTTTTCATCTCAGTTTTAGCCAAACCACTAAGACCCTTCTTCTCAGCGGCTATTCTTGCAACCAACTATTGTTTAACTTCGCATAGCAAGACGAGTTTCTACAGTCTCCTAGTTCGTTTTCCCTCCTACATAGTCCCGAAAACACCAAGACAACCGTGAAAACTTAGATAGATCGATGGCCCATTCCGGAGGCTCACCAAGAATGGAAGGCGTCGGAGAGAACCAAGCCCATCCCAACAACCAACTGGCCTACCTCTTCGTCGCTCCTACCATCACCACCACCCGTGCGTGTGTAACCCGGACTTCTCTCGTGGCCTCCTACAACCACCACCGTCTTAGCGGTGGTGCATCACGCTTTGGCGATCGTCACCCTCAGGCCCAACCTCCAACTGCAACGACATCAAGCGTTTTCCTGGGCAGGAACTCCCGGCCTGAGCGCGCCCCAGCTCGTGTGCCGCCCCACCTAAGTGTCACGGCGCTTGCCCAACTTCTCTACGGTCCACAACGGAGGTCAATATTGCGTTTACCCTACCAATCCCCATCGTTGGGATCAAACAGAGTGGATGGGTGGTACGGCCAGGAGGCCGATGTCGTCGGTCGTTGCGATACGCTTCCCCGGGGCATCGGAGCTGTGGGGTTTGGACAACCTGGCCACCTCGATCGCCATGACGCGTATTCCATTCTCACAAGAGGAGGAGAGGTGTCGTACGGAAGGCACATCACAGGCACCGGTCGTGTGCGTCAGAGAGAGCAGACCGGCCTCGACGCCACGCTTCCTCATCTCGCGGGCACTAGAGTCGTGCCACCCGGAGAGCCCAATGGCCTTGACACTAGCCACCATAATGCACCTCTGCCCATGCCGCACAGACAACCCTATGACCCTGACATCGGTCACCACGACGTGCTTCCGCATCTCGGGGCCACTAGAACTCCACTGCTTGGAGCGCCCACCGACTTCAACGTTGGTAGCTCGTTTTTCGCGAGGACACACCACAACATGGATGCATGGAGAGTCCGTGGCACCTTTTCCACCAGGGAGTCGTCCAATGTGGGCATGACACGTGACACCGCCCGAGCGCATGTGGAGTGGGCGGACGTGGCCATGGCGCGCAACATAGGGAGGATCAATGCACAATACGCGAGAGCTCGCGCGGAGGCCCTCGCTGGTAAGAAATCACATTTCCATTACTACCACGTCCGCGCATGTGCTCCATAATACAAAATATTAACTACGCTGCCTTTTTTACGCAGCTAATCGTCGTCGGAGCAACAACAACAACCTAGGTGATGGGAGCAACAACCCAGGCATAGGTAGAAACATCAACCAACCATGAGCCATCTGGGTAGCCAAGGATACAGGGTGCACCATTTGTCCGGCAACAAGGCTCGCACCCTTGCTTCTCCGTCGGCATCGAGAATAATTCGCATTTTTTTACCTTATTTTTTTAATTTAAATTTGCCATCGAACCTATATTTGTTTGTTTGCCAATTTGTGTATCGCGGCGCATAAAGTTTGTGTTGTACTTTGTTATGCTTGTGAACCGTGTGTCGTGTCATGTTATGATTATGAGCCTTGTGATTTATTTTCTGAGGATTATGGAACTTATTATGTATTTTTTATGATGATAATAAACCTTTTGATGTATTTTGTTTTATTTACATCGTGATGTATTTTTGGTATTTTGTTATAATTATCAAGTGGAGTATGACTCAATAAGTCCTTCTGCAATGCATTATATCTTAGCGTGATATCCTAGGCATCAGTACAATCTAAGAAACAACCACCCTAATGCACTGTTTCTTATAAAATGTATATAAGTTAAGTTGCATTTAATGTTTTTGGCCTAATACTTACATGTGATTGGGTTAGCAATCTTTTTTCCCTACGTTCTTGTGCAAGAGTTGTATCCTGTATAAGATACAACTACAATCTCTTTCTTCGTTAAATAGGGTATCACATAAGCAAATTTCCTATGCTACCGCGCTAAGTTATACCCATTACGGAAGGCCTAAAGGTGGTTGAGGCATGTCTTGGAAACAACTGAAAGGATCGTATAGGAACCTAATAGGTGCTACTCCAAATTTTAATACCTTTCCGATTTAGGCTTGACACAAAGGTATATTCTCTAGATATGCAACTAAGATGAATTTACCTATATGAAAAGGATACCACTAAGCAAGATACAAGAAACAAGTAAAAGCTAAAGGATAGAAGGAATCAGAGTGAAAGCACGCAGAGACAAGGATTTATTCCTGAGTTCCTCCTTTTTAGAGCAGTACTTCTCGTTGGAGAGGTGTGAGCTTTCCCACAACAGGCTTGCTGAATGCCACTAAGGATTCACCCTATTCCCCGATAAACTTCGCCACAACATCCTAGTTCACCTTCCACTATCGGAATCCTTCAAGGCGGAATTCGAAGCCTTTACAATGAGTTTAGGGCACACACCCACAACTAAATCAGAGGCTCCCAAAACCACCATGAATCTGTTACAAGAAAAACAAGTAAGCAAAAAGATGCCTAGGTTTTCCACAAGGAAAGTCTAGGTTCAAATCACTCAAGTAAATGAGGGGGAAATGTTAATCTCCTTGGTGAAGATGTAGATCTTGTCCTTCCCCTTCAATCCACCAAAGATCAACAAGTTTGGGTGGGATGGGAAGGAGATCTCTTGACTTTTGTGGTCTCAACGATGGTGTTCTTCTTTTTCTGGTCGAGCTGCTTCAGGTTGAAGAAGGGAGGGGTTATTTATACCCCCTCACAATTCTAGCCGCCGGAGAGTTTCTTGGGCCAGAATATCCGGGCAATAATCTGGGGGAAATCTGCAAGCCGTGCTTCAATTCCTTAGCCATTTTGAAATCTACGGTGGCCCCACAAATATACGGACAAAATATCTGGAAAAATATTCGGGGGCTTTTTGCAAGTCGCGCCCATTTTTCCTTAGCCGATTTTCCTGGATGCCGGATAATCCGGTGTCTTGTTACCCCGGATTATCCAGTGTTTAACTGAACTTTTTGTCAATTTGATAGAGATAATTCTTTTGCTTTATTTCCGTTGTGTATCGATGCAGCTAAGATAATGACATTGTTATTCTTGCATTACTTAGCATCCAATTAGTTCATCACCAGTGTTGTTTCCTAACACACAAAACCTAGAGAATTACAAGGAATGTTCTTTCAGTCTCCCCCTTTTGGGTGTTAGATGACAACACTAGGATTTGCAATATAATTCTAGATACTTCTATCGAATGATTCCAAAAAATGTAGCAACTCCTCCTCAATATTTGCACACTCCCCCTAAAGGTGTGCATGCAAACAACAGTTTCAAATTTCATGTGCTAGAGATCTCCCTAAAATATTTAACCACATTTGCATATGGATGACAAGAATAAAATGAATGTTTCCTTTTGAGAAAGATATCATACCTTATACTATTATACATAATAATGAGGAATTTAAACCAATGCATAAAGAGTCACCATAGATAATTCCAAACATCCTATTTCACACATAACATAGTCTCACACATAAAAAGCAAATGGAGAAAGCAAATTAGTTCAACTTAAGATAAATGGACACAAGCTCTAGAGAAATGATAAAAGAGCATGCTTGTGTCTGACCCTTGAAAATATCTCGAATGATCCTAATAGAACTACTTCTCCCCCTTTGGCACTGAGACACCAAAAAAGGAAAAGAGCTATGCTACAGCCATAGAATCACTCGGACTCATCCTCCTCCTCATCTTTTCTTCAGAAGAAGAACCTATGATCTCTGCATCTTCTTCTTCATCTTCATCTTCATCATCATCCTCAACATGGTGATCTGTGGTACGAGAGGAGGAAGTGGTTTGAGGAGTAGAAGTGTTATAGATATCCTTCCCGACTTCAACCCATGGGTACTTAGTGAAGGGTATGTTGCATAGAAAACAAAAAAATTCCTACGCGAAGGACACCCGAAGGGCCAAGATCTAATCTAGAAGATGTAAGAAACGGGCATAGAGAGAATCTTAAGGATAACGTACCCTCGAAGACACAAAGAGTTATGAGATTGAATCTCGTTGGTGATGTAGTCAAACTCACATCGATCTCAAGATCGCGAAGACAAGCGCTGCAATCTGAACACTTCCGCACTCAGTCACACGTACAGATCGATGACGACCTCCGTTCTCTCGATCTAGAAGGGCAACGGAAGTAGAGGATCCATCGGAAACTCCAAAAACACGACGACGTGGTGTGGTGAAGAAAACATTGCTCAGGGCTTCGCCAAGCGCACGAACAAGTGGTGGAGCAGTGGGAGAAGGGAGGAAGATATGCCACAAGTGTGTGTGTGTGGGAGAGGGATCTCCCACCCCTCCTTATATAGGAGGGGAAGACAACCACAAATTTTTGGGTGTCTCCACCTCTCCCTCATCATGTGAGTGGAGTCTCCACTCAACCCACTCATTCTTCCATTAATCCCCACTCAAAATCCAAAGGGGTTCCTTTAATAAATAAATAAAACAATTTTATTTCTTTATTTTAATATTTGTTAATTAGATTAACAAACATTAACACATAACCCCTTGAGTTAGTTGTTAAATCTGTTAACAACATTTGACCAAAATCCCCTTGAACTATTTCAAAATTACCCAAAACAATTTTGGTGATGTCCAAACTTTTCTTCGATATTTCGTATCCACTCAAACGCATCATCGAACCTTAAGTGTGTCACCCTATGGTTCTTGAGTAATATAGACATGATCGAGACACCTCTCCAATCAATAGCCAGCTGCGGGATCTGGAGATCAGTAATGACTCCTACACATTTAACGATGAATCTAGTGATCGTGTGAACCATAAACGTCGTAAAAATTCCCTTTGTCTCGCGATATTATACTTGTCCGAGATTCGATCACTGGTATCAACCATACCTAGTTCAATCTAGTTACCGACAAGTACTATTTTACTCGTTCTGTGATATGACATCCTTGTGACCTATTCACGTGCTTGCAAGCGGTGTCGATGTGATATCACCGAGAGGGCCCATAGTATATCGCTCCATCATTTGGATGGAAAAATCCCACTCTTGATCCATGAGCCTCAACTAATACTTTCCGAATACCCCAAAAACACCTTCATAGTCACCCTGTTACGGTGTGACGTTTGATGACATAAAAGCATTCTTTCGGTGTTAGTGATTGACATGATCTCATGGTCTAAGGATTAGAGTTACTTTGTATGTTTGATATAACAATGTAAACTTAATGACTTGATCACATTGATATATACACTTAGGGTCTATGTTCATCACATCATTCTTACAATTACATGACCCCGTTATTAACAACATCCAATGTTCATGATCAGGAAACCTTGATCATCAGTTAATCATAGAGCTAGTTAAACAAGAGGCGTTACAAGGAACTCCTGTTCTTTTATTATACACACATGTATCAACGTTTCCGGTTAATATAATTCTAGCATGAGAAATAAACATTTATCATAAACATGGAATAATATAATAACCACTTTATTATTGCCTCTCGGGCATATTCCCTTCACTTAGAGGTGCTCCTTGTTCTAAGAGTGATAAAAGGAGCAGTAGGAGGGCACCCTGGAGAGCCAGTCAGGCGGTGAAGGATGAGCTACTGAGTGTGTGCCATGTCATGATCTTGGCGATATGCATTGTATTGTTCACGGTGAATGTCCCGCATGCACAAAAAGTTGCGTTGAAACCAGCTGAGCTCCTTGATCTCACGAGCAATATAAGCTAATGGAGTGGGCACCTTATGAAGACCACTTATACGTCCATTTTGCATCACTATTTTATATTGTTATTTTCTGTTATTCATCGATATATTTCATATTATGATGCATTACTTATGTTATTCCATCTTATTTTGCATGTTTGGGAATTATTGGAGAATAAACACCGGGACCAGGAATCTGATGGAAAAAGCACCAACATGACACCCTATTTAAGAAGATCAGAAGAAGAGGGGGGGGGGGATACTGAAGAGGTCTTAGATGTTCTGAGGAGGAAGCTAGCTAGAGGGGGGCCACCAGGGGCCCACACCATGGGGTGGCGCGACCTGCCCCCTCGGCCGCACCGCTAGGTGGTGTGGCCACCCTAGTCCACCTCTGATCTTCCCCTTTCGCGTACTTGAACCCCAGGGAACCCTAAGCCCCATAACATCATCGAAGAAATATTCTGCCGCCGCCTCGGGGCGGAAAACAACATAGAGATAAAAGCTCTCCGGCAGGGAGAAATTTGCCAGGGAAATTCCTCCCCGGAGAGGGGAAATCGCCGCCATCGTCACCTCATCACTCCGAGATTCATCAAGATCATCATCTTCATCATCCTCACCACCAGCACCATCAAACTCACCGTCCACCTTCATCCCGCTATAATAATTAGGGGTATTTATCATTGTTTTCCACTAGATCTCTCTCCCGGTGTGGATTACTTGTTAGTAGTTGATTCTTGTGAGATTTATCGGTGTTTGCACTTTATGACCAGATTGTTATTTACCATTCTATCACCTCTTATTATGATCCATATGATGTCTCGTGAGTAGTTTGTTTAGTTCTTGAGGACATGGGAGAAGTCATGATGTTAGTAGTGGAGTTATATTGAAGTAATATCTATATGGTTTGATATTTAAGTTGTGGTGTTATTCTTCTAGTGGTGTCATGTGAACGTCGACTACATGATACTTCACCTTTATAGGACTAGGATGATTCATTGTGTATTTGTCTACTAATTGTGGGGTTGCTGGAGTGACAGAAACCTAAACCCCTCTCAGGAAACCGATGCACGAGGGATTGTAGGATCCCGGAGTTTATGGTTGTGGTTAGATTTATCTTAATTACCTCTTGTATCTGCGGATGCTTGCAGGGGGTTTAATCACAAGTATGTATTAGTCCCAGTTGGGCGGTGCATTAGCACAGGTTCACACACACAACACCTATCAAAACAATAAATATTAATCATCTATATGAAGCGAATACACTTGATGAGATTCCCATGTGTCCTCGAGAAATTTTAGTCACCATAAGTAAAACAACCGGCTTTTCCTTTGATCTCAAAAGGATTGGTCCACTCGCTACAATCATTATTATTGTTATTTATTTACTCGCACTTTATTTATCTGCTATATCCAAAACCACCGAAAATCTGCTTGCTAGTGTTTATAGTGAATTCTCTATCCAACCTACTTGCCAACACCTTCTGCTCCTTGTTGGGTTCGACACTCTTATTTTTCGAAAGTACTACGATACACTCCCTATACTTGTGGGTCATCAAGACTATTTTCTGGCCCTGTTGTCGGGGAGTGAAGCGCTATTGGTAAGAGAAACTTTTACCGTGAGTGTTGTTTTTATTTCTGTCGGCTACTTTATTTTACCGTGGATAGTCTATATGGTTCTTTATTTTACCGTGGATAGTCTATATGGTTCTTTTAAGGGCACTACTATTACTGCATTGGTAGTAAATGACCCGTTATCTGCAGAATTAGATCCTTATAAAATACCTATGAAAATTGTTGGACATGTTATGGATAACTGCTATTATGGAGATGGAACTGTCCATCCTGGTGATCATTTGCTCTTTATACGTGAATTATGCGAGTTATTCAGGTGTGCAGGTATTAGAATGGATCATGTTAAAAGGAAATTATTCTCTTTGTCACTGAAGGGCAAAGATGCAGAATGGTTTAAAATGCTAAATAATTGTGAATCTATTGGATGGGAGGAAATTGTACCTATCTTTTTATTCTAAACTCTATCCTCCCAGTGAGATTTACAAATACCGGAATCAAATATATAATTTCTGGCCTCATGGTGGAGAGAGATTATTTCCCAAGCTTGGGGGAGAATGAAGTTATTAATGCTTAAATGCCATGTTCATGAGCTCACGAGTAATATTGTTATCAATAATTTTTATGCAAGGATTTCTCTTCATGATAAGGATTTATTGTATGCTTCTTGTGCTGGATCATTCACACGTATGAAGAAAGAAGCTAAATGGGACCTTATTGATTGTATTCAAGAAAATAATGAAGAATGGGAGAATGAAAAAGGTAGAAAGTCAGGTATAAATTACGATTATGAATGCATTAAAACTTTTATGGGAAGGGATGATTTCTATAATGTTAGTGCTATTTGTTGTCTTGATTCTCAAATTTTTGCAAACTGTCTTAAAGCCTTTGCTTCCTATCTTGATATTCCTAAAAATGAGTATCACAAATATTATGCACCTTATAAAGATACTGTAAATTGTGTTCCTGCTAGAAACATAGAAGTGCATGTTGTTAATCTTGCTGTGCCTGAACCTTATATTGAGAAAATGACTTTCCCTGTTAAAGTAAAGGAACATTCTATGGTAGCTAGTGTGGTTAACAAAAGTATAAAGAAACCTATTGAACCTGATGAACAAATAACTATAGAACCTACAGTAGCTATGGTTAAAGACCTTGTTTCTGAAAATGTAGAAGATGGACATATTGTCTTCTGTGAGAATGCTTCTAATATTGTTTCCCATCTTCATAGACCTAAGAAAAATAGTGTTCCTGTGCTTTCTGTTAAGATTGGTGATCATTGCTATTATGGTTTATGTGATATTGGTGCAAGTTCTAGTGCTATTCCTTACGAGCTTTATAAAGAAATCATGCATGAAATTGGTTCTTGTGAACTTGAAGATATTGATGTTCCTATTCAACTTTCTAATAAAGAAACTGTCTTTCCGATTGGTATTGTTAGAGATGTGGAAGTTGTATGTGGTAAAACTAAATATCCTACTGATTTTCTAGTATTGGGTAAAGCTGCTAGTAAAACTTGTCCTATTATTTTTGGTAGACCTTTCTTGAACACTTGTGGTGCTGTTATAGATTTAGAAAGGAGAAAATTTGACTAAATTTGATGGAAAATCTTATGAGTTTAATTGAGCTCCTTATGAAGCTGAATTTCCTAATGAAAATTTTAAAGTTGAACAACTTGCTTCTATTGATCTTGCCCCTAATAGTGCTTTGAAACAATTCATGGAGGACCATGAAAGTGAAGTCTTTATGGAAGAAAGAAATGAAATTGACGATATTCTTCTTCGTCAACCATTGATACTGAAGGACAATTTACCTGTGGAGGATTTGGGTACCACATTACCACCCAAAGAGGATCATGTTTTTGATTAAAAACCTTTACCTGATGATCTTAAATATGCTTATATTGATGAGAAGAAAATATATATCCTGTTATTATTAGTTTTAAATTTTCAGGTGAAGAATAGGAAAGATTATTGGGAATATTGAAGAAACACCGTGGATCTATTGGATATACTCTTGATGATTTGAAAGGGATTTCCCCTACTATATGTCAGCATGCTATTAATATTGAACCTGATGCAAAACTAGTTGTTGGACATCAACGTTGTTTAATTACTAAGATGAAGGATGTGTTAAGAAACGAGGTATCAAAACTCCTTGATGCCGGTATTATTTATCCTATTGCTGATAGTAGATGGGTAAGCCCTGTGCATTGTGTCCTTAAGAAAGGTGGAATGGCTGTTGTGCCTAATGAAAATAATGAGCTTATTCCAGAAAGAGTAGTAGTTGGTTATAGAATGTACATTGATTTTGGAAAGGTTAATATTACTAAGAAAGATCATTATCCTTTACCCTTTATTGATCAAATGCTAGAGAGATTGTCTAAGAGAACTCATTTTTTCTTTCTTGATGGTTATTCTGGGTTTTCTCAAATTGCTGTTAGGAAACAAGATCAAAAGAAAACAACCTTTACTTGTCCTTATGGAACTTATGCTTATAGGCGTATTCCTTTTGGTTTGTGTAATGCTCCTGCTACGTTTCAAAGATGCATGTCTGCTATTTTTCATGGCTTTTGTGAAGAAATGGTGGAAGTATTCATGGACGATTTCTCCGTCTATGGGACTTCTTTTGATAACTGTTTGCACAATCTTGATAAAGTTCTGCACATATGTGAGGAAACTAATCTTGCTCTTAATTGGGAGAAATTCCACTTTATGGTTGATACGTCATAAACGTGTCCTTAATTTTTGATGTTCCATGTTGTTTTCATGCTATTTGCTACATGTTTGCTATAGACTTTATGTCATTTTTATTGATTTCTGGGACTAACCTATTGACAAGATGCCACAGAGCCAGTTCCCTCTTTTTCGCCGTTTTTAGTTTCAGACAAGTTGTTCTGGAAATATTCTCGGAATTAGCAAATTCGAAACCCGGAAATCTTAGAAATCTCGAAGGTTCCACGGAGCCCCGAAGATGCCCGGAGGGGGGCCACACCATAGGGCGGCGCCCCCCCGGCGACGCCATGGGGTGGTGTGGGCCCCTCGGGCATCCACCTCCATCGCCCTTTCGCATATTTAATCCCCCCGATATGTGAACACTAAAAATATACCACCTTTTCTCAAGAAACACCCGAGGCCACCATCATCGTCAACCCGAGATCGGGAGGGTTCTGGAGTTCTGCCGGGCACCTTGTCGGGAGGGGAATTCATCACCGTAGGGCTCTACACCACCATGCACGCCTCCGGAGTGATGCGTGAGTAGTTCATCCCTAGACTATGGGTCCATAGAAGTAGCTAGATGGTTGTCTCCTCCACTGTATGCCTCATGTTTAGATATCGTTTACATGATCGAGATCATCTTATTGTAATGCTACATGTTGTGTTTGCTGGAATCCGATGAACGTTGAATGTTATGTCTTCTGATTATCAATCTATCATGTTATCTTCATGCATATGTTATTTATGATATTGCATGCTCTCCGTTATTAGTAGATGCTCTGGCCAAGTAGATGCTAGTGACTTCAAGAGGGAGTATTTATGCTCGATAGTGGGTTCATGCCTCCTTTATGTATGTGCTCGAGTGACAGAAACGTGACGGATGGACGATGTGGTCTTGCCGTTAAGGAGAAAACAACGATGTTTACTTCGTTTACATTGTTTACATTACACACTTTGCTTACTGCGATTATCTGTTGCTTGCAACTTAATACCGAACGTTTGTTCGGATGATATTCGAAAGGTGGATTATTAGTCATAGATGCAGTTGGATGACGGTCTATGTATTTTTTTTATAATGCCCGCATGAATCACACAGTAATCTTTATGTCTTGAATATGCACTACGGTGCAGCCTTCATTTCTATCAATTGCCTAGCCATAATTTGTTCACCACACATGTTGTTTATTTTCTATGGAGAGACACCACTAGTGAACTGTGGACCTGGTCCATTTCTCATACTGATAATACAACCACTGCAATTACTGTTTTCACACTTCTACTACTGTTTTCATATTGTTCTCATACTATTTTCCACACCATATGTTTAACCTCTTTGTGCTCAGCAAAACCGGTAAGATTGACAACCTCACTCCTTCGCTGGGGCAAAGTGATTTGATTGTGTTGTGTCGGTTCCACGTTGCTGCTGAACCGGTAGTGCGCCCTGCCATCTCAACTGCATCAACCTTCGGAAGATGCTTTTTCCCTACTGGTTGATTCCACCTTGGTTTCTTTGTGAGGGAAACTTACTGTTGTTGCTCTTCATACCTTCCTCTTGGGGTCTCCCAAAAAAAGTGTGTTACACGCGCATCAATGGTTAATGAAGGAATTGTTCTTGGACATAATTTTTTTGAAAGAGGTATTGAAGTTGAAAGATCTAAAGTGGAATCAATAGAGAAAATGACCTGTCCCAGGGATGTTAAAGGTATTCGTAGTGTTCTTGGTTATGCTGGTTTTTATAGGAGGTTTATTAAAGACTTCTCCAAAATATCGAAGCCTCTTACTAATCTTCTTCAAAAAGATGTACCTTTTGTTTTTTTTGATGATGATTGCAATGAAGCTTTTGAAACTTTAAAGAAGTCTTTAATTACTGCTCCTATTGTTCAACCACCTCATTAGAGTTTACCTTTTGAAATTATGTGTGATGCTAGTGATTTTGCAGTAGGTGTTGTTCTTGGACAGCGAGTAGATAAGAAATTGAATGTCATTCATTATGCTAGTAAGACTCTTGATGCTGCTCAAAAGAATTATGCTACTACCGAAAAAGAGTTCTTAGCTGTAGTTTTTGCATGTGATAAATTTAGACCTTATATTGTTGATTCAAAAGAAACTATTCATACTGATCATGCTACTATTAGATACCTTATGGAAAAGAAAGATGCTAATCTTAGGCTTATTATATGGGTGTTACTTTTACAAGAGTTTGATTTGCATAGTGTGGATATAAAAGGTGCTGAAAATCCAGTTGCTGATAATTTATCTAGATTGGAAAACATTGCTTATGACCCTATTCCCGTTAATGGTAGTTTTCCAAATGAACAACTAGCTGGAATAAAAGTAAGCTCGCGAGATAGTCCATGGTATGCAGATTATGCTAACTTTATTGTTTCAAGTACTTGCCTCAAACATTTACAACTCAACAAAGAAGGAAATTCTTTTATGATTTGAGGCATTATTTTTGGAATGACCCACACTTATATAAAGAAGGAGTAGATGGTATTAGGAGAAGATGTGTTCCAGAATATGAACAACGACAAATATTGAGGAAATGTCATGGTAGTGCTTATGGAGGACATCATGCTGGAGATAGAACCACAGAAAAGGTTCTACAATCAGGTCTCTATCGGCCTACTCTTTTTAAAGATGCACATAAATTTGTTTTATCTTGTGGTGAATGTCAAAGAGTTGGTAATATTTCTAGACGTAATGAAATGCATATGAATTATTCTCTTGTTATTGAACCTTTTGATTGTTGGGGATTTTACTTTATGGGTCCGTTTCCTCCTTCGAATGGTTATACTCATATTATTGTTATTGTTTATTATGTTACTAAATGGGTAGAAGATATACCTACAAAGAGTGCTGATGGTGAAACCTCGTTAAAAATGCTTAAAGATATTATTTTCCCTAGGTTTGGTGTGCCTAGATACCTTATGACTGATGGAAGTTCTCACTTTATTCATGGTGGTTTAAGATAAACCCTTGCTAAATATGATGTTAACCATAGAATTGCTTCAGCTTATCCTCCTCAAACCAGTGGGCAACTAGAATTATCAAATAGAGAAATTAAATATATCTTGCAAAATACTGTTAATTTATCTAAGAAAAATTGGTCTGATAAGTTGAATGATGCTTTATGGGATTATAGAATTTCTTATAAAAATCCTATGGGTATGTATTCTTATAAAATGGTTTATGGAAAAGATTGTCACTTGCCTTTGGATTTAGAACACAAAGCTTATTGGGCAGTGAAAGAACTAAATAAAGATTTTAAACTTGCTGGTAAGAAAATAATGCATGATTTAAGTTCTTTAGATGAGTGGAGATGTGAAACCTATGAAAGTGCTAGACTCTTTAAAGAAAAAGTTAAACAATGGCATGATAGGAGAATTATTATAAGGGAGTTTCCTGTTGGTGAGAAAGTTCTATTGTATCGGTCTCGTCTCAGATTTTTTGCAGGAAAATTACTCTTGAGATGAGAAGGACCTTATGTTATTGAAGAAGTGTATCGCTCGGGGGCAATAAAAATTTCTTCCCTCAAAGATAACACTACATAAGTGGTAAATGAGCAAACACTCAAACATTATATCTCCGGAGATTCTTATGATGATGATGTTGATACTATTTAAGTGGTAACACCGGAAGAGTTCATAAGGGAGAAAATTCCAGAATCTGCAGAGTTAGTTTTCGAATAGGTAACAATTCCGTCGATTAATTTCCAAGTTATAAATTATTCATATATGGAAAAAAATATCAAGCTGAAGAAGGGTAGGAGATGGTGCCCGAGGGCATCACACCACCTGGTGGCGCGGGCCCACCCTGGCCGCACCACCCTATGGTGTGGGCGCCTCGGAGCCCCTCTCCAACTCGTTTTCGGCCTACACTTTCCTTTCATTATGCATATTTTTGCTATATAATCCCCTGGACCCCCCGTGGTCCGTATATCGTTTTCTCGTCGTGCATCCGTGTCGACCTGTTTCTGCTAGGATCTGTTTTCAGTTTTAGAAGCACCATGGTCTCCGCCAACAACAACAAGGGGAAGGAGCCTATGGAGGAGGATATCCAAGGTCCCAAGCGCAAGAACATGGATCAAGGAACCAAGAGAGAAGCAAAGAGGATGTCATTAAGTAGCAAGGGAAGTGTTTCTTCTTGTAGCATGCGGGGACCTAGACCATCAATTCCGGGCCTCAACCCCATCCCTGTATTAGAGGAATCCCTACGAGTCGCTGACTAGTTCTACGATCGGTATTGAGTTCTAAGGACGGAGGTGGAGATACTTCAAGAGGAGAACGACAGGTTTCGTGAGATGTTGGCGCTTTTTCATGCCTTAATCGACAAAATCTCAGCACCACCACCGCAAAATTAATTTTTCATATGTATTGGCATCCCCTTGGCCTGTTCCAATCTTGGGGGAGTGCCGCGGTATCACACCTTTATCTTTCACCTTTTTACCTTTTAGTAGAGTCATACCATGAGTAGAAAAAATATCATATAGGATGGTTTGTAGTATGGAAGTATCACTCTTTAGTTGGTTATCGTCGTATCCCTTGGTTTGAGTTGCCGTTATGGAATATTAATGAGAAGTTTGATCATTTTCTGCACTTTATTTTAGCTTTCAATTTCTGTTATATGGTTGATCTTGTTATTAGTATTGGTATCAACTAGAAAAACTTCCCTTGCGTTGCTACGGGTTGAAAAAAATTTAATTTTTTGTGACCAATACTATCAAATTTGTCCCATCGTTAACGGATTAATGTTGTCGCCATCCTCCTTCAGACACTTAGGGCGTGTTTGGTAGCCCGGTCCGGCTCAGAAAATCTCACCCCGGCCCACTTTTATTTGTTTGTTAGCCCGGTTCGTCGCTCTGGGAAGTGCCCGCCTCGGCCGGAAAACGTTCCTCAGCCAGGCTGAGGAGAGAAGCCACGATTGAGCTTCGCACCTCAGCCCGGCTGGCTCCGCCCGATGCCCGCGCTCACGCGCACCCCCCGGATTCTGGCCCCCACCTCTCTTTCTCTCACAATTTTCTCAGCCCTTTCCTCTCTCCGTTCACGAGCTCCTCCTTGCTCCCGACGCCACCATCCTCCTTGCTCCCGGCGCCGGTTCCGCTCTCCACAGGCCGCTGCAAGACGCGCCGACCACAAAGGCGCCACCTCCCATCGCCGGCCGCAGAGGACGGCGAACAACGGCTCCTCTCGCCGGCCACAGAGGACGCCTGCTGCAGAGCCTCCATTGCTGCGCCCGACGCCGGCCACAACGGCTCCTCTCGCCGGCCACAGCATCTCCTCTCACGTGCGGAACAGCAGAGGAGGTTGACAGCCGGCCGCAGGCGCGTGCGGCAGCTCCTCTCGCCGTCCACGACGGCTCTTCTCGCCGGCGCCGGCAGCGGATCCTGAGGAGGACCCGATTGCTTTTAGGTTTTCGTGTGGAAGGACCGGATTACTTTTAGTTTTTGTACTTAGGGACCTAGTTGCTTTTTATTTTTCGAGGGCATGGATCAGTTCGTACGCCCTACCAAACAGAATCTCAACTAAGCTTAGCTCTTCTCATACGGCCTACCAAACGCAACGCAAAAAACACAATCGTACGTGATCAGCCTGGGTGGGCTCAGCTTGTATGGGAAGAGATTGCCCACCCAGGCTACCAAACAGGCCCTTAGACGCCACCCTCCTCCCTAATTTGACGTAGGAGAGTCAGGGATCAATTAAGCAAGCCCCTCGCCACCGGTGTCCCGCTCTGTCAAAGTCACATTTGTTATTTTTGTGCTTGTCTATACAATATTCCATTTCGGCAAAGAAAAAAAAATCTTAACGATACATTTGTAACTTCGAAAATTTGTGGAACAATAGTTAGATCCCTTTGAAAGTACAAATTAATACATGGTGCAACAATTAAAAATATATAAAAGAATTAAAAAATATGATAAAAGCAATGATTTCTCACGTATTATACCTTGTTGCAGGAGGGCATCGAGAGGGAACACATAGAAAGTATGTTCACATGTTTCCCTTCCTTTAAATTTTTGTAATTGATCATAATAATTTTCCCCATTTAATTCCATTGAGACCGCATAATATTAGAAGCTTCTTTTCATGTCTTACATGTGGCCGCCAATTATCTAGGGAGGCGCAACCTTTCTGCCGTTTCATGGAAAGTAACCTTGATCGGATTATTCTTAGGCCGCATATAGACATTACCTGGTGATTTTCCTGAATCCAGGACCAATGAAAAGAAAAGGCAGGTCAAGAAATTCCTGGATCACTCATTCGAATCATACACAAAATCAGGTAAATCTTCACATATTTCATGAACAGGTTACATCTCCAATGAACAAATTATTCTGCATCCTCAAAATTAACCACAAAAAAACAATAAATTAACCCCATCATCATGGAATGCGAGTGATTTTCAGTTCTACAACGCAAGCTTGTCATCCAGATAATCTATTTGTTTCCTTGCAAAAAAAGACCATTTGTTAGAAATCGGTAGACAACCTGAATGGCAAAATCTTAAATTACAGCGTACCACTAAAATCATATTTGTTTAGCATATACATGTAGAAGAGGCTGGATGAATATATCTTTGTTTGTGCGGCTAGCTTATCCTGTGTCAAACGAAAGATATGCGGAATTTCTCCCTTAGCTTGTCCCCGTTGTTGCTTTCAAGTGCCGTGTTGATAGTGTTGTGAGAATTGCCATTAAATCGCCGTCAAAAACTTATTTCGTCCGCAAGAGACCAAACTCTTTAGTATTTTTACACCTGAGAGGCCAAACTGGGTGTTTAGAGCATTGCCTTTTCAAAACAATACTGTTAGCTACTCTTGTCATAACTCATAGCACATAGCACCCTGTATAGGTGTTGGTTGGTACCAAATGTTTATAGTTTCGGTTTACACATGAAATGAGGATTCAGCATCGCGAACCAAGCTTAGCTTTCTCCACTGATCTACCATCCCTATAAAGCTTATCATTATGTTGCAAACGTCCTCTCACCTATAGAACTATCGATCTTAGCAGATGTGGTAGTTACCAGTTTCCTCTCTTTCATTTCAGGCTCAGCTACCCATGACCAGAACAACACAACATCCTTGCCCATCTGTGATTGAAATATAATGCTTCAGTGCTCCAATGACACAACAACTTGCAGATGAAGGCCCTGGCAAAATAGGATAAACGGACATGCCTGGGCTTCAGTTGAAGGAGTACCATCTTCATACTCAACATCTCCATCCATAAGCATCTTGGGCATGTCTATGGCACCACCAAAAAAGTTGGGATTGTAATACAGAATCTCACGAATCTAGAATTTAATCAGTCTAAGTTAGTTTAGTAATGCTAAAGAATACAACAGATGCAAAATTAATAACAAAAAGTAAAGCAGTATGAATATTTTCAAGAACAATTCAAGCTTGTGGTTTCTTCCTAGATGATACAAATATTTTTTTAGAAAGTGTATAAAGTACTACGGAAATTTGTAGAATATATTCACTAGAAACAATTTACGTTGGCACTTGGTAGGGCAGGTAAATAAGTAAAAATCCTGAATCTGGAATTGAACAATGATGTAAAAATAATACATTTTTAGTTGCTAGTGATTATGATGTATGCAGCAAACCACTAACGGAGGCATGAACTTTAGTGATATGCCCCAGAAAAGAAGTTGTCATCATTCTGCAATAAAACTACATCTGGGTTTCAAATAAAACCAAATTGACGTTAATGAATTTGGCTTTATTTATACCTCTACCGAGTATTTTAGGAAGTGTCTTTTACATTCTTTAAACCCATTCGTTTGTGAACTAAGTACAGAGTCATGTACATTTTGCTTTGTTAATCTAACTCACAGGTTAACATTGAGATGTTATACACAGTATGCACACTTAAGACTGATTTCTCACATTACCCCAATGCATGATATTGATACCAAACCAGAATAATACCGGTATGGTTCAATTAGCACACTTTAGGAATAATTAAACAACCGGGAATTGCCTGGAGTACCTCTCCAAGGAGAACTCGGAGAATGCCAGCTCCATTACAAACTGGTCGCTGAACCACAACCTGGAGTGTCCTAGCCTTGGATAGGTGCTCGTACATTCAGATCCGGTTGGCTCGCAGTTGCAATCTCGCTAAACAATTGAGACAAAAAAGAAAATTTGTACCTGTTGGAATATCCTCAAACACCTGTCGGGCTTCAATTGTAGCAGAGGCCAGAGCTGCGGGAGGACAGGGGGTTGACGAAGAAGTTGGGGATTAGGGCGACAGCCCACTGGAAGTGGAGGAGAGCATCACTTGCTTTGCGTATACCACGTCATACATGGAGTGCTTCCGGAAGAGGGGAATGAATTTGGCCACCTAACACAGCTTGGCTTGAGTTCGCTTTGCAGGTTCTGCACCACGAAGTCCATCACCCACGAGAGGGAACCAGCCTGACATGCGGCAGGTCAATCTACGAGTGTAGCGAGAAACAAATCCTGCAAACTTAAGTACCTTGAACGTGCAGTCGTAGTAGTAGCGACCTGCAGGTCGCATCTTCGCTGGGTGAGTCAGAAATAAGATTAGCTGGCTCGCATCGGCCATGTTTCGGCCATGGGATTGGGACGGCCGGAAGAATGGCTCGCCCGTAGAAGCCACGGATGGGAACAAGCATGCGCAGAGATTCAGTTCCACTGGCCGAAGGAGGGCGGCGGCTCCATTCGCTGAAGATGGAGGGGTTGGCAGTGTTGTTGTGGCAGGCTAGCGGCGACGGAAAGGTCCACACTGGGGATGGAGAGGGATGCGGCTAGGGGGCGATGCGAGCTGCATGCGCAGCAGCCAGACGACCGGATATATTAGGGCCGGGGGAGACGCAAAGTGTGATCAAACTCTTTCATCATAACACATATAACTCGTTTACTGATATCATTCTCTTTTTTCATCCATATCCCTGATGACCCTATGATAAAATCACACTATGTCCAACTACATGATATGTCATCGGTGATACTAAGAGGGCCAAGAGAATGTATCTCTCTATTGTTTAGAGGATTTAGGTACTAGTCTTGAACGATCTCAGTTCCATTACACTTTCTAGGTCATACCCAAATTTCACCTTTATAGTCCCTAGTTACGGCAAGACGGTTGATGATATCTATAGTATAACTTTCGATCATGCGGTCACTAGATATTCTCATAGTATAGGAATTATAGTCAATGCTAACTTCATATGCATTTGCTAAACCACATTATGGTTGTTTAGTCTCTTCTAGCAACAACATACACTTGGGTCGGTTCAGTAGTATTGTTACCCTTACAGTAAACTCTTATGTTTTTCTAGACTCCCCTTTAAGTCCATGATCAGGAAAATGTGATCATATCACTAAACACAAGCTAATCTTAAAGACAGATTAGGAACTCTTGTTTGTTTATGTCTTCATGCAAGCACATAGATTTACCTTTGAAAACTCACTTTTCAAGTGCTATAGCAGTTGTAGCATGATGACATAAACTTAATTCTGAATTGGAGATAGAATAATAACCAAATATTATTGTCTCTAGGGCATACCTCCAACAGGCCGTTGTTATATTCAAGGTTTTATATGAAGAATGGTGATTTATAGAGTTGAGCCTATTGGTAGTATGTCTTGAAGAAAAAGATTAGGTGGTCTTTCATGAGTATATTTAAGACATCATCAAATCAAGAGAGAAGAAAAGAGACAAGGTTGATCAACCTTGTGATCAACACTGAAAGCTAGAAGATGTACAAAGTGGGATTATGTATCTCGTGGTAAGGTAAGAAAGTGTCCATATAGCTTTGTGAACTAACCAATGATATATATGTGTGTGGAATTTTCATGTGTGGTTAGGTATCTTTCCATGGGCGTGCATCAAAGGAAAATAGCATATAGCCCATGGTCAATGATGTCAAACTGGTGTTCATCATCAAGCTTGAGAAGTGGGAGCTCAAGATAAGAATCTCGGAGAAATCCTATGCTTGATGCTTGCCACCCATTTGGAGATTGTGGCCATATGAAGATTTTCCAAAAGGGTCTCTCCCATAGTGGTGTATGGGGAGCAATTTACAAGTCTTCATCAAGAAGAGCATGTGCTAGCAAGCACAATCAAGAAAGGAGATCCAACTTGAGAGAGTGAAAATCTTTATCATCTTGATCAAGTGGAATTCTCAAGGAAATGGTATGATCTTGATAGGTTTTCTATTTGACCGGTCCCATGCTTTTGGTAGACCGGTTTATCAAGAGGGGATCTCAAGTGAGTAACTTGATTTCATCATTGTGGAGAGCTCAAACCTTTGCATACTTGGCATATCATCTTTCTTGGTTCTCATTGGGATTTTCTCTGTGGGGTTTTGATGCTTGTCATGATCTTCATCACAAGTCAAGGTTTATTGAAAACAAACTTCATAATAAAACCTTGTTACATTTTTGGTGGTGAAAATTTTACCGATTCGTCTTTGATAAAGCTTCCACACCTTCCCATGTGTGGTAATTTCACCTCAACCGGTCTTCGTTTGCAGAAGTTATGGGGTTTCAGGATTTTCTTAGTGGCTGCCGGAAATAGACCAGAGTCTCCGGGGTCCCAAGACTCCGGTTTGAATACACCGGAGTCTCCAGCCTCAGGATTTTCCCAGTGCCATGTCCAAGCCATGTCACGTACTGACATTTTTCCAAAAAGTTGCCAGAGTCTCCGGACTTTTGGCAAAGTTTCCAGCCCAGCAGTAACTATCGGATACTACGGCTAGGCCCAAGACTCCGGTGTTAGTTTCCTGCAATGTCTCTTTTTCTTGGGGGGCTATAAAGGCCCCCTTCTTCCCCAAATAGATATAGATTTTCGAAGCACGTTTTCCCCTCTCTCCCCTCCATCGTTGACCTCGGAAAGCTTGGCCCCTCTTAATCCCTCACATGATTTGTGCATATCTTTGAGGGAAAAGTGAGAGGAGATCTAGATCTACATTTGCACCAATCCATCCCTCATCTAAGTGAAGGGAACCTAGTAGATCTTGATCTTGGAGTTCTTGGTGTTTCTCCTCCTTTGTTCTTCCTCTTTTATTCCCCATAAGCATTTGTTGCTTTGTTGGAATTTGAGAGTGAAGAATTTGAGCACTTGTGCTCTTTCCATTTGCATTGTTTGTATCAGTTTCATATCTCCACAACGATTCGTGGAAGTGAAACTTTTTGAACTTGTTACTCTTGGGTCTTGGACCCTAGACGACTTTGTGGTGTTCTTGGGATCCTCCAATTCAGTTGTGGATGCGTTCCCCAAGTTTGTGGTGACTTCGAGAGCCTCCAATTAAGTTGTGGATGTGTCAGATTCAAGGTTACCAATAGTGGAAGGTGAACTAGCCCTTTGTGGCAAGGTTCATCAAAGAATAGGGTGAGGCCTTTGTGGCATTGCGTAGGATTGCTGTGGCGACCTCATACCCCTCCAACGAGACGTACTCCCCTCAAAAGAAGGAACTCGGGAATACATCATCGTCTCAGTGTGCCTCAGTTCTTTGTATACCCGAGCTATTTACTTCCGCGCTTTACATCGTGATAGCCGTCATGCTTGAAGTCATATATGTTTCTATCACCTTGTTACCTATCTTTCTTAGCATAAGTTGTTGGTGAACTTAGTTGAGCTTAGTTTATTTAGGTTGTGTGCTTGTTAATTTAAACACCTATTTTATTTGCATATTCAGCAAGCCTTAACCGAAAAGTTTTAATCACATATTCGTCCCCTCTTGGTGACATTGTTTGTACTTTCAAACTTCATCTTCTTGATCCACAAACTTGGTCACAACTTTGGCCTTCAAAGCAGGAGAACCTCCTTTGTGCATTCCAATGGCATGAGCACGAGAGTCTTGAGCAAGCTTGGCGGCCACTTGCAATGAAGCCATTTCTTGCATAATTTCATTGGAGGACATGAGATTATAGTTGTGTCTTCCTTGGAGATTCTACTAGTAAACGGACTCAAAAGGCACGAGAGAACTCACATACTTCCTCTTGATCCAAGCATCATCAATATGTGTGGCACCAAGGACACTAAAGGAAGTAGAAATGGTCTTGAGCCTTCGATACATGTATTTATGGTTTTTTCCATCAAGCATATATAACCCTTTCGGCCTCATTGCTCAAGGCATCAAATCTAGTTCTCCTTATACTCTCATTTCCAACAAACATGGTGATGAGAGCATCCCATGTTTCTCTGGCAGTGCAAAACCGTTGAATGTGTGGCAAGTACTTTTCTTCCACGACTTGTTGGAGCATGTGCAAAGCCACGACATTGGTTGGAAATAAACCACCTCTCTTCTTGTCAAGTTGTTAGGTTCTATTGCATTGCATCCAACTTCAATGATTCCTCATAGATCAATGCAGGAACTGTTCAAATGAGATTTAAGAAAAAATTAGCATCGAGAGAAAGAAGATACACGAACCTTAGGTGGGTCCCCTATATTGTTTATATGAGTGTGTGGGATAGGTGGGTTGGGTGAGTACTAATGAGGGACCTCATGGAACTCCTCTTTCACATTCGTAGTTTTAGTAGGGACATCATTTTTTATGTTGTTCACCCCCTTCCTTTTTCTCCGAGGTGGACTCCTCCTGAGAAGGACAAGGAACAGTGTCTTTCGCTTTCATGAGTTGCGCAAGCATGCCACACATCTCATTCATTCGGGCATCCATGGAAGAAATCAAGGATGTTTCCATGTTCTTGAAATCGTCCATGGTAGCCAAAGTGCCGGGCACACTAGAGGTCGCCCAATTGGTACCCATACTCTCTTAGGCGGTTAAGATCAAAATAAAGAGCCGAGCCTCTGATACCCGTTGAAAGGATTGTATGGGCACCTAGAGGGGGGAGTGAATTGATGCTACTCCAAATTTAGTACCTTTTCGATTTAGGCTTGACACAAAGGTAAATTCTCTATAGCAACTAAGGTGAATTTACCTATATGACAAGGATAATACTAAGCAAGATACAAGCAACAAGTAAAACTAAAGGACAGAAGGAACCAAAGTGAAAGCATGTGGAGACAAGGATGTATTCCCGAGTCCCTCCTTTTTAGGAGACTACTTCTCGTTGGAGGGGTGCGAGCTCTACGACAACAGGCTTACTCAACACCACTAAGGCCCCGCCCTATTCTTCGTTGAACATCGCCACAAAGGTCTAGTTCACATTCCACTATCGGAATCCTTCAAGGAAGAATACATAGTCTTTACAAGGATCTTGGTGCACACACCCACAACTGAATTGGGGGATCCCAAAATCACCACGAATCTTTTACAAGAAACACAAGTAAGAAATAAGATGCCTAGGTTCCACAAGGAAATCTTAGGCTCAAATCCCTGATACGTATTAAACGTATCTATAATTTCTGATGTTCCATGTTGTTTTCATGCCAATTGCTATATGTTTTCTATACACTTTACATCATTTTTATGGATTTCCTGGGACTAACCTTTTACAAGATGCCACAATGACAGTTCCTATTTTCTGTTGTTTTTTGTTTCAGAAAAGTTTTTCAGGAAATATTCTCGGAATTGGATGAAACGAAAACCTAGGACCTTAGAATTCGGTCACATACGCGGAGTCCAGAGGAGACCCCGACGGAGGCCCTGGAGGGCCCAAACCATAGGGAGGTGCGGGTCCCCCTGGCCACGCCACCAGGTGGTGTGCCCCCTGGCCACCCACCGATGTTGCCCTTTCAACTATATAATATCCTCCTCGGGAAAACCATAAAGACCCGAGCCTTTTTCTACCAAAAGTTCTGTAGCCGCCGTCATCGTCAACCCTAGTTCGGGAGGGTTCTGAAACTCTCCTGGGCGCCCTGCCGGGAGGGTAATTCATCGCCGGAGGGCACCACCATGCCCGCCTCCGGAGTGACGCGTGAGTAGTTCATCCTTGGACTACGTGTCCATAACAGTAGCTAGACGGTTATCTTCTCCTCTTCATGCCTCATGTTTAGCTCTTGTGAGCTTCCTAACATGATCAAGATCATCTTATTGTAATGCTACATGTTGTGTTTGTTGGGATTCGATGAATATTGAATCCTATGTCCAGTGATTATAAACCTATCATGTTCTTTCATGTTTATGTTATTTATGATCTTGCATGATCTCCGTTAATAGTAGATGTTTTGGCCAAGTTGATGCTTGTAACTCCAAGAGGGGGTATTTATACTAGATAGTGGGTTCATGCCTCCCTTTTATCCACGCTCGAGTGACAGAAATGTAATGGATGGGCTATGTGTTGTTGCCATTGGGGTGAAAACAACGATGTTTACATTGTTTATAGTACACACTTTACTTAATGCAATTATCTGTTGCTTGCAACTTAATATCTGATATTTGATTGGATTACACTCTGAGGGTGGATTATTAGTCATAGATGCAGTTGGATAACGGTCTATGAATTATGTTGTAATGCTCGCATGAATCACATAGTAATCGCCATATCATGCATATGCACTACGGTGCAGCTTTTAGATATGTCAATTGCCCAGCTGTAGTTTGTTTACCCAACATGTTATCTATCTCTTTTGGAGAGACACCCCTAGTGAAATGTGGAACCCTATCCATTTCTTTTACACTGATAATACAACCTACCGCAAACACTGTTTTCCTTTTATTTACTGCCACCACTGTTCTCTTTTCATTTATTGAAAAAAGTAATGTTTTCCACACTATACGTCTAATGCTTTGTTTTTCAGAAAAACCGGTGAGATTGATAACCTCACACGTTGTTGTCAAACCAGTAGTGCGCCCTGCCAACAACCTTCATAAGTCATTTCTTTCTTCTACTGGTCGATTCAACCTTGGTTTCTTTCTGAGAGAAACTTGCTATTGTGCTCTTCATACCTTCCTCTTGGAGTCTCCCAACGAACGTGTGTTACACGCCATCAATCCCACAAATATATGACGGGGAAATGTAAATCTCCTTGGTGAAGATGTAGATCTTGGACTTCTCCTTCAATCAAAATGTCAACAAGTTTGGGTGGGAGTGGAAGGAGATCTCTTATATTTTGTGAGCTCAACAATGGTGTTCTTCTTTTTCCGATCGAGCTGCTTTAGGTTAAAGAAGGGAGGGTTTGTTTATACGCCCTGGAAATTCTAGCCGTTTGGAGCGGTTGAAGAGTTCTTGGGCCAGATTATCCGGGTTAAGTGAGGGCCATATTCCGGCCCTATTAAATATGGGGTTTTAAACGACATATGCTGCCAATAATCCGGGGGCAATCTGCATGCCGCGCTTCAATTCTTTATGCATTTCGAATTCTCCGGTGCCCACACAAATATCCGACCAAATTATCCGGCCAAATATCCAGGGGCGTTCTGCAGGTCGCGCCATTTTTCCTTAGCCGATTTCCCAGGAGGCCGGATAATCTGGTGTCCTGTTACCCCGGATTATCCGGTGTTTAAGTGAACTTTCTGTCACTCTGACGGAGAGAACTCTTTTCCCTTATTTCCTTTGTATATCGATGCAGCTAAGACAATGACATTGTTATTCCTGCATTACTTAGCATCCAATTAGTTTATCACTAGTGTTGTTTCCTAATGCATGAATCTTAGAGGATTACAAGAAATGTTTTTTCAACAACCCCTAGTGGACTAGTACCGGATCAAAGGCCAAAATAGCTCCCGGACGTCCAGCCGGTTGTGGAAGAACTGCCTTGTTATTTGCCAGAATATATCCTTTTTCTTTTTAGAGATATTTTAGCACCTCTTCTTTCTTAGAGTTAGAGCATGTCTTACACTAGTTCGCATGGTGAAAGATGTGTATTCCAAAGATGAAAGGTGGTATGGGATTTCAGGATCTTGAGTTCCTTAATTTAGAAATGTTATCAAAGCAGGTTTGGAGACTAATTTCTGCACCGGATTCTCTTTGTGCTCAAGTGTTACAGGCTAAGTACTATCCCTCAGTTGATATTCTAAATGCTGAATTAAAAAAGGGCAGTTTGTTCACTTGAAAAAGCATCTGGTCTGCCATTCAATCTTTTAAACGTTGACATATTTAGACTGTTGGATTCCCACCGGTTCAAATAGGAAAATCATGACCCCTCGAGGTAATAGAGTTATTACTAAAGTATCATGCATATGTACAACGGTGCAGCCTTTATATATGTTAATTTCCCGGCTGTAGTTTGTTTACTCAACATGTTATATATCTCTTTTGGAGAGACACCACTTATGAACTGTGGACCCATGTCCATTTCTTTTACACTGATAATACAACCTACCACAAACACTGTTTTCTATTCATTTACTGCCATCATTGTTCTCTTTTCATTTACTGCAAATAAGTAATGTTTTCCACACTATACGTCTAATGATTTGTTTTCATCAAAACCGGTGAGATTGATAACCTCACTTTTTCGTTGGGGCAAAGTAACTTGATTGTGTTGTGTAGATTCCACGTTGCTGCCGAACCAGTAGTCTCACCTCATCATACCCCCTCCTAGATCCTCCTACCGCGGCAAAAAAAACAACCCAAAACACTGCCGCGGTAGAAATAGCGCAAAACGCTGCCGTGGAAGGAAAATAGCCAAATTAGCGCAAACATTTAGCTCTGGTTCGTATTACGAACCGGGACTAAAGGTTGGCAGGCCCTCTTGCCGAAAATCTCCCACGCGATGCACCCTTTAGCTCTGTTCGTGACGTAACCAGGGCTAAAGGGGGTATTTAGCTGCGGTTGTCCAGCCCCGGTTGGCCGACCGGTGCGAAAGGGCCTGACCAACCAGGGCTATAGGCCTTATTTCCACTAGTGTATAGATGATGGCTCCAATTAAATAGAGCATAGTTCTTCTCGATCCTCCAAAAGGTGTCCCTCAATGGGGCGGAAAAATCACACGCCCATTCTTATTATGGCATCTTGAGGTATTTCAACATGTACATAAGAAACATGAAATTGCGCCACTTGGGAGCCATCATTTTCTTCGAACACCACACAACTAGATTCAATGATAATGCATGAGGACTAGTCAAAGACTCTATAAGTGTGGGATTCAGCAGCGTAACGAACAAATGTACCGTCGAGGGCTTTAGATTGAAATTAGACAAACGAACTCCTTTTACCAAATAAAAACACTTACAACCAAACACATGAAAGTAGAAAATATTGAGCTGGTTGCCGGCGAGGATTTCATAAGGAGTTTTCGTCGAGCCATTGCAGAGGTAGAGTCGGTTAGATGAATGGCATGACGAGGAGAGAGCCCCAGCCCATAAACATTGTGGAGATTTAAACTCTGCCAAACATGGACCTTTCCATATCCACAAGAGTCAATTTCTTTCTCTTAGCTACACCATTTTGTTGAGGGGTATAAGCAGCCGAATATTGATGATAAATTCCCTCTTCAGTAAGAAACTCGTTTACGATGTAGTTATTAAACTCATAGCCATTGTCACTTATAATGGCCAATATGGGACCATTTTGTTTTTTTGAAACATTTTCTACTTGGAGAATTCGATGACGCTTGTTGAGTATCACACTTCAACTTGAAGAAATAAACCCAAGTAAATATTGAATAGTCATCAACAATCCAAAGCAACATTTCTTCACCACCAAGACTAGCTTCGGGAATGGCACGAAAGAGATCCACATGAAAGATTTCGAGTATCATCTTTGATGAAATGATAGTATTCCTTGGGAGGGGAGAATCATGAATTTTTTCTTCAACACAAGCCTAGAAACATGATCTTTGGCAAAAAAAAAACATTTTATTTTAGTCCTAGGATGTGGCCACCCTTGTGAAGGCTTTGCAAAGTTCACATATTGACATGGGATAGGCGGCGATGCCACAACCACCCCACACCAGCCTTTCCGAATAGACACATCGCTTGAGTGTTGGTTGATCCCAAATAGTCTACCACATACAACTCATTTTCGACATGCTGAACGAAAGCGACTTGTCGAGGCTTGCTCCACAAGAGGACCACGAGATCAGGTTTAAAGAAGGCGGAAAATCTCATCTTCCCTAAAGCACGAACTAAAAGTAAATTATAACCGAGGGTCTCAAGAAGCATGACATTTGCAAGAGTGATATTTGGAGCAACTACCACCTTGCCAAGACTTGTTACCTCAGATTTTGATTTATCTCCACTAGTGATCGTTGCTTGATTTATATTTGGTCTCAGCTCCGTCATCAGTCCTTGCCTCCGGTCATATGACTTGTGCATCGACTATCAAGCACCCATTTTGACCCACTGGAAGCATATTCGTACAAGAAATCACTGCTTGGATTTGGGTCCCATCTTTCAATGAGTCCTCTTATGTTAGACGCAAGGGTCTTGGGAACCCAAACAGAGTAGTCAATGAAATCAATATTAGGACCAAAATATGTTGCATACCCAACATCACAATAATCCTCGAAGAGAATATAATCAGGGTTGTTAGTTCCCGTGGAGTATTACAAGAGGTTTCGCCCCTAATGGCATCACCACTCAAAATGACATTCTTCATGGGTTGTGTGAGCTTAGCCTTCTTCTTGTTCTTGGAAATATAACCAAGACCTTCTTTCCCATTGTGTAGTCTTTGCATTTGCAAAATACCATCAATAGGGCCCTTGCCCTTAATCCTGGCGAGCTCATCTTTCAACCTAGCATTTTCCTCAAGAATGTTTGCATGATCACAAGAAGAAGTAAAGTTACTAGGCACATCAAATTGAGCTAGTCGAATTTGAAGTTGTTTATGAGACTTGGTTAGGGTAGAGTGATCACTCTCCAAAGCCTTGTGGGCCTTGGTGAGGTTCTCTAGGTCCTCGGTTAGTTTAGCATGACCAACACCAAATTCAACCGTTTTATTTTTAGCCAATTTATACTTAGAAATAGCACGGTCACGTTCCTTAATTAGTTTGGACATGATTTCATTATGTGACTCCTCAATAGACTCAATTTTCTCCTATAGAGAGACTCAGAGCTCTTGCGCTTCCTCAAGAGTAATGGTAAGATAAGCTATTTATAGCATCTTATCTTTCACTTTCTTCCTTTTTCTCAAGGAGTTCTTGTGACTCTCCATATTGACTCAAGAGAGAATACAAGTGCTTCTTGCTTTCACCTCACAAGTTAGCCATGAAGAGATCTATAGAAGAAATTTCATCTTCTACACTAAGACTAGTGAGATCATGCTTTTCATTTTGAGTCTTAGAGGTATAAGAAGGTGATACATTGGAGGCCTTGGTCATAAAACATCTCACGGATTGGATGCGGAGGTTCTCATTGGGGTATTCGAAGAGTGAGGGAGGTGATGAAGACACAATTGCTATGGCGGCCACTTCACTTGTGGTTTCTTCTTCTTCATCATCATCATAGGACAAATACTCTTCTTTACTCACCAACACAATCCTTGAAGATGGCTTCTTGTTGAAGGTGTTCTTCTTGAAGAAAGGTGTCGAGTGTTTGTAGTAAGGTTCATGACAGGGGGTGCTATATCCTGGAGGTAGAACACGGTACTGGACGAAGGGAAGTTGCTAGTGGCGAAGACTCGGTTTACCCAGGTTCGATACGTCACAACAAAGGCGGCGCCCTACTCATGAAATCTCACTAAATTAGGTCTAAATCCCGAGGTACAAAATACAATGTGTCAGTATGATCTCACCTCTATCTTGCCTCTAGGGAGGACCCCGTTCGGCTTTATATAGAGATCCGTACTAGGGATTACAGGAAAGAAAACTATTCGTATCAGGAAACTATCTCTAACCGTGGATGTATGGTTGACCGCTTCTTCTCTAAGCCGGACCGCATATTAGGCCACAACCTGGGTCTATAGAATCCGCCTTCCCGTGTGTCGGCCTGTTGGGCCGCCGGTGAAGCCTTCTGCTCCACCATCTGTGGGCCACCCCAGCAGGCCGACTTCTAGCTAATGCTGGACAATACCCCTAAGTCGGCGAATTCCTCACAAAAAGGATTCTTGCGAGGAACCTTTGATTTGTCCTTGTGAATAAGCTTTCCTCCATAGTCTTATGTATTCATAAGAACACTCAACAATGAAGTGATATTTTTCTTGACAATTTAAGCAAGACCTCACTCATGCAGCTCCTTCCTTGACACCATTTGACTTGGCATTTTCCTCTACATAAGCCTTGGTTTTGGAGGGATTCTTCCAAAAGATCCTAGATGCAAGAGCCATGTAATCCTTATGAACTGTTTTGTACTCTTTGGGTTTTATAGGATTCAGCTCCTCTTTCGATTCAACACTGAAAGTGCATGGTTCCTCCATGTGTGGTTTTTGGAAATTAATGACAATACTTATGGACTAATGTTTTCATTAAGATGTCCTTATAGATCTTGTCCGTGGAAAAATAGTGGAGTTCATGATGACCATGCTGGTCTACGCTATAGAATTTAAGTTTTTTTGCCCTATGTAGTCCGCCAAGATCACTATGTAGATAACGAGCCATGCCCATACATGTGAGGATCTGGAAGATGACTCACCGGGCAGCACATTCTATGCAGTCATAGAAGAGTTCTAAACAATCTTAGATCCCCACAACTAGGCATAATTGCAAGGATGTCACTAAGTCTTCCCTCCTAAGGATCACATGTGAAATCCCTCTTATGGTGTGCACGCGTACGCTCGTGTCAACCTGGCAGTGCTCCTTGCTATGCCTTTATGGTGCTAGAATTATTGTGTCTATGGATGGCGTGTTGGGAACCCAAAGAGGAGGGTGTGATGAGTGTAGCGGTAAGAATTTCCCTCAGTCAAGAACCAAGGTTATCAATCCAGCAGGAGAAAGAGGATCTTCGGAAGGTTGATGCCACTGACGGTGGTGATGGCGCCTCACCGGTTTCAGCAGCAACGCAGAAACTTCACACAACACAACCAAAATACTTTGTCCCAACGGTACAGTGAGGTTGTCAATCTCACCGGTCTTGTTGAAAACAAAGATTAGACGTATAGTGTGGAAAATGGTGTATGCTTTCAGTAAGTAAAGAAAAGCAGGAAATTGTAGAGGTTTGTTTAACAGTCTAGGAAAATGGACTGGCGTTCATTGGTTCACTAGTCGTGTCTCTCCATAAAAGATATCTTGCTGGGTGAACAAATTGCAGATGGGCAATTGACAAATAGAGGTTGCACCGTAGTGCACAATATGACATGATGACTACTATGATATTTAGTGCGGGCATTACAACAATATAGTGCGGGCATTACAACAATATACATAGACCGACATCCATCTTCATCTATGACTAATAATCCACCCTCAGGTTATCATCCTAACCTCCTTAGGTATTAAGTTGCAAGCAATAGATAATTGCATTAAACAAAGTATGTAATGTAAGCAGTGATTATACATGCAGGCACACACACCGCTGTTTTCTCCTTAGTGGCAACATCACATCCTCCCCCTTCACGTTTCTGTCACTCGAGCACAGGCGAAAAGGAGGCATGAACCCACTATCGAGCATAAATACTCCCTCTTGGAGTCACTAGCAACTACTTGGCCAGAGAAACCACTAGCAACGGAAAGCATGCAAGATCACAAATAACATATGCAATAAAGACTATAATCAACTTGGCATAAGTTCAATATTCATCAGATCCCAGCAAACACAACACACAGAATTACATAAGAACAATCTCGATCATGTTAGGAAGCTCACGAGATCTAAACATTAAGGCATAGGAGGAGAAGACAACCATCTAGCTACTCCCTATGGACCCGTAGTCCAAGGCTGAACTATTCACGCATCACTCCAGAGGCAAGCATGGTGATGAAGAGGCCTCTGGTGATGATCTCCTCTCTGGCAGGGTGTGATGTCTACGCACGCTTCTATTCTTGTAGATAGTGTTGGTCCTCCAAGTGCAGAGGTTTGTAGAAGTGCAGCAATTTTCCCTTAAGTGGATTACCCATGGTATATCGAACTCAGGGAGGTTGAGGTCAAAGATATCCCTCTCAAGCAACCCTGCAATCAAGATACAAGAAGTATCTTGTGTCCCCAACACACCCAATATACTTGTCAGGTATATAGGTGCACTAGTTCGGCGAAGAGAGAGTAAAATGCAATTAATACGGATGATAATAAGTGATAATAACAATCTGAAATAAATATGGAAGCAAGCAAACATGTAGCAGATAATGCGGAAAACGGTGTTTCAATGCTTGGAAATAAGGCCTACGGATCCTACTTTCACTAGAGGACATTCTTAACAATGATCACATAATTTAATAACTAGATATCTTCTCTTCACTATGCTACTCTTAACCACTCTCCGGTAGAATAACAACACCAATCCATGCGTAGGGCTTTAACATCACTCCTCAAAGTAAGCACTTTCCCAACTAAGTAACCCCCACGCTATCACCATGGGACCCAGATTGTTCCATGCAAACACCACAATTTCATAGGGTTATCCAAGACAAAATATAAATATAATTCTAAACCACACGGTGCATACACTGTCACCTTTACACCGTGATCAAAGTTAATACGCATGTCTCATAACAAATAATGAACACCAATCATTGCGTAGGGCTGCAAAAGGCATTCCTTAAAGTAAGAATTCCCATGCCTAGTTAACCCCACGCTGTCACTATGAGCGCCCTAGATGGTACTAGACAAACACCACAATTCATAGAGGAGACACACACGATGTGCACACTGTCACCTTCACACCGTGGGACAAGGTGACTCCAAAGTTCATATCAATAAAGCACTTGAGTAACAAAATATGAAGAGTAACATCTACGAATTCAACTAGATTACAAAGCACACGATCACATATAGATCACACCATGGGAAGAAACCACATAGCTACCGGTAGAGCCCTCATCCTCGGGGGAGAACTACTCCCTCCTCATCATAGGAGACAGGAACGGCGATGGAGATGGCGGTGGAGTCGATGGAGATGGGTTCCGGGGGCACTTCCCCGTCCCGATAGGGTGCCGGAACAGAGATCAGTCTCCCGAAACTTGTCGGAGGCGGCGGCGGAGCTACGTATGTATTTTGTGGAAAAGGTCAAACCTTTTAGGGTTTTCCCTCGGGGGAGTCTTAATAGGCGAAAGGGAGATTCCGGGGGGGGGGGTGGCCAGGGGTCCCACTCCCCTAGATGGCGCGGACGGGGGGAACCCATGCTACCCCATGGTGTGGCCACCCTGTGGCCCCCCTTCGGGGCTCTTCGGGACTTCTGGAAGCTTCCGGGACTTCTAAGACTTCTGGCTTTCGAATTTTCCAATTCCGAAAATATTACCAGAACACCTTTTCTGAATCTAAAAACATCAGAAAACAGGGAATTGGCTCTGTGGCATCTGGTTAATAGGTTAGTCCCGGAAAACATGTAGAACTGCTATAAATAAGCGATAAAACATGTAGCAATTGGCATAATATCATCATGGAGCATCAGAAATTATAGATACGTTGGAGACGTATTAGGGTGCCAGGAGACAGCTTCAGAACCCCCCTTATCTAGGGTTGACGACGACGGCGGCTGCGGAACTTTTCGGGGATATTAGATCAGGTGCTTAGGGTTTTCCTTCGGAGGGGAATAAATAGGCGAAAGGGCAAAGGAGGTGGAGCTCTGGGGGCCCCACACCACCCCCTGGCGCGGACAAGGGGGGCACCGCCCTATGGTGTGGGCCCCCTGAGGCCCCCCTCTAGGTCTCTTCGGGACTCCATGGAACCTTTGGGAATTCTAAGACTTCCGAGCTTCGAATTTTCTAATTTCGAGAATATTTCCAGAACAACTTTTCTGAAACTAAAAACAACAGAAAATAGGGAACTCGCTATGTGGCATCTTGTCCATAGGTTAGTACGGAAAATCGATAAAAATGACATAAAGAAGGGAGAAAACATGTAGCAATTCGCATAATATCATCATGGAACATCAGAAATTATAGATACGTTGGAGACGTATCAAGCATCCCCAAGCTCAGTTCCTACTCGTCCTCGCGTAGGTAAACGATAAAAAGCACAATAATTTCTGAGGTGACATGCTACTAACATAAACTTGATCATTATAATGTAAAAGCATATGTAAGCTGAGATCATAGAACTTTAAACACAAACATGATAAATAGAACTTTAAGAATAAATCATAGCAAACACTCTGCATCATGAGAAGTAACTCAAATAAACGATCATGAATAACAATGCGTTGAAAGTTATACGTTTGTTTCAAGTATAAAGAAAGCATGGCAAGGAGGTATTTCGCAAGTCCTTAAGAGTGGGACAAAACATAAATGCCACGACACCTTCAAAGTTCATGAGGAAGACTAGAACAATTAGTTGGAGAACAAGCAATAACACTTCATGAATACTCTAATGATGTTTATAGGACAAATGCACATAAAACTCAGAATGGAAAAAATGCTCTCTCAACTATGCATAAAGTTAGAAGATGGAGACTCAACATAAAAGTAAAAGAAAGGCCCTTCGCGGAGGGAAGCAGGGATCAACTCATGTGCTAGAGCTTTTATTTTATTAAACAGAGGTATTAAAAGTTTGACACTCCTCCCATCCATCTTACACAAACCATGGCTAACCGAATCCTCAGGTGCCTGCCAACAATCACATAATATGGAGGAGTGTCTATATTTTAAGAGAGGTGTATGCTAATGTCAACGAATGGTAACAGAAAATACAGTTCACAAGCCAACTAGATTTCACAAGAGAGGCTCCCATGTGAAGGACGCATCTGGGTAGAAGGTCATCCCTCTGTCTATTTTTTTTACACAATTATGCTTTGACTGATAACTCAGGGGCAAAAATAGTGAAGAGAATTTGTTTGCATTAATTTGAGGCTGGGCACCTCGCTGCTAGCTCTTCTATCAATTGTATAAGAGGATGAAGCCACTAGTCCAGGGTGTGAAATACAATCAACAAGTGAGATAAAGATTCTCTATTGACGTCCTCATGAGCAAAAACAGGAACACAAAACAGGAGTAACTTTGGTTTTAGGGAGTTGGATGCAAAATGAGCACATGAGCAATTTACTTGGAGTGGCAGTGAAATACCAGATGTAGGTAGGTATGGTGTACACAATGGAAAAACTTTGGTTTTAGGGAGTTGGATGCACGGGTAGAGCTCATACTTAGTATAGGTGGAGGCTAGCAAAAGACTGGGAGCGACAAATCAAGAGAGCATAAGAGCCATAATCATGCATAGCGACATAAACATCATTAATCAAAGCATAAGTGGCATCACAAGTTCAAAAACTAAGTGATCATGGAGGCCATTCGTGACTGGTTCATAGTCATAAACATGGTGTGAGCATGCGCCAAGTCAACCAAATAAAACATTCAAAGGAGAATACCACAAATTTATGCTTTAATATGACAAGAATAACTCATGATTCTTTCAATGGCATATTAAGCACTCTCAGATATTTGATGCTATTCTTGCTACTCAATATCCACAAGGCTTTAAAACTAAAATATCATTTACATGGCATGAAAAAGTTCTAGCCACAGTCTATACAAGCTTCTACGTGCACCATTATAAATTCTCCCCCAAGCAGCAGTTTATTTTCCCAACAAGCACCATACAAAACATGTTTTAACAAAAAATACTCTACATTATACAGCAAGCAAACATGAGAGTACTCAACACTACTAAAACTAACAGCTCTGATAAGGGATGCATGCAAAACAGGAGCTAAATAAATGCAGCAGCCAGACAAAGATTAAGAATACAAAGTATTCCCACGAAAAAGCGGAGTGTGTCACTCTCCAATAAAAGAATGCTAGGGTCCAACCAAGCTATTGCAGAAATAAAAATAAACTGAAAGCAAAAATAAAAGACGCTCCAAGTAAAGCACATAAGATGTGACCGAATAAAAATATTGTTTCACTAGAAGTGACCTAATAATTTGTTGAGCTTAGACGCTTGAGTCTTCTTGGAATTTGCTGGGATGTACCACCGGGGCATCCCCAAGCTTAGGCTCTTCACTCTTCTTGATCAGGTCATCTCGTCCTCTTCTCTTGACCCTTGAAAACTTCCTTCACACCAAACTTCTCACAATCTTCATTAGCAATGTTAGTGCAATTGAAATAATAAATTCACATGGTTCAATTTCAACATAATCCTAACACTCATAAACACATTATCTACTGTCACAAATTCTTTTAAAACTCTTTATCTGAAAAGAACACCAAAAGAAAGAGATTAAGATGCAAATGCAATTATTGGCAGAAATCTGTCAAAACAGAACAGCGGGTAAAGATGATTTTTTTATAGAAAATCTCCTGTTGCTCAAATCAAAAAGTGTTCAACTAAGAAAAGTTGCGTATATAGCCCAGTATTACGCATAAAAAAACTCAGTTCATTTTGAATTTTCTGTGATTTTATACGAATTTAACAGTGGACAACACAAATCTGTTTCCTGTGCAGAAATCCGAAATATAGTCTCAACTTTCCACTAGAGGCTTTACTCGGCTCAATAAATACATAAAAGAAATGATACAGCGGGGTTGCTAAGGAAATAGACAACACTCAGGTGCAAAGCACACAGAAAGAAACGATGGAAAACGGGTTGAAAACGGAGAAATAAAATGGGTTGTATCCCAGTAGCGCTTTTCTTTAACGCCTTTCAGGTAGCATAGAAAGCAACTCAAGTATTTTCAAGTGAAGCATTCAAATCAATACCAAGAACTCTACTTTTACTCCTCTTACCCTTCTTCTTGGGTTTGGGGAATATGTGGCCACAACCTGGTGCGAAGGAAAAAATTAACGTACCTTTCCCCACATCTATTACTGCCCCTAGGAGTTTCAGCAAGGACCTTCCAAGTGTAATTTGTCCTTATCCTACACATTCAATAACAAGATAATAAGTGGATACCGTCCTTCCCATGATTTTTGTAAACACTCCTCAGCTATCCCAATGGAAAAAACAACGGTATTATTGATAAGAGGTATTTCTTCTCCCCCTTCACAAAGTTTCCAAAGATTCAAAGACTCGTATATATTTTTAGGCATAAGACAAAATTCAGTCATAATGTCGCAATGAGCATGAAAAGTTTCACCATTTATAACAACTTTTACTGTAGGGATCCACATTGAAGGTTCAAAGTTTATTGGCACATAATCATAATAAGCACGAATCTGGTTATAGACTTCTTTTAAACATGATATATTTGTTTCAAGGGTATTTAATCTAGCTTGAAAGCTCACACGGGATGAATCAAATTTACTAGTTGAGCTAGAAGTTGCAATCAACTTTTTAATGGCATTAAGCTTGATCCCCATCACAATGCAGGAAATCTCCTCCTCCTGCAGAATCTAAGGCATATCTATAGCAAAGAACAAGACCAGAGTAAAAACTACTAAGAAATAAATTCAGGGTCATCATGGGTTTGGTTTTACTATAAGAATAAAAAATCCTAGACCAAGCTTCCTTGAAACTCTCCTCACTCCCTTGCTTGAAAATGAAGATTGTTTCTTCTGGTGACATAGTGAAAGGAACTAAACTAGACATAAAAGCAAGCAAATAAATAACAGCTATAAAGTAAACTAATTTTTTCGTGTTTTTGATATAAAGAAGCAAAACAAGACAAAAATAAAAACAAGACAATAATAAAAATAAAGAGGTTGAGAGTGAGAGACTCCCCTTGCCAGACGACTTTTTTCTCCCCGGCAACAGCGCCAGAAATTCTTTTGCTACGCCTCGATGGTGCCAGGAATTCTTGTGGCTATGGATGGCATGTTGGGAATCCAAAGAGGAGGGTGTGATGAGTGTAGCGGTAAGAATTTCCCTCAGTTAATAACCAATGATATCAATGCAGTAGGAGAAAGAGGATCTTCGGAAGGTTGATGCCATTGGCGGTGGTGATGGCGCCTCACCGGTGTCAGCAACAATGAGGAACCTGCACACAACACAACCAAAATACTTTGTCCCAGCGGTACAGTCAGGTTGTCAATCTCACCGGTCTTGCTGAAAACAAAGATTAGACTTATAGTGTGGAAAATGGTGTATGCTTGCAGTCAGTAAAGAAAAGCAGGAAATTGTAGAGGTTTATTTAACAGTGTAGGAAAATGGACCGGGGTTCATAGGTTCACTAGTGGTGTCTCTCCATAAAAGATAGCATGCTGGGTGAACAAACTACAACTGGGAAATTGACAATTAGAGGTTGCACCGTAGTGCACATTCATTACATGATGACTACTATGATATTTAGTGCGGGCGGTACAACAATATACGTAGACCATAATCCATCTGCATCTATGACTAATAATCCACCCTCAGGTTATATCCGAACCCCCTTAGGTATTAAGTTGCAAGCAACAAATAATCGCATTAAGAAATGTGTGTAATGTAAGCAATGATTGTACACGCGGGCACTCACACCGCTATTTTCTCCATAGTGGAAACATCACATCCTCCCCCGTCACGTTTCTGTCACTTGAGCACAGGCGAAAAGGAGGCATGAACCCACTATCGAGCATAAATACTCCCTCTTGGAGTAACTAGCAACTACTTGGCCATAACAACCACTAGCAACGGAAAGCATGCAAGATCAGAAATAAATTCCTTGTGGAGTCCAATCCCTCCACCTATTTTTTTTTCTTTCCTTTTCCTTTTTATTTTTGTCTCTCATTTATTTATCACGTAAATTCAGGAAAAATACTTACGGAAACCTTATGCACTTTGTGAGACCATGGGACTCACATGGAATTCCCTAAAATTAGGATTTGCCCATAGGGGCAAATCTGCCTCCCTCTGACATTGCCTCAATATAAGGAAAGTCTCGTGGAAATTTTCCGGAACCCCGTTTACCCCTGATAAAATCATCGATATTATCTAATAATGTTATAAAATAATTTCAAACACCCATGGACATAGTTTATCCTCTGAAGCTTCTCATATAATTATACCAAACACCAGCATAATTTCTCTATCGTAGCAACTTCCCTGAAACCCCTTCATTGGAACCAAACTTGATTCTGTGATATCATAATGACATAAAAATTCATAAAACCATTAACATCATATTATTTACCACAATAAAATGTTGGAACTTCTTAAGAGTGTGACCCGTAAAGGCTCGATAACGCACAGACATGTTCGATCACTTACTGAACAATAACCAACAGCGGGGCCATGGATGCCCATGATGGATCATGTGTGTTCCCGATGAATGAGGGAACCTGATAAGTTACTCATTGCACTCATTCCCTTCAATTACCAATGATATCACATGGTGAGATTATGTGATCTAGTCTAATCAAACTCTTTGATCATAACACATATAACTCGTTTAGTGATATCGTTCTCTTTTCTCATCCATATCCCCGATGACCCTATGATAAGATCAAACTATGTCTAGCCAGACGATATGTCATCGGTGATATAGAGAGGGCCCAGAGAATTTATCTCTCTATTGTCTAGAGGAGTTAAGTACTAGTCTTGAACAATCTCAGTTCCATTACACTTTCTAGGTCATACCCAGATATCACCTTTATAGTCCCAAGTTATGGCAAGACGGTTGATGATATCAAAAGTATAACTTTTGATCATGCGCCCACTAGATATTTTGATAGTATAGGAATTGTAGTCAATGTTAACTTCATATGAATTTGCTAAACACATGATGGTTGTTTAGTCTATTTTAGCAACAACATACACTTGGGTCAGTTCAGTACTATTGTTACCCTAACAATAAACTCTTATGTTTTTGTAGAATTTCTTCCAAGTCGATGATCAGGAAAATGTGATCTTCTCACAAAACACAAGTTATTCTTAGAGAAAAGATTAGTAGCTCTTTTTTGTTTATGTCTTCACTCCTGCACAAAGGTTTTCCTTTGAAAACTCACTTTTCAAGTGCTATAGCGGTTGCAGCATGATGACATAAACTTAATTCTGAACTTGGAGATTGAATAATAACTGAATATTACTGTCTCTAGGGCATACCTCCAACAGTCTCCCACTTGTGCTAGATTCAATTAATACTCCAGTTAGTATGATTACATAAGACCTATGGAATTCCAGTGTTACTCAGACTATGCATGTGGCACCTTAGACTTTTGTCTTTCACCTTTTGGTCTAATCAACTTGTGATAAACTGCGTTTGGATTTATTAAGAATTTGATTTGTGTGAATCTGGTGTCGCGACGACACTAATAATTCAAGCGTCTCTGAAAGAATTATTATATCATCGTTTGAAACATCACTAAGTCGAATGTCTTTTATCCAATAACTTAAAACTAACAATGTCTAACATTACGTTCCAACTATCCACAAAAATACTGTAGATCCCACCCATAATACTCTAATGTTGATAATTATACAATATACGATATTATAAATTGAAGAAATCATAACCTGAGTTAATATCAATAAATATTTTACTTTGTAATTCCAACACTAATACATATGTGAATACTCACAATATTATTTGTAGCTATACAAAATTCTACTCAGTTATTTTCCACTTTATAATATTAATGTTGAATATTTCAGTGAGAAACTTCTCACCATAATATTCCTTGGTTTTATTGCATACAGTTAGCTGCATAAAAAACTTTTCTTTAAGTTTTTCTCCTTTATACCGGATTGACTAAAACATGTTTAGTGAATGGAAATCCACCGGATATTGTGTGCTAATGCTTTTCATGACTATGAGATTGTTCAAATCACAAAATGTTATGATTTGATCTCAACCCTTTATATTTTTCTCACCAATGATTATGAATATCGTGTCTATTGCAAAATATCATGCCATTTTTCTTTTGAAACAAAATTAATTTTATCTCAAAGTAATTAGAAATTCCTTTCAAAATTACACTTAGCACACCCATCATATTCATGTTTATTAAATTCGTCAATCTATCTCATAGATCTTAAATTTAGTAAGACCCTTTTATATTGAATTTAATTTTTTTCAAATATTTTCTATGAGGTATCTTTCTTTTAATTGGGATTAGCCAAATTAAAAGATCATAATCACCCCCCACTTACTTCAAAGTCCATTCACTTTACATAATAAAAAATAAATTACTTCTCGTTTCATTAACACGATTCACTTAATACTCATACTTGTAATATTTTCTGATTACTCCAATAATCAAAATCAATTATAATTTATCAAAAAAAATGTTAGGTCATCCAATAACAACACCAAGCAGTTGATATGACAAGTTTTTCAACTTCATCATTATCATTTGTTCGTAATTGATAATTTTTTTTATCAATAACACCTTGTGAATATAAAATATTCATATCAGCGTTTTCTGTGAAAACATTCATTTTCCTTGTGATTTATAAAATCACTCCAACTTATTCTCAAGATAAAATTTGGGAGTCAAAATGAATATTCTCTTCTATCATGGATTTATATGATAATCCAATATAATATATTTATGAGTATTATTATCTTGCTTTTTCACATTGTGGTTATTATCTTGGAACATCGATAAATATTTCACAAAGTAAAAAATTACATCAAATTACTCATATGACATTATTCAAATATTAAGTATGAACTTTATGTATCTCTGATACATCAAAAACGTTTCTACTTTTTCGAACACTTTGCTGATGTTTTGCCGCTAAACTTGTGTGTTTTGAATGCAAATAACACGGAATAACGTTGTTTTCAGCATAATTACTTTGGTGTCTCGTTTTTGTGCAGAAAATCAACTTTTGGGAAAATATCCGGAAACGAAGGGAAAGTCCATATTTTACCCGAAGACTACTGGAGCTAGAAGATGAGTCGGAGAGGGGCAAGGGGGTGCCCTCACCACCCCCAGGCGCAGCCAAGGTGGGCCCGCGCCTGGGCATGGTGAGCCCACCTCGGGCACCCCCTCGGACTCCTCTTTCGACTACATATGCCCCGAAACCTAAAAACCCGAGGGGGTTCGATCATTTTCTAGAAACAAGTCCGTAGCTCCGCTGCCATCGCGAATCCTTTTTCGGGGTTCAGAAACTCCATTCTGGCACCCTGCCAGGACGGGGAATTGGAGGAGATCATCGCCATCGTCAACACCAACGCCTCTCCATCGACCATCCATGTGTGAGTAATTCCCCTGCTGTAGGATGAAGGGGATGGTAGGGATTGGATGAGATTGTTCATGTAATAATGTCGTGGTTGTTAGGGCATTGTGCCTAGTATCCTCTATTTACTGCTATTGACATTCTTGCAACTTGTTATGCTTAATGCTTGTCATTTTGGGCCCGAGTGTCATGATCTTAGATCTGAACATGTTATTCAATCACGATGATAATTATTGTTTCTTGATCATACCTGCAAGTTGTTTACACATATCGTTTTTCGGAACCCGAGGCCCCGAAGTGACGGAAATGGGGACAACCGGAGGGGATAGCTGTGATGTGAGAATCACATGTGTTCACAGAGTGTTAATGCTTTGCTCCGGTGTTCTATTAAAAGGAACACCTAAATTACCAGTAGTTCCCTTGAGACCCCGCTGAAAACGGGCTGGTAGGACAAAATATGTTGTGCAAGTTCTCATTGCGAGCACGTACGACTATTTACGGAACACATGGCTATGGTTACTTAGTGCTTGGATGTTTTATCCTATTTATCTGCAATGCTTATGTCTTGATTATTATATGAACTATCTTATCCATGCAACGCCCGTTCATCTATCCCTATGCCTACAGTATTTAATCCCGCAGTTTACTTCAAACACTATTGCTGCTGTTTTCCTTTCACTACTGCTGCTACTATAAAAGTGTTACTACTGATAAACCACTACGAACAATTCGAATTTCAGGTGCAGGTGAATTGACAACTCACTTGTTGGCTCACAATATTCTTTGGCTCCCCTTGTGTCGAACCAATAATTTGGGTTTTACTTCCCTCGAAGACTGTTCCGATCCCCTATACTTGTGGGTTATCAAGACTATTTTCTGGCGCTGTTGCCGGGGATAATAGCTTTATTTGCGATCTCACTGGGGAGTACTATTATCTAATGCCAATCATTCATCATTGGTAAGACTTGTGATGGAAAGTTTCCTATATTACCATCCACTACAAGAAGAGGTACAACTCTGAACACCTATTTTGCTCTTGATTCACCGTCTGTTATGAGTAAGCTGCTTACACCACCACATACACATGCTACACGTGCTACTTCTGCTGAATATGAAAACACTTCAGATACTTTTGATGATGCTTCTACTGTGCTTGATGAGAGTGGTTCTCTCGGTCCTTTCTTAGATTCTACTATTGCTAAAGCTAGAAATATTGCAAAAAAGGGAAACTCCTGATAAAAATCCAGTTACTCCTGCTATTTCACTGAGCTTAGAGAGAATCCTAGTGATGATTTTTATGATTCCTATATTGAACTTAATGATGATCTTATTGATGAAATACATGCTATGAAGGATAGAGATGTTGTTATAAGTCTTATTGAAAGTCGTGTTGTTAAATATAAATTATCTCCTATTTCTAAGTTTGCCACTTCTCCCATTAATATTAGGGATAAGGATTTCTCTCTTGATTTATCTTATATATCTATTATTGAGAAAGAACCTTTTTATGGTACTGAAAATGAAAGTGCTATGAAACATATGAATGAGCTCTCCTCTTTGAGTATTTTATTCTCTAATGATCTTAAGAAACGTAGCTATTTTGTTGCTAAAATATTCCCTTTCTCATTAAAAAGATGAAGCTAAAACATGGTTTAATAATTTGTCTCCGGGTTCTATTGGTAGTCCTATTGGTTTGGTTAATGCTTTCTTCCAGAAATATTTTCCTGCTAGTGCTCAAAATGCTGCTTTACAAAATATATTTAATTTCAAGCAATTGGAAGGAGAGAAATTGCATGTATCTTGGGAAAGGTTATGTTCTTTAGTTAGGGCTACACCTGGGCATAAGCTAGAAAATAATGAACTTCTTGATATATTCTATAATGGACTAACTGTTGAATCTAGGACAAACATGGATAGTTGTGCTGGTTGTATTTTCAGGCAAAGAACTCGAGATCAAGCTGAGGAATTAATGGCTAAAATAAGCCAAAATCATGATGATTGGACTATGGTTGAGCCTGAGCCGACCCCTACTCCAGTATCAACACCAACACCAACACCCAAGAAGAGGGGAATGATTGAATTAAATGATGAAGTGATGAGAGAAGCCAAGAAATCTCTTAAAGAGAGGGGTATTAAATCTGAAGATGTGAATAATCTTCCATCTATAGAAGAATTATGTAAGACAATCCATCACTCATCCACCATTGAGGTAAACTCTCTCCAACATTTTGATAGTAGAGATATTACGTATAATAAACCTCCTGATCAATGTTTAGACGAATTTGATAATTATGTTATTAAGCAAGATAATTTTAATATGGAGTGCAAAATCACCTAATGGAAAACTCTAGAGCTATTGATAATTTGCAGGGTATTATAGAAATAACCTCTAATGATGTTAAAATTCTTGTTAAACACTTTCAAATGGTTCAAACTCAAATTGATAAACTTGCTGAAGTGCAAAAACATTTCCTAGTTAATGCTTATAAAGAAAAACATGCTTATGAAATAAGAACTAGAAGTGGTATTGCTACACAAGATCCTTTATATCCTCAGGGACATCCTAAAATAATTGAACAAGATTCTCAGCAGACTAATGACAATGTTATTCATACTAAGAAGAAAAAGAAGAAGAAACATAAAACTGCTGTAGAATCCTCTGAACTTGCTAAAGATCCCAATAGTATATCTATCTCTGATGCTGAAACTGAAAGTGGTAATGAAGAGAATAATGCTTCTGAAAAATAAGAAATTGAAGAGGAACCTAAAAACAAACTAAAAATACAAAGTACACTAAGGAAGATTTTGTTGCTAATAAACAAGGTAATGAGAGAGAACCTTGGGTACAAAAATCAATGCATTATCCTAATAAGAAACACAAATCAAAAGAAGAAGAACATTACAACAAGTTTTGTGAATGGATGAAACCTTTGTTCTTGCAAATTCTTTTAACTGATGCTATTAAATTGCCTTCTTATGCAAAATATATGAAAGATATTGTCTCTAACAAAAGGAAGATTCCTAATGAGGAAATTTCCCCTATGCTTGCTAATTACTCTTTGATGGCAAGGTTCCTAAGAAGCTTGGAGATCCTGGTATACCAACTATTCCCTGTTCTATTAAAAATAATTATGTTAGAACTGCTTTGTGTGATTTGGGAGCTGGAGTTAGTGTCATGCCTTTTACTCTCTATAAAAGACTCCTAGAAAAATTGATACCAACTGATATATATTTGCAAATGGTTTATAAATCCACTGCTATTCATTTGGGTATATGTGAGGATGTTCCCGTTCAAGGTGCTAATAATTGTCTGGTATTAACTGACTTTGTTATGTTGGAAATGCGTGAAGATGATATTATGTCTATTATTCTTGGAAGACCTTTTATTAATACTGCAGGGGCTGTTATTGATTGCAATCAAGGAAATTTTACTTTTAATGTTAATGATAAAGAGCACAATGTTTATTTCCCAAGAAGATTGATAAGAAATATGGTCTAAATTCAATTGAAAATATTGAGACCATCAAGATTGGAGAATTTAATTGTCCTATTCCAAAGCCATCCAAAGAATATGAGAACGTCATGGTTGGGACTATATCAATCAAGGTTGAGGTAACATAAATATTTAGTGAGAAACAAAGTTTTATTTCATACAAAATTATTTTGGTAGCAAGACTTGATCAACCTTGTTAACAAAGTGATTTTAAATGAAGGAAACAATGTTATGACTACATGTTCGTTATGTTTTCTTATACACATTCTCGTTTTTGTTGTGATTCCATAAAGTATATCATGTTTTCATATTGTTTTTACGATATTCACTCATGCCCACACACGTTTTCACCTCGTTTTCCATCGTCTACACACGTTTTCGCTACCCCCAATCATGTTTTCCATATGTTTTCCTCCGTTTTCAGTGGGTATATGTTTAGTAGAGTGTCTTAGAACTGCTGTAGGTTTGGTTTCGCTGACGTTTTCCATAATTCTATCTTCATTTTCCAGCGATATTATAATTAATTAAAACTCTGGAAAAGTCCTAAAAATAAAGTTTCTCGAATATTCTGAAAAGTTCATATTCGAAGTTTTTGCGTAAAAAGGGGCACAAAGCCACCTGGGGTGACCTCGGGGGGAACCCAGGCCAGCTCACCATGGTCAGGCGCGGCCTGCCCCTGGGGCGCGCCTGCCTATGGTGAGGGAGCCCCCTGGTCCCCCACTTGCTCTCCCACCTACCACACTTTCCTCTTTCCCGTAGAAACTCACCTAGTTCATCCAAACCCAAGTTCTTGATATTCTTCCTCGTGATTTTCAATCTCCTTGGCCAGCTCATCTTTTCTGCTGAGATTTGGGGCAGTTGTTCTCCGGTATGCGACTCCTCCGATGATCCAAATAGAATTTTGTTTAGTGGATTATTTCTTGTGTATTTTGCTGCCGTAGGTGACAGGTTATGTGAGCTTGCATGCTTGTTTGATGCTTGATTAAGTTAGTTTTGATGCATGTTTAGTACTCATACAAGTCCCTATGGTAGTTGCTATCATACAGTTGCTCCAAATAATTTTGTTACGATATTTGTTAAAAATTTCAGAATAGGAGGATGAAGAACCATACCTTTGGAGAGATGTTTGTAAGTGAGGCACCAAGGGCATCTAGGCCCTCAAGATCAGCTGCGAGAGAAAGAACATCATATAAATACAATCTTCTTGCCTCCGATATTGGGGAGAGGGATGATGGAGATGCTAATCCATCCACTTTTCCATGCGATGAATTTTTGCAGGAAGCGGGGATTCTAATTGATTTAAAGTTTCTTGTTAACAATGTTGGCTTAACAACTTATATGCAGGAGGAGCATGCTCAATACGCTATCCTCACAAAGACTTCCGTTAAAAGTTTTGAGCTCCAAAATCGTTCCTATGGGCCAATTGTTTCAACTTGCTAATAGTGTATATTATGTCATTTTGATCTTAACATGCATTGTCCTATTCATAGTAGGGTATGGCATTGTGGTAGCCCCCTCTGACCGTTTCATTTGAATCAACTTGGCACATGCTCACACATGCTAAGACTGAAAACAAAAAGTCAATAAGCCTCGATGATTTATTTTGCCTCAGAGTTCTAGTATCAATTTTATGCCTCAGTTAATTTTACTTTGTCGCAAACATGATTATGGTAATTATTGATCTCTTGATTGTCGCTTCCCAGTCTATTGCTAGCCTTCACTTGCACTGAGTATGAGCTCTACTCGTGCCTCCAAATCCCTGAAAACCAAGTTATTCCACACAGTCCACTATAAATTCCTATGCATGGTATTTCCTGCCATTCTAAGTAAATTTGCATGTGCTACCTTTAAAACCTTAAAAATACTTCTTGTATTGTGACACTTTTTTAGCTCATGAGGAAGTAGTATTGTGTTTGTTATCTTCCATGCTAAATTAAGTACCCACCTGACTTGCATGCTTTATATGCTCATCATTAATAATGCAAAGAGCTGGTTAGACCACTATAACAGAAAAATAATGAAAAATGGGCACTTGCCCATGGTATGTGAAAGTTGGCAGGCACCCGAGGATTCGGTTAACCATGGTTTGTGAAAGCAAAAGTTGTGGGGAGTGTCAAGATATATATATATGTGCATGATATAATTTCTTAATTCGGAACCGCTCTCACTTGTTTAGTATGGAAGATAATAAGCACTCTATTGCCATTTGTTGACATGAACAACCACCTCTCAAAATTGTTTTACTTCTGTTTCATGAAAAATGAAAAGCTCTAGCGCATGTGAATCCCTGCTTCCCTCTGCGAAAGGCCAATACTTTACTTATAGGAAGAGTCTCCGCCATATTCTTTGAGTACCTTCTTGAGAGCATAATTGTCATTCTTAGTGTGATGTGTTTGTCCCAAAGCACCGTTGATTGTGATATAATCTTGATACTTGCATCTTTTGATATCTTTACTTCTATTCTTCCCATGAAATTCAGAGGTGTCCTGGCAGTTATGTTTTGCCCCACACATAAGGGCAAGCGAGATACCACTTTATCAGATCCGATTATGAATATTACAATCTTGCAAATAGTTATGCTTCATGTTGTTTATTATTAATATGTTGTTATCTCTTCATGGTTTGCATAGCTATTAAGTAACAGTATCTTGCATGTATCTTATCATGAGCATAATTAAGTATTTGATCATATAGTGAGTATATTTACATCATATGAAGCTAATGTGTTCGTAAACGTTCTTTTATCGCACTCAGTTGTTAACTGAATTGCTCGAGGACAAGCAATAAGATAAGCTTGGGGGGAGTTGATACGTCAAAAACGTATCTACTTTTACGAACACTTTGCTGATGTTTTCCCTCTAAACTTGTGTCTTTTGAATGCAACTAACATGAACTAACGCGGTTTTCAGCAGAATTACTTTGGTGTCTCGTTTTTGCGCAGAAAATCAACTTTTAGGAAAATACCCGGAAACGAAGGGAAAGTCCATATTTTACCCGGAGACTCCCAGAGCCAGAAGATGAGTCGGAGAGAGGCAAGGGGGTTCCCTCACGACCCCTAGGCATGTCAAAGGTGGCCCCGCGCCTGGGCATGGTGAGCCCACCTCGGGCACCCCCTCAGACTCCCCTTTCGACTACATATGCCCCGAAACCTGAAAACCCGAGGGGGGTCGACCGTTTTCCGGAAAGAAGTCCGTAGATCTGCCGCCATCGCGAATCCATTTTCGGGGTTCAGAAACTCCATTCTGGCACCCTGCCGGGACGGGTAATTGGAGGATATCATCGCCATCGTCATCACCAACGCCTCTCCATCGACCATCCATGTTTCCCCCATCCATGTGTGAGTAATTCCCCGCTGTAGGCTGAAGGGGAGGGATGGTAGGGATTGGATGAGATTGTTCATGTAATAATGTCGTGATTGTTAGGGCATAGTGCCTAGTATCCTCTATTAGTGCTATTGACATTGTTGCAACTTGTTATGCTTAATGATTATCACTTTGGTCCCGAGTGCCATGATCTCATATCTGAACATGTTATTGAATCACGATGATAATTATTGTTTCTTGATCATACCTGCAAGTTGTTTAAACATATCGTTGTCCGGAACCCGAGGCCCCGAAGTGACAGAAATTGGGACAACTGGAGGGGATGGCTGTGATGTGCGGATCACATGTGTTCATAGAGTGTTAATGCTTTGCTCCGGTGTTCTATTAAAAGGAACACCTTAATTACCAGTAGTTCCCTTGAGGCCCTGCTGAAAACGGGCTGGTAGGACAAAAGATGTTGTGCAAGTTCTCATTGCGAGCACGTACGACTATTTACGGAACACATGCCTATGGTTACTTAGTGCTTCGATTCTTTATCTTATTTATATGCAATGCACATGTCTTGATTATTATATAAACTATCTTATCCATGCAACGCCGGTTCATCTATCCCTATGCCTACAGTATTTAATCCCGTTGTTTACTTCAAACACTATTGCTGCTGTTTTCATTTCACTGCTGCTATTATTTTATTGCTGCTACTATAAAACTGTTACTACTGATAACCACTGCGAACAAGTCCACTTTGGGGTGCAGGTGAATTGACAACTCACTTGTTAAGGCTCACAAATATGCTTTGGCTCCCCTTGTGTCGTATCAATAAATTTGGGTTTTACTTCCCCGGAAGACTGTTGCGATCCCCTATACTTGTGGGTTATCAATCTCATACATAAATTCCACGACAAGGTGATGAGTTGGAAACATTTGCATGTTGCCCCTTTCATTCAATTCTCTCCAAAGATTCACAATATTAACTTAATATAATTTCCACATCTCTTTTATGAAAATACATTTTTTATCCTTAATCCAATGGGTTTAAAACACATGGAGTAAAATGTGGAAATATACTACTAATAAACTTATTGGTTTTATGCAAAACCTTATAATCAATTATGCTTCATGCTTGAGCAAAATCGTTTACTAGGAATCGTTTAAATAACTCTAAGTTAATTAATGACATAGTCGCAACTTAAACAAACAAACAAAATATTTTGTTTGGTGGGTCCGAGAATTTTTGTTTCACGCTATCACTTCACCACACAAAGACATTTGACAATTATAGCATTGCTTAAATCCTTGTCTCACAAAGAATTTATTATCACGATAATTTTGAATCGCTCAAAATTTATCATGAGTAATTATTAACTAAGAAAATACTTTTTGTCAATCTATGTTATAATTTCTATTAAGTCCTTTTTTTACTTCAATAAAAAAATTGATCTCAAAGATGTAGCAATTGACATCAGAAATTATAGATATGTTTAAGACGTATCAGGGATTTGAGCCTAGGGTTTCCTTGTGGAACCTAGGCATCTTATTGCTTACTTGTGTTTCTTGTAAAAGATTCGTGGTGATTGGGAGCCCCCAATTCATTTGTGGGTGTGTGCACCAAGCTCCTTGTAAAGACTCCGTATTCCGCCTTGAAGGATTCCGATAGTGGAATGTGGACTAGACCTTTGTGGCGATGTTCAACGGAGAATATGGCAAGGCCTTGGTGGCGTTAATTAAGCCTGTTGTGGTAGAGCTCGCACCCCTCCAACGAGAAGTACTCTCCGAGGGACTCGGGAATAAATCCTTGTCTCCACATGCTTTCACTCTAGTTCCTTCGGTCCTTTAGTTTTACTCGTTGCTTGTATCTTTCTTACTATCGATCATATAACCCGGTCTCCCAAAATAATGGGTAAAATAGAAAACCTATCAAGATCGTACCATTTCCTTGAGAATTCCACTTGAGAAAGATGATAAAGATCTTCACTCTCTCCAGTTGGATCTCCTTTCTCGATTGTGCTTGCTAGCACATGCTCTGCTTGATGAAGACTTGCAAATTGCTCCCCATACACCACTACGGGAGAGACCCTTTTGGAAAATCTTCATATGGCCACAATCTCCAAATGGGTGGCAAGCATCAAGCATAGGATTTCTCCGAGATTTCTGCTTGATGCATGATGCTTGCCACCCATTTGGAGATTGTGGCCATATGAATATTTTCCAAAAGGGTCTCTCCCATAGTGGTGTATGGGGAGAAATTTGCAAGTCTTCATCAAGCAGAGCATGTTCTAGCAAGCACAATCAAGGAAGGAGATCCAACTTGAGAAAGTGAAGATCTTTATCATCTTGCTCAAGTGGAATTCTCAAGGAAATGGTATGATTTTGATAGGTTTTCTATTTTACCGGTCCCATGCTTTTGGGAGACCGGGTTATATGATCGATAGTAAGCAAGATACAAACAACAAGTAAAACTAAAGGACAGAAGGAACCAGAGTGAAAGCATGTGGAGACAAGGATGTATTCCCGAGTTCCTCGGAGAGTACTTCTCGTTGGAGGGGTACGAGCTCTACCACAATAGGCTTAATCAATGCCACTAAGGCCCCGCCCTATTCTTCGTTGAACATCGCCACAAAGGTCTAGTTCACATTCCACTATCGGACTCCTTCAAGGCGGATTACGGAGTCTTTACAAAGAGCTTGGTGCACACACCCACAAAAGAATTGGGGGCTCCCAAAATCACCACGAATCTTTTACAAGAAACACAAGTAGGCAATAAGATGCCTAGTTTCCACAAGGAAACCCTAGGATCAAATCCCTGATGCGTCTTAAACATATCTATAATTTCTGATGTCAATTGCTACATGTTTTCATGCCATTTGCTACATATTTTCTATACACTTTAATCAGTTTTGTGGATTTCCTCGGACTAGCCTATTAACAAGATACCACCGTGCCAGTTCCTATTTTCTGCTGATTTTGGTTTCAGAAAAGTTGTGCTAGAAATTCTCGGAATTGGACGAAACGAAATCCCAGAGTCCTATTTTCTGCCATGCACACGGAGGCCGGACCATAGGCCGAAAGGGCCCTTTCGCCTATTTAAGATCCTTCTGGGAAAACTGTCACATCCCAATTTTGCAATACCTGATAAAACAGTTGTTTTGCTAATTGCTTGACAAATAAACTTTGGTTGTGTTTGTTTAAGTGCAACTAAACAAACTAATTATATAAACTTGCAAACTTAAAAAGATAGCAAAGCAGTAAACTAAAAATATTCAACATATTATTCCAATGACCTTGGCAATATTTTCTAAAGTAAATATTGATCAAAGAGTTTTCCAAAACTATCTTATGAATCCCATACTTGTTGAATATTATTCCAAGGCCTAAATTAAGAAAGAGGAAACACTAAATAAATTTCCCTAAAAGATTATCAGGAAAAAGATGCATTCTTAGATGCTTCACCAAAATCTTATCAAATGTTTTTCCAACCTTACAAGCTTAAAAACAAAAGTATTGGAGAGCATTGACTTGCTATCCCTAGTCACATAAATATTTTGGCAAAGCATTGTTAAAGAAAAGCCAAGTGCCTTATTAAATTGAATTTCCAATATTTCCAGAAACAGGAAACTCAAACAAGTTACTATTGGAAACTTTCTTCAAATGATCTGAAATTAATACCAGTGCTTCCATATATCAAATAAGGAACACACACAAGTGGATACCAAAATTTGAATCCATTAAAGTCCTGAAAACATGATTTTTCTCCACAGCAACAATTGTAATTTTGAAAAAGTTTGTTCTACAAACTTTTTCAAAATGCCATGAAATAAATACCACATGCTATATATACTAAATAAGGATGAAAACCAAAATGGAACAAGTTTTTGAATAATTTAAGTTGCCAAAACCCCCTGTTTTCTAGACAGCACCTTTTAGAAATTTGAACAAGTTTGTTCTATGAAGTAACTCAAAATGACTTGAATTTTCTACCACACAAGGAACACACCAAATAAGGAATGTGTGCCAAAAATTATCATTTTAGGAAACTCCTAAGTAGTCAAATAAATTCAATGTCCATTTATGTCAGAATTGAAATTTGAACAACTTTGAACTATCAAGTTTATCCAATTGAGCCAATTTTCACATATGTTGTGCATCTCAACTAATAAGAATTTTGGGAAAAAGGATTTTAAATTTAGACTTTGTTTTCCTAGTGAAAACCACATTTTTCAGAGAGGAAAAGGATCTCTTTGTAAATAGCCAGGGACCTAATTGTAATCCGAGTCACTCCTTCTTCTTCCTAGCTCCTCTGTAGATGCAGTGCCCTATGCCATTGCTTTGAGTGGAAGGTTTCTAGGTGGATAAGAACCCCCCATGTGCACAGGTCTGCTATCTGCCCCCTCTCTCTCACCCCCTCGAGCTCTCTCTCTCTCTGCATTTTTTCCCCAATCGGAACCCTAGCCGAATAGGCTCGCCGTCGATCGGCCGATGGAGAGCACGCCGCCGGTCGCCGTTGGGCTCTTCCTCTCCGCCTCGACGTGCTTGTCCTCCATGCAGAAGGAATCGAGGCGGAAGGCCGCGAGGAGCCCGCGCCGTCCGTTTTCGTCTTCGAGTCCGGCGAACTCCGGCGAGGGATCACCGTCGCCTCGTTCCTCCTCCGCCTTCACCGTGTGTCCCCTCGCATTCATGGTGAGCAGGCGCACCTCCCGTCCCCTTTCCCCTCTCCCTCTCGCTCTAAATCCCTCGCCGCGCCGTGCTCGTTTTCGGCCGCCGCGCGCCGTCGTCGCCGGCCGCTCTCCGGCGGTTCCCTGGAAGCGGCGTTGCCCCTGGATGCTTCCCCGTGTCGTTTGCAACAGCGTGGGTGCCCTTGAATCGCGAAACGGTGCACGGTATCGACGGATTGGGACCTCGCCGGAGTTCCTCCCGCCGACGAGGGGCGTCACGCTGGCGTCGGCTTGGCCTTGACCCCGCGCAGGGACAGTCAAACCTTCCCGTGGGGCCTCGCCTTGCCTGCGTGGCTGCCGCGTGGCCGCCTGGCCCACTGGTCAGCGGCAGAGGCTAGATCTGCTCGCGGTAAAGATGGATCTGGCCGGCCCAGTTGCGGATCTGGCCCATCCATAGTTGTTTTTCCATTTAAATTTTTACAGAAATTGTACCTGTTTACTTTTGGCCCTAAAAGCTAACCTAAAAGATGAATTTGACCAAGAAAACATTCAAAGTGGTAAATCAACTAAATCTAAACCATCTCCAATTTGTAGATCTAGATTTGGATGAATATGTTAGACATGAAAAATGTTTTGGTAACATGTACCAGAAACAAAAAAAAATGAGCACCATTTTAATTTCACAACTCAGAATGAGGTGTATCCAATTGCATTGGAAAGCCCTTGAAATTTCCTTACAGGAGCAATTAACCTTGCTTCCAAATTCCTAGCATTTGTGAAATGGCGTGCAATTTGGTAAAACACCAGAGAGCACTTTGGTGATTTTTATAAAATCATTAAAAATGATTTTTGATGAAAACTCAACTGGATGGTCTTGTGTATGTTTAGGGCTATCCAAACCTAGCTGGGTTTAATTTTTAGAGCATAATAGAAAATTTGGTGGACAGATCTTTAATTTGCATGTTTCTGCCATTTTGGCATTTTAGGTAATTAATTTGTGTGAATATATTTTTATGTTGCAATATTGTTTTCTAGCATGTACAAGTTGTGTGAACTTGTTTTATAAGGTTTACTTAGCTATTTTAGCATGTGAGAAGGAATATGATTTATGAGAATGGCATATGTTTTATCTCTAGTTTATACTTGCATAGAATTTTTGAGTGATAAATTATGTGCAAGCACTTGGATTGTTGTGTTGAGAGATTAGGTCGAGTACCATGTTGGTACTTATATTATGTTGGTATCACCTCTGCTAGCCTGCATTTGAGTTGGTAGAGAAGCATGAGTAGTTTAGTCATCACTATGCAAATGTTGGAAAAATTCTCTCATGTGTAGAATTTTTGGCATAAACATTTGTGGTTGTGTAGCCACATATTTTTGTGTTGTGTTCATAGGACCAGTAGCATTTTGATGATGTATTTATGAGTACTTGACCCCTGAAGTTTTCACTTGTGTGGAAATAATAGCATGAGTAGCATTACCTTGCTTATGTTAACATCCTATTATTTTCTACTAGTATGGTTATTCCACTAGATGCTAGTTTAGTATTTTGTTAATTTTTATCAAGTGTGACCAGAGGCCTTGTGACCTCTTAATGATTTGATATGCTAGTGGAACACCCACTGGTGTCATTGCATTTTTGGTGGAAACATTATTTCCCCCACACTAGATGTGTTTCTTTTATATAGTTCTCTAACTAATGAGTGCCTAGTATTTTTGCTTGGGTTTTTGAGTGCTAAATGAAAATGTGTATGTTATGTTTGTAAGTGGTTGTAATCATGTGTGGATTTCTAGGAAAAATCCATCTTTGGAGTGTTGTTTGATTCCTCTAGTAATGCCCCTTTTTATTACCACTAGTATGTAGGAGTTGCCCTGCAAATGAATGCCTTGTTTTATTAAATGGGATATTTTTGTTATAGAAAGTATAGATGTTTTTCACTCCTGTTTTTATGACATGGACCCTCTGGTTGTATTTCAGTTACTTGATTGAAATCCTCCATTGATTCTTCATGTTTGAGTAGTACTAGTTTCCTTAGCAGTTTTTGTATTGAATTATTTTTCCTGCCAACTTGTGTTTGGTGGATATTTGTGTATCCTTGCATGAGGACATGTTTTCATTTCCCATTATGATAACATGGTTCCTTGTTTGCATTTTAGTACTTTACTTATTATCCTTGCTTGCATAGCAAACCCTTAGTAGAAGCATGTCACTAGGATTCCTCCTTTTTAGCCATTGTTTCTATTGTTCTCACCATGAGAATTGTGTGTTTTGTGATGAGTCTATTGCCTTGTTGCACTTGTGTAGGCTCACTGATTTGTAAAAGCCACTTTTGCAAATCACGTGTTATATTTATTCTTGATGTGAATTTAGGCTTAGTAGAATAGCTACCTTTTCTTTTTGTGGTTTGGTTGATAGACCCATTGTCATGATTAATATTGTGCATGTTTTGTATACTCTTAGTAGTCTCACCCTTGTGAAACTAAGTTTATTTTGGGTTTATTAATATCTTGGTATGAGAGTGGCACACCCACTGAATCCATGATATTGAGGTTGTGAGATATGTTCCTCCAACCTTGAGTTGTCTTATTAAATGGCATATCTGCCAAGTGTGTTTGTTTGATTGTTTGCCTAAATTAATAATTGGGTGATTGGTTATTATTAGTTTCCTTGCTGTATGTATTTTTATGTATTGTTGCTTGCCTTGATTGGTTCTGAATGTGTGTCCTTTATTCTATTTACGACATTAGAAAACGAAGAGGAAGGAAGTGTCGGGAAGCTCTGTTTCAAGTTCCAGTCACTCCAAAACCAGGGACACAAGGAGTTACCAGGCAAGCCATCCTGATGCTTGCTGATACAATACTTATCATTATCTATCATGCATGTTTTACCTCTAAAGTTTTACCAAAACTTGATTATCAAAACAATTTTTGATGTGGCTATTACTACTATACTAGAATATAGGTTACTATTATGCCAGTAGTTAAACTTGGTTATACCAAGCCCATAAGCCACCATATGGTATTTATTACCATCAAATATACTAGTCCCTAAGTGGACACCCTAAAATTGTGCTTTTACAAAACAAAGGCTTTATGGAAAACCCGGTGCAAAGGTGAGACCTTGTCCACGGGAGGATTGTGAAGGAGTCATTTTTGGAAAAGTGTTTGTTTCAAAAATGACACATAACCTAGTCTTCGCTGGACAACCAAGACGTACTGCCACCCTACCTCAACATGGGAACGGGGCCAGGATTGAAACTTGTTCTTGTTAGTGGATGGTCTATCTCAATGTGCTATAGGGGATGAGATCCTCTGAACCGAAATGTTGCCAAGTTGTTAAACAAGAGACATGCAAAGTGTGGGATTGTCGCACCCTGACTTCTAGGGGATACTCACCGGCCGAACTGGATAGTAGATGCTTGGATTACGGGGCCTAACTGCTCCCGCATCCTCTTACGAGTAGGCCAACACTTATGTGCGACAACCAAACTCTACTATTCCATCGTCGATGTAAACTATCCCATAGAAATCAGGACACTACCATTGACGTACTTCATACCATACACACATGGTACGTCAACGGCGTTAAACGGAATGATACCACAACATATCTCTAAGACACAAAATATGGAAATAAGTTGCAACTGGCCCTCACTAGGGCAGAGAATAGCAAATACAATCATTCAGAGGACACATATCCCAACATATCATCATTACATAGCAGCGGAAACAAACAAAGTGTCTGAGTACAGACAAGAACCAAATAGGCCTAAGAGGCCGGCAATGAAAAGAAGACGGAGCCCATCCACGTAGTCTCGGATCCTGCCCGGGTCCGCTATCTACTCGTCAGCAGTCTCGTCGTAATCCACGTAGTAGCCACCATGGAGATCCTCGGAAACAGTCGTCTGCGGAAACCACAGCCCCAAAGGGGTCAGTACATCCAAGTACTGGCAAGCAAGACTCACAGTTCACCAAAGTGTAACCCGTCAACACACAGCACAGATGCTTTGGGTCAACGGAAGAAAGGGGATATAAAGATGCTGCAACTGGCTGCTCTAACCAACTACAGAGTTACTACCACTTCCGTCTAACAGAAAGAAGATAAGATCGCGTATCGTAACCAACTGAAAGTAACTCCAAACAAACCCATCCTGGATCTCGCCCCTTATCCAAAGAAGCAATCCGAGGATAACTCACACAGTTGGATTAATGATTGTTCAGATTATTGTGTCAATAAGCCTATTACTAGTCAAGTTGTTATTCATTGGGTGTAAGGTTGTTAATCATTAGGTTTAAGTTGTCCTGAGTACTTGTTAGCCAGTACTTTCACCAAGTAATCCATAACCGCGGAAAACACGGCTTCTCGAGAAGATTTATCCCTGCAGGGTTGCACCAATTTGGCCGTACACGCAAGAATAACCCGCCAGATGGGATGCCTCCCACCAAGCGGGGCACTCTACACAACTCAACTCTTCTTCGCATCAAGCCCAAAGCACCTTGGGCGCACGGCTAATCGAGCCCCGAAGAAAAGGGACCCTCATAGCACTCTAAGACCGTGTCCCCCTATATGCCGACTACGAAAGTTCCACCCGGGTACCAAGGGCTCGCAAGATCATGCATGCAGCAAATGGAAAACCCGAACTAAATGAGGCGATTTGGACGAGATGCGAATCGAGTCAAATTGAGGGGGGCGCCCATACTCGCTTCCCACATGCGGGTAGTGCGCTCATCATGGATCAGTAGACAAGACCCTTTTCCTATTAGGGTCGACACTAGCAGGCCTCAAAACCACTTAGGGCCTCATGCTGGTGCCTTATTATCAAATTATTATTACCATTAGCATTAACAGGATTGATTGATTAACATTGAGCCCCCGGTACAATAATAATATAGTAAAAGGAGTAACCGACAATAGACTCGAGCAAAAGCAACCCTAAGCATGCTAGGTAAGACTAAGGCAACAAGCAAGGGGTTTTAGGTATGGAGGTGAGGCAATATCAGGGTTCAGGGTATCATGTGATAGGTTCGGAGAACAAGCAACGATACATATGGCTAGCAGAAGTAGACAACGGAAAGTATCGGTAACCAATGTTGAAAGGAACACAGTGGTTCATGTGAGTGATAACTTGCCTGCAAACTCAGTAGCCTGGTACTGAGCTAAAATCCTCTGAAGTAGAATCGTAAACCTCGTCGGTCTCAACGTCGTCGTCTATTCGAGAAGAAGCAAACAAACAATCGAAAAGAGACGAACAATCAATACATGATATAATGCACAACCATGGGATGATGCATGGCAAATTAATTGATGCATCAAAATAAACTAGTTGACAAGATAGCAACATGATTAAATGGACCCATATGCAATTGGATTGCATATGGAAAGCCCATGAATTATGGTTGAATTAATTGTTCTACAACTAATCATCATGCGTAAGTGAATTAGCATGATGCATGGATGATGAAAACAATAAGATAACAACAATAGAGGCAAATAGAATGAAATTTACCAAGTGTGGAAATTCATTTGTCAAGTTAAGGAATTTTGGTTACTTAAAGGTGTCACTCAAGCATTTGTTGTTTTCACCAAGTTTAATTGTTCAAAACAGAATACAAAGTTCATATTTGAAAAGGTTATACTTTTATGGTTTGAAAACATATTTTATATGTCCCAAAAGAATTTAATTTGATCAAGTTTTGAATTTAACAATATTAAATGATTTAAACAAGGTTTAAATTATTTAACCAATTTTAATTATCCAAAACAGGTAACAAAGTTTATATTTGGATAGGTGGTTTAATTTTGCATGGAAAACATATTTCATTGGTTGAAATTGGATTTAAAATGAGCAAGTTATTAATTTGGCAATTTTAAATGCAATAATTAAGAAACAATTGTTTTCTGCAATTTAAATTATTCAAAACAGTACACAAAGTTTATATTTGGAAAGTACATGAAAAGTTTATTGGAAAACATATTTAGTTTGTGGAATTTGGAATTTTTATGCCCAAGTTATGAATTTTGCAAGTTTAAGTGAATTAAACAATATTTCAAATATTTCACCAATTTAAAATATTTAAAACAGTAAACAAATTTTATATTTGGATAGATCATTTAATTTGGGACAGAAAACATATTTAAAAAGTTAAAATTGGAGTTAAGATGAATTAATTATGCATTTTACAAATTAAGATACAAATCTGCCATTTTTATCACCTCTAAGGACTTAGGAAAAATATTTCAGGGGTCTAGAATTAAATAGCAGGGGCCTGTTAGTGATTTCTATGAAGTGCTGTGACAAAACAATTGAAAAATAAAAAGGTGGTTTTATTGTGGGAGGGGGGATTCGAACCACCCACCTCCTGCTGCGCAAAGGGGACAGGAACCAGTGGGCTAGTGCTCTGTGTGTTGAAAGGAAGGGAGCAGCGGGGGGTAAGAGGTGTGGCTGCGGGATGTTTCTGAATCTGCACGCTAACTGCTAACTGAACCTGTACTGCTCGCGACAGAGAACAAAAGGAGGGCAGCGATCGATCGCCGGCGGGCAGCGACGTGATGTTGCGGTCGTGGGGCGTGTGGTGCTGGTGAGTTAGAGGGAGGAGAGGCGAGGGGAGGGACCAGAGGCGAGGAGCGCACCTTGGGTGCTCGACAGGAAGGAGGCGGATCGGTGCAGAGCAGGTCGGGGTGGAGCGATGCAGGAGGTTGGCGGCGACTTAGAGGGGATGGCGCCGGAGCTGTGGAGCCTCCCGGCCGCTGCCGCGAGGTGGAGGAGGAAGAGGGCGGCCGGGGGTTCCATTCCCGCCCGCAGCTTGGCCGGAGGGCGACGCCAATGCCGGCGATCGCCGGTGGAAAAGGAGGGGGCTTTCGGGTGGTACAGGTACAAAGAGATGGGAGAGGAGAGAGTGGAAGAAAGAGGGAAGAGTGGAGGCGGGGAAGAAGAGATGGAGGGAGAGAAACTAGGGTTAGGGTTGGCAGGAGCCCTAGGGCTAGATATAGGAGTAGGGGGAGGAGCATCGGCCGTTGCCTGTTTCTCTGAACCACGTGGGGGTGCTGGATGTTCTTCCGTACGGGAGGTTGAAGAAAGGGGGTGCTCGAAGGGGTATGGGCTGGGAGAAAAATTTGTTGGGCTGGGCCTCCTCTCTCTCTCTTTGCTCTGTTAGTTTTTTTATTTATTTTTCTTTGCTTCTCTCTTTTTTTTTTGCTGACTAGAAATAGGAAGAAAGGAAGATGGTTTGTGGGGTAGAAAAATTAAGTGAAACTTATGTAAGTTGATTAGGTCAACATCATCATTGTATCAGCTTTTGTTTTCAAAATATTTGATTCATGTTAATGTTTGGAAAAAGAAAATGAATTCACTTTTAAATTTGAATTAAGGGATTAATTGAATTGAAGCAATTCAAAAGCATTGTTTAAAAATTCATGTTTATTTGCTACCAAATGAATGTTGGTTTTGTAAGTTTCATAATTTCAAAAATGGTTTGCTGTTTGGGTTTTTATTTGAATTTGGAAAGGGATTTGAAGTGAATTGTTGATTAAGTGATTTAGTAAAAGTAACATTTAATTAGTTTTTGGAACCTCAAGTTATTTTGAAACAAACTGATTGGAGTTGTTTTGTTTCATTACTTTCAAATGGTTGCTATATGGAAAAAGGCAATTGAATTTGAATAAATTTGGATTAAGTGAACTATTATAAACCACAATTTTAAATAGTTGAACCTTAGGGATTTAATGGAAACAATTTATTGTTTTATTTTGAAATGTTCATTTGGAAATTGTAACATCACAAGGATGAAACAAAAGGTTTGAATTTTGGTTTGAAATTCAAATAGAAAACAAAGGAAAACAAAGGAAAACAAATGAAAACAGAGGAAAACAAAAGGAAAACAAGCAAAACAATTGCAATCAACATGATGCCATGATGCAAAACATAAAATAACAGAGAGCAAAACATTCTAATGGCTATTTTTCATGCTTGGGATGTTACATGGATTAATTTTCCCTCCGGATGCATCAGTTGGGTTCCTGACGTGGCGGTGTGTGACGCAATGCCGGGGAGCAAAGTCCCGATTGAAGAGATAGTCATGTACTGGCTTGACCAAGGTGGAGAGTGCGGACCAGTTATCCGATGTTTGCATACTGTTGTGAGCAGTCCGTGGATGATTCCCGGCGGATCTTCTGGATCTTGTGGATTGTGTACACCTCTGCAGAGTAAAACTATTCGGAATAGCCGCGTCCTCGGATATGGACGGTTGAATGGCCATGTAGCTAGCATTGTGTCAATGTTTTCAAAAAGGAGTTTTTTGAAAGGAAGTGTTGAACTTGTGAAGTTCGGAAAGGAATGAAAACTTATACCATGGAGGTATCGTCGATGATGAAAAGCCAGATGTTGCTATACAAAACAAAATGTTTTGCAAAGAAAACCTTTTCTACTCTGAGCAAGAATTCTAGAAGCTGATTCCAAGAAGTTTTGCAAATAGAAAATATTCTTTAACAAAGCTTTACAAAACCTCTTGTACATGTGATATCTACAAGAGAAATAAAACTATATTATTTTTCTTATGAAGTATCTTCTTCAACGAAGATACAGATTAACCTGACTGCAACTGTGGTGTCATCATATATGAACACCATTGATATTGAACCCTATTTATAGCCTACCTATTCCACCATATAAGCATATTTGCATGTTTGGTAAGTGACATGATGGATGTCTTGCTGAGTACATTCAAATGTACTCATTATGGTTTCGCCCCTGGTATCTACTTGCCAGACTTTGAGAAGGAGCCTCCGAAGGAGATCTATGAAGAGAAGTACGGAGCTGACGGCTTTGCGAACTAGGATCGTCTCTGGGTCAGCAGCCTGTAGGTTAAGGCGTGACTTGGGCTCATCTACGTTGTGTTTTAATTGTCTTCCGCTGTGTTTGATAAGTTTCATGCCCTATGTGGTAGTTGTGTTAAACTTGATCATGTGATCTTACAGAGTTGGTATCAGAGCCATCCTGACCTTAGGAGACCTTAGTTAGCATGGACGTCAGATAGGAAAGAAAAGTATTTTTGAGTAAAAACCTATTTACTATCTAAATTATTTTTATCTAAGGGAATTTTAGTATATTTTCCCTCCTTATTATCTTATCAAAAGATTCTAAAGGCATATCTCTCTCGGTTAAGAGTTTATTTCTTACTTGTTTGCAACTGCTCCGCTCTGTTTTTGAAACATCTCTCGTCTTTGAAGTTTTCTGTTCAGAAAATAGTTGGGGTTTCAAAAACAAATTGTTGCATAGTCTTACCTCTCTCAGTTAAAAGTTTTATCAAAACTTTACTTCTATTATCTTGTTTCCATCCAAAAACTTGTATACTTGCCGATGTCCCGAGAAGACGAAAATAATTGCCTAGCTCTACAGTGATGATGGTCAGAAGTAGATATAGTTCTTCAGCCACTTCTTGGATTTTGGATCAGTCTAGTTTGGAGTAATTTAGCGATGACCCCATGAGTCGCCTCCCCCGACGTAGCTCAAATGGAGCCTTGCTTGTGTGTTATGTCTTGCACATGTGTGTCCGTAAGACTTTGTGCTATTGTGTGGTGTAGAATTTGGTTCATCTAGGCTTCTATATGTTTGTGGGGTGCTCAAAATTTGCTGATTTGTGCTTGCCCCGCTCTTGTTTTTGAATCGCCTCTTGTTAGGATTTTTGCAAACAAAAATGTTTGTATAGTATTCAAAAACAAAGATTTGTTGCTTAGACTTATACTTGTTTTCGCTTCGAAATGCCACCCGTTGTGAACCACCACCATCTCCCCCACCATCAATGAAAGCACCGTTGGGCCTAATAAAGGAGGACCATCAAGCCACACGAGCTGATAGTGTTGCTACCAGTGATGCACTCCAACAGATAAAGCTCCAACAACGACAACCCTCAAAGAAGAAAAGGCGTGAATGCACCAACCACTACTGACCAAAACCTCTATGTTTGTCTGTTTGCAAAAGACTCGTTTTGCCCTGTTGGCTAAACGTTGCATTTTAAAAGTTATATACCTCCCTCTTCACATGCCATGATGCGCAACCCCCTCAAAAGCCAATCCGAAGAGCACGATTCAATATTCGACGTACGATGACGCTAGTCGTATCTTGTCGGACAAACATGATTAAATAGAAAGCTAACAAGACTAACATGCTTTGCCTAATCTCAGTTTGACACCTAACCAAAGCATGCGAACTACTGACAACTCTTTCTAAACCAAGGAATTAAGTGACTTAGGACACCTTTTAATCTAGTTGGTAAAAGGGAGAAGTCACGAGAAAATAAGATGATGACCTATTCGTTTACTAGTCAATAGGATATGGGGTGTATCTACTTTGGAAACCAAATCTTAGTAGACGTTGTAGGTACTATGAAATTCGGGGTTTAGAAATTAAGTGAACGATGGAATGGTTATGATAGATCTAGGAAACAGCAGTTTTCCTATTTTTGTTTCTTTGTGTGCTCTTGATTGAAATAAATTTGTGTTTTATTCAATCTTGCTTCCTAACTTATATGGAGTTGTTAGGACTTGTTATTATGTTGTTTTCTTACAATAAATCTACCCTAGAAAGTGTGTGCATGATTGGAAACTCGAACAAAAATGAAATAGCATTTGTCACCTTCTAGTTTATTATTTGGAAGTATTGTGAGAGCTAGATCTGTGTATACTTTCTTAGTAGATTTTGTGCTATGTTTTCTTTGAGTCCAGTACCATTTAGGTACTGTTATTTTGATGCTTGTACCTCTGTTAGCTTGCATGTCTATTAATAGTAAAGCATGTGTAAGCATTGCTATCAATATGCACTAATATTGTTTCACTAGATTAAATAGCCTTATGTTTTTATCTTGTATGCAAAGTTTTTCATGAGTAACCAGAGGCTTAGTACCTATTTTTCCTTGGTAATAGTAGGCCATAGCACACTGGTCCCATTGCATTTTGGCTTGAGGATGAAAATCCCCAACCATACACATGTGTGAAAATAGCATGTTTCACTATGTGATTGATTTCTATTTTCCACCATGGAAAATATAATTGTTTCTTTTCACCTATGCAAGTGAGAAGTTTATTTCTTATTAGTAAATACTAATATGTTTAGGTGTGATCCTCTTATTAGCATAATATTCCTTAGGGGTATCATGTTAAGAAATGTTTCACTATCGTGTGCTAAAATTAAATTGTTCGCAAATAAAATAAATTCCTCTTTATTGGTAGATTGTTTGTGAATAATTTTAAATTGAGTATATGGATTTTTGAAAAGGTTTAGATAACTTTTCATTAATTGCATAGCTACTGGTTGTGTGAGTTATACCTTGCTTGTTTGCTAGTAATTGGTTAAAGAAAACAGAAATTGCTAGAAGAAATTTCTACATGCTTAATGGTTGATTCATAAAATTACTCTGGTGCTTGTGTGTACTAACATGAGTAGGAGTGGTGTACTGTTATTAGGTACACTTATATTCATGACTTCTTGTTTAAGTTTAAACATCATGATAGCATTGTTTGCTTCTCTAGAGTGAAACTAGTTTCACCACTAGAAAATGGTGATTTTTGCTCTAGTATTACCCTCTTTTTATTTTATGAGTATATGTGTTGATATAGCATGTTTAGGAAGTTATTACTTCTGTTATCATGCCATGAATTATTTAGTTTCATGTTCTATGGTTATAGGATATGATTATCTCTTATAGCATGCTGGTGTAGATTTTTCATACTAGTGTGTTATTTGTGCAGTCCTGTTTTTTTTATGCCGGTGTAATAGGAGTTTTATCTTGTGTGAAGATGGTATTTTAGAGTATCGTTATGATTGGATTCATTGGTTTTTAGCTACTGGTTGTTTGCTAATTGTTCATGATTGATGGATTCCAAAACCTCTAGTAAACAATAACCTAGTGAATAAATAGTATATTCATCTGTGGTGTTGTTTGCTTGCTTATTGGATTTTGTTTAAATGTTTTACCTTAGCATGAGTTTATACTTGTGTTATGATTGTGCTTAAGAGTATCTTATGAAGCTAAAAACATCCAACTAAAATCATGAACATATTAAGTGATAGTTGCTTGTGGTGAGTAATAACCACTGCCATGGGTATTATTCTGTATGTTTATTTTACCTTAGCAACCTAACCTTTGCACCCACAAGCTATATTTTTAGCTTCCTATATACCTTGTTATGAGAGTGGTAGACCACTCCATATGTGTTATGTAAGATGTAGGATATAGCTAGGAACTCATGTAATAATTGACGGTACGTTTCCAGGTAGTTCTGCACTAACCTTAATTTTGTTTGTTTCTAAATCGTCCAAAACCCAAGGTGAGGAGACCCTGGTCAGGTCTCGTCAAACTAGGAAACAAAAGTTTTGGACCTAACACAGTACTGGTGTATTTTTTTTAAAGTGAATTTGCTAATTTAGGGGAGTACCCCTCCTCCCAAGAAAAGTCAAAGGGGGGAAGCACCTGCACTCCAACACTAACATTGTGTTTGTTGGCCCTCTCTTAGTCCTCGCTTGCGAATCTCGGGGACGAGATTCTTTTTAAGGGGGGAAGACCTGTCACATCCCAATTTTGCAATACCTGATAACACAGTTGTTTTGCTAATTGCTTGACAAATAAACTTTGGTTGTGTTTGTTTAAGTGCAACTAAACAAACTAATTATATAAACTTGCAAACTTAAAAAGATAGCAAAGCAGTAAACTAAAAATATTCAACACATTGTTCCAATGACCTTGGCAATATTTTATAAAGTAAATATTGATCAAAGAGTTTTCCAAAACTATCTTATGAATCCCATACTTGTTGAATATTATTCCAAGGCCTAAATTAAGAAAGAGGAAACACTAAATAAATTTCCCTAAAAGATTATCAGGAAAAAGAGGCATTCTTAGATGCTTCACCAAAATCTTATCAAATGTTTTTCCAACCTTACAAGCTTAAAAACAAAAGTATTGGAGAGCATTGACTTGCTATCCCTAGTCACATAAATATTTTGGCAAAGCATTGTTAAAGAAAAGCCAAGTGCCTTATTAAATTGAATTTCCAATATTTCCAGAAACAGGAAACTCAAACAAGTTACTATTGGAAACTTTCTTCAAATGATATGAAATTAATACCAGTGCTTCCTTATATCAAATAAGGAACACACACAAGAGGATACCAAAATTTGAATCCATTAAAGTCCTGAAACATGCTTTTTCTCCACAGCAACAATTGGAATTTTGAACAAGTTTGTTCTACAAACTTTTTCAAAATTCCATGAAATAAGTACCACATGCTCTATATCATAAATAAGGATGAAAACCAAAAGGGAACAAGTTTTTGAATAATTTAAGTTGCCAAAAACCCCTGTTTTCTAGACAGCACCTTTTAGAAATTTGAACAAGTTTGTTCTATGAAGTAACTCAAAATGACTTGCATTTTCTACCACACAAGGAACACACCAAATAAGAATGTGTGCCAAAAATTATCATTTTAGGAAACTCCTAAGTAGTCAAATAAATTCAATGTCCATTTATGTCAGAATTGAAATTTGAACAACTTTGAACTATCAAGTTTATCCAATTGAGCCAATTTTCAGATACGTTGTGCATCTCAACTAATAAGAATTTTGGGCAAAAGGATTTTAAATTTAGACTTTGTTTTCCTAGTGAAAACCACATTTTTCAGAGAGGAAAAGGATCTCTTTGTAAATAGCCAGGGACCTAATTGTAATCCGAGTCACTCCTTCTTCTTCCTAGCTCCTCTGTAGATGCAGTGCCCTATGCCATTGCTTCGAGTGGAAGGTTTCTAGGTGGATAAGAACCCCCCCATGTGCACTGGTCTGCTATCTGCCCCCTCTCTCCCCCCCCTCGAGCTCTCTCTCTCTCTGCATTTTTTCCCTAATCGGAACCCTAGCCGAATAGGCTCGCCGTCGATCGGCCGATGGAGAGAACGCCGCCGGTCGCCGTTGGGCTCTTCCTCTCCGCCTCGACGTGCTTGTCCTCCCTGCAGAAGGAATCGAGGCGGAAGGCCGCGAGGAGCCCACGCCGTCCGTTTTCGTCTTCGAGTCCGGCGAACTCCGGCGAGGGATCACCGTCGCCTCGTTCCTCCTCCGCCTTCACCGTGCGTCCCCTCGCATTCATGGTGAGCAGTCGCACCTCCCCGTCCCCTTTCCCCTCTCCCTCTCCCTCTAAATCCCTCGCCGCGCCGTGCTCGTTTTCGGCCGCCGCGCGCCGTCGTCGCCGGCCGCTCTCCGGCGGTTCCCTGGAAGCGGCGTTGCCCCTGGATGCTTCCCTGCGTCGTTTGCAACGCGTGGGTGCCCTTGAATCGCGAAACGGTGCACGGTATCGACGGATTGGGACCTCGCCGGAGTTCCTCCCGCCGGCGAGGGGCGTCACGCTGGCGTCGGCTTGGCCTTGACCCCGCGCAGGGACAGTCAAACCTGCCCGTGGGGCCTCGCCTTGCCTGCGTGGCTGTCGCGTGGCCGCCTGGCCCGCTGGTCAGCGGCAGAGGCTTGATCTGCTCGCGGTAAAGATGGATCTGGCCGGCCCAGTTGCGGATCTGGCCCATCCATAGTTGTTTTTCCATTTAAATTTTTACAGAAATTGTACATGTTTACTTTTGGCCCTAAAAGCTAACCTAAAAGATGAATTTGACCAAGAAAAATTCACAGTGGTAAATCAACTAAATCTAAACCATCTCCAATTTGTAGATCTACATTTGGATGAATATTTTAGACATGAAAAATGTTTTGGCAACAGGTACCAGAAACAGAAAAATGAGCACCAATTTAATTTCACAACTCAGAATGAGGTGTATTCAATTGCATTGGAAATCCCTTGAAATTTCCTAACAGGAGCAATTAACCTTGCTTCCAAATTCCTAGTATTTGTGAAATGGCATGCAATTTGGTAAAACACCAGAGAGCACTTTGGTGATTTTTATAAAATCATTAAAAATGATTTTTGATGCAAACTCAACTGGATGGTCTTGTGTATGTTTAGGGCTATCCAAACCTAGCTGGGTTTAATTTTTAGAGAATCATAGAAAATTTGGTGGACAGATCTTTAATTTGCATGTTTCTGCCATTTTGGCATTTTAGGTAATTAATTTGTGTGAATAGATTTTTATGTTGCAATATTGTTTTCTAGCATGTACAAGTTGTGTGAACTTTTTTTCTAAGGTTTACTTAGCTATTTTAGCATGTTAGGTTGTGTGGACTTGAGTTGAGAAGGAATATGATTTATGAGAATAGCATATGTTTTATCTCTAGTTTATACTTGCATAGAATTTTTGAGTGATAAATTATGTGCAAGCACTTGGATTGTTGTGTTGAGAGATTAGGTCGAGTACCATGTTGGTACTTAATTATGTTTGTATCACCTCTGCTAGCCTGCATTTGAGTTGGTAGAGAAGCATGAGTAGTTTAGTCATCACTATGCAAATGTTGGAAAAATTCTCTCATGTGTAGAATTTTTGGCATAAACATTTGTGGTTGTGTAGCCACATATTTTTGTGTTGTGTTCATAGGACCAGTAGCATTTTTATGATGTATTTATGAGTACTTGACCCCTGAAGTTTTCACTTGTGTGGAAATAATAGCATGAGTAGCATTACCTTGCTTATGTGCTAGTTTAGTATTTTGTTAATTTTTAGCAAGTGTGACCAGAGGCCTTGTGACCTCTTAATGCTTTGATATGCTAGTGGAACACCCACTGGTGTCATTGCATTTTTGGTGGAAACATTATTTCCCCCACACTAGATGTGTTTCTTTTATATAGTTCTCTAACTAATGAGTGCCTAGTATTTTTGCTTGGGTTTTTGAGTGCTAAATGAAAATGTGTATGCTTATGTTTGTAAGTGGTTGTAATCATGTGTGGCTTGCTAGGAAAAATCCATCTTTGGAGTGTTTTTTGATTCCTCTAGTAATGCCCCTTTTTATTACCACTAGTATGTAGGAGTTGCCCTGCAAATGGATGCCTTGTTTTATTAAATGGGATATTTTTGTTATAGCAAGTATAGATGTTTTTCACTCCTGTTTTTATGACATGGACCCTCTGGTTGTATTTCAATTACTTTATTGAAATCCTCCATTGATTCTTCATGTTTGAGTAGTACTAGTTTCCTTAGCAGTTTTTGTATTGAATTATTTTTCCTGCCAACTTGTGTTTGGTGGATATTTGTGTATCCTTGCATGAGGACATGTTTTCATTTCCAATTATGATAACATGGTTCCTTGTTTGCATTTTAGTACTTTACTTATTATGCTTTCTTGCATAGCAAACCCTTAGTAGAAGCATGTCACTAGGATTCCTCCTTTTTAGCCATTGTTTCTATTGTTCTCACCATGAGAATTGTGTGTTTTGTGATGAGTCTATTGCCTTGTTGCACTTGTGTAGGCTCACTGATTTGTAAAAGCCACTTTTGCAAATCATGTGTTATATTTATTCTTGATGTGAATTTAGGCTTAGTAGAATAGCTACCTTTTCTTTTTGTGGTTTGGTTGATAGACCCATTGTCATGATTAATATTGTGCATGTTTTGTATACTCTTAGTAGTCTCACCCTTGTGAAACTAAGTTTATTTTGGGTTTATTAATATCTTGGTATGAGAGTGGCACACCCACTGAATCCATGATATTGAGGTTGTGAGATATGTTCCTCCAACCTTGAGTTGTCTTATTAAATGGCATATCTGCCAAGTGTGTTTGTTTGATTGTTTGCCTAAATTAATAATTGGGTGATTGGTTATTATTAGTTTCCTTGCTGTATGTATTGTTATGTATTGTTGCTTGCCTTGATTGGTTCTGAATGTGTGTCCTTTATTCTATTTACGACGTTAGAAAACGAAGAGGAAGGAAGTGTCGGGAAGCTCTGTTTCAAGTTCCAGTCACTCCAAAACCAGGGACACAAGGAGTTACCAGGCAAGCCATCTTGATGCTTGCTGATACAATACTTATCATTATCTATCATGCATGTTTTACCTCTAAAGTTTTACCAAAACTTGATTATCAAAACTATTTTTGATGTGGCTATTACTACTATACTAGTATATAGGTTACTATTATGCCAGTAGTTAAACTTGGTAATACCAAGCCCATAAGCCACCATATGGTATTTATTACCATCAAATATACTAGTCCCTAAGTGGACACCCTAAAATTGTGCTTTTACAAAACAAAGGCTTTATGGAAAACCCGGTGGAAAGGTGAGACCTTGTCCACGGGAGGATTGTGAAGGAGTCATTTTTGGAAAAGTGTTTGTTTCAAAAATGACACATAACCTAGTCTTCGCTGGACAACCAAGACGTACTGCCACCCTACCTCAACATGGGAACGGGGCCAGGCTTGAAACTTGTTCTTGTTAGTGGATGGTCTATCTCAATGTGCTATAGGGGATGAGATCCTCTGAACCGAAATGTTGCCAAGTTGTTAAACAAGCGACATGCAAAGTGTGGGATTAATTTTCCCTTCGGATGCATCAGTTGGGTTCCTGACGTGGCGGTGTGTGACGCAATGCCGGGGAGCAAAGTCCCGATTGAAGAGATAGTCATGTACTGGCTTGACCAAGGTGGAGAGTCCGGACCAGTTATCCGATGTTCGCATACTGTTGTGAGCAGTCCGTGGATGATTCCCGGCGGATCTTCTGGATCTTGTGGATTGTGTACACCTCTGCAGAGTAAAACTATTCGGAATAGCCGCGTCCTCGGATATGGACGGTTGAATGGCCATGTAGCTAGCATTGTGTCAATGTTTTCAAAAAGGAGTTTTTTGAAAGGAAGTGTTGAACTTGTGAAGTTCGGAAAGGAATGAAAACTTATACCGTGGAGGTATCGTCGATGATGAAAAGCCAGAAGTTGCTATACAAAACAAAATGTTTTGCAAAGAAAAACTTTTCTACTCTGAGCAAGAATTCTGGAAGCTGATTCCAAGAAGTTTTGCAAAGAGAAAATATTCTTTAACAAAGCTTTACACAACCTCTTGTACATGTGATATCTACAAGAGAAATAAAACTATATTATTTTTCTTCTGAAGTATCTTCTTCAACGAAGATACCGATTAACCTGACTGCAACTGTGGTGTCATCATATATGAACACCATTGATAGTGAACCCTATTTATAGCCTACCTATTCCACCATATAAGCATATTTGCATGTTTGGTAAGTGACATGATGGATGTCTTGCTGAGTACATTCAAATGTACTCATTATGGTTTCGCCCCTGGTATCTACTTGCCAGACTTTGAGAAGGAGCCTCCGAAGGAGATCTATGAAGAGAAGTACGGAGCTGACGGCTTTGCGAACTAGGATCGTCTCCGGGTCAGCATCCTGTAGGTTAAGGCGTGACTTGGGCTCAACTACGTTGTGTTTTAATTGTCTTCCGCTGTGTTTGATAAGTTGCCTGCCCTATGTGGTAGTTGTGTTAAACTTGATCGTGTGATCTTTTATGTAATACCTTTATGTATTCGTGTAATGGATGATGTATTTATGTATGCCAACTGTGTATGTTGTTCACGACTGGTCTTTCTGGGATCGTGAATGTAGGCATACGGAGGGTTTCAGACTGCCGGTCTGGGGTCCTTACAAAAACCCTAAAGACCCAAGCCTCCATCCAAGAAATGTTTTGTAGCTGCCATCATCGTCAACCCTAGTTTGGGAGGGTTCTGAAACTCTCCCCGACACCATGCCGGGAGGGAAAATCATCACCGGAGGGTTCTACATCACCATGCCTACCTCAGAGTGATGTGTGAGTAGCTCATCCCTAGACTACGGGTCCATAGCAGTAGCTAGATGGTTGCCTTCTCCTCTTTATGCCTCATATTTAGATCTTGTGAGCTGCCTAACATGATGAAGATAATCTTTTCGTAATGATACATGTTGTGTTTACTGGGATCCTATGAATACTGAATTCTATGTCAAGTTGATTATCAAACTATCATGTTTATGTTATTTGATGATCTTGCATACTCTCCATTACTAGTAGATTCTCTGGCCAAGTTGATGCTTGTAACTCCAATAGGGAGTATTTATGCTCGATAGTGGGTTCATGCCTCCCTTTCGTCTGTGCTCGAGTGACAGAAAAGTGACGGATGGGGGATGTGATGTTGTCATTAGGGAGAAAACAACAATGCTTTGTCTAAGGAGAAATTCTATTGTTTACATTACGCACTTTACTTAATTCAATAATTTGTTGCTTGCAACTTAATACCCAAAGTCTTCTTGTATTATGTTCTTAGGGTGGATTATTAGTCATAGATGCAGTTGGATTACGGTCTATTATTATGTTGTAATGCCCACATGAATCACATAGTAATCATCATGGCTTGCATATGTACTACGGTGCAACCTTTATTTCTTTCAATTGCCCAACTGTAATTTGTTTACCCAACATGTTAACTATTCTTTTTTAAGAGAAACCACTAGTGAACTGTGGACCCCGGTCCATTCTTTAACACTGATAATACAATCACTGCAAGCACTGTTCTTTTTACTGTAAACACTATTTTCCTTTCATTCACTGCAATCATACATTGTTTTCCACATTATACATCTAATCCTTTGTGTTAGCGAAACCGGTGGGACAACCTCACTGTTTCATTGGGCAAAGTATCTTGGTTGTGTTGTGTGCAAATTCCACGTTGCTGCTGAGCCTGGTAGTGCGTCCAGCCAACATCAGCTGTCATCAAACTTCAGAAGTGATTTCTTTCACCCACTAGTCCGATTAAACCTTGGTTTCTTATTGAGGGAAAACTTGCTGATGTACTCTTCATACCTTCCTCTTGGGGTCTCCCAACGAACATGTGTTTACACGCCATCAAGCTTTTTTTCTGGCGCCGCTGCCGGGATTTTGAAGTCATCAAGAAGCAAGTAGTCTCCCGTCAACTTAGGCAATAGGAGGCCACCATGCAAACCACACATGTTATTCTCACTCATCTTTCGATTATTGTGTTCTGAGATCATAACTAGTTATGCATGGACGTCAAGATAACCATATGACACCGCTTGTATGGACGAATTTTTGTATACAAGTCATCAATCCATACCCGCTGCAGACGATAAGAATGCACTGAACCTTGGATACAAGTGGTGGACGCAAATCCAAGTCTATTATCACGATTGCTACAGGATGGGTCAACACGAATAACCTTGATATTTTTATGCAAAGAATTACCCTAATAAACGGCTACTGCACAATCAAGCTGCAATCAACAAAGGACAAACATCATGAGAAATTTATAAATTAGGCCCCGCTTGGTTTGCCTTTTATATTTCCGGCCGCTGTTAAAATACGGAGCTCCCTTCAGCAAATATACGGACGTCCAGAGGTCCGTAGATTTTTTCCGGTCGTTTCCGGCCGGAATACGCTAATCCAAGCGCGCCCTTAGTGTGATTTGGTATAGCCTTTTTTCTTCGGAGATTTCTTGGCGCATCTCAAACGAGGATCCTCCGTCTCTGTTATTTTTACCATAGTGGAAAATTTGAGGATATTCCGATGTGGTGAAAATTGCTTTAAGTTTTTCATGATGGAGAAACAACCACTTTCTCCAATCATGTACTTCCTCCGAGCTCCATGATTAACGCCCGATTTTCGATGTCGAACAATTGATAATACTTTGGCATTGGCCATCATGTAAAAACACAGTAACATAATAGCTATACCAAACCACACACACACACTCTGCAAAAATGAGTTAGACGCCTCTAACGCTTTGTTTGCATGTTTTAGTGTGTCGGTAGGTTGTATGATCACTATAGTCATTACCTAGGCAATTCGAGGTATGTTAATTTTCATTTCTAGATTAACTTTACGGCGTGATTGAAACACAAACATTACGGAAACTTCTAGATCCTCAACCTAAACTTATTCACAACCATGACCCCCGTGTGGATCCAATATGCTCCTTCCTCCATGCCGTTATATGAGAGCAACTATGGTTTGACCCAAACCTACTGAAGCACTTCTTTGGATCAAGAGAGATATGTCAGGGGCAACTAGAGCGTCCTAGGATTGCCAGAAGTTGGTAAAAATCCATACCATGCTGCCGGAAACAAAACAAACATTCTTATTGGGAAGCATAAAAAAGAAACATAATATTAGAGAGATTTCTAATATACTTACACAAGATTATGCAATACCCACACAAAATTGTGCTCTAGATTCAGTCACATCTACGCATAGTACGCTCTATCACCATTGCTGGTCTACCCTGCAATTTTTCCCCTACGTAGTCCGCCAAGATCACTATGCAGATAACGAGTCATAACCATACATGCGAGGATCTGGAAAACGACTCACCAGGCAGCAGATTCGATGTAGTCGTAGAAAAGTTCTGAACACTCGTAGATCCTCACAACTAGGCCTAGTTGCAAGGATGTCACTAAGTCTTCCTCTTGAGGATCACACGTGTAATCCCTCTTACGTGTGCACGCGTACGCTCATGTCAACCTGTCAGCGCTTCACCGTCCATGATTAGACATTAACAAAGATAGACAACCTTCCGACATTGCTAGTTGGTAGCCCTAATCTACCGTGATTAGAGATATCATGAAACTAGAAGTTCTCAACACATGAGAGAGAAAAACAATTAGATCTAGGTCTAATAGGGAGAGTATAACTCAAAAACCCGATTAGAAGAGGCTCTAATCCAATTAGATATGCTTCTAATTAGAGGCTCTAATTCAATTAGAGGTTCTTTTAGACCTCTAATTATAGGCTCTAATTCTATGAGAGAGAAGGCCAACAGGCTCAATTGATATGACCTCCAAAGAGGAGGGGGAGGGGATTATATAGGTGGAGCTAAGAGGGCACCTACCAAAGGAGGGGGTCAGTTTCCCCAACCTTTATCTTGGCCGCACCAGCCTCCTAGGTGAGTTTGGATCGGACTCCCTCCAATCCCTCCAACTATTTTTTCCTTTTTATTTTATTTTCCTTTTTCCCTCTCATTTATTTATCAAATAAAATTAGAACAAATACATAAGGAAACCTTGTGCACTTTTTGAGACCATGGGTCCCACATGGAATTCCCTAAAATTTGGTTTTGCCCATATGGGGAAAGCTGCCCCTCTGGCACTACTTCCATATAAGGAAAGTCCCTTAGAACTTTACCGGAACCCCATTACCCATGTAGATGAAATAATCAATATCATCTAATGATGTTAGAAACTCATTTCCAACACCCCGGGACATCTCTTGTCCTCTGTAGCTTCTCATGTAAACCATACCAAACACCGGCATAATTTCTCTCTTATAGCCACTTCCCCGAAACCACTCCGATTGACACAAGACTTGTTTCTGTGATATCATAACAACATAAACATTCATAAAGCCAAAATAACAACATATTATTTCTCTCAATAAAAGGTTGGCACGGCTTAAGCGCGTGACCCATAGAGGCTCGATAACACACACACACACACACATGTTCGTTCACTTATCGAACAATAACCAACAACGGGACCGTGGACGCCCATGATGGCTCCTGTGTGTTCCTGATGAATGAGGTAACCTTATAAGTTACTAATTGCACTTACTCCCTTAACTTCACGATGCCAACGATATGACGAGGTGAGACTATGTGATCTAGTCTGATCAAACTCTTTGATCATAACACATATAACTCGTTTACCAATATCGTTCTCTTTTCTCTTCCATATCCCTTATGACCCTTTGATAAGATCACACTATGTCTAACTAGATGATATGTCATCGGTGATACTGAGAGGGCCAAGAGAATGTATCTCTATATTGTATAGAGGAGTTAAGTACTAGTCTTGAATGATCTCAGTTCCATTACACTTTCTAGGTCATACCCAGATATCACCTTTATAGTCCCCAGTTACGGTAAGACGGTTGATGATATCCATAGTATAACTTTCGATTATGGGGTCACTAGATATTCTCATAGTATAGGAATTATAGTCAATGCTAACTTCATATGCATTTTCTAAACCACAATATGGTTATTTAGTCTCTTCTAGCAATAACATACACTTGGGTATGTTAAGTACTATTGTTACCCTTACAATAAACTCTTATGTTTTTTCTAGACTTCCCTTTAAGTCAATGATCAGGAAAATGTGATCATCTCACTAAACACAAGATAATCTTAAAGACAAGATTAGGAACTCTTGTTTTTTTATGTCTTCATGCCCGCACAAAGATTTTCCTTTGAAAACTCAATTTTCAAGTGCTATAGCGGTTGTTGCATGATGACATAAACTTAATTCAGAATTGGAGATAGAATAATAACCGAATATTATTGTCTCTAGGGCATACCTCCAACAGGCCATTGTTATATTCAAGGATTTATATGAAGAATGGTCATTTATAGAGTTGAGCCTATTGGAAATATGTCTTGAAGAAAAAGATTAGGTGGTCTTTCATGAGTATCTTTAAGACATCATCAAATGAAGAGAGAAGAAAAGAGACAAGGTTGATCAACCTTGTGATCAACACTGAAAGCTACAAGATGTACAAAGTGGGATTATGTATCTCGTGGTAAGGTAAGAAAGTGTCTTTATAGCTTTGTGAACTAACCCATGATATATATATATATATATATATATGTGTGTGTGTGTGTGTGTGTGTGTGTGTGTGTGTGTGTGTGTGTGTGTGTGGCATTTCCATGTGTGGTTAGGTATCTTTCCATGGGCGTGCATCAAAAGGAAAATATCATATAGCCCATTGTCAATGACGTCAAAGTGGTGTTCATCATCAAGCTTGAGAAGTGGAAGATCAATATAAGCATCTCGGAGAAATCCTATGCTTGATGCTTGCCACCCATTTGGAGATTGTGGCCATATGAAGATTTTCCAAAAGGGTCTCTCCCATAGTGGTGTATGGGTAGCGATTTGCAAGTCTTCATCAAGCAGAGCATGTGCTAGCAAGCACAATCACGAAAGGACATCCAACTTGAGAGAGTGAAGATCTTTATCATCTTGCTCAAGAGGAATTCTCAAGGAAATGGTATGATCTTGATAGGTTTTCTATTTTACCGGTCCCATGCTTTTGGGAGACCGGGTTATATGATCGATAGTAAGCAAGATAGAAGCAACAAGTAAAACTAAAGGACAGAAGGAACCAGAGTGAAAGCATGTGGAGACAAGGATGTATTCCCGAGTCTCTCGGAGAGTACTTCTCGTTGGAGGGGTGTGAGATCTACCACAACAGGCTTAATCAACGCCACTAAGGCCTCTCCCTATTCTCTGTTGAACATCGTCACAAAGGTCTAGTTCACATTCCACTATCGGAATCCTTTAAGGCGGAATACGGAGTCTTTACAAGGAGCTTGGTGCACACACCCACAAATGAATTGGGGGCTCCCAAAATCACCACGAATCTTTTACAAGAAACACAAGTAAGCAATAAGATGCCTAGATTCCACAAGGTAACCCTAGGATCAAATCCCTGATACGTCTTAAACATATCTATAATTTCTGATGCCAATTGCTACATGTTTTCTATACACTTCACATCATTTTTATGGATTTCCTGGGAATAACCTTTTACAAGATGCCACAGCGCCAGTTCCTGCTTTCAACTATTTTTGGTTTTAGAAAAGTTGTTATGAAAATATTCTCGAAATTGGATGAAACAAAAACCCATGACCTTAGAATTCTGTCACGTACACCGAGTCCAGAGGAGACCCCGACGGAGGCCCTGGAGGTCCAACACCATAGAGAGGCGCGGGTCCCTCTCGCCGCGCCACTAGGTGGTGTGGCCCCCTGGCCACCCACCGACGTTGCCCTTTCTCCTATATAAGCTCCTTCTCGGGAAAACCCTAAAGACCCGAGCCATTTTCCACCAAAAGTTCCGTAGCCGCCGTCATCGTCAACCCTAGTTCGGGAGGGTTCTGGAACTCTCCCGGCCGCCCTGCCGGGAGGGTAATTCATCGCTGGAGGGCACCACCAGGCCCGCCTCCGGAGTGACGCGTGAGTAGTTCATCCTTGGACTACGTGTCCATAACAGTAGCTAGATGGTTGTCTTCTCCTCTTCATGCCTCATGTTTAGATCTTGTGAGCTTCCTAACATGATCAAGATCATCTTATTGTAATGCTACATGTTGTGTTTGTTGGGATCCGATGAATATTGAATGCTATGTCTAGTGATTATAAATCTATCATATTCTTTCATGTTTATGTTATTTATGATCTTGCATGCTCTCCGTTAATAGTAGATGTTTTGGCCAAGTTGATGCTTGTAACTCCAAGAGGGGGTATTTATACTAGATAGTGGGTTCATGCCTCCCTTTTATCCACGCTCGAGTGACAGAAATGTAATGGATGGGGTATGCGTTGTTGCCATTGGGGTGAAAACAACGATGTTTACATTGTTTATAGTACACACTTTACTTAATGCAATTATCTGTTGCTTACAACTTAATATCTGATATTTGATTGGATTACACTCTGAGGGTGGATTATTAGTCATAGATGCAGTTGGATAACGGTCTATGAATTATGTTGTAATGCTCGCATGAATCACATAGTAATCGCAATATCATGCATATGCACTACGGTGCAGCCTTTATATATGTCAATTGCCCAGCTGTAGTTTGTTTACCCAACATGTTATCTATCTCTTTTGGAGAGACACCCCTAGTGAACTGTGGAACCCTATCCATTTCTTTTACACTGATAATACAACCTACCGCAAACACTGTTTTCCTTTTATTTACTGCCATCACTGTTCTCTTTTCATTTATTGCAAAATAGTAATGTTTTCCACACTATACGTCTAATGCTTTGTTTTCAGAAAAACCGGTGAGGTTGATAACCTCACACGTTTTTGTCGAACCAGTAGTGCGCCCTGCCAATAACCTTCATAAGTCATTTCTTTCTTCTACTGGTCGATTCAACCTTGGTTTGTTTCTGAGGGAAACTTGCTATTGTCCTCTTCATACCTTCCTCTTGGAGTATCCCAACGAACGTGTGTTACACGCCATAAATCCCACAAATATATGACGGGGAAATGTAAATCGCCTTGGTGAAGATGTAGATCTTGGACTTCACCTTCAATCCAAATATCAACAAGTTTGGGTGGGAGTGGAAGGAGATCTCTTATATTTTGTGAGCTCAACAATGGTGTTCTTCTTTTCCCGGTCGAGCTGCTTTAGGTTAAAGAAGGGAGGGTTTATTTATACGCCCTGGCAATTCTAGCCGTTTGGAGCGGTTGCAGAGTTTCTTGGGCCATATTATCCGGGTTAAGTGAGGGCCATATTCCGGCCCTATTAAATATGGGGTTGTAATCGAAATATGCGGCCAATAATCCGGGGGCAATCTGCATGCCGCGCTTCAATTCTTTATGCATTTCGAATTCTCCGGTGCCCACACAAATATCCGACCAAATTATCCGGCCAAATATCCAGGGGCGTTCTGCAGGTCGCGCCATTTTTCCTTAGCCGATTTCCCAGGAGGCCGGATAATCTGGTGTCCTGTTACCCCGGATTATCCGGTGTTTAAGTGAACTTTCTGTCACTCTGACGGAGAGAACTCTTTCCCTTATTTCCTTTGTGTATCGATGCAGCTAAGACAATGACATTGTTATTCCTGCATTACTTAGCATCCAATTAGTTTATCACTAGTGTTGTTTCCTAACGCATGAATCTTAGAGGATTACAAGAAATGTTTTTTCAACAACCCCTAGTGGACTAGTACTGGATCAAAGGCCAAAATAGCTCAAGGACGTCCAGCCGGTTGTGAAAGAACTGCCTTGTTATTTGCCAGAATATATCGTTTTTCTTTTAAGAGTTATTTTAGCACCTCTTCTTTCTTAGAGTTAGAGCATGTCTTACATTAGTTCGCATGGTGAAAGATGTGTATTCCAAAGATGAAAGGTGGTATGGGATTTAGGGATCTTGAGTGCCTTAATTTAGCAATGTTATCAAAACAGGTTTGGAGACTAATTTTTGCGCCGGATTCTCTTTGTGCTCAAGTGTTACAGGCTAAGTACTATCCCTAAGTTGATATTCTAAATGCTGAATTAAAAAAGGGCAGTTTGTTCACTTGAAAAAGCATCTGGTCTGGCATTCAATCTTTTAAACGTGGACATATTTAGACTGTTGGATTCCCACCGATTCAAATAGGAAAATCATGACCCCTCGAGGTAATAGAGTTATTACTAAAGTATCTGAGCTTATTGATGTACAAATAGGTCTTTGGGATGAGGAATTCAGAAGAAAGATGTTTTGGTCCATTGACGCTGAGAGGATATTCCGGATACCCTTATCTGTAGGTATGATGGAGGATTTCCCAGCATGTCACTTCAACAAAAACGGACTCTTCTCCGTTAAATCATCATATCATGTAGAGTGGGAGGCGCAGCATGGGCGAAAAATGAGAAGAACCAGCCCATACAACACGTCTGAAGCTAACCCAGTTTGGCAATCTGTTTGGTCTCTGAAGGTTCCAGCGAAAATTAAGATACATTCTTGGCGTACCCTCCTCGGCGCTATCCCAAGCAATGGAGTTCTGGCGAACCGTCACATCCTATCATCTAGTCAAGCAGTATGTGTAATGTCGAGTGTGAGAGCATCCCTCATGCTTTCTTTAAATGTGCAAAGGACAGGGATGCTTGGACTCCACTTGGATTGCTGCCAAATGTTGTGAAGGCCGAAGTGCTAGAATTACAAGGCTACACCATATTGGAGAGACTCATCCTTGACAAATCTGAGGTGCAATTTAATTCTGAATTCATGACCTAGCAGCGGTGAAAATTTGGTACCTATGGTGGGAGCGAAGAAAGGCCACTCACGGGGAGACTATCCAATTAGCAGGGCGCTCAGCTCAATCCATCATGGCTCTGGCTATGAACTACAGGAGAATCAGGAGTGCTGGAGCTCAAGCGGTACCGTGCCATGGCTGGATCAAACCACCCGAAGACCAAACCAAACTTAACATAGATGTTGCTTTTGATATGATTTAGAGAATGGAGGCACAAGAGCTATATTCCGAGACCACTTTGGATCCTTTATTGCTGGAGGACGGCGCATGATTCAACACGTGGAAGATGCAGCTATGGCATAAGCGCTAGCCTTACACGATGGCCTAATACTAGCGGGCGATATTGGGTGCAACAAGCTCCTCGTGGAATCAGATTGCATGGATGTCGCACCCTAACCTCTAGAGGATACTCACCGTTCCGAACTGGATAGCAGATGTTTGGATTACAGGGGCCTAACTGCTCCCGCATCCTCTTACGAGTAGGCCAGCACTTATGTGCGACAACCAAACTCCGCTATTCCATCGTCGATGTAAACTATCCACTAGAGATTAAAGGTACTACCGTCGACGTACTTCATACCAATCACACATGGTACGTCAACGGCGTTAAACGGAATGATACCACAACATATCTCTAAGACACAAAAGATTGAAATAAGTTGCAAATGGCCCTCACTAGGGCAGAGAATAGCAAATACAATCATCCAGAGGACACATGTCCCAACATAGCATCATTACATGGCAGCGGAAACACTCAATGGGTCTGAGTACAGATAAAATCCAAATAGGCTTCAGAAGCCGGGAATGAAAAGAAAACGGAGCCCATCCACATAGTCTCGGATCCTGCCCGGGTCCGCTATCTACTCGTCAACAGCTGCGTCGTACTCCACGTAGTAGCCACCATGGGGACCCTCGGAATCGTAGTCTGCGGAAACCACAGCCCCAAAGGGGTCATTACAACAACGTACTGGCAAGCAAGACTCACACTTCACCAAAGTGTACCCGGCAACACCAGGTACAAATGCTTTAGGTTCAACGGAAGAATAGGTAATGTAAAGATGCTGCAGCGGGCTGCTCTAACCAACTACAGAAACATACTACAACTTCCGGCTAACAGAGAGGAGATAAGATAGCGTATCGTAACCAACTACACTAACCACCAAACAAAACCCATCCAATGTCACCCCCTTCTAAGGAAGCAACCCAAGGATAACTCACACAGTTGGATTAATGATGAATCAGGTTATTGTGTCAATAAACCTATTACTAGTCAACTTCGTATTAGTTAGGTGTAAGTTGTTCTGAGTACTTGTTAGCCAGTACTTTCACCAAGTCGTCACATAACCGCGGACAACACGGCTTCTCGAGAAGATTTATCCCTGCAGGGTGTGCTCCAGTACCCGTACACACTCAAGCCACCAACTAAAACTCAGGTTGGCTTGACACGACTCGAACCATCTCTACAGCCTGTCCTAGGAGCCACGGAGCTATAAGGTCCCAGCCACGCAGCCGAATACTCAGCGCAAGTGTGCAAAACTCCCGCAGGACGCAACACCCCGGCAATACAGGCCTCGCCCTATATGTGTGTGTCATCATCATCATCAGTAACCATGGGAGCGACCCATTCATGCGTATGAGCCAAATGGAACACCCGAACTAAGTGTGGCTCTTCGGACAAACTGCGGATCAGGTCAAGCCGAGGGGGATTCCATACCACCACCCGGATGCGGTGAGCACGCTCGTCATGGATCAGTAGACAAGACCCTTTTCCTAATTAGGGTCGACACTAGCAGGCCTCAAAACCACGCCGGGCCTCCTGCCGGTGCCTTATCATCAAATTATTATTACCCAAGCATTAACAGGTCGTTGTTTAAACATCGAGCCCATAGAACATAATAAAATATGATAACAGAAGGTAACTGACAGCAGACTCGAGCAGAAACAACACTAAGCATGCTAGTAAGACACGGGCTCAAACAATGGGGTTATAGGAGTGGAGGTGAGGCAATATCAGGGTTAAGGGATTCATGTGATAGGTTCGGAGAACAAGCAACGATACATAGGGCTAGAAGAAATAGACAACGGAAAGTATCGGTATCCAATGTTGAAAGGAACACGATGGTTCATGTGAGTGAATACTTGCCTGCAAACTCAGTAGCCTGGTACTGAGCTAAAATCCTCAGAAGGGGGTGTCGTAAAGATCGTCGGTCTCAACGTCGTCGTCTATCCGAGAAGAAGCAAACAAACAATCGAAAAGAGACGAACAATCAATACATGATATAATGCACAATCATGGGATGATGCATGGCAATTTAATTGATGCATCAAAATGAACTAGTTGACATGGTAACATGTTTAAATGGACCCATATGCAATTGGATTGCATATGGAAAGCCCATGCCTTATGGTTGAATTAATTGTTCTACAACTGAACATCATGTGTAAGTGAATTAGCATGATGCATGGATGAAGTTAACAAAAAGGAAACAACAATGGAAGCAATTTGATATAAGGTTTAACAAGTTTGGAATTTTATTTATCAAGTTAAGAAAATTGGCTTCTTAATGAGTTACACAAGCATTTGTTGTTTTCATCAAGTTTAATTGTTCAAAAAAGATAACAAAGTTTATATTTGAATAGAGCACAAAATTTTAGGTGGATTACATGCTTCACTTGTTGAATTTGGATTTAAAATGAGCAAGTTATTAATTTGGCAATTTTAATTGCATTACATAAGAAACAGTTGTTTTCAGAAATTTAAATTATTCAAAATAGAAAACAAAGTTGATATTTGCAAAGTTCATGAAAAATGGGATGGAAAACATATTTTGTTTGTTGAAATTGGAATTTAATTGAGCAAGTTATGAATTTAGCAATTTTAAATGAATTAACCAAGGTTTAAATTATTTAGGCAATTTTAATTATTCAAATCATGAAACAAAATTTATATTTGGTTAGGTGGTTTAATTTTACATGGAAAACATATTTTATTTGTGTTATTTGGATTAATATTGAATTAGTTATGGAATTTAGCAAATGTGAAAGGAATAGTTTGAATTTGAAATTTGAAAACATTTGCAATGCTCAAAACAGAAAACAAATGGCTTAATTAGATAGAGAATTAAATTTGGTATGGAAAACATATTAAAAATGTTAAATTTGGAGTTGTAATTAATTAGTTAGGCGTTTTTAAAGTTTGGTTGTTAATCTGCCATTTTATTCCACAGCTAGGGACTTAAAACAAAACTGCAGGGACCTAGAAGAAAAATAGACAAGGACCTGTGCGAAAAATATGGTGTTGTGTTGGATCTGAAAAATAAAACAGAAAAAAGGTGTTGCTAACGCGCTGGGGGGGGGGGAGTCGAACCCGCGACCCCTTGGTCGTGCACGTTGCGCGCTGGCCACTGCGGCTCTGTTGGTTCGCTTGACAGGTAAGGAGCGGTGGCAGGTTATCTTTCAGTTAAAAGTGTTAACTGAACTTTGGTTTCAGTTCGCATCTCGCTGCAGGTACAGGTTACGGGACAGAGGAAACGATCGATCGAGGGGGGACGTCCGCCGGCGGCGTGCTCGCGGGCGCTGCGCGCGGTGAGGCGTGCGTGGGCGGTGCGGGCTCGTGCGGAGGGTGAGAGAGAGGGAGAAAGGACCGAGGGGTGAGGCGGCGATGCTTACAGCGAGGGAGAGGAAAGGAGACGGGGCGGTGCAGGGAGGAGCGACGGCGGCGAGTCGGGGATGGCGCCGGAGCTCCCGGTGCTCCCGGCGGAAACCGAGGCCACGGCGAGGATGAGGGGAGCGGTGCGGTTCCGTTCCCGGCCCAAGCACGGTCGGGCGGGCACCGTGGCGGCGGCGGCTAGCCGGAGAGGGAGGCGGCGGTGGTGGTACTCGGTGAGGAACAGAGAAACATGGAGGACGGAGGGAGAGAAGGAGAGGAGGAAAACGGCGCTCGAGGGGAAGAGAGGAGGAGATTAGGGCAGGAGGGGGCTCGGCCATGTACTTTTAAGGGGGAGGAGGAGTTGCCGATCACCGTTGCCCTCCTCTGTATCCCACGTGGACACCATGGATGGAGATCGTACAGGAGGAAGAAGACAACGACGTGGGGGGTACGGGCCAGTGGGAGTTGGGCTGGCCCAAGTGGGCTGGATGCCCCTTTCCCCCCTCTTTTCCTTTTAAAACTTTTCTGTTTTTTTTTTGCAGCTTTGGAAAAGGAGAAAGTAGAGATGGTTTTAGGCTAGATAAAATTTAGGGAAAAAAATTATATTGTTTTGTTTTTGGTCACAACACCATAAAACAAACTTTGTTTTCCAAATATATTTAATTTAGTTGATGTTTGGTAATTAAATGAATTGAGCAATTTTTTGGTATCAAAAGAAATAAATGAAACTTAAGCCAATTTAAGTTTTTGATTCCAAGTTTAAAGAAACAAATTAGTTGTTTGTTTCGTAGCTCTTATTTGAAACATGTAACATAACAAGTATGACAAATAATTCGAATGTTTTGTTTGGAATTCAAAATAGAAAACAGATGGAAACAAATGCAAACAATGCAAAGAATATGATGACATGATGCAAAGCAATAACAAAACAAGAAACAAACATCTAGGGGAAGATTTTCATACTTGGGATGTTACAAAACGCCCCCCCCCCCTTGAAGGAATCGCGCCCCGAGATTCCTACTGAGAAGAGAAAAGGTCCGGATACTTCTTGCGAAGATCCTCTTCGGTCTCCCACGTTGCCTCTTTATCGGAATGATGCGACCACTGCACTTTCAAGAACTTGGTGCTCTTGTTGCGAGTCTTACGCTCGGTCTCATCGAGAATACGAACAGGGTGCTCCTCATAAGATAGATCTTCTTGCAGTTCAATGGAATCATGATCAACTGCACGATCTGGATCTTTGAAACACCTCTTGAGCTGTGACACGTGAAACACATCGTGCACCTTGGACAGTTTTCTGGAAGTTCAAGACGATAGGCATTTTCCGCACGCCTTGAGAGAATGTTGAACGGACCAATGTATCTCGGTGCTAGCTTTCCTTTCACACCAAAACGATGAGTGCCTCTGAGGGGAGTTACACGGAGATATGCTTTGTCACCAGGTGCATAGATCATATCCCTGTGCTTGCTGTCATAGTAGCTTTTCTGACGAGACTGAGCAATCTTGAGATTGTCGCGAATGATACGAACTTTATCTTCGGGTTCCTTAACAATGTCAGGGCCTAAGAGTGAACGTTCACCAGCTCCAGACCAATTGATTGGACTCCTGCATCTGCGGCCATAGAGTGCTTCAAATGGTGCCATGCCTAGGCTTGCCTGGAAGCTGTTGTTGTAGGAGAATTCAGCATATGGAAGACAATCCTCCCATTTCATGCCAAAGGAGAGACCACATGCCCTGAGCATATCCTCGAGAATCTGATTGACTCTTTCGACTTGCCCTTGAGACTGAGGGTGATAAGCTGTGCTGAACAGAAGTTTGGTGCCCAATGCTTCTTGAAAACTCTTCTAGAAATGAGAAGTGAATATGCTACCACGGTCTGAGCTTATTTCCAATGGAACACCATGAAGAGGAACAATCTTTGTTGTGTAGAGCTCTGCTAACTGGCTAGCTGAGATTGTCTCTTTGACAGGAAAGAAGTGAGCTACTTTAGTGGGTCGATCAATGACAACGAAGATTGCATCGTTGCCCTTTTTGGACTTTGGAAAACTAGTGACGAAGTCCATTTCAATCATCTCCCACTTCCACTCAGGGATTTTCAGAGGTTGGAGAAGACCGGCTGTTTTCTGATGAACTGCCTTAACACGTTGACAAACGTCGCATTCAGAAACGTATTGAGCAATTTCACGTTTCATGCCAGACCACCAATACATTGTCTTGAGGTCCTGGTACATCTTTGTACTTCCAGGGTGGATGGAGAGAGGAGTTTCATGAGCCTCCTTGAGAATGACATCTTTGAGACTTTGAACTTGAGGAACCGCAATGCGTCCTTCGAAGAACACAGTTCCCTTGTCATCAATTGAGAAGCACTCATACTTCACCTTGCCTGCTTTGATGTTATTTGCGATCTTCTTGATCTCAGCATCACGAAGTTGTTCAGAACGAATCTTATCCTCGAGAGTTGGACTGGCTGTCAAGTTCGCAAGATAACCTTGAGGAACAAGACCAAGGTTCAGTTTCTGGAATTCTTCATGAAGTGGAGGTTGGCTTTCCATGATCATGAGATTATTGCAATACGACTTGCGACTGAGAGCATCGGACATCACATTAGCCTTGCCTGGAGTGTAAGAAATGGTAAGATCGAAGTCTTTGATCTTTTCAATCCATCTCCTTTTCCTGAGATTTAGATCTGGTTGAGTGAAGATGTATTTCAGACTCTTATGATCGGAAAAGATTTCAGTGCGATTACCCAACAAGTATTGTCTCCATTTCTTGAGGGCAAACACAACTGCTGCAAGTTCAAGGTCATGTGTGGGATAATTGAGCTCATGTGCGTTCAACTGACGTGAAGCATAAGCCACAACTTGACGTTCTTGCATAAGAACTGCACCTAGATGTCGCACCCTGATTTCTAGGGGATACTCACCGTACGAACTGGATAGCAGATGCTTGGATTATGGGGCATAACTGCTCCCACGTCCCAGCTTCCTGGTAGGCCTGCGCTTATGCGCGACAACACAAGCCCTGCTATTCCACCGTCGATGTAAACTATCCACTAGAGATCAAAGGCACTTCCGTCGACGTACTTCAAACCATACACACATGGTACGTCAACGGCGTTGAACAACTGATATCACAACAGATCTCTACGACACAAAAGATTGAAATAAGTTGCAAAGGGCTCTCATTAGAGCAGAGATAGCAAATACAATCATTCAGAGGGCACATGCCCCAACAATACATCATTACAATACAGCGGAAGCATTCAACATGTCTGGGTACAGACAAGAACCAAATAGGCCTAAGAGGCCGGAAGCAAACTGACGGAGCCCATCCACGAAGTCTCGGATCCTGCCCGGGTCCGCTATCTACTCGTCAGCAGTCTCGTCATGCTCCACGTAGTAGCCACCATGTAGATCCTCGGAAACGTAGGTCTGCGGAAACCACAGCCCCAAAGGGGTCAGTACATAAACGTACTGGCAAGCAAGACTCACAGTTCACCAAAGTGTAACCCGTCAACACCAAGCACAGATGCCTTGGGTTCAGCGGAAGAGAGGGGATATAAAAGATGCTGCAACTGGCTGCGCTAACCAACTACAGAGATTTCTACCACTTCCGGCTAACAGAAAGGGGATAAGATCGAGGATTGCAACCAACTGAAAGATAACTTCAAACAAACCCATCCTGGATCTCGCCCCTTATCCAAAGAAGCAATCCGAGGATAACTCACACAGTTGTATTAATGATGGTTCAGATTGTTGTGTCAATAATCCTATTACTAGTCAAGTTGTTAATCATTGGGTGAGATTGTGAATCATTAGTTTAAGTTGTCCTGAGTACTTGTTAGCCAGTACTTTCACCAAGTAATCCATAACCGCGGAAAACACGGCTTCTCGAGAAGATTATCCCTGCAGGGTTGCACCAATTTGGCCGTACACGCATGAATAACCCGCCAGATGGAAAGGCCCTTCCACCAAGCGGGGCACTCAACACAACTCAACTCTTCTTCGCATCAAGCCCAAAGCACCTTAGGCGCACGGCTAATCGAGCCCAGAAGAAAATGGACCCTCATAGCACTCTAAGAACGTGTCCTCCTATATGTCGACTACGAAAGTTCCACCCGGGATCCAAGGGCTCGCAAAATCATGCATGCAGCAAATGGAAAGCCCGAACTAAATGAGGCGATTTGGACGAGATGCGAATCGAATCAAATTGAGGGGGGGCGCCCATACTCGCTTCCCACATGCGGTTAGTGCGCTCATCATGGATCAGTAGACAAGACCCTTTTCCTATTAGGGTCGACACTAGCAGGCCTCAAAACCACAAAGGGCCTCCTGCCGGTGCCTTATCATCAAGTTTATTAATTAACAATAACAGTAGCATGATTGATTGATTGATTAAACATCGAGCCCCCAGAACATAATGGAATAGTAACTGAGAGTAACGGGTAACAGACTCGAGCAAAGCAACCTAAGCATGCGAGTAAGACACGGGCTCAAACAATGGTTGTAGGAAGGGAGATGAGGCAATATCAGGGTTAAGGGATTCATGTGATAGGTTCGTAACAGAAACAACTACTGCTAAGGCTAGCAGAAAAGAACAACGGAAAGTATCGGTAACCAATGTTGAAAGGAACACAGTGGTTCATGTGAGTGATAACTTGCCTGCAAAACCCAGTAGCCTGGTACTGAGCTAACTCCTTAGAAGGGATGTCGTAAATATCGTCGGTCTCAACGTCGTCGTGTATCCGGGAAGAAGCAAACAACCATTGCAGAAAGATAAACAATCAATATAATGGCATAGGTGCACAAACATGGGGATGATGCATGTCATGTTAATAGATGCATCAAAATAAACTACTTGTCAAGATAACACAATTTAATTGGACCCATATGCAATTGGATTGCATATGGAAAAGATCCATTGAAATAAGTGGAAACAAATGATTTACAATTAATTATTATGTGAGAGTTGTTAGCATGATGCATGCATGATGATAACAACAAAATAACAGCAAATAACAATAATAGATGCAAGTGATAAAAGAGTAAAACAAGTTTGGAGAACATTGGTTAAGTTTGGAAAGTTTGGTTACTTAAACTTGCCACACAAGCAACTGTTGTTTTCAACAAGTTAAAGTGTTCAAAACAAATAACAAAGTTTATATTTGAAAAGAACATCAAATTTTAGTTGGATTACATGTTTCACTTGTTGCAAAAGGATTTCAAATGAATTATTTAGGAATTAAACAAGGTAAACAAGAATTAAATGAATTTAATTCAAACATGAACTTATTTGAATTTTTATTTGTTCAAAGCATTAAACCAATTTCATATTTGAAAAGTTTATACTTTTAGGGTTGGAAAACATATTTTATATGTTCCAAAAGAATTTGTTTTGATCAAGTTATGAAATTACCAATTTTAAATGAATTAAACAAGGTTTAAATTATTTAACCAATTTTAGTTATTCAAAACATGAAACAAATTTTATATTTGGAAAGGTGGTTTAATTTTGCATGGAAAACATATTTCATTTGTGGAAATTGGATTTAAAATGAGAAAGTTATTATTTTGGCAATTTTAAATGCAATAAACAAGAAACAGTTGTTTTCAGCAATTTAAATTATTCAAAACAGCAAACAAAATTTATATTTGGAAAGTACATTTAATTTGGTATTGAAAACATATTAAAAATGTTGAAATTGGAGTTAAAATGAATTATTTATGCATTTTAGAAGTTTAGGGTGCAATCTGCCATTTTAATTAATATCCAGGGATTTAGAAATTAATAGCAGGGACTTAGAATTAATTTGCAGGGGCTAGAAAGTAAACAACAGGGACCTACAGGTGATTACTGAGAAGTTTCTGTGCCCAGACATTGGAAAAATAAAAGTTTTGGTTAATGGTTGGGAGGGGGACTCGAACCCCCAACCTGCTGCTAGCACAAAGGGACTGCTACCAGTTGGGCTGGTGTGCTGATTCGTGACAGAAGGGGTCGCGTGGTGAGGATAAGGTGCAGAAACAAATACTGAAACAATTGGAAAAGAAACCAGGAAGAAAAGGGGTGGCCGGGATTCGAACCAGTGCGCTAGCGTTGCGCTGCACGGGATGGAACCAGTGCGCTCTCGTGTTTTTCGTGACAGAGAAGGGGATCGAGGGAGGATATGATGTGGCTCGCGGACTGTTTTTCTGAATCTGAAATTTCCTGTGCTACTGAACCCGGAAGGAAACGAGCCCTGCAGCTGGGCTGCTCGCCGTGGTTCATGGCCGCGGTGGCCGTGGGGCTGCTGCGAGGGGTGATGGGAGGCGAGTAGGAGAAGGGAGAGAGGGAACCGAGGCGGGGGCGGCCTCACCTTGGGCTCGACGCAGCAAGGAGGAGGCGGACGGGGCGGTGCAGGGGAGGTGCAGGCAGTGGAGAAGGCCGGCGATGGAGGAGATGGCGCCGGCGACCCAGGCCTCCTCGGGCGGTGACGCCTACATCGAAGTTGGAGCGGGTGCGCAGCCGGTTCCATTCCCGGGGAAGGTTGCCTCCCGAGGTGATCATGGGGGATGGGAAGGTGGCGGCCATGGGGGCTCGGTGGTGGTGATCGTGGGTTCAGGGTTCAGAGAACACCGAACCAGCAGAGAGGGGAGGGAAGGTGGCGGCGATGGGATGGAGGGGCTCTAGGGTTTCTAGGGTTCGAGCAGAGGGGGAGGTGTGGTGATTTTAAGGAGGGTGAGACCTTGTACGGCAGCTCATCCAGAGGGGGAGGGGAGATCGTCTGGTGATGGATGTGTTCGTACAGAGGAGGGTGACGCCAGCGAGGAAGAAGGGGTATCGGGCTGGAAAAAGAAGTGGGCTGGGCTTAGGATAGATTAGTTAGCTGCTGCTCCTCCTTTTCTCTTTTGTTATTTTTGTTTCTTTTATTTTATTTTTTGTAGCAAACAAAATTGGAAGAAAAGGAGGCCTTTAGGGTTAGGAAAAATTCATGGAAAAATAGGGCGAACTTGTCATGTTAACTTCAAACAGCTGTAACATCCCAAGTATGAAAATACCCCTAGAATGTTTGATTCCTTGTTTTATTTCAAGCAATGCATCATGTCATCATTTCATTGCATTGTTTTATTATTGTTTGCATTGTTAATATTTGTTTTGCATCTGTTTTATCTTGCTTCCATAATTCAAACTCAAACAAATTCAAATGGTTATTTTCATACTTGTTCTGTTACAACTTTTGGAATAAAAATAACAAGTGAAAACAACCAAATTGTTCCAATTTATTCCATGTTGATCAATTAATAAAATGGTGTTATAAATTCCATTAAGTCATTCCAAATTGGTTTTCAAATTCAAAGCAAACCATCATCAACATCTCATTTGGAAATTATCAAACATCAAACCATTCCAATGTTGCTAATCCAGCTAATAATAGGGTTCACCCTATTAAATTGTTGTTTCTATATTAATTAACAAAATATTCCAATTCAAATCAAATATTTTTCAAACAAAACCAATTTGAAATTATAAAAATAATAACCAAAACTTTCTCTCATACCTTGCTTTCCAATTATTTTTCTTTTGGGTCACTTTATTAAGAGGTTGATTTCATTAATCATTTCAACTCTTAAAAATCATCTAAATTTGGTTTATTTCCAAACATCCCAAAAACTCAAATAATTTTGAAGTCCAAACTTGGTAGTTGGTGGTATTTGACATGTTAATCTCACCCTAATATTTTCTATGAAATTGCTAACACCAAAACCCTCCAACTTTCCCTTTCTCTTTTGTTACAAAAAAAAAAAAAAACTGCAGATCAAAAATAAATAAAAGGAGAGGAGAGGCACCAGCCAGGCCCAGCCCAACTCTCCCTCAGCCCGTTACCTTTCTCTTCCACCTCCGTACAGTGCTGTCGTCAGCCATGGTGCGTACTGCCTCACCTGCTCCCCCTCCTCCTCTATTTCTATTCCCCCTCCGAAACCCTAACCCTAACCCCAACCCGCACCCTTTCCCTCTCTCTTCCTTCTCCAGCCGCCATCCCTTCTTCCTCTTCCCCGATCACCCTCTTCTCTGAACCTGAACGCACCCAAAAGTCAGCCCCTTTCCTCCAGCGAGCACCGCCGCCTTGGTCACCGGCGGACCGTGCCGAGGCCGGGAATGGAACCGGGAAGGTTCCCTCTCCGTCCTCGCTGCCTCGGCCGGCCCCGAGGAGCCCCGTGCCGCCGCCGCCGTCGCCTCCATCGCCGGCGTCCGCCCCTGCCTGCTGTCCCTGTCCGCCCCGACACCTTCCTCCATCGAGCGCTCGAGGTGAGACCTCCCATCCCCTTCCTCCTCTCGCCTTGCCTCCTCTCCCCTTGAACAGCACCCCACGCCCCAGCCACCCGCGAGCAGCAGCGGCCAGCGATCCATCGCCGGCAACCATCCTCGTGTTCTATCTGATTGAGGTTCAGTTACGTGTAGATTTTCGGTTCAGAAAAAAAAAAAAATCCCGCATTCACAGCACTTACCCCTCGAGGACCCCTTCCCTTCAACAAAGAAGTCACCAGCCCATCTGGTTAGCAGAGCCAAACGCACAGCAGAGGTGCAGGGTTCGATTCCCCCCTGCACCCATAAAACCAAACCTTTTTTTCCACCAATGTTTTGGTCCTAAAACTTATAGGAAATCACACCTAGGCCCCTGGTATAACATCTAGACCCTGAAATATTTTTTTCCTAAGTCCCTAGATGAATTAAAATGGCAGATTTGCACCCAATTTTGGAAATTGCCTAAATAAATCATCCTAACCCCAAATTCAACATTTTTTTATATGTTTTCAATACCAAATTAAATGTTCTATCCAAATATAAAATTTGTTTACTGTTTTGAATATTTTAAATTGGTGCAATATTTGAAAACTTGTCAAATTCACTTAAATTTGCAAAATTCATAACTTGCTCATAAAAATTCCAAATTTCACAAACCAAATATGTTTTCCAATCAATTTTTCATGTACTTTCCAAATATAAATTTTGTTTGCTGTTTTGAATAATTTAAATTGCTGAAAACAACTGTTTCTTGTTTATTGCAATTAAAATTGCCAAAATAATAACTTGCTCATTTTAAATCCAATTTCCACAAATGAAATATGTTTTCCATGCAAAATTAAACCCTCTTTCCAAATATAAAATTTGTTTCATGTTTTGAATAATTAAAATTGGTTAAATAATTTAAACCTTGTTTATTTCATTTAAAATTGGTAATTTCATAACTTGATCAAATCAAATTCTTTTGGGACATATAAAATATGTTTTCAAACCATAAAAGTATAAACTTTTCAAATATGAATCTCACTTAATGTTTTGAACAAATAAAAATTCAAATAAGTTCATGTTTGAATTAAATTCATTTAATTCTTGCTTAAACTTGTTTAATTCATAAATAATTTATTTGAAATCCTTTTTCAACAAGTGAAACATGTAATCCAACTAAAATTTGATGTTCTTTTCAAATATAAAATTTGTAAATTGTTTTGCACACTCTAACTTGATGAAAACAATAATTGTTGTGTGACATGTCTAAGTAACCAAAACTTTCCAAAATTAACAAACAATTTCCAAACTTGTTTTATTCTTCTCCTTTGCCTCTATCATTGTTATTTGTTGTTATCTTGTTATCATCATGCATGCATCATGTTTAAGTACTTACACTTGTTAACCAAATGTAGATCATTGCTTCAACCTAAACCATTTGCATCCATATGCAATTCACCTTGCATATGGATCCAATTAAATTGTGTCATCTTGTCAAGTAGTTTATTCTGATGCATCTATCAACATGACATGCATCATCCCATGTTCGTGCACCTATGCCATGATATTGATTGTTTATCTTTCTGCATTGTCTGTTTGCTTCTTCCCGGATATACGACGACGTTGAGTCCGACGATACTTACGACATCCCTTCTAAGGATTTAGCTCAGTACCAGGCTACTGGGTTTTGCAGGCAAGTTATCACTCACATGAACCATCGTGTTCCTTTCAACATTGATTACCGATACTTTCCGTTGTTCTTTTCTGCTAAGCCTTAGTAGTAGTTGTTTCTGTTACGAACCCATCACATGAATCCCTTAACCTTGATATTGCCTCACCTCCATACCTAAAACCCCTTGCTTGTTGCCTTAGTCTTATCTAGCATGCTTAGGTTGTTTTTGCTCGAGTCTGTTACCCGTTACTTTCTGTTACTATTTCTATTACGTTGTGGGGGCTCGATGTTTAATCAATCAATCATGCTAATGTTACTATTAATAATAAATTTGATGATAAGGCACCGGCAGGAGGCCCATGAGAGGTTTTGAAGCCTGCTAGTGTCGACCCTAATAGGAAAAGGGTCTTGTCTACTGATCCATGATGAGCGCACTACCCGCATTTGGGAAGCGAGTATGGGCGCCCCCCTCAACTTGACCTGATTCGCATCTCGTCCAAATCGCCTCATTAGTTCGTGTTTTCCATTTGCCGCATCATGTTTTTGCGAGCCCAGGCCAGGGTGGAACTTTCGTAGTCGGCATATAGGGGGACACGGTCTTAGAGTGCTATGATGGTCCATTTTCTTCTGGGCTTGATTAGCCGTGCGCCCAAGGTTCTTTGGGCTTGATGCGAAGAATGGTTGGTTGTGTTGAGTGCCCCGCTTGGTGGGGTGATCTCCCATCTGGCGGGATATTCATGAGTGTACGGCCAAATTGGTGCAACCCTGCAGGGATAATCTTCTCGAGAAGCCGTGTTCTCCGCGGTTATGGATTACTTGGTGAAAGTACTGGCTAACAAGTACTCAGGACAACTTAAACATAATGACCCAACATGTTACACCCAATGGTTAATAACTTGACTAGTAATAGGTTGATGACACAATAACTTGATTCACCTTTAATACAACTGTGTGAGTTATCCTCGGATTGCTTCTTTGGATAAGGGGCGAGATCCAGGATGGGTTTGTTTGAAGTTATCTTTCAGTTGGTCACAATCCTCGATCTTATCTCCTTTCTGTTAGCCGGCAGTTGTAGTATGTTTCTGTAGTTGTGTAGAGCAGCCAGTTGCAGCATCTTTTATATCCCCTTCCTTTCCGTTGAACCCAAGGCATCTGTGCTTGGTGTTGACGGGTTACACTTTGGTGAACTGTGAGTCTTGCTTGCCAGTACGTTTATGTACTGACCCCTTTGGGGCTGTGGTTTACGCAGACCTACGTTCCCGAGGATCTACATGGTGGCAACTACGTGGAGTATGACGAGACTGCTGACGAGTAGATAGCGGACCCGGGCAGGATCCGAGACTTCGTGGATGGGCTCCGTCTGTTTGTTCCCGGCCTCTTAGGCCTATTTGGTTCTTGTCTGTACTCAGACATGTTGGATGCTTCCGCTGTATTATTGTAATGATGTATTGTTGGGGCATGTGCCCTCTGAATGATTGTATTTGCTATCTCTGCTCTAATGAGAGCCATTTGCAACTTATTTCAATCTTTTGTGTCGTAGAGATCTGTTGTGATATCACTTGTTAAACGCCGTTGACGTACCATGTGTGTATGGTTTGAAGTACGTCGACGGAAGTGCCTTTGATCTCTAGTGGATAGTTTACATCGACGATGGAATAGCAGGGCTTGTGTTGTCGCGCATAAGCGCAGGCCTACCAGGAAGCTGGGACGTGGGAGCAGTTATGCCCCATAATCCAAGCATCTGCTATCCAGTTCGTACGGTGAGTATCCCCTAGAAATCAGGGTGCGACAAATGGTATCAGAGCCTGTCTGCCTGTAGGATCCCTTTTTACTGGTCGCAGTTGAGTCTAGAAACTATTTTGTAGCTATATAGGAAAAATGAAACGTGAGAGTAGGAATTCTGTTCTTTTTCTTCTTTTCCCCACCCACCCACCCTTTTCTGGTAAGGAAGTGCAACGTTGATTTCTCCCTTCTCATCTAAACTTTCAATTTAGGATTTCACGAATTCTGGTTTCTCTAGGATGGTTATATCTACTAGACCATAGGAATGGAGGTGGTTGTGACATGATTTATCATGTTGCCTACTCAGGATTGAGAACGGAGGCGTGTAAGCCCCGGAAGCAGATCCTCTATTCCTTAAGCAGTAGATAATGATCCTTTAGAAGCCCGGATGGGTTTTCCATAGTACCTCAGGAGTTTTTGTTCTCGTTTTCCCCGATGTTGATATCCTGTTCTTCTCAACATCCTTTTCGTCCGTTGAAATCTTGTTGTTGTTTTCCAATTCAATTCTTCTACCGGCGTCTAATCAAAACTTCCTTGTAAACTCTTGTCCAACTAAAGTGTTATTTCATACCGGAGCATCACATTCCTTTGTGTCAACAATCTTTTCCACAACATACAACCTAATTCTGGTTCCACTAAGCAATCAAAACTCTGTTCACTACCCGGAAGATCAAATGTTGACTTCCAAGATAACTAAGAACAATCCAATTCTAATGAGAGGCCACATATTCCTCGTTACTCTCATGTTGCTGATTCTGACATTGATGTCATCCTTGGTGTTCAATTGATGTCAATAACTCTGTTCCAACCTTATTACGGATAGTCTATTCTACAAATGCATCAAATTCTATCCAGCTATACACCCTTGGTGCAAAACCTCTCCCTTTATTTGGAAATGTTCCGGTGGTTTCCAAATTCCCTGACGTCTTCCCAAGAAGTTTCCGGACCTTTTCTTTTCTCAGTAGGAATCTCGGGGCGCGATTCCTTCAAGGGGGGGCGTTTTGTAACATCCCAAGTATGAAAATACCCCTAGAATGTTTGATTCCTTGTTTTATTTCAAGCAATGCATCATGTCATCATTTCATTGCATTGTTTTATTATTGTTTGCATTGTTAATATTTGTTTTGCATCTGTTTTATCTTGCTTCCATAATTCAAACTCAAACAAATTCAAATGGTTATTTTCATACTTGTTCTGTTACAACTTTTGGAATAAAAATAACAAGTGAAAACAACCAAATTGTTCCAATTTATTCCATGTTGATCAATTAATAAAATGGTGTTATAAATTCCATTAAGTCATTCCAAATTGGTTTTCAAATTCAAAGCAAACCATCATCAACATCTCATTTGGAAATTATCAAACATCAAACCATTCCAATGTTGCTAATCCAGCTAATAATAGGGTTCACCCTATTAAATTGTTGTTTCTATATTAATTAACAAAATATTCCAATTCAAATCAAATATTTTTCAAACAAAACCAATTTGAAATTATAAAAATAATAACCAAAACTTTCTCTCATACCTTGCTTTCCAATTATTTTTCTTTTGGGTCACTTTATTAAGAGGTTGATTTCATTAATCATTTCAACTCTTAAAAATCATCTAAATTTGGTTTATTTCCAAACATCCCAAAAACTCAAATAATTTTGAAGTCCAAACTTGGTAGTTGGTGGTATTTGACATGTTAATCTCACCCTAATATTTTCTATGAAATTGCTAACACCAAAACCCTCCAACTTTCCCTTTCTCTTTTGTTACAAAAAAAAAAAAAACTGCAGATCAAAAATAAATAAAAGGAGAGGAGAGGCACCAGCCAGGCCCAGCCCAACTCTCCCTCAGCCCGTTACCTTTCTCTTCCACCTCCGTACAGTGCTGTCGTCAGCCATGGTGCGTACTGCCTCACCTGCTCCCCCTCCTCCTCTATTTCTATTCCCCCTCCGAAACCCTAACCCTAACCCCAACCCGCACCCTTTCCCTCTCTCTTCCTTCTCCAGCCGCCATCCCTTCTTCCTCTTCCCCGATCACCCTCTTCTCTGAACCTGAACGCACCCAAAAGTCAGCCCCTTTCCTCCAGCGAGCACCGCCGCCTTGGTCACCGGCGGACCGTGCCGAGGCCGGGAATGGAACCGGGAAGGTTCCCTCTCCGTCCTCGCTGCCTCGGCCGGCCCCGAGGAGCCCCGTGCCGCCGCCGCCGTCGCCTCCATCGCCGGCGTCCGCCCCTGCCTGCTGTCCCTGTCCGCCCCGACACCTTCCTCCATCGAGCGCTCGAGGTGAGACCTCCCATCCCCTTCCTCCTCTCGCCTTGCCTCCTCTCCCCTTGAACAGCACCCCACGCCCCAGCCACCCGCGAGCAGCAGCGGCCAGCGATCCATCGCCGGCAACCATCCTCGTGTTCTATCTGATTGAGGTTCAGTTACGTGTAGATTTTCGGTTCAGAAAAAAAAAAATCCCGCATTCACAGCACTTACCCCTCGAGGACCCCTTCCCTTCAACAAAGAAGTCACCAGCCCATCTGGTTAGCAGAGCCAAACGCACAGCAGAGGTGCAGGGTTCGATTCCCCCCTGCACCCATAAAACCAAACCTTTTTTTCCACCAATGTTTTGGTCCTAAAACTTATAGGAAATCACACCTAGGCCCCTGGTATAACATCTAGACCCTGAAATATTTTTTTCCTAAGTCCCTAGATGAATTAAAATGGCAGATTTGCACCCAATTTTGGAAATTGCCTAAATAAATCATCCTAACCCCAAATTCAACATTTTTTTATATGTTTTCAATACCAAATTAAATGTTCTATCCAAATATAAAATTTGTTTACTGTTTTGAATATTTTAAATTGGTGCAATATTTGAAAACTTGTCAAATTCACTTAAATTTGCAAAATTCATAACTTGCTCATAAAAATTCCAAATTTCACAAACCAAATATGTTTTCCAATCAATTTTTCATGTACTTTCCAAATATAAATTTTGTTTGCTGTTTTGAATAATTTAAATTGCTGAAAACAACTGTTTCTTGTTTATTGCAATTAAAATTGCCAAAATAATAACTTGCTCATTTTAAATCCAATTTCCACAAATGAAATATGTTTTCCATGCAAAATTAAACCCTCTTTCCAAATATAAAATTTGTTTCATGTTTTGAATAATTAAAATTGGTTAAATAATTTAAACCTTGTTTATTTCATTTAAAATTGGTAATTTCATAACTTGATCAAATCAAATTCTTTTGGGACATATAAAATATGTTTTCAAACCATAAAAGTATAAACTTTTCAAATATGAATCTCACTTAATGTTTTGAACAAATAAAAATTCAAATAAGTTCATGTTTGAATTAAATTCATTTAATTCTTGCTTAAACTTGTTTAATTCATAAATAATTTATTTGAAATCCTTTTTCAACAAGTGAAACATGTAATCCAACTAAAATTTGATGTTCTTTTCAAATATAAAATTTGTAAATTGTTTTGCACACTCTAACTTGATGAAAACAATAATTGTTGTGTGACATGTCTAAGTAACCAAAACTTTCCAAAATTAACAAACAATTTCCAAACTTGTTTTATTCTTCTCCTTTGCCTCTATCATTGTTATTTGTTGTTATCTTGTTATCATCATGCATGCATCATGTTTAAGTACTTACACTTGTTAACCAAATGTAGATCATTGCTTCAACCTAAACCATTTGCATCCATATGCAATTCACCTTGCATATGGATCCAATTAAATTGTGTCATCTTGTCAAGTAGTTTATTCTGATGCATCTATCAACATGACATGCATCATCCCATGTTCGTGCACCTATGCCATGATATTGATTGTTTATCTTTCTGCATTGTCTGTTTGCTTCTTCCCGGATATACGACGACGTTGAGTCCGACGATACTTACGACATCCCTTCTAAGGATTTAGCTCAGTACCAGGCTACTGGGTTTTGCAGGCAAGTTATCACTCACATGAACCATCGTGTTCCTTTCAACATTGATTACCGATACTTTCCGTTGTTCTTTTCTGCTAAGCCTTAGTAGTAGTTGTTTCTGTTACGAACCCATCACATGAATCCCTTAACCTTGATATTGCCTCACCTCCATACCTAAAACCCCTTGCTTGTTGCCTTAGTCTTATCTAGCATGCTTAGGTTGTTTTTGCTCGAGTCTGTTACCCGTTACTTTCTGTTACTATTTCTATTACGTTGTGGGGGCTCGATGTTTAATCAATCAATCATGCTAATGTTACTATTAATAATAAATTTGATGATAAGGCACCGGCAGGAGGCCCATGAGAGGTTTTGAAGCCTGCTAGTGTCGACCCTAATAGGAAAAGGGTCTTGTCTACTGATCCATGATGAGCGCACTACCCGCATTTGGGAAGCGAGTATGGGCGCCCCCCTCAACTTGACCTGATTCGCATCTCGTCCAAATCGCCTCATTAGTTCGTGTTTTCCATTTGCCGCATCATGTTTTTGCGAGCCCAGGCCAGGGTGGAACTTTCGTAGTCGGCATATAGGGGGACACGGTCTTAGAGTGCTATGATGGTCCATTTTCTTCTGGGCTTGATTAGCCGTGCGCCCAAGGTTCTTTGGGCTTGATGCGAAGAATGGTTGGTTGTGTTGAGTGCCCCGCTTGGTGGGGTGATCTCCCATCTGGCGGGATATTCATGAGTGTACGGCCAAATTGGTGCAACCCTGCAGGGATAATCTTCTCGAGAAGCCGTGTTCTCCGCGGTTATGGATTACTTGGTGAAAGTACTGGCTAACAAGTACTCAGGACAACTTAAACATAATGACCCAACATGTTACACCCAATGGTTAATAACTTGACTAGTAATAGGTTGATGACACAATAACTTGATTCACCTTTAATACAACTGTGTGAGTTATCCTCGGATTGCTTCTTTGGATAAGGGGCGAGATCCAGGATGGGTTTGTTTGAAGTTATCTTTCAGTTGGTCACAATCCTCGATCTTATCTCCTTTCTGTTAGCCGGCAGTTGTAGTATGTTTCTGTAGTTGTGTAGAGCAGCCAGTTGCAGCATCTTTTATATCCCCTTCCTTTCCGTTGAACCCAAGGCATCTGTGCTTGGTGTTGACGGGTTACACTTTGGTGAACTGTGAGTCTTGCTTGCCAGTACGTTTATGTACTGACCCCTTTGGGGCTGTGGTTTACGCAGACCTACGTTCCCGAGGATCTACATGGTGGCAACTACGTGGAGTATGACGAGACTGCTGACGAGTAGATAGCGGACCCGGGCAGGATCCGAGACTTCGTGGATGGGCTCCGTCTGTTTGTTCCCGGCCTCTTAGGCCTATTTGGTTCTTGTCTGTACTCAGACATGTTGGATGCTTCCGCTGTATTGTAATGATGTATTGTTGGGGCATGTGCCCTCTGAATGATTGTATTTGCTATCTCTGCTCTAATGAGAGCCATTTGCAACTTATTTCAATCTTTTGTGTCGTAGAGATCTGTTGTGATATCACTTGTTAAACGCCGTTGACGTACCATGTGTGTATGGTTTGAAGTACGTCGACGGAAGTGCCTTTGATCTCTAGTGGATAGTTTACATCGACGATGGAATAGCAGGGCTTGTGTTGTCGCGCATAAGCGCAGGCCTACCAGGAAGCTGGGACGTGGGAGCAGTTATGCCCCATAATCCAAGCATCTGCTATCCAGTTCGTACGGTGAGTATCCCCTAGAAATCAGGGTGCGACAAATGGTATCAGAGCCTGTCTGCCTGTAGGATCCCTTTTTACTGGTCGCAGTTGAGTCTAGAAACTATTTTGTAGCTATATAGGAAAAATGAAACGTGAGAGTAGGAATTCTGTTCTTTTTCTTCTTTTCCCCACCCACCCACCCTTTTCTGGTAAGGAAGTGCAACGTTGATTTCTCCCTTCTCATCTAAACTTTCAATTTAGGATTTCACGAATTCTGGTTTCTCTAGGATGATTATATCTACTAGACCATAGGAATGGAGGTGGTTGTGACATGATTTATCATGTTGCCTACTCAGGATTGAGAACGGAGGCGTGTAAGCCCCGGAAGCAGATCCTCTATTCCTTAAGCAGTAGATAATGATCCTTTAGAAGCCCGGATGGGTTTTCCATAGTACCTCAGGAGTTTTTGTTCTCGTTTTCCCCGATGTTGATATCCTGTTCTTCTCAACATCCTTTTCGTCCGTTGAAATCTTGTTGTTGTTTTCCAATTCAATTCTTCTACCGGCGTCTAATCAAAACTTCCTTGTAAACTCTTGTCCAACTAAAGTGTTATTTCATACCGGAGCATCACATTCCTTTGTGTCAACAATCTTTTCCACAACATACAACCTAATTCTGGTTCCACTAAGCAATCAAAACTCTGTTCACTACCCGGAAGATCAAATGTTGACTTCCAAGATAACTAAGAACAATCCAATTCTAATGAGAGGCCACATATTCCTCGTTACTCTCATGTTGCTGATTCTGACATTGATGTCATCCTTGGTGTTCAATTGATGTCAATAACTCTGTTCCAACCTTATTACGGATAGTCTATTCTACAAATGCATCAAATTCTATCCAGCTATACACCCTTGGTGCAAAACCTCTCCCTTTATTTGGAAATGTTCCGGTGGTTTCCAAATTCCCTGACGTCTTCCCAAGAAGTTTCCGGACCTTTTCTTTTCTCAGTAGGAATCTCGGGGCGCGATTCCTTCAAGGGGGGGCGTTTTGTAACATCCCAAGTATGAAAATACCCCTAGAATGTTTGATTCCTTGTTTTATTTCAAGCAATGCATCATGTCATCATTTCATTGCATTGTTTTATTATTGTTTGCATTGTTAATATTTGTTTTGCATCTGTTTTATCTTGCTTCCATAATTCAAACTCAAACAAATTCAAATGGTTATTTTCATACTTGTTCTGTTACAACTTTTGGAATAAAAATAACAAGTGAAAACAACCAAATTGTTCCAATTTATTCCATGTTGATCAATTAATAAAATGGTGTTATAAATTCCATTAAGTCATTCCAAATTGGTTTTCAAATTCAAAGCAAACCATCATCAACATCTCATTTGGAAATTATCAAACATCAAACCATTCCAATGTTGCTAATCCAGCTAATAATAGGGTTCACCCTATTAAATTGTTGTTTCTATATTAATTAACAAAATATTCCAATTCAAATCAAATATTTTTCAAACAAAACCAATTTGAAATTATAAAAATAATAACCAAAACTTTCTCTCATACCTTGCTTTCCAATTATTTTTCTTTTGGGTCACTTTATTAAGAGGTTGATTTCATTAATCATTTCAACTCTTAAAAATCATCTAAATTTGGTTTATTTCCAAACATCCCAAAAACTCAAATAATTTTGAAGTCCAAACTTGGTAGTTGGTGGTATTTGACATGTTAATCTCACCCTAATATTTTCTATGAAATTGCTAACACCAAAACCCTCCAACTTTCCCTTTCTCTTTTGTTACAAAAAAAAAAAAAACTGCAGATCAAAAATAAATAAAAGGAGAGGAGAGGCACCAGCCAGGCCCAGCCCAACTCTCCCTCAGCCCGTTACCTTTCTCTTCCACCTCCGTACAGTGCTGTCGTCAGCCATGGTGCGTACTGCCTCACCTGCTCCCCCTCCTCCTCTATTTCTATTCCCCCTCCGAAACCCTAACCCTAACCCCAACCCGCACCCTTTCCCTCTCTCTTCCTTCTCCAGCCGCCATCCCTTCTTCCTCTTCCCCGATCACCCTCTTCTCTGAACCTGAACGCACCCAAAAGTCAGCCCCTTTCCTCCAGCGAGCACCGCCGCCTTGGTCACCGGCGGACCGTGCCGAGGCCGGGAATGGAACCGGGAAGGTTCCCTCTCCGTCCTCGCTGCCTCGGCCGGCCCCGAGGAGCCCCGTGCCGCCGCCGCCGTCGCCTCCATCGCCGGCGTCCGCCCCTGCCTGCTGTCCCTGTCCGCCCCGACACCTTCCTCCATCGAGCGCTCGAGGTGAGACCTCCCATCCCCTTCCTCCTCTCGCCTTGCCTCCTCTCCCCTTGAACAACACCCCACGCCCCAGCCACCCGCGAGCAGCAGCGGCCAGCGATCCATCGCCGGCAACCATCCTCGTGTTCTATCTGATTGAGGTTCAGTTACGTGTAGATTTTCGGTTCAGAAAAAAAAAAATCCCGCATTCACAGCACTTACCCCTCGAGGACCCCTTCCCTTCAACAAAGAAGTCACCAGCCCATCTGGTTAGCAGAGCCAAACGCACAGCAGAGGTGCAGGGTTCGATTCCCCCCTGCACCCATAAAACCAAACCTTTTTTTCCACCAATGTTTTGGTCCTAAAACTTATAGGAAATCACACCTAGGCCCCTGGTATAACATCTAGACCCTGAAATATTTTTTTCCTAAGTCCCTAGATGAATTAAAATGGCAGATTTGCACCCAATTTTGGAAATTGCCTAAATAAATCATCCTAACCCCAAATTCAACATTTTTTTATATGTTTTCAATACCAAATTAAATGTTCTATCCAAATATAAAATTTGTTTACTGTTTTGAATATTTTAAATTGGTGCAATATTTGAAAACTTGTCAAATTCACTTAAATTTGCAAAATTCATAACTTGCTCATAAAAATTCCAAATTTCACAAACCAAATATGTTTTCCAATCAATTTTTCATGTACTTTCCAAATATAAATTTTGTTTGCTGTTTTGAATAATTTAAATTGCTGAAAACAACTGTTTCTTGTTTATTGCAATTAAAATTGCCAAAATAATAACTTGCTCATTTTAAATCCAATTTCCACAAATGAAATATGTTTTCCATGCAAAATTAAACCCTCTTTCCAAATATAAAATTTGTTTCATGTTTTGAATAATTAAAATTGGTTAAATAATTTAAACCTTGTTTATTTCATTTAAAATTGGTAATTTCATAACTTGATCAAATCAAATTCTTTTGGGACATATAAAATATGTTTTCAAACCATAAAAGTATAAACTTTTCAAATATGAATCTCACTTAATGTTTTGAACAAATAAAAATTCAAATAAGTTCATGTTTGAATTAAATTCATTTAATTCTTGCTTAAACTTGTTTAATTCATAAATAATTTATTTGAAATCCTTTTTCAACAAGTGAAACATGTAATCCAACTAAAATTTGATGTTCTTTTCAAATATAAAATTTGTAAATTGTTTTGCACACTCTAACTTGATGAAAACAATAATTGTTGTGTGACATGTCTAAGTAACCAAAACTTTCCAAAATTAACAAACAATTTCCAAACTTGTTTTATTCTTCTCCTTTGCCTCTATCATTGTTATTTGTTGTTATCTTGTTATCATCATGCATGCATCATGTTTAAGTACTTACACTTGTTAACCAAATGTAGATCATTGCTTCAACCTAAACCATTTGCATCCATATGCAATTCACCTTGCATATGGATCCAATTAAATTGTGTCATCTTGTCAAGTAGTTTATTCTGATGCATCTATCAACATGACATGCATCATCCCATGTTCGTGCACCTATGCCATGATATTGATTGTTTATCTTTCTGCATTGTCTGTTTGCTTCTTCCCGGATATACGACGACGTTGAGTCCGACGATACTTACGACATCCCTTCTAAGGATTTAGCTCAGTACCAGGCTACTGGGTTTTGCAGGCAAGTTATCACTCACATGAACCATCGTGTTCCTTTCAACATTGATTACCGATACTTTCCGTTGTTCTTTTCTGCTAAGCCTTAGTAGTAGTTGTTTCTGTTACGAACCCATCACATGAATCCCTTAACCTTGATATTGCCTCACCTCCATACCTAAAACCCCTTGCTTGTTGCCTTAGTCTTATCTAGCATGCTTAGGTTGTTTTTGCTCGAGTCTGTTACCCGTTACTTTCTGTTACTATTTCTATTACGTTGTGGGGGCTCGATGTTTAATCAATCAATCATGCTAATGTTACTATTAATAATAAATTTGATGATAAGGCACCGGCAGGAGGCCCATGAGAGGTTTTGAAGCCTGCTAGTGTCGACCCTAATAGGAAAAGGGTCTTGTCTACTGATCCATGATGAGCGCACTACCCGCATTTGGGAAGCGAGTATGGGCGCCCCCCTCAACTTGACCTGATTCGCATCTCGTCCAAATCGCCTCATTAGTTCGTGTTTTCCATTTGCCGCATCATGTTTTTGCGAGCCCAGGCCAGGGTGGAACTTTCGTAGTCGGCATATAGGGGGACACGGTCTTAGAGTGCTATGATGGTCCATTTTCTTCTGGGCTTGATTAGCCGTGCGCCCAAGGTTCTTTGGGCTTGATGCGAAGAATGGTTGGTTGTGTTGAGTGCCCCGCTTGGTGGGGTGATCTCCCATCTGGCGGGATATTCATGAGTGTACGGCCAAATTGGTGCAACCCTGCAGGGATAATCTTCTCGAGAAGCCGTGTTCTCCGCGGTTATGGATTACTTGGTGAAAGTACTGGCTAACAAGTACTCAGGACAACTTAAACATAATGACCCAACATGTTACACCCAATGGTTAATAACTTGACTAGTAATAGGTTGATGACACAATAACTTGATTCACCTTTAATACAACTGTGTGAGTTATCCTCGGATTGCTTCTTTGGATAAGGGGCGAGATCCAGGATGGGTTTGTTTGAAGTTATCTTTCAGTTGGTCACAATCCTCGATCTTATCTCCTTTCTGTTAGCCGGCAGTTGTAGTATGTTTCTGTAGTTGTGTAGAGCAGCCAGTTGCAGCATCTTTTATATCCCCTTCCTTTCCGTTGAACCCAAGGCATCTGTGCTTGGTGTTGACGGGTTACACTTTGGTGAACTGTGAGTCTTGCTTGCCAGTACGTTTATGTACTGACCCCTTTGGGGCTGTGGTTTACGCAGACCTACGTTCCCGAGGATCTACATGGTGGCAACTACGTGGAGTATGACGAGACTGCTGACGAGTAGATAGCGGACCCGGGCAGGATCCGAGACTTCGTGGATGGGCTCCGTCTGTTTGTTCCCGGCCTCTTAGGCCTATTTGGTTCTTGTCTGTACTCAGACATGTTGGATGCTTCCGCTGTATTGTAATGATGTATTGTTGGGGCATGTGCCCTCTGAATGATTGTATTTGCTATCTCTGCTCTAATGAGAGCCATTTGCAACTTATTTCAATCTTTTGTGTCGTAGAGATCTGTTGTGATATCACTTGTTAAACGCCGTTGACGTACCATGTGTGTATGGTTTGAAGTACGTCGACGGAAGTGCCTTTGATCTCTAGTGGATAGTTTACATCGACGATGGAATAGCAGGGCTTGTGTTGTCGCGCATAAGCGCAGGCCTACCAGGAAGCTGGGACGTGGGAGCAGTTATGCCCCATAATCCAAGCATCTGCTATCCAGTTCGTACGGTGAGTATCCCCTAGAAATCAGGGTGCGACAACAGCTAACCAATTTGGATTTCAAAAATGTTTAAGTTTTTGGTGCTGTTTGGAATAAACCAAAATTAGATTATTTTGAAGATTTGAAATGATTAATGAAATCAACCTTTTAATAAAGTGACCCAAAAGAATTAATTAGAAAACAAGGGATGAGAGAAAGTTTTGCTTATTATTTTTTATAGTTTCAAATTGGTTTTGTTTGAAAACTATTTGTTTTGAATTGGAATATTTGGTTAATTAATATAGAAACAACAATTTAATAGGGTGAACCCTGTTATTAGTTGGATTAGACACATTGGAAAGGTTTGATATTTGATAATTTCCAACTGAGGTGTTGATGATGATTTTGCTTTGAATTTGAAAACCAATTTGGAAAGGCTTAGTGGAATTTATAACACCATTTTATTAGTTGAACATTATGGGATAATTGGAAACAATTAAGGTTTTTATTTGGAAACAACTATTTGGATGTTGGTTTGGGATTTCAAATGGAAAACAAATTGAATTTGAAAAGGGTTTGATTATTGGATGCATTTTTATAGAAATGAAACAATAGTTTGGAATCACACTTTAATGGAAACAAATAATTGTTTTATTTTGAAATATCATTTTAGAAATTGTAACATCACAAGGATGAAACAAAAGGTTTGAATTTTGGTTTGAAATTCAAATGGAAAACAAAGGAAAACAAATGAAAACAGTTGGAAAACAACTGAAAACAGAGAAAAACAAATGGAAAACAAACAAAACAAATGCAACCAACATGATGCCATGATGCAAAACATAAAATAACAGAGAGCAAACATTCTAAAGGCTATTTTTCAGACTTGGGATGTTACAAAACGCCCCCCCTTGAAGGAATCGCGCCCCGAGATTCCTACTGAGAAAAGAAAAAGGTCCGGAAACTTCTTGGGGAGATCCTCTTGAACTGTGACACGTGAAACACATCGTGCACCTTAGATAGACGTCAGGGAATTTGCAAACCACCGGAACATTTCAAGTAAAGGGGAGAGATTTTGCACCAAGGGTGTATAGCTGGATAGAACTTGATTCATTTGGAGAATAGACTATCTGTAATAAGGGTGGAACAGAGTTATTGACATCAATGCAACACCAAGAATAACATCAATGTCAGAATCATCAACATGAGAGTAACGAGGAATATGTGGCCTCTCATTAGAATTGGATTGTTCTTACTTATCTTGGAAGTCAACATTTGAGATCCCGGGGAGTGAACAGAGTTTTGATTGCTTAGTGGAACCAGAATTGGGTTGTATGTTGTGTAAAAGATTGTTGACACAAAGGAATGTGATGCTCCGGTATCAAATAACACTTTAACTGGATAAGAGTTTACGAGGAAGTTTTGATTGAACGCCGGTAGAAGAATTGAATTGGAAAACAACAACAAGATTTCAACGGACGAAAAGGATGTTGAGAAGAACAGGATAACAACATCGGGGAAAACGAGAACAAAACTCCTGAGGTACTACGGAAAACCCATCCGGGCTTCTAAAGGATCAATATCTACTGCTTAAGGAATAGAGGATTTGCTTCCGGGGCTTACACGCCTCCGTTCTCAATCATGAGTAGGCAACATGATAAATCATGTCACAACCACCTCCATTCCTATGGTCTAGTAGATATAACCATCCTAGAGAAACCAGAATTCGTGAAATCCTAACTTGAAAGTTCAGATGAGAAGGGAAAACAACGTTACACTTCCTTACCAGAAAAAGGGAGGGTGGGTGGGGAAAGAAGAAAAAGAACAGAATTCCTACTCTCACGTTTCATTTTTCCTATATAGCTACAAAATAGTTTCTAGACTCAAACTGCGACCAGTAAAAAGGGATCCTACAGGCAGACAGGCTCTGATACCATTTGTCGCACCCTGATTTCTAGGGGATACTCACCGTACGAACTGGATAGCAGATGCTTGGATTATGGGGCATAACTGCTCCCACGTCCCAGCTTCCTGGTAGGCCTGCGCTTATGCGCGACAACACAAGCCCTGCTATTCCACCGTCGATGTAAACTATCCACTAGAGATCAAAGGCACTTCCGTCGACGTACTTCAAACCATACACACATGGTACGTCAACGGCGTTGAACAACTGATATCACAACAGATCTCTACGACACAAAAGATTGAAATAAGTTGCAAAGGGCTCTCATTAGAGCAGAGATAGCAAATACAATCATTCAGAGGGCACATGCCCCAACAATACATCATTACAATACAGCGGAAGCATTCAACATGTCTGGGTACAGACAAGAACCAAATAGGCCTAAGAGGCCGGAAGCAAACTGACGGAGCCCATCCACGAAGTCTCGGATCCTGCCCGGGTCCGCTATCTACTCGTCAGCAGTCTCGTCATGCTCCACGTAGTAGCCACCATGTAGATCCTCGGAAACGTAGGTCTGCGGAAACCACAGCCCCAAAGGGGTCAGTACATAAACGTACTGGCAAGCAAGACTCACAGTTCACCAAAGTGTAACCCGTCAACACCAAGCACAGATGCCTTGGGTTCAGCGGAAGAGAGGGGATATAAAAGATGCTTCAACTGGCTGCGCTAACCAACTACAGAGATTTCTACCACTTCCGGCTAACAGAAAGGGGATAAGATCGAGGATTGCAACCAACTGAAAGATAACTTCAAACAAACCCATCCTGGATCTCGCCCCTTATCCAAAGAAGCAATCCGAGGATAACTCACACAGTTGTATTAATGATGGTTCAGATTGTTGTGTCAATAATCCTATTACTAGTCAAGTTGTTAATCATTGGGTGAGATTGTGAATCATTAGTTTAAGTTGTCCTGAGTACTTGTTAGCCAGTACTTTCACCAAGTAATCCATAACCGCGGAAAACACGGCTTCTCGAGAAGATTATCCCTGCAGGGTTGCACCAATTTGGCCGTACACGCATGAATAACCCGCCAGATGGAAAGGCCCTTCCACCAAGCGGGGCACTCAACACAACTCAACTCTTCTTCGCATCAAGCCCAAAGCACCTTAGGCGCACGGCTAATCGAGCCCAGAAGAAAATGGACCCTCATAGCACTCTAAGAACGTGTCCTCCTATATGCCGACTACGAAAGTTCCACCCGGGATCCAAGGGCTCGCAAAATCATGCATGCAGCAAATGGAAAGCCCGAACTAAATGAGGCGATTTGGACGAGATGCGAATCGAATCAAATTGAGGGGGGCGCCCATACTCGCTTCCCACATGCGGTTAGTGCGCTCATCATGGATCAGTAGACAAGACCCTTTTCCTATTAGGGTCGACACTAGCAGGCCTCAAAACCACAAAGGGCCTCCTGCCGGTGCCTTATCATCAAGTTTATTAATTAACAATAACAGTAGCATGATTGATTGATTGATTAAACATCGAGCCCCCAGAACATAATGGAATAGTAACTGAGAGTAACGGGTAACAGACTCGAGCAAAGCAACCTAAGCATGCGAGTAAGACACGGGCTCAAACAATGGTTGTAGGAAGGGAGATGAGGCAATATCAGGGTTAAGGGATTCATGTGATAGGTTCGTAACAGAAACAACTACTGCTAAGGCTAGCAGAAAAGAACAACGGAAAGTATCGGTAACCAATGTTGAAAGGAACACAGTGGTTCATGTGAGTGATAACTTGCCTGCAAAACCCAGTAGCCTGGTACTGAGCTAACTCCTTAGAAGGGATGTCGTAAATATCGTCGGTCTTAACGTCGTCGTGTATCCGGGAAGAAGCAAACAACCATTGCAGAAAGATAAACAATCAATATAATGGCATAGGTGCACAAACATGGGGATGATGCATGTCATGTTAATAGATGCATCAAAATAAACTACTTGTCAAGATAACACAATTTAATTGGACCCATATGCAATTGGATTGCATATGGAAAAGATCCATTGAAATAAGTGGAAACAAATGATTTACAATTAATTATTATGTGAGAGTTGTTAGCATGATGCATGCATGATGATAACAACAAAATAACAGCAAATAACAATAATAGATGCAAGTGATAAAAGAGTAAAACAAGTTTGGAGAACATTGGTTAAGTTTGGAAAGTTTGGTTACTTAAACTTGCCACACAAGCAACTGTTGTTTTCAACAAGTTAAAGTGTTCAAAACAAATAACAAAGTTTATATTTGAAAAGAACATCAAATTTTAGTTGGATTACATGTTTCACTTGTTGCAAAAGGATTTCAAATGAATTATTTAGGAATTAAACAAGGTAAACAAGAATTAAATGAATTTAATTCAAACATGAACTTATTTGAATTTTTATTTGTTCAAAGCATTAAACCAATTTCATATTTGAAAAGTTTATACTTTTAGGGTTGGAAAACATATTTTATATGTTCCAAAAGAATTTGTTTTGATCAAGTTATGAAATTACCAATTTTAAATGAATTAAACAAGGTTTAAATTATTTAACCAATTTTAGTTATTCAAAACATGAAACAAATTTTATATTTGGAAAGGTGGTTTAATTTTGCATGGAAAACATATTTCATTTGTGGAAATTGGATTTAAAATGAGCAAGTTATTATTTTGGCAATTTTAAATGCAATAAACAAGAAACAGTTGTTTTCAGCAATTTAAATTATTCAAAACAGCAAACAAAATTTATATTTGGAAAGTACATTTAATTTGGTATTGAAAACATATTAAAAATGTTGAAATTGGAGTTAAAATGAATTATTTATGCATTTTAGAAGTTTAGGGTGCAATCTGCCATTTTAATTAATATCCAGGGATTTAGAAATTAATAGCAGGGACTTAGAATTAATTTGCAGGGGCTAGAAAGTAAACAACAGGGACCTACAGGTGATTACTGAGAAGTTTCTGTGCCCAGACATTGGAAAAATAAAAGTTTTGGTTAATGGTTGGGAGGGGGACTCGAACCCCCAACCTGCTGCTAGCACAAAGGGACTGCTACCAGTTGGGCTGGTGTGCTGATTCGTGACAGAAGGGGTCGCGTGGTGAGGATAAGGTGCAGAAACAAATACTGAAACAATTGGAAAAGAAACCAGGAAGAAAAGGGGTGGCCGGGATTCGAACCAGTTGTAGCGCCCTCACATTTAATAATGTAAGAACTACTGTGTTAAGTGCTAGTCCCTGGATCAATGCTAGCACCACAGAACAAAATGTAATTGTATCTTTGCAGAAGTATCAAAAATTATTACAAAGGATCCAGGATAGCCAAGTATGGCTTTATTACAAAGTGCATAGTCTTGAAAGACTAGCAAAACTCAGAGTTCTAAACAGCAGAAATAAAGGTAGCAATGAGCCTCCATCTTCAATCATGCGCCACAGGCATTACATGTTGGGTGTAGACTCGAGTCCAAGCACTTAATCAAACTTCATCCTCTGAATTTCCTGCACGTTGGAATATGCAGCCCCCGAAGGAGATTCAGTACAAACAATGTACTGGCAAATGACACTATGGTGGATATAAAATGGCAAGTCTAAACTACATGCATATCTGGCTTGGTGGAGTTTAGGCTATTTTGCAGAAAGCAAGTTTTTCCCTAACACTTTTGAAAAAGAGTTTTCTTTCAAAGATTGGCACCATGGGACACACCCATGAGCACCACAACTAATATTTCCTTAGCCAAATTTTACTTCTTCAAAACGGTGTTGAGATTCTCTTGTCCATCCTTGTCCAGCTGCTCGAAGTTGTCCTTTCCGGGAACACGGCTATGATCATAGTTTCTAACTCTGCAGAGGTTGTGCACTTTCACCCTTTGTCTTCAATTAGCCCAAACATCCTATACACCCGGAGTGCATCGTGGAAAGGAGAGAATTGAGACGAGATCTTGCAGAAGCAAGAATTCAACCCAACCAGCAAGACCCGTTCCACCTATAATTCTGCTACATCTTCATGTCAAGCATGGGTCGAACTCTCACAACTTAGTTGATCAAGACAGAGCCCATATGTCAAAGGGCTGCACGGAAAGCTACTAAACTTAGAGGGACTTAGGAATCTCTTTGTTCCTGGGTGGCCATCCACAAGTGTACTCCTTCGGTGATAAACACCATTGATATGGCCCTAGGGAGCCACTCAACATAATCCAATCACATCCAAAATCCACCCAGGTGTTTCATTGGAAGTTTATACCTAGAATTTTTCCACAACATTGAGTAAAACAAATTTGTAGCAAGGCTAAGCATCAACTAAGTATATGTTTCCAAAATAACAAGTCTAAAGGATGGCTACACACTACTTGGGATTTTGCATAGCATAATAATAACTTAGTAAAATTTCCTATCATGCATGCTACTCAAAAACACTAATAATGCATAGTAAAATATGGGAGATTTGATGGTGTGTCACTTGCCTTGGCAATGGGATGAACAATCACAACAAGAATAACAGCAACAAGAGTAGACTTGCTCCTCTTCACAATCTAATACAAGCAAAACATGCCACACATAAACATACAACACAAACATAACATAGAAAACAATACAAAAATATGTATGCATGTTATGCCATGATCAAATTAATGCACCAAATTCACAACTAGTAATAATTACTAACAATGATGTTCTCTGGTGTTAATAACATGGTTATGATGCATGAAAAAGTTTGTAATGCAACAAGAGGCAAAGAAGCAGCTTAACCAAATTAAATATGGTTAATTAACTATCTACAAGATCTTATCGAAATAAGGTTCATAAAAAGGTAGATCTAAACCTAACACATTAATAAGATCTAAAAAGCAAGTAAAACAATCAACGACAACTTCATGGATGACTAAGAACGAAGTATAGATTTGAAATTTCGAGTTACTCCGGTGGTAAAAGTAGATCAGAATTATAGAAACACATCTGTAACTCAAATCGAAAAACTCAAAGAACGAAAGTTGTAGATAATGATGAGATGCAGCTACAGTAGAAATTTGAGCGAAAACGGACAAACGGTTGAAGAGTAATTGAGTAATTACCGCTTCAGATCTGAAAGCGTAGATCGCGAAATTCTCCGGCTGTGGTGGATGAAAAGAGGTGAGGTTTCTTGGGATGGATTGGTATCGACGAGATCTAAAACTCTCGTGAAGGCTTGAACGTCAACCGAGGAACTCACGGACCATGGTGAGTAAAATACCACAAAACAGATCTGAAATTGGAGTTTCGAGTTTGGGACGACCTCACGGCCGGGGCTGGGGTATTTATAGGTGGGTAGGTCGGTGAAAAGTTGCTCCTTGGAGTAGAGAACAAGTAGAAAGAAGCGGAATTGAATTTGGACTCTCCGATGAAGAGATATGCGAGTTTGAATGAGCATAGGTCAAGAAAAACGGGATTTGTACCGGATTCGTACGATCGTACGAGGCTGCGTATGTGCGCTGTGCATTCCTGGGCCGGCCCATGCGAGCTCGCAATATATTTTTTTTTTTACCAAAACTAAAATGCTAATAACTTTTGAAATATAACTCGGAATCGAGTCAAACAAATTTCTAAAATCTTGAAATTTAAAACTCTATCATATTTGACTATTATTAGGTAATTTTAGGCAAAAAAAATATTCAATTATCCTTTAGCTTATAAGCGCCTTATAGCAGGATTTTGAGCTTTTTAAAACACGATTTTGTTTTGAGGTTTAAAATGCAACACTCAAATGCAAGTTTTGAAACGATGTCATGCTATGCGGATGCTCTAAATGCAAAACATTCCAAATGTAAAATTTGGGATGTTACAAACTAACCCCCTTAAGATGAATCTCGTCCCGAGATTCGGAATGGCTAGCAAATAGGTGTGGATGGGTTTTCCTACGGTCAATATCTAGGCTAACCCCCTTAAGAGAATATACTTGAGATTGTACTTCCACCAGGCAATTTGGATAATGGAACATGTGATGGAATAAAATGAGTTAGGGGTTACCATTCACAAAATCCATGTTGATATGATTCACATGCCCCTTCTTGAATGGGTTAGGCTTGGAAGCTTCTGCAGTCTTCTGCTCTGGGCAATCAGTTGCATAATGTCCCTTGTTTCTGCACTTGAAACACATCACTTGACTAAGATCCCTCTTCACTTCATGGTTGTGGTTGTGGTGTCCATTGCCATTTGAGTGACCATTGGTTTCCTTGAGTCCTTCAACATGATCATGACCATTATGAGTGTGTCCATTCCCACCATTGTGATGGTTCTCATGTTTATGGAAATTGTGTCCTCCATTGGATGTGTGCCTCTTATATGAGGGTCCAGATTGGTATTTCCCACCATTACTGTACTTCCTCTTCCTATTTTCCTCCTTTGTCATGTTGTTATCCAAGGTAATGGCTTGGTCCAACAGAGTTTGATAATTTGGGGCATATGCTACAGACAAAGGTATCTTCAGTTCTCCTTTAAGTCCGTTGAGAAATTTCTCCTTCCTCTTGGCATCAGTGTCAATGTCCTCTGGTGCATACCTTGATAAAGAATGGAAATCATCCATATACTCCTTTAAAGTTCTACCTCCCTGCTTCAGGCTACGAAACTCCTCCTTCTTGAGGTTCATTATCCCAGATGAGATATGTGCATTGCGGAATCCCTCCTTGAAATCATCCCAAGTCATGCCTTCCAGTGGATGAGTCACTTGGTAAGTTTCCCACCACATTGCAGCAGGTCCTTCTAACAGATGTGCGGTGAATCTCACTTTCTCCGCATCAGTGCACTCACAAGTTACTAAGTCCTTGTTGATCGAACGAAGCCAGTCGTCTGCCTCAATAGGATCAGTAGCATATGAGAACTTGTTAGGCCTAAGTCTCAGAAATCTGGTAAGTCTATCCATTGGGGGTGGTGGTGGAGGATTGTTGTTGTTGTTGTTGTTCATTGCTGCTACAAACTGAGTCATCATCTGTAGAAGTTGGGCTTGGGAAGTGAGCATCTGCTGTAGGGCATCATTGTTGTTGTTGTCCTCATTGTTGTTGTTGTTGGGGTCGCGACGAGGAGGCATCTGTGAGTTTTCAGCATAGATGAGGAAAAGATAGATAGAGCTATGAGGAGAAAATTTTCCTACCCATGCACAATACAACAAGACAAACAATCAGTGGAAAATAAAAACTTAAAATATTTTAGCCCTTAACCAAATTTCGAAATTTGGACTTAGTTTTTGAAAAACTTAAGCGAAACAACTTAGTTCAAACCAAAACAATCTATAATTGCCATATCACAAGTTGATAGGTCAATACTCAAACAAAAACTCTAGCTAACGCATTCTGCCATGGTGGTCAACTACTGGGTTGGATCATAACTCTTCACAATGATCTCTATGTTCTTGTACATCTTCAGCTCCTTCTCAAGGGCGCTGATCTCTTCTTCAGCTTCTTGAAGATCCTTCTGAGTGTGATAAAGTCTCCATGTAAGTCTTTCTCCAAGTTCTGTGATTGCCTCCCATGCAGCGCATCTAGCTGACTCGAAGAATGATGTGTATTGTTGTGGGTTGGTGAAGATGTAGTCCCCTTGTGTCTTGTGATCATACTCCTTGCTTCTGTATAGGTGAAGTTGAACCCACCAATACTCTTGGCCATCTTCAATGAAAGGAAAACCTTTGTAGAGTGCTGCTCCTCCAAATCCTAATTTTGTCATTAGGTTCTTCAATGCCTTTGGGAATTCAGTCTCACAATATAGAGTCATGGTCATCAATGGGCCCTTCTTGATTGATTCAAAGAGGTTGGTCATCTATCAGGGAGATAAGATATTAGAGGATGGAACAATAGGTAGAAATACCAGAAGAAGAGTTGTTCTAGCTACGTTAGAGTAGAATAGATGGTCAATCCTAGGGTCCTTGAAGTCCTTGGTGGTGGTGAAGTTGCAGCTCTTCATCTTTGAGTTGGTACTCCTCGGTGATTGCGAATTTGAAGTTCCATCATATTTGAGTTTTGAAGTGTAGGGGAAAACATAGGTCATAGAAGCATAAGGTAAGGACGTACTAGATACGAGATGAGTAAGAGTACTTTGAAAATATTAAGTCTTCTCCCATGGTCATCATCTCATTAACAACTTATTGAATTTTGGATATTCACTATAGTGAGAGAGACTGGCACCCGCAAAGCCAATCAGGGAACCGGTCTCATGTACGTGGACATGTAATGTTGGTCCGGGCCGCTTCATCTCACTATGCCGCTAGGATCCAAAAATACTCAAAGGAGTTAATAAATTTTGACCAAAAGGTTTTCCAAACCTAAGGGCTCGAACCTACAGGCAACACTTTGCTCTGATACCATTTTGTAGCGCCCTCACATTTAATAATGTAAGAACTACTGTGTTAAGTGCTAGTCCCTGGATCAATGCTAGCACCACAGAACAAAATGTAATTGTATCTTTGCAGAAGGATCAAAAATTATTACAAAGGATCCAGGATAGCCAAGTATGGCTTTATTACAAAGTGCATAGTCTTGAAAGACTAGCAAAACTCAGAGTTCTAAACAGCAGAAATAAAGGTAGCAATGAGCCTCCATCTTCAATCATGCGCCACAGGCATTACATGTTGGGTGTAGACTGGAGTCCAAGCACTTAATCAAACTTCATCCTCTGAATTTCCTGCACGTTGGAATATGCAGCCCCCGAAGGAGATTCAGTACAAACAATGTACTGGCAAATGACACTATGGTGGATATAAAATGGCAAGTCTAAACTACATGCATATCTGGCTTGGTGGAGTTTAGGCTATTTTGCAGAAAGCAAGTTTTTCCCTAACACTTTTGAAAAAGAGTTTTCTTTCAAAGATTGGCACCATGGGACACACCCATGAGCACCACAACTAATATTTCCTTAGCCAAATTTTACTTCTTCAAAACGGTGTTGAGATTCTCTTGTCCATCCTTGTCCAGCTGCTCGAAGTTGTCCTTTCCGGGAACACGGCTATGATCATAGTTTCTAACTCTGCAGAGGTTGTGCACTTTCACCCTTTGTCTTCAATTAGCCCAAACATCCTATACACCCGGAGTGCATCGTGGAAAGGAGAGAATTGAGACGAGATCTTGCAGAAGCAAGAATTCAACCCAACCAGCAAGACCCGTTCCACCTATAATTCTGCTACATCTTCATGTCAAGCATGGGTCGAACTCTCACAACTTAGTTGATCAAGACAGAGCCCATATGTCAAAGGGCTGCACGGAAAGCTACTAAACTTAGAGGGACTTAGGAATCTCTTTGTTCCTGGGTGGCCATCCACAAGTGTACTCCTTCGGTGATAAACACCATTGATATGGCCCTAGGGAGCCACTCAACATAATCCAATCACATCCAAAATCCACCCAGGTGTTTCATTGGAAGTTTATACCTAGAATTTTTCCACAACATTGAGTAAAACAAATTTGTAGCAAGGCTAAGCATCAACTAAGTATATGTTTCCAAAATAACAAGTCTAAAGGATGGCTACACACTACTTGGGATTTTGCATAGCATAATAATAACTTAGTAAAATTTCCTATCATGCATGCTACTCAAAAACACTAATAATGCATAGTAAAATATGGGAGATTTGATGGTGTGTCACTTGCCTTGGCAATGGGATGAACAATCACAACAAGAATAACAGCAACAAGAGTAGACTTGCTCCTCTTCACAATCTAATACAAGCAAAACATGCCACACATAAACATACAACACAAACATAACATAGAAAACAATACAAAAATATGTATGCATGTTATGCCATGATCAAATTAATGCACCAAATTCACAACTAGTAATAATTACTAACAATGATGTTCTCTGGTGTTAATAACATGGTTATGATGCATGAAAAAGTTTGTAATGCAACAAGAGGCAAAGAAGCAGCTTAACCAAATTAAATATGGTTAATTAACTATCTACAAGATCTTATCGAAATAAGGTTCATAAAAAGGTAGATCTAAACCTAACACATTAATAAGATCTAAAAAGCAAGTAAAACAATCAACGACAACTTCATGGATGACTAAGAACGAAGTATAGATTTGAAATTTCGAGTTACTCCGGTGGTAAAAGTAGATCAGAATTATAGAAACACATCTGTAACTCAAATCGAAAAACTCAAAGAACCAAAGTTGTAGATAATGATGAGATGCAGCTACAGTAGAAATTTGAGCGAAAACGGACAAACGGTTGAAGAGTAATTGAGTAATTACCGCTTCAGATCTGAAAGCGTAGATCGCGAAATTCTCCGGCTGTGGTGGATGAAAAGAGGTGAGGTTTCTTGGGATGGATTGGTATCGACGAGATCTAAAACTCTCGTGAAGGCTTGAACGTCAACCGAGGAACTCACGGACCGTGGTGAGTAAAATACCACAAAACAGATCTGAAATTGGAGTTTCGAGTTTGGGACGACCTCACGGCCGGGGCTGGGGTATTTATAGGTGGGTAGGTCGGTGAAAAGTTGCTCCTTGGAGTAGAGAACAAGTAGAAAGAAGCGGAATTGAATTTGGACTCTCCGATGAAGAGATATGCGAGTTTGAATGAGCATAGGTCAAGAAAAACGGGATTTGTATCGGATTCGTACGATCGTACGAGGCTGCGTATGTGCGCTGTGCATTCCTGGGCCGGCCCATGCGAGCTCGCAATATATTTTTTTTTTTTTACCAAAACTAAAATGCTAATAACTTTTGAAATATAACTCGGAATCGAGTCAAACAAATTTCTAAAATCTTGAAATTTAAAACTCTATCATATTTGACTATTATTAGGTAATTTTAGGCAAAAAAAATATTCAATTATCCTTTAGCTTATAAGCGCCTTATAGCAGGATTTTGAGCTTTTTAAAACACGATTTTGTTTTGAGGTTTAAAATGCAACACTCAAATGCAAGTTTTGAAACGATGTCATGCTATGCGGATGCTCTAAATGCAAAACATTCCAAATGTAAAATTTGGGATGTTACACCAGTGCGCTAGCGTTGCGCTGCACGGGATGGAACCAGTGCGCTCTCGTGTTTTTCGTGACAGAGAAGGGGATCGAGGGAGGATATGCTGTGGCTCGCGGACTGTTTTTCTGAATCTGAAATTTCCTGCGCTACTGAACCCGGAAGGAAACGATCCCTGCAGCTGGGCTGCTCGCCGTGGTTCATGGCCGCGGTGGCCGTGGGGCTGCTGCGAGGGGTGATGGGAGGCGAGTAGGAGAAGGGAGAGAGGGAACCGAGGCGGGGGCGGCCTCACCTTGGGCTCGACGCAGCAAGGAGGAGGCGGACGGGGCGGTGCAGGGGAGGTGCAGGCAGTGGAGAACGCCGGCGATGGAGGAGATGGCGCCGGCGACCCAGGCCTCCTCGGGCGGTGACGCCTACATCGAAGTTGGAGCGGGTGCGCAGCCGGTTCCATTCCCGGGGAAGGTTGCCTCCCGAGGTGATCATGGGGGATGGGAAGGTGGCGGCCATGGGGGCTCGGTGGTGGTGATCGTGGGTTCAGGGTTCAGAGAACACCGAACCAGCAGAGAGGGGAGGGAAGGTGGCGGCGATGGGATGGAGGGGCTCTAGGGTTTCTAGGGTTCGAGCAGAGGGGGAGGTGTGGTGATTTTAAGGAGGGTGAGACCTTGTACGGCAGCTCATCCAGAGGGGGAGGGGGAGATCTTCTGGTGATGGATGTGTTCGTACAGAGGAGGGTGACGCCAGCGAGGAAGAAGGGGTATCGGGCTGGAAAAAGAAGTGGGCTGGGCTTAGGATAGATTAGTTAGCTGCTGCTCCTCCTTTTCTCTTTTGTTATTTTTGTTTCTTTTATTTTATTTTTTGTAGCAAACAAAATTGGAAGAAAAGGAGGCCTTTAGGGTTAGGAAAAATTCATAGAAAAATAGGGCGAACTTGTCATGTTAACTTCAAACAGCTAACCAATTTGGATTTCAAAAATGTTTAAGTTTTTGGTGCTGTTTGGAATAAACCAAAATTAGATTATTTTGAAGATTTGAAATGATTAATGAAATCAACCTTTTAATAAAGTGACCCAAAAGAATTAATTAGAAAACAAGGGATGAGAGAAAGTTTTGCTTATTATTTTTTATAGTTTAAAATTGGTTTTGTTTGAAAACTATTTGTTTTGAATTGGAATATTTGGTTAATTAATATAGAAACAACAATTTAATAGGGTGAACCCTGTTATTAGTTGGATTAGACACATTGGAAAGGTTTGATATTTGATAATTTCCAACTGAGGTGTTGATGATGATTTTGCTTTGAATTTGAAAACCAATTTGGAAAGGCTTAGTGGAATTTATAACACCATTTTATTAGTTGAACATTATGGGATAATTGGAAACAATTAAGGTTTTTATTTGGAAACAACTATTTGGATGTTGGTTTGGGATTTCAAATGGAAAACAAATTGAATTTGAAAAGGGTTTGATTATTGGATGCATTTTTATAGAAATGAAACAATAGTTTGGAATCACACTTTAATGGAAACAAATAATTGTTTTATTTTGAAATATCATTTTAGAAATTGTAACATCACAAGGATGAAACAAAAGGTTTGAATTTTGGTTTGAAATTCAAATGGAAAACAAAGGAAAACAAATGAAAACAGTTGGAAAACAACTGAAAACAGAGAAAAACAAATGGAAAACAAACAAAACAAATGCAACCAACATGATGCCATGATGCAAAACATAAAATAACAGAGAGCAAACATTCTAAAGGCTATTTTTCAGACTTGGGATGTTACACTAGACCTTGGAGAGAAGCATCACAGAATATCTGGAAGGGTTTGGTAGTATCTGGGCCAACCAGAACTGGTGTAGAAGTGAGTTTAGTCTTCAGGAGATTGAAACTTTCATCACATTGTGGAGACCAAACGAACTTCTTGTCCTTCTTTGTGAGATCAGTGAGAGGTTTGGCAATCTTGGAGAAGTTTTGGATGAAACGACGACAATAGCTAGCCAAACCAAGAAAACTTCTGACTTGCTTCACCGTCTTAGGAGGTTTCCAATCAACAATTGCCTTAACCTTTTCTGGATCAATGGCTATGCCCTTGGCAGATATTACATGACCAAGGTAAGCAACTTCTGGAATCCAGAACTCACATTCGGAGAACTTGGCATATAAACGATGCTCGCGAAGTTTCATGAGAGTGAGACGAAGATGTTCTCCATGCTCTTCCTCGGATTTTGAGTAGACAAGAATGTCATCAAGATATACCACAACGAACTTGTCGAGGTATTCATGGAAGACAGAATTCATGAGTCGAGAGAAGGTCGCCGGTGCATTGGTGAGACCAAAGGACATGACAGTGTATTCATATAGACCGTAGCGAGTGGTGAAGGCTGTCTTTGGAATATCTTCCTTTCTGATCTTTATTTGATGGTAACCCATTCTTAAGTCTAGCTTGGAGAAAATTGAGGCTCCAGAAAGTTGATCAAAAAGATCATCGATACGAGGAATTGGATATTTGTTTTTGATGGTTTTCTCGTTAAGAGGACGATAGTCAACAACGAGTCTCTTTGTTTGATCCTTCTTCGCAACGAACAGAGTTGGGCATCCCCAAGCCGAGGAGCTAGGTTGAATGTAACCTTTCTCCATGTACATATCGATTTGCTCCTTCAACAACTTCAGCTCAGGAGGAGCTATCTTGTATGGATGCTTAGAGATTGGAGCAGTGCCTGGTTCAAGTTCGATCACGAACTCAACTGCTCTGTCAGGAGGCATTCCTGGCAATTCTTCTGGAAAGACATCGGGGAAGTCACAAACCACCGGAATAGTTTCAATAGATGGTAGAGGATTTGTATTGAGAGTGTAGAGTTGAGCAACTGGATTTTCAGCATGGAAGTAGACTATCTGGCCAGAAGGGTGTGTGATTTTGACAGACTTAGCAGGACAATCAATGACTGCTTTGTTGGCTACCAGCCAATCCATCCCAAGAATGACATCAATATCTGAAGAGTGGAGAGCTATCAAAGATGCCTTGAATGGAAGGTTTCCAATTGTGATCTCGATGTTCTGGCTAACTTTATTGCTTTGCCAGCTAGATCCCGGTGATTTCACTAGGAGAGGAATAGACAACTGTTCGAAGTTGATTTTACTGTTGTTTGCAAAGAATTGAGAGATGAAAGAGTGTGAAGCACCAGAATCGAACAAGACTTTAGCACGAAACGAGTTCACAAGAAGTGTGCCCATTACAACCTCTGGAGATTCTTCTGCTCCCTGGGCCTTGACATGGTTTACCCTCACAGTTCTCAAGACAGACTTGTTCTTGTTGCGGGGCCTAGGCGAAGGAGTGTGTACCATCACATGATTGACCTTAGAGATAGGTAGTGATGGTAGCTTGTTCTGCGGGCACTTGTAGGAGTAGTGTCCTGGTAGACCGCACTTGAAGCATGTACTAGCAGAACGAGGAGCTGTTGGACTTGGCTGATATGGAGCACCTCCTAAAGATACCACTGGGGTGGGAGGGAGGGCAAGAAATCCTGCCGGGCTTGGCAAGCAGATGGACGGTGTTGGAGTGGTATATGGAACCCAAACTCTTCGTTTTTGTGGAGGCATGATAGCTTTTGAGAGATTAGCCTGTTCACGAGAGTGCTTACGAGATTCCTCAACTAACTTGCGCCCATGCTCTTCATTTAGAGCGATGTTCATGAGGTCCTCAAAATTCTTGGCCTTGACGTTGGTGAGAGCATACTTGAGTTCCGGGTTGAGACCCCTGCGGAACTTTGCCATCTTTCTCGCTTCCGTGGAGATCTCATCTCTGGCGTAGCGAGCCAGACGATTGAACTCTCTTTGGTATTCGAGAACGTCCAAATTGCCTTGTGTGAAAGAATAGAATTCCTCACGCATTCTCTCCATGAGCCCATCGGGAATGTGATGGCGCACAAAGGCTTGCTTGAAATCCTCCCATGTGATTGCCACACTAGCACCTCTCATTTCTTGGAAGTTTTCCCACCAAGACATGGATTGTCCACGGAGAAGGTAGGTCACGTAAGGAACACGGTCCTCGTCAGCCACATGAGCTACCATAAGAGTACGGCTCATTTCACGGAGCCAGTCATCAGCATCCAATGGCTCGGAGGAGGTATCAAACATGCGCGGGTTGAGCTCAAGGAACTCCCGAATCGACACACGGGTGTTGCCATTACTCCCAAGGTCTTGGTTCTGCTGCATCTGCCTTATAACTTGTGTCATCTGAGACATCACTTTCCCCATCTCGGGTGGCAGTGTGTGTTCTTCGTCACCACTTTCCATCCTGAAGAGGATACCAAGGTTAACACACTAATCGGATAACAAAATCCAATATAAGTGCTTAAAAGGATTACTTCAGACTGTAAGAAAGGTAGCATGGAGCAAACATATACTACCCTCAACGTTCACCATAACTGGTTCGAGTACCACACGTATGCGGTGTTGAAGAAGAAAATCTCCGGAACAAAACGGATGGAGGTTAATAACGAAAGAGACGATTTGTGAAGGACGATATCGAAGCAACAACTGGGAAACAGGAGACCACAAACACCTGAGGTACTACGGAGAAACCCATCCGGGCTTCTAAAGGATCAATATCTACTGCTTAAGGAATAGAGGATCTGCTTCCGGGGCTTACACGCCTCCGTTCTCAATCGTGAGTAGGCAACATGATAAATCATGTCACAACCACCTCCATTCCTATGGACTAGTAGATATAACTATCCTAGAGAAACCAGGATACGTGAAATCCTAACTTGAAAGTTTAGATAAGAAGAGAAAAACAACATTGCACTTCCTTACCAGAAAAGGGAGGGTGGGTGGGGAAAGAAGAAAAAGAACAGAATTCCTACTCTCACGTTTCATTTTTTCCTATATAGCTACAAAATAGTTTCTAGACTCAACTGCGACCAGTAAAAGGGATCCTACAGGCAGACAGGCTCTGATACCATTTGTCGCACCCTAACCTCTAGAGGATACTCACCGTTCCGAACTGGATAGCAGATGTTTGGATTACGGGGCCTAACTGCTCCCGCATCCTCTTACGAGTAGGCCAGCACTTATGTGCGACAACCAAACTCCGCTATTCCATCGTCGATGTAAACTATCCACTAGAGATTAAAGGTACTACCGTCGACATACTTCATACCAATCACACATGGTACGTCAACGGCGTTAAACGGAATGATACCACAACATATCTCTAAGACACAAAAGATTGAAATAAGTTGCAAATGGCCCTCACTAGGGCAGAGAATAGCAAATACAATCATCCAGAGGACACATGTCCCAACATAGCATCATTACATGGTAGCGGAAACACTCAATGGGTCTGAGTACAGACAAAATCCAAATAGGCTTCAGAAGCCGGGAATGAAAAGAAAACGGAGCCCATCCACATAGTCTCGGATCCTGCCCGGGTCCGCTATCTACTCGTCAACAGCTGCGTCGTACTCCACGTAGTAGCCACCATGGGGATCCTCGGAATCGTAGTCTGCGGAAACCACAGCCCCAAAGGGGTCAGTACAACAACGTACTGGCAAGCAAGACTCAAACTTCACCAAAGTGTACCCGGCAACACCAGGTACAAATGCTTTAGGTTCAACGGAAGAATAGGTAATGTAAAGATGCTGCAGCGGGCTGCTCTAACCAACTACAGAAACATACTACAACTTCCGGCTAATAGAGAGGAGATAAGATAGCGTATCGTAACCAACTACACTAACCACCAAACAAAACCCATCCAATGTCACCCCCTTCTAAGGAAGCAACCCAAGGATAACTCACACAGTTGGATTAATGATGAATCAGGTTATTGTGTCAATAAACCTATTACTAGTCAACTTCGTATTAGTTAGGTGTAAGTTGTTCTCAGTACTTGTTAGCCAGTACTTTCACCAAGTCGTCACATAACCGCGGACAACACGGCTTCTCGAGAAGATTTATCCCTGCAGGGTGTGCTCCAGTACCCGTACACACTCAAGCCACCAACTAAAACTTAGGTTGGCTTGACACGACTCGAACCATCTCTACAGCCTGTCCTAGGATCCACGGAGCTATAAGGTCCCAGCCACGCAGCCGAATACTCAGCGCAAGTGTGCAAAACTCCCGCAGGACGCAACACCCCGGCAATACAGGCCTCGCCCTATATGTGTGTGTCATCATCATCATCAGTAACCATGGGAGCGACCCATTCATGCGTATGAGCCAAATGGAACACCCGAACTAAGTGTGGCTCTTCGGACAAACTGCGGATCAGGTCAAGCCGAGGGGGATTCCATACCACCACCCGGATGCGGTGAGCACGCTCGTCATGGATCAGTAGACAAGACCCTTTTCCTAATTAGGGTCGACACTAGCAGGCCTCAAAACCACGCCGGGCCTCCTGCCGGTGCCTTATCATCAAATTATTATTACCCAAGCATTAACAGGTCGTTGTTTAAACATCGAGCCCATAGAACATAATAAAATATGATAACAGAAGGTAACTGACAGCAGACTCGAGCAGAAACAACACTAAGCATGCTAGTAAGACACGGGCTCAAACAATGGGGTTATAGGAGTGGAGGTGAGGCAATATCAGGGTTAAGGGATTCATGTGATAGGTTCGGAGAACAAGCAACGATACATAGGGCTAGCAGAAATAGACAACGGAAAGTATCGGTATCCAATGTTGAAAGGAACATGATGGTTCATGTGAGTGAATACTTGCCTGCAAACTCAGTAGCCTGGTACTGAGCTAAAATCCTCAGAAGGGGGTGTCGTAAAGATCGTCGGTCTCAACGTCGTCGTCTATCCGAGAAGAAGCAAACAAACAATCGAAAAGAGACGAACAATCAATACATGATATAATGCACAATCATGGGATGATGCATGGCAATTTAATTGATGCATCAAAATGAACTAGTTGACATGGTAACATGTTTAAATGGACCCATATGCAATTGGATTGCATATGGAAAGCCCATGCCTTATGGTTGAATTAATTGTTCTACAACTAAACATCATGTGTAAGTGAATTAGCATGATGCATGGATGAAGTTAACAAAAAGGAAACAACAATGGAAGCAATTTGATATAAGGTTTAACAAGTTTGGAATTTTATTTATCAAGTTAAGAAAATTGGCTTCTTAATGAGTTACACAAGCATTTGTTGTTTTCATCAAGTTTAATTGTTCAAAACAGATAACAAAGTTTATATTTGAATAGAGCACAAAATTTTAGGTGGATTACATGCTTCACTTGTTGAATTTGGATTTAAAATGAGCAAGTTATTAATTTGGCAATTTTAATTGCATTAAATAAGAAACAGTTGTTTTCAGCAATTTAAATTATTCAAAATATAAAACAAAGTTGATATTTGCAAAGTTCATGAAAAATGGGATGGAAAACATATTTTGTTTGTTGAAATTGGAATTTAATTGAGCAAGTTATGAATTTAGCAATTTTAAATGAATTAACCAAGGTTTAAATTATTTAGGCAATTTTAATTATTCAAATCATGAAACAAAATTTATATTTGGTTAGGTGGGTTAATTTGACATGGAAAACATATTTTATTTGTGTTATTTGGATTAATATTGAATTAGTTATGGAATTTAGCAAATGTGAAAGGAATAGTTTGAATTTGAAATTTGAAAACATTTGCAATGCTCAAAACAGAAAACAAATGGCTTAATTAGATAGAGAATTAAATTTGGTATGGAAAACATATTAAAAATGTTAAATTTGGAGTTGTAATTAATTAGTTAGGCATTTTTAAAGTTTGGTTGTTAATCTTCCATTTTATTCCACATCTAGGGACTTAAAACAAAACTGCAGGGACCTAGAAGAAAATTAGACAAGGACCTGTGCGAAAAATATGGTGCTGTGTTGGATCTGAAAAATAAAACAGAAAAAAGGTGTTGCTAACGCGCGGGAGGAGGAGTCGAACCCGCGACCCCTTGGTCGTGCATGTTGCGCGCTGGCCACTGCGGCTCTGTTGGTTCGCTTGACAGGTAAGGAGCGGTGGCAGGTTATCTTTCAGTTAAAAGTGTTAACTGAACTTTGGTTTCAGTTCGCATCTCGCTGCAGGTACAGGTTACGGGACAGAGGAAACGATCGATCGAGGGGGGACGTCCGCCGGCGGCGTGCTCGCGGGCGCTGCGCGCGGTGAGGCGTGCGTGGGCGGTGCGGGCTCGTGCGGAGGGTGAGAGAGAGGGAGAAAGGACTGAGGGGTGGGGCGGCGATGCTTACAGCGAGGAAGAGGAAAGGAGACGGGGCGGTGCAGGGGGGAGCGACGGCGGCGAGTCGGGGATGGCGCCGGAGCTCCCGGTGCTCCCGGCGGAAACCGAGGCCACGGCGAGGATGAGGGGAGCGGTGCGGTTCCGTTCCCGGCCCAAGCACGGCCGGGCGGGCACCGTGGGGGCAGCGGCTAGCCGGAGAGGGAGGCGGCGGTGGTGGTACTCGGTGAGGAACAGAGAAACAGGGAGGGCGGAGGGAGAGAAGGAGAGGAGGAAAACGACGCTCGAGGGGAAGAGAGGAGGAGATTAGGGCAGGAGGGGGCTCGGCCATGTACTTTTAAGGGGGAGGAGGAGCTGCCGATCACCGTTGCCCTCCTCTGTATCCCACGTGGACACCATGGATGGAGATCGTACAGGAGGAAGAAGACAACGACGTGGGGGGTACGGGCCAGTGGGAGTTGGGCTGGCCCAAGTGGGCTGGATGCCCCTTTCCCCCCCTCTTTTCCTTTTAAAACTTTTCTGTTTTTTTTTGCAGCTTTGGAAAAGGAGAAAGTAGAGATGGTTTTAGGCTAGATAAAATTTAGGGAAAAAAATTATATTGTTTTGTTTTTGGTCACAACACCATAAAACAAACTTTGTTTTCCAAATATATTTAATTTAGTTGATGTTTGGTAATTAAATGAATTGAGCAATTTTTTGGTATCAAAAGAAATAAATGAAACTTAAGCCAATTTAAGTTTTTGATTCCAAGTTTAAAGAAACAAATTAGTTGTTTGTTTCGTAGCTCTTATTTGAAACATGTAACATAACAAGTATGACAAATAATTCGAATGTTTTGTTTGGAATTCAAAATAGAAAACAGATGGAAACAAATGCAAACAATGCAAAGAATATGATGACATGATGCAAAGCAATAACAAAACAAGAAACAAACATCTAGGGGGAGATTTTCATACTTGGGATGTTACAATGGAGGTGATTAAGACCATACAGAATGGAGGAAACTCGCTCGGGGCAGCGGCAGTGATCTATGTAGAATGTACTTTCTTATGCCGTGGTTTTGCACTTGTTATTTTTAACCATTGCCCTAGAGAGGCAAATAGGACGGCACATGAGTTGGCTAGGTTTAGTGAGGAGTACAATGTTGTATGGCATGATGATCCTCCCGATTTCCTCTGTGTTGTAATTACAAACGATATATCTATGATTTAAACTCTCGCCAGCAACTTTCAGACGCACTCTTTTCCTCAGCGGGGTACCTACCGGGACTGGGAGGTTTTTAATGAGGCGGTTGCTAGCTTAATATATATATTGATATACCTAATACCTAATCTTTACCTAATAATAAAGAGAGTAAGGTTTCTTCCGGTCCAACCCGGTGTTTTACCGTTTTGCCCTTCTACCAAAATCTTAGTTTCATATATGTATTGAGTTCGGTTGGTTTCGTGATTTCAAAGTTGCCTTCGGACATCATTAGGTCTTTGCCTGAGTCATTTGTGACGTTAATTAGCTCTTTGAGTCCTAAACGGAAATGAAAACATGGAGTGCTTAGGGCATCTTTAAGAGCAAATACAGTAGAGTCCAGTCAGCAGGCTGTAAGCATTTAACTAATATATTTATGCTTAGTTGGAGGAGAGAGAGTAGGAGAGAGAAATGAAGCGGGCTCTCATGCAAGAGCCAGCTGCAGCACGTGCTCCTAGACACTATGTGAGAGTGGCAGGTGGGTCATGCATTGATAAAGTAGCACATTCTTATAGCTAACTATTGTACATGTTGGCTATAAGTAGGCTATAGATGACATGGCATTTTCTTATAGCCAACAGCCGGCTATACTATTGTCCTTGCTCTAACAGCTTGTTGGTTAGATTGTTGGTAAAATTGGACATGTCATCAACCAACAACACATCTTACAACCACTCCAATGGTTGTATGTAGTTTGGCCAATAGGAGGTGAGAGAATGTGCAATACCTCTCTCTATTCTACCTTGGAGCTTGTGCAAGGGTTGTTGGTTAATCTACATACAACCTCACTCTCTCACATCATTTATTTTATGCCACATCATCAAAAATCCTACGTGGCAAAATCTACCAACGTCTATCTTACAACTACTAGTTGAAATGTCCGTGCGTTGCTACGGGCCATCTCTCTTAAATAATTTTTCTCTTTAACAATTGTTATATAGGAATAGAGAGTTAAATAATTTATTATTCTCTATCAATGATGATAAAAAAAGAGGGTCTAAAATAATATTCTTTAAAATAATGTAGAGATTAAATATAGATATAACCTCTTGTTTAAATAAACTTTGCCCGTGCGTTGCTACGGGCCATCTCTCTTAAATAGTTTTTCCCTTTAACAATTGTTATGTAGGAATAGAGAGATTAAATAATTTATTGTTCTCTATCAATGATGATAAAAAAGAGGGACTGAAAAAATATTCTTTTAAATAATGTATAGATTAAATATAGATATAACCTCTTGTTTAAAATAAACTATTTTATAAAAATACTTATTTTTTTTGTATTATAAAGTACAGCCGAAAAACAGACTTTTTAAATTTAGTCCTTCTGGAATCACGAAATGAAGGGGCAGTCCCAAACCCTTTGACCCACCGCCTACCGGCCACCGTATCTCACCTGACACGATCTTCTCCATCTTTTGTATGCCAGCCAACGAAACCGCCGCCCTCCTCGTACCGATGGAACCGATGGAACGGAAAGGACATTCCCCCGAACTCCCCTCCCCGTCCTTGGTTCTCTACCCCGTTGTATCACCTGTCCTCGTCTTCCATTCGGCTACCGCCACTTGCTCAAGCTGTCGTCATCGTCGCTGGCCCAATCTCCTTCCATTAACGCCGTCCTCCGCCACCATAGCTCTAGATGTGATGATCCCCAAACGCTAAATGATGTACGGTCAATACATGTAGCTTACCGCTACCTTGTGGTAAATATACATTGTATTATTGAGAAAACCTAATATTGTGACAAAATATCTACAAAATCATCAAATGATCATGAATAATGACATATTTTTTTTTTCATGAAAAAGTCCTAGGCACATACCCACACACGTTCGATCCAAAAAAAAAAATGGAGCACACCTCATGTATTCTGCTGTGTGCAGTGCGCCTCGGACATGTTAATACCCACTGCACTGTGCAGTTCACAGTGTGCTTCCCCAATCTCTCTCGCTGCCTCTTCCTATCCCCATTCGACCATGGCTCCCGAAGTCAGGCCACTGCTCCCGCCGGCGCGAGGACCCTCTCCCCATCCCACACTCCGCCCCTCCCTATCTAATCCAGTCGCCGAAGAGCCTGAGGAGGTTCTCGATCTCGGCTTGCTCGCGGGCGAGCTAGGTTTAGGTGCTGGCGTTGGCGGACGCGGAGGCGCGAGGCTCGTATCGGCGGCCGCAGCCATCGCGCGTTGGAGGCTACACAGCGCCGTCCTCCTCCTCAATTAATAGGATCTACCGTCGAGGTTCCCGGCGAGGACGCCCTGCTCCGACTGTCTGGCCGTTTCGCAATCGTTCTTGGCATCAGAACACTCCGCCCCTCCCCATCGTATCTGGTCGCTGAAGATCCATAGGAGGATCTCGAGCTCGGCGTTCTTGCGTAGAGCTAGCTTTAGGCGCTGATGGTAGCGGACGCGAAGGAGCGAGCCTTGTATCCACCGCATCGACAGCCTTGACCATTGCGCGCTGGAGGTTACACATCGCCGGCCTCCTCCTCCCGTAGTGCAACCCATAGAATGTGATTGATCACCGAGGATCCCCCGCGTGGACGCCCTGCTCCGGCGTTCTGGGCATGAGAAGTTGTAAGATTCTGTATCTGAATTTTTCGTTAGTCTCCTTTTCCTAAACGAGGTACGAGTCCTAACTTTTGTTTTAATTTTTTGTGTTCCAGGTTTGGATCTTACCAAGAAGTTTGACTGATTGGAGGACGATTAGCTTTTCGTTAACTTCAGATTTTTTTGAAGCTACTCTGTTCTAAAGGGTTCTGAATTTATAGTTGCAGGTTAGTTACATCTGCCTGGGGGGGTGGGGGGGGGGGGGGTGGGGTCTATCTTTGTTTCTATATAATTAACTGTAAGAGTTCAGATGGTTGAGGTTTGTTACAATGTTACATTATAGAAGTCTTGTGCCATCACCCCTTTCGTTGTGGATAGGTTTGGTTCAATCGGCATTCTTTCATTTATATTGGTATGCGTAGCTGAACCTGTTCTTGCTTTAGTACAAAAAAAAGGTTACTTCACTTTGATTATTTTCTCTGTAGGAGTTTTAAGGTTTTACTTCAAATTTTCTTTGAGCGGTTTATTGAATTATCTATTTATTCTTGGCATAGTCAGATATTTGTTATAACTCCATGAAAGTAGGAGATTGGACTTTCATTCAAAGGAAGCCAAGAGATTGTGTTCAAAGGAAGCACAAGTTTTTTGTGTCATCCATTGATTTCACACGATGTGTATGTGTTACAAGCTGAGATCAGAGTAGCTACTTACTGGGACATAATCTCTAGGTAAGTCAAGCTGGCCATGTATTACTTCTTCAAATCAAGTAACACTGAAGTCTTGATAACTTCTTCTAAATTCTTGCTTGTAAATGATTTAAAATTGATGTGCTCCGTAAGCTGCAAAATAGACCCTCCAACAGCTCGTGGGAAACATATAGATTAAAGGACAGTATAATCATTCTTCCATGCTCCTATAATCTAGCAACAATATGAGACCACTTATTTTTTACTTAAACAATATTATGTGAACCAGGCTTTCGGATAAGACAGGTTATGTATGTAAATCATGAGAATGAAAGTTGTGGCTTATTATGTTCATTGGCATGTGATATCTCATTATACTAACTATGTCGCTCACTTCCTCCATCAGAGCACTTGCTCAGCAACAATATCCATGTAAATTGGACTTGACCTACCTGATCATATGTTGTTTTTCTTCTCACATTCTTACTTTTATTAATCCAAGAGTGTATGATTTACTCCTTCCAGCAATCTAACAGAGAGAACGAAACTCAATCTATTTCATGCCTGAAATTCAGAGTAGTTACAAATGTGTAAAATAGGTTTACACCGAAACTGAAATTGAGACTGTATTGGACTTATTACATTTACAGTGCTCTTTTGATTGCTATCAAAGTTCACAGAGCTTCTTGAACTGGTTTATGACATTAGGGGTGTTTGCTTGAGTACAACTCATGTTTCAGTCTTCATTAGTTCAGGCTCCCTGTAATGTGTAGCCAAATGCAGATTGTGACCACGGACCACTCTGTTCTTACAGTGTGTAGTCGTGACATCTGCTTCACCATCTCGCGTAAAGTACTAAAATTTTACTGAAAACAGCTTATATCGTTGTTGTTAACATCTGTTATGAGATTTTTGGCACAAAGGAATGGTTTATGTCAACGTGTATGTTGCACAATTGTATACATTGTTGTTGCTAATGATGCTAACTCTGTTGGTATTTCTACATTCAACAGCTTATATCATGGACGGGGCTGAATGCGGGGAGTAAGACATGACTCAGGGTAGGTAATTCATGACTGGACACTTAATATTTCATGTTTCTTGGACATCCTTGGTATATTGAGACTTGATAAATTGTAAGTCAGGTACTCTGGAAGTTCTTTCCATCAAGATTTACTCCTTATACCCAATATTGTCGATCATTACGATTTGAAGACAAGCCAGATTATTCTTACTTAAAGATAATATTTTGTAATCTCTTCATCTGGGAAGGTACATTTCTGACAAAACTTTCCTTGTTCTCATGAATCTGCTAAATATGTTTGTACCTGTTTCTTTTTATTATTACACAAAGCCGTTTCTTTTTATTATTACACAGAGTTTCACGTGTCAACATAAAATGCACACAAGTATTTAAATTGTTAAATCTATCTGCAAGCATTATTTCTTCAAAGACGGCACTAATGCTACATATAATTAAAGAAAGTTTGCATCCATTGCATTTTGAATGGAAGATATAATAAACAAGGAATTTGTTCAAATATGGTACTACGAGTTCAAGTGCTAAGGACTTCCTTGTAGACTATGTTCATTGTTGTCGTTACTAAGGACTCGTTTCTTTTTCTCTTCTTTGAATTCTTGATCTTGTCCTTTCCATTGACCTTGATGGCGAGGATCTTGATGTTACTTTTTGCGGTGGCTCTGGACAACGCGACGTAGAGCTGACCGTGAGAGAACACCGGCTCCGGCAGGTACACGCCTACAATTGGGATGGTCTGTCCCTGCGCCTTGTTGATCGTCATGGCGAAGCTAAGTCTGATCGGAAACTGCTTCCTCTTGAATCTGAACGGGAAAATGTCATTGTCGGAGGGACAAAGAGGTATTCTAGGAAGAAACACACTTTGCCCAGCGTGCTGTCCAACCACGATCTCCGCATCGATTGCGTTCCTCTGAAACCCACGGATCACAAGCCTGGTACCGTTACACAACCCGTTAGCTGGGTCAATGTTCCTCAGCAGTATAACGGGGCAGTTTATCTTCAGTTTTAGAGCGTGCGGGGGCATCCCAGTAGGAGTCAGCGAGTGAAGAAATTCTTGACTATAGTAGCCATGCGGATCATCCTCTGCACTATCGAAGCTATGGTAAATCATTTCGTCACCCTGAAAACGCTCAATCATGCGCATGTTTATTCCATCAACATTTTTGTTCTTCGTGGAGAGGATTGCTCGAGAAGTGATGTAATCTGGACTTTCCATATTTTGGTTTAGGGCAGGAAACACATGATCGATTAGCTTCTCTATGTCAGACGCGTGGCCTGTAGACGGCACGCAAATATCTTCCGGAAGTTGGATGTTTCCTTCCTCGTCAGTTTCCTCGGTGCCATTACCTATCCTCAACAGGTAATCCGCAAACCACTGGTCGTTTTGCGCCCTCATGTTCTTTACGAGCCTTAGTTTGTGCATGCCCTTCCACAGTTTTGAACTCCGTAGACTCGCATCGATTATCTGACCACGTGACCCTTTCCTCACTACCGGAAGCACCTGCCTGAAGTCCCCACCGAACACGATAGTCTTTCCCCCAAAAGGTCGATTGCCCCTAAAAGGTCGGTCTGGGTGGTTCATGATGTCGCGCATGCTTTTGTCCAACGCCTCAACGGCTTGCCGTTTCGTCATGGTTACCTCGTCCCATAGTATTAGTTTAGCCTTTTCCAGAAGCATGGCAGTCCCACTTTGCTTAGCGAAGCTGCATGATGCCCCTTCTTCAAGGTTTAGTGGGATCTTGAACCTAGAGTGGGCTGTCCTGCCTCCAGGCATGATTGAAGCAGCGACACCGGACGTCGCTGTAGCAATCGCGATATTTCCCTGTCCACGAACCCTTGCGAGCAGTGCTCTATAAAGGTATGTCTTCCCGGTGCCTCCCGGACCATCGACGAAGAATACACCCCCATCGTCACCATCAACCGCCTCTAGTATCTTGTCATAGGCAATCCTCTGCTCCGGGTTTAGTAAGGCCTCTAGAGAAGCGTCTTCCTCGTCAACCTTGATGTTGGTTTCCTCGATTACCTCCCTAAACTCGCCTCCAGTGTTGTCATATGTCTTGTCAATGTTCGGAAGAGGGAACGATGTTATGTCTTTGCCCATGGATTGTAGCATTCCCCTAATATCCAACAACACCATTTGCTCCACCGCTTTTGGACACGTGTTGTTCCGTCGGTAGTCGTCCGACATCGCCTCAAGGTATCGATCCCAAAGACCGCGCACATCGCCAGGCTCACAGAATACCAAGATCGTTGCGAAGAGCCTCCTGAGTGAGGCTGGCATGGCAAATTGCTCTGACTCAATAAGACACGCATCAAGCGTGTTGTCGGCCTCAATTAGACCCTTCCTCTCCGCAGCCTCACGGAAGGTATCACATAGCACACCATCAACGGTTTTTAGGTCTTCGAAGGACGTTGAGCCTGATACGTGGTTTAGAAGCACCCTTAGAAAGTACCGCTCCCCCTCCGCTGGATTGGCTGTCACAATTCGGCCTACTTGGTGGTCCCTTTTCCTTTTCTTCCAGTACTTTGATGGTTGCCATGTGAACTTTCCTGGAAAATCCCTATAGAGAATATCTCGAGCCCACTCATGGTTTTGGTTAGCCACGAAATACTCTGTTAACATAGATGTGTGCTCCTGCGCTGCGACGTCGTTCAAGTCATCTCCCTCTTTGAACGTGACTCTTTGCATATTTGGAAGATGAAGCGGCAACTGTAGTACAGATGGGTGGCACTCACATAGTTTGAAGCCAAATATCCTCCACATGGCTTCAGGTGGAGTAACCCACCTTGCGTCAATGTATCTCTTAATCTCGTCTATGTTACCATCGGCGTCGGGCTTATCGATGTTGAATGAAGTCTGATCGTGGCCCTTGTATATGTACTTATATAGGTACTTGACAGCCTTTATGCTTGAGCACACCTCCACATTGATATGGCAGTTGAACATCTACAAGAGGTAAGGGTTGTAAGGCACAACCCATCTATTGTCGAGCGTCGCACGACGGACCTTTGCCGAACGGCCATCCTTCCGTCTTCGGTAAATAGGGTATGAGTCCTTCCCCTGTATGGTGGTCTCATTAAACGCCCGTGGGTACCTACACTTGCACGACCCATCTTGCATGCACACGTTGTCTGGCTTTAGGACACCGCATGGGCCGTGCATCATATGCTTGACGACCATGGCATATAGCTCCGGGTATTTATCTTTATCCGGGAGCTCGGCAGATATGAGGTGGTCATACTGCTCTGGCACGACGAGCTTATAGTTGGAATCCATTATCAATAAGAAATGGGCATGTGGGAGACCCCTTTTCTGGAACTCGACCACGTAGACGTATGCCTTCACAACACCCAGGATGTTCTTCTTGGTTAGCATCTCCTTCATCTTCTCCAGCTTGGCCTTAAACACTCGGGCCACAACATCTGGCCTGTCCTGCGGGGTTTGGCCCGGAAGTAGTGAATCTTGTATCTCTTCCCAGTTTGGGTTGCATGTCATCGTCAGAAAGATGTCAGGCTTGCCGTATGTCTGTACCAATGCCATGGCATCCATATGTCTCCGCTTCATGTCTCGGAAGCACCCTTGGAAATTCCAGGGGAGAACAATCCTTGTGCCAATGGCGCTTGCTCGAGTCTCTCCCGCCGTAATGCTATCAACAATGCCTTTATATAGATCAGCACGTATTTCCGGCTGGTGCTTTCTAAACCAATTCAACCTACAACCCTCGATCTTTATGTACATGTCCACTGCCCATTGTTGTAACAGTCGCCCTCCATGTAGTATGGGGTTGAATATAGCAGGACGTGTTTGTAGACGGTAACAGTAGTAGTCCCTCACGGAGACGCATAAATTTCCACCTCCCTCTGTGACAATAAAAAAAAGGTTATGCAAGATAAATGAAGGATAGACAAATAAATGCAGAAGTATCCTAGATAGCCATACCTGGATCATCGTCACGCTCTGCTCTTGGTTGCTGCGCAATGTTCCAAGACTTATTACGTTTAGGTATATTGGGATGCCAACCAAGCTCCCCCTTGGGGAAGAAGAGGGGATAAGAGAGTGGGTCATAACATCCTTGTGTGGCCTGTATACTATGTCTCTCGTTGTTGTTACCGTAGAGCGTAATGCTACGCTTGAACCTGTTTTCAGGGTTGCTGCCCTCGACCCAGATTGCAGCCACCTCAGATGATATCGGTGTGTTGTATCTCCGCTGATCTAACTTCTTGTCGGTGTTAAGTTCTATACGGTATTCCTCGAGGTTATCCTTATGAGCACCCAAGCTCCTAAATTGCTTGGAGTAGGGGTTTACTCTCATTATGTCCACAACCTTACGGACAACCTCTTGGTCTAGTTCCTTGGTAGCTTCCTTGCGATGTGTCAGGCTTGTATCGTCATCGTAGAAGTATAGTTGTAGATGTTCCGGTCGAGATCCTGGTCCGAAAGAATACACATTGTGGTAGAGCGAGCCTTGCGCTCGGAATGTGTACACCCCGGATCTCATATTCGTGCAGTCGTTGTCAAGACTAACGCCAAGGGTTGTGAAGGAGAAGTGGCCATTGAAGAATCTTATGCTTTCGCGGAAATGTCGACAGTCTGCATCAGTGCAAGACCATAGCCTCATAAGCTCTGGGATAGGCTCTGGTTCAGCTAGCTCGATCTGTCCGTTTCGACAGCAGAAACCGGGGCTCTCATAATCGAACTTCTTTGCATGGCAGTGCTCACAGTTGGGGACTTGCCTTAGTACGAACGTGCTATCTGGGATGTTTGAGTACACAAAGTCGAAAGGATCAACAGTGCCTGTGTCTGTCGATGCATCGATGTTTATGTCATCAGCGTCGGAACCTACATGCATAGGATGTCACGTTAATATGTTTATATTTGCTTGTAATCAGAGATGGTTTATGGAAAAAACTGGCATACGTACTTTCTTGGTCATACATGTAGCCCAACTCGTCCATGAGGTCATCACCTGTAAGGAAGGACTCCATGTCGCCTACAACATTCTCGATCTGGTAAATATGATTCTTTAATGCGCCATGACATAAATAAAGGGAGCAAAGAACGATTTTTTACCGTCAGTCCTGATGGTATACTCAGGCGTTTCCTCCCTTCCCTCTCTAGCGGGTGATCCATGTGTGCTTGATGGCACATTTATCTTTGGAAAAGTTGCTGCATCTGGGCACGGCATCGCGATGGATTGAGCGCACGGGGTGTTCCTCGTAGCTGCAGCTCTTTCCCTGCGTCGAGCCAGCAGTGCCGCCCTGTCCTCTTCGGTCATGGTATGTCGCGGTGCTGCTCTTCTAAGTGCATTAATCCCCTCCCTCTGCTCATCTGTCAAAGCTCTATCATGTTCACGTCTTGCTAGATATTCTGTGCCTGCTCTTCTACGTGCATTAATTTCCTCCCTTTGCTCGGTCGTCAAAGTACTTCGTTGAGCCCTGTTACATTCACGTCTTGCTAGATTTTCTGTGCCTGATCTTCGACGTGCATTAACCTCCTCCCTTTGTTCGGTCGTCAAAGTATGTCGTTGAGCTCTATCATGTTCACCCCTTGCTTGGTTATTTCTGGCTGATCTTCTACGTGCATTAATCTCCTCTCTTTGCTCGGTCGTTAAACTATTTCGTCGAGCTCTGTCACGTTCTCGCCTTGCCTGATTTTTATCCTCTGCGATGTTTATAATTGGTTGCCTTTTATCTGCCATCACAGTAGCCGAAGACCAGACGAGATCTTTCCGTTGTTTAGCTTGGGTGGTGATCTTTGTTCCCGTTAAACATGTAGCTAGCCCGGTTCCTGTGGGTAATATAGGCTGCAGGGCTGGTTTTGCTGTTGGTTTTGTACGTGGCTTGAGTTCTTAACCGATCAGACAAGCTATGCTAAGTTCGTATTAGAAAAGGTGAGAGGAAGCAGTCCGGTTCGTATTAGAAAAGTAGATGGGAGCAGTCCGGTTCGTACCAATCTCGGAAAGAAAAATAAAGGTACGATCTTAGGGCCCAAGTTTTTTCCCCGACCCCAATGGAGCCTGTTAGGCAGCCTGGGGACTTCCCTAGTAAATAAAGTCAGAGGAAGCAGCCCGTTTGGGCCCATCTCTTCTCTACGCTCTTTCCTCCGTGGAGACTGAACGAGTCATTCTCCTCGTTGTAGGATTATTCAGGCACGGCCGCACGGGGAACCAGGCCGCCGCCAACGCCACCCCGCGACTCTGGCCGCCGCTTCCTGCCATGCCACCCCATGCCGCCGGACGCTTCCCTAGGACCCCTCAACTCCATTTCCTAGCCGCTGGATGGACATATCTCTTCCCGAGCTTGCCGGTTCAGATCGAGCGAGCCTCACTTCCCTTGCAGCGGCGGCTAGAACCAGAGCTCCTAGGCACGGAGAGGTCCATGCCCCGCCTTCCACTTCCATGGGGCTGCTCCGCCAAATGCCTTCCGAACTTGCGGCGCGCCGCAGTTCTGGTCATCCAGACGCTGTCCCTTTTTAAAAGGCATCGCGTCGTCTCGTCGTGGCCAGCGCCAACGACGCATAAGACCAGGGGATTATAGACAGAGGACGAACCGAGGAGTTATTTGTGTAGTACATGATAAAAGCTGCTAATCAATCTTCTTCAAGATGCCACTATACATATTCTCCTCCGCTGCATCGACCGTCATGGAATTGATTTATTAAATGGAAAATAAATACCAGATAGCATCATGGACAATAACTGAAGCTGAATTCCGGACTTTCTGTCCGATTGCATGGTCGATGGAATTTTGAAATTAAGTACTTGCATAGTAGACATAAGAACAGAGGCGAGAGAGACTGTAGGAAGATTCCTCATTGGTGGCCTGATGGTATTCCAAAAATGGCCGTGCGTTGCCACGGGACTAAACCTAAATTCACGGAAAATGGAATACTCTCTTAAATTAGTACGAAACGAATCAAAAAGTTGTAAAAGTGAACGATAGCAACAAATCACCCGGTGCTCTTCTTTTCCTCCCAAATATTCTAAACATCAGTTCCATGGAGGCCGCCAAAATGACTGCACAAGAGGCTGCTAGTCACATGAACAACTTTGTTAATCCACATATATAAGATGGTACAAGAAGATCCATCATATCCCAAATGAAAACATGAATTATGGATTACAACAGTTTCCTTAAGAAACACACTTTCTTATAGCACTGTACTTGATTGAGGCTGTTATTTCAGTGCTGGCGCTAACACATATTTCTGCAATACTCCAACTTACATTTAAGAAGACCCATGAAGAAATTTTATTTAATAATTTTCCCTGATGTGAAATATCTATAAACTATTTGGCTCCCTTCTTGTTCTGTATTTCCATTGTTTAATAGACTATATGGTCTGATATTGAGTCATTGGATTTGTCAGTGATTTTTATATATGGTACTGCAGGGTTGATGATCCTACAAGAGCAATCAAATATGAGATGGAAGAACCATATTTCCACATGACAGTGACAGGAGGTGAGCAAAATTATTTCATAGGATACTACTGCAGCCCTGACCCCAAGAAGTGACAGCCATCTAACCTCAAAGGCAGGGAGGAAGAGGAGACGGAAAGTTAGATTAATTCATATGCACACTTTAGACTTTATCAAGCACTTTTACTTTTTGTATCATGCCAGGCCAGCGTATTGTTAATGGTCTCGAAGAGGCATTCGTCGAGGATATCTTTACAAAACCATTCAAAGGTTTTGCTTTAGAATTGAATCAAAGTGCTACCTCACTTCCTTCAATAACAAGGGACCGGCTTGCTTCAAAAATGTACCGTAGTGCTGTCTCACTTGCTTCATTCAGTGGTGATGACTCTGTTATATAGTGATTACACTTCTATGTTTTAATTGATCCAGGATTGATAACTGAAATTGTTACCTCTGTAGGTTTTGCTAAAAAATTTGCTTGCACGGGTGTATTTATAAAGTGCACTGCAGGCTGTGCAACAATTCTGACATCAGCAAGTTTGGTTAGAGTTTCTGGCGAAGCAAACAAGATTGATGACAACTTGAGGGTTGTTACTGCTGATTGCTTTTTATTTGCCTTTTCATTTCAGATACTTGCTAACATAACCTTGTCACTGCAGATTGAAGTTTGTCTTCCAAACAGTTATCGAGTCGTAGGAAGATTGAACGGTTATAATTTACATTACAACATTGCTCTTGTTAATATCATGGGATACTGGGGTCATTGTGAAATAGAAATCAGTGAGCATCAAGTTACCTCATGTTTGAAGGTAGTAGCTGTGGGTTGTCTTTTTGCGCATCGCAAACTAATGGCTACAGAGGGTAACCTGTTGATTGGAAAAAGGAGCGATCTCGACTGCAGAGAACTCTGTGTCTCCACCTGTAAAATTACCAAGGTATTTCTTGTTATTTCTTGTGGACTTCCCCAGTGCCTTTAACGTCGTAAATTATTATTAGCATTGGAATAGTAACATATAAGATACCCCACTACATCTAACAAACGGTATCTGTGTGTAACTGTTGTATGATGTTACCTTTGTTTTGCTAGGCTGGGATTGGGGGCCCTCTTATTGACACCAATGGGGAATTTCTTGGAATGAACTTTTACCACGAGGAAGAAACTCCGTTCCTCCCTAGGGATGTTATTCATCGTCTGTTGTTGGATTTAAATAAACAAAGGTATGTTTTTTTAAATAAAGAAGTTCCTAGGAAAGTTGTCCCGCCAGTTCGGTTCTCTGTGAAGGTTCATCTCTTGTATTTTTGGGTGTACTTACAGGACCGGGGCAGATGTGGAGGGTGATGAAAACAGGTATTCTTTCTTACGCATGTTAATTCGTACTCCCTCCGTATCATAATATAAGACACACTAAAACCCTTGAGTGAATAAATTACACACACTAAAACCCTTAAGAGTCATGATTCATTAAACCTAATAATCTAATTATACATAGGGACACATTAGTATTTCAAGAATAAGAGCAAACATACCGTCGAAAGGCAAGGGCAATAAAAGTCTAAAATGGTATCTGCATACAGCATACTCTTGGGCGACAGCCGTTATGGAGGCAACCTCATTCAGAGGTACAACCCCATGTAGCCGCACGATTACATATTGTACGAAGTATTTTCATAAAAAAGTTTGTAAGGAACTCAACACCGTAAAATCTATAGTAATTTGATAAAAGATTTATAGTTTGTACTTTATCTTCGAGTTTTCTAGTCTTTCGTCTATTGTCTTCAATTTAAAGTTTGCAAGGATATAGAATTTATCATATCGGGAGAATAACTTCCTTATATCCGAAAATAGTTGGGCTTTGGTAGAACATTTCGAGTCTAGATTGGGTTTTCGAGCATGAATTCAAATCGTAATATCTCAACGCCATAACCAAGGTCTACCATTTTGTCAACTCAATTAGCGACATGTTTGCATCTGAATTTCAGATATATTATTCAGTGTAAATTCAGATTCAGGAAGTAAATTAAAAGACTCAAGTAACTACGGAGATGGAAATTAATCGGACAACCTCACTCGTCCAGATGAAATAACATATTGCCTACAGTTTGAGCAGATTTTGCATACATTAAGCAACTACCTCATTTTTTATTTACATATGCATACTGGAACGTGTATAGCTTCCAAGTACTCAACACTATGAATCAAGGTATTGATTTCACTGCATGTTTGACAGGAATATAGGAACTGAAATTAGAAAATAAAATGTAGCAAGAAAACAATACAAAGGATTTAGCAACTAAGAGATGATAAATATATAAAAATAGGATGCCACATATTACTCAATATTTACATGAATCCCCAATAATCATATGTTAGTATACGTGTGAATCATTTTAAAAATTACTCTACTGTATGTATAATATGAAATAGTTCAGTTGCACCATGCCTCGTAGCAATGCTTTTGCCCGATTTAAGAGGTTTTGAGACTCCACTACGGCAGTGTTATCAAGAACTCGACTCCTGCTGTTTATTTGTCTTTAATGTCGTACATTTTCAAATGCAATGGTACTGTGTTGGTACAAGTATTATGGTCTTTTCCCGGACGTGTCCTTGTACTATATATTAGCCGCTTTGGGTTATGCAATACAACAAACTCTGTTCATAGCACAAGTATGATGCTGTCTCTGTTCAGCAAACTCAATAGTTCTTTTTTATCCAACTTCTACAGGATGAAGCTTTGTGCAGGATTCTGCAGGGCATGTGATTCTAAGTTATTTTGGCTTATGTTCTTTGAGCCACTTAGTATTGCCTTTGAGTCACTGCAGGTAATTGGACGAAGAATGTGAGGAATATTTATCAGGCCTTGACTTCAATTTGATTCTTGTTGATTTTGCTGCACTGTTGTTGCTCTGAGGAAACAGAAAACAACATGAAGGTTATCACATAGTTAATACTTCTGAATTTCTTGACGACTTTTCTCAAATAGCTTTGGCTTTTCTTGGCAGTCTATCATGGTGCATGGATTTCAGTTGTTTGACATTTGGCAGCGACAGCTGATGGACAGTGGTGTAGACTATCTTGATTTCCAAAAGACTTATAAACAAGCAGCAGGTGATAAGCTACTTTCCCTTCAGCTAACCCCTTAATGGTATACATACAACTCTAATGTTGTGCTTATAAGAGATATTTACATCTTGATTAGAGAAAATGCCAGACAGTCTCCAAAAAACATATAAGCTGTAAGGAAATGAGTTTAGATTGTGCATTTTCTTAAGTATAGGAAAAATTCAATATTTACCAGCTCTCAGTTTTTTTAATGCTTGCCTTCTTGGGACTTCCAGGAACCAGCAGTTCATATAAGCAACCAACTCTTCCCGAGCAAGGATACTAAGGAAAAACAAGTTCAGGATGGGAAGAGGAGGCAGCCATCGAGGAGAGGTAAAAGAGGGGCAGGTCTTATTTCTGCTTATTCTGTGTCCTGTTTATGTTCAATAGTTTGTAATGCATGTACTTTAAAACGATTGCTCGTAACTTAACATTCAGTTACTATTTGGCTACAAAGGACTGTTCTTAGCTAGGGCTACCGTCTTCGTCAAATAGGACCACAGGCCTCTAGCGAGCAGGATCACGCTTTCATGTGCTTCGTTAATAATATATCATATATATGGCCTATTCTAAAATGCCTGATCCAGTACAACTGTAAAAAAAACTGCCTGATCCAGTACAAATTGAACCACCACATAATAAGGCAAGTGTCATATTTCTGATGCAAATTGTTATACCACGTTTTGGATACATAAGCAGACATCACCATTTGAATCATACGTAGTTCCCAAAAGCTAGACAAACTAAACTTTAGCAGTGCTTGACAAGCTCTAAAAGCGTGGAGATGTAGCTTCTTTATTATTGTTTTTGTTGCCTTTTGATCTCTAGGTCTTCACATTCATATTGTTTTGGATTTTCCTGATACAGTTGATGAAATCCTTGACACCGGAAGGCATGTTGTCTTCACATTCGTTCTCCTTTAACGTTAGCAGCTGTCCCAAATTTTGTTTTCTGAGTTCATATCCATCCTGTACATTGTAAATGAATATGATCAGCATGTCTAGTGTAAAAAAAGATAATTATTTAAATTCTTTAGATATTTACCTTTGAAAATGGAAAATGGACTTGTTCGTCCTCCCATGTGGACATGAACATGGTAAGAAGATAACTAGAGAGTTCACTGTCATAAGATTATAAATAAGTAATCAGTGGCCAAAAATACCGTACATATTCTCAGTTCATCAAATATAATCTTTGTTAAAATAATGTTACCTTTTGTGATCTGAAATATCATATACTACTTTTTGCTGCCATAAAAAAATATTCTCTTTCCACGCAGACCCAGGGCATTCCTTTGACATGGCTTTCTGTAAGCACTCAGTAATCCATAAAATTCTGTGCACATATTTTGCGAGTGGGTTGCGTTGGTACATTGGATCAATTGGAGTAGGGTCCACAATGTAGACTGTTTTGGTTTCTTGGTCCAGTATGAATAGAATGAAATCATGATAGGATTGTATTGGAATAAGAATCTGAAATAGGCTAGATATTAGATTATCAAAAATATTAATTGTTGTGACACTCATAGGGAAGTTATCTTACCGATTTGCATGATGAAACACTATACTTAATACCGGGCCAGCTACCAACGGAATTTGATAATTGTTCCACATCTAACTTTTTTCGGTAGCTTGGATGTCGTCCAAAATCAGCAGTCATCTGAGATGTTATAAATTAAGACTTTAGAAAGATGATAAAAAGAATTACTATACATATGTCGACATAAAAACTATGAAGTAAGAACATACCCAAAATCGCATGTCAAGATAATGTTTTGATATAAGTCCCCTTCTCTGTTTAACCATTTGAATATCGTCAAACATAATCTTTCGTACGATCAAATTGAAACAATCGCGATCCATGGGCAACTCGTTTTCTAGCATTTCTTGTAGTTTTTTTTAGAGTCAAGCTAATGGGATATGGGCGAGAGCTTTGTACCCAGACTTTCCTGTAAATCATTATGATAAAGAAAATAAGACAATGTATATTGTAAATTTCTAAAATAAAATTATATGATACAAAATATTTAATGACTTACTCTAAAGCTTCTGCAGAACTGATTGATTTGACGTAGCTGCAAAGTCCTCCGACTAACTCATGTAGGCTCATGTTAGAAAGAACAGATATCAGCGACTGATATTTGTTTTCAATTGATATTGAGTTTAATTCTTTTGATTGATTCTTATCAAATGGCATGTCCGACATTATACAATCATTTGGATCTCCCTTGCTATCATCAATTTCAAGCATTGTAGTCGATGGTGCCTTGTTATTTTTCCAACATAATAGTACTGCAGCCAACTTATATCTAAAAGAAGTAATCATTTCCTGCGGTGACAAACAAATATTAGCATATATATAATAACAATGAAATGAAACAAAATTATAATAAAACAACATAGCTATTTACCTGTGTAATCGGCTTAGATAGGGTATGTCCAGTCCAATATTCCATGAATTTAAGCATAAATAAACCACAGGATGAACTACATAATTAAGAGAAAAACTAATTACTTCACATCAATCATAATATTTTTATATGGTCATCCTTATAAATAAAATATGTGCTATATGTACCTGTCTTTCTGGAGTTGTTTTTGTAGTTGTTCTGTAATCGGCCATCTTGTAACATCAATGTCTTTCCAATTGTGAATATCCAAATTTTCTTGACCTTTAAGAATGTCCAAATGATATTGTAGTCCTTGCAGCTGTAAAATAACGATACACCTAAGCGACAGATCCATCCACAACATTTTAGGAAAAGTATTATTAATGGTATAGTAACTAACGGTAGTAGTGAGGTCATCTCGACTGTGCTTCCAGCATAATGAGTCAAGTACTTGTATATTGTATTTCTCAACATTGATGGAAGCCAAATACCAATGCGAGTCCTTGATATTTATTGGAAGATGAATCTATAATCAAGACAAAGAGTTATTTGTAAAGATATAAAATCATGAATTAAAAAAATCTACTAAACCTAAAACTTGATAATCAGGGATATCGATGTTACCAAGTCATGGTTGAGATAGTTTTTCACCACATTTGTCATACAGCTAGGTCCAAGTATTCCTATTTCACCATCTCGTTTTAAGAGTCTGGTAACAAAGGGATTCTCGTAATATACTTTAGCATCATTCTGATTTTGCTCACATAGTTGGTCCTTCATACAGCCTATATATGCACTGATTACCTATAAAAAAAAACGTTGGTAATGGGTATTTAATAATGAGAAGCTATGTAATTGTTAGTAAATGTTACTTACTTCATCGTCTAGCCATTTGTCTTTATCCAGCAAGCACACCAAATAACGTTGTTTGACACGTATGCCATCTATCTCCACCAATATATCTTCTTTAAAAGATTCTTCTATAACATAATGAGCACAATCATCCTCGTCGGTCAACTCATAATCTGCAAAAAGAGGAAATAAATTGAAGGAAGAATATTTTGAATATATCATAATAAAAGAGTAGGTATAAGAGTTAGAAATAAATTTTACCTTGTGGGAGGTAATCATAAATTACATTATTTATTATAGGTTCAGGTTCATCTGATTTCTTATCATCATCCGTGGAAATTGTTTTCTTATCACCATCTTCTGAAATTGTTTCTTCATTCATTAACTCGAAATTTTCATCCGTGGAAACTGTTTTCTTATCACCATCTTCTGAAATTGTTTCTTCATTCAGCAATTCGAAATTTGGAGATGACATTGACATGGTTGGCGATGGAGGAGGTTGATTATCTGAGTCTGGACAAATCGATTCTGAACATCCAGAAACCAGTGATGATGCCGAGATGGTAGGTGATGGCAGTGTATCATCGAAAGCACTTGATTCCGAATATTTTGCTTTTTTAAATGGCTGGTTATCAAAATCATCAATAGTGGTTGTTTCAACGTTGTGATCCATTTTCTGCACTCACAAGCAAATATAAAAGTTAGGGAAATATAGTAATTCGGAAACAGACGCATGAAGTGAAGATGGAAAACCAAATCTAGAGCAGTTAAAACACGCTTCATGCTCCCTAAAACGGCACGCTGCTGAAATTATCAAGCGCTCCGGGTGTGTTCTGTACCCAAAGAAGTTTGTTGAACTCCTGAAGTGTAGGTTGCTTATGTTACCAGACATTTCCTTGCTTGCAGTACTCATCTTATTTAGCTATGTTGTACGCATTTCCCCTTCAACGTTCTAGCTTACAGTGTCATATTGAGTTAATCTTGTTTCTTGGCTCAGTTGCGTTGTCCAGAGTCAACATGGAAAAGCAATTCAAGGTGGACCAGGCTCCAGTAGTTCTTGTTATCCAGCTCAAGCGATTTCAAAATCTAGGGAGTGATATATCTAAGATTCGGGTGTGTTCTGTACCCAAAGAAGTTTGTTGAACTCCTGAAGTGTAGGTTGCTTATATTACCAGACATTTCCTTGCTTGCAGTACTCATCTTATTTAGCTATGTTGTACGCATTTCCCCTTCAACGTTCTAGCTTACAGTGTCATATTGAGTTAATCTTGTTTCTTGGCTCAGTTGCGTTGTCCAGAGTCAACATGGAAAAGCAATTCAAGGTGGACCAGGCTGCAGTAGTTATTGTTATCCAGCTCAAGCGATTTCAAAATCTAGGGAGTGATATATCTAAGATTCAAGCCATGGTAAAGTATCAGTTAGAGCTGGATTTACGCCCCTTCATGAGCTCCCCGGAGAATGTTAGTTCCTTTTCTTCTCATTTAAGAAAATTTCCATGATCCTAGGTATATGGCTGATGCACACTTTCTTGCTGCAGAAACATCAAAACTACGATTTGTATGGAGTTGTAGAACACTTGAGTGTTCCATCCAATGGTCACTACGTTTGTTATATCCGTCCGTCACAAACTGATTGGTTTATGTTCGACGATTCTAAGGCAATATGTCTACAGCTACAGATGCGAGGAGCACACGGTATGTGACTAATCAAGAGCAGATATATTATGGTACAGATAGATAGCAGTCCTACGTGTATTGAGTTGATTATCTACCACTATTCATCATCTGTTTGGCTGGCATGGAATTGTCTTATGGTGACAGGCGGGGAAGAGGGAGAGTACTAATATCTAGTTCATGTTTATTGCTCATAACACCAAAAAAAAAACCACCAGCAATGACCTAAACGCAAGTAATGTTTTCTGATGGCAGGATGGTTCACTGGAGGAGCTTGTAACTGAGCGCTACCAGAGCTTTGATAGGGAGATCGGCACCATGATTGCCACATGATTTAGCAAGTTTGGAGTTGTTGGGGACGTACCTTGGGTGTCCGATGGAGTCCCAGAGATTTCGGCTGAATAGCCTGACGAAAGAAAACTGGAAGTTACGATCCGATGGAGTCCCAGAGATTTCGGCTGAATAGCCTAACGAAAGAAATCTGGAAGATCGTGACAATGTAGAAATCTGGAAGTTACGATCTCCTTTTTGAAGATACCTTTTCCTTTCCGAACTTGGAAAGGATTTGCTGAGATGAGTCCGTTACGTATTAGTTTTCCTTCCCGTGGTTTGCTGGATTAGCTGAGATGTTTTCCTTCCCGTGAGTCCGTTACGTATTAGTTTTCCTTCCCGTGGTTTGCTGGATTAGCTGAGATGTTTTCCTTCCCGTGGTTTGCTGAGATGAGTCCGTTAACGAGCTGAGTTGGACTGGGCCATGCCAATAAAAAACTGGGCCCAAGCGAAACATGGGAAAACTGGGCCCAAGCGAAACATGGGCCCAAGCGAAACATCCATCGATCCGATCTAGCAGAACGTACCCCTACGCATACGTAACGAACCTTAGCAGAAAACAGGACATGCTATACGTGGGAATCGACTGTATGATAGATTTCAGAAAGATCTCTCTTCCAGCTGAGGAGATCATCCGTTCTGTGCCACCATTCAGCTTGGAACGGATCCTTTCGCCAAGATGATCAAATGTTCCACTAGAAATTCGTCCAACTGCTGTGGGAAGACCAAGGTATCGTTCGCTGAAAGCCTCAACAGCAATGCCCAACATATTCTTGAGAGACTGCCTAACCGGATCAGGTGTATTTGGGATGAAGAAGATGGAACTTTTCTCTCTGTTAACACACTGACCAGAGCAATCCCCATAAATTCTTAGGATTTCATTCAGTCTCTGTGCACTCTGCAATTTTGCTTTCATAAAAATAAGACTGTCGTCCGCAAATAGCAAGTGATTTATCCAGGGTGATCTAATGCTCACCCTCATACCTCTATCTCCCAGAGCTGCTCCAAAATAATTCAGTAGAGAAGTGAAACCTTCCCCACACAACAGGAATAAATAAGGGGACATCGGATCACCTTGTCGTAGCCCTCGAGATGAAGTGAAGAATGGTAGTAGTTCTCCATTGACCCTCACCGCGAGACGCACCGAGGTCACATATTTTAGCACCAGATCCACAAAGATGGAGCTAAAACCGAGTCGAAGCATAACACTCTGTAAATAGTTCCATTCCACTCGGTCATAAGCCTTAATCATATCAAGTTTAACCGCGCAAACTGTATTCCTTCCTTTTTTCCTCCTCTTCATGGCATGAATACTCTCATATGCAATTAACACATTATCAGTAATAAGACGGCCAGGCACAAAAGCACTTTGTTCCTCGCCAATGATCTCTCCCATGATCCCTCTTACTCTATTTGCAATACATTTAGCAGCAATCTTGTATAGCACCTGACATAAAGCAATAGGGCGATACTGAGAAATATATTGAGGGTGATGCACCTTGGGTATTAGTGTGATTGACGTGTCATTCATCCCTGCCGGTAGATCCCCACCGTTTAAGAACTCCAGAACAGCCATAATGATATCATCACCTAATAAGTTCCAATGTCGCTGGAAAAAACCAGCCGTGAAACCATCAATCCCTGGAGCTTTGGAGGGTGACATTTGAAATAAAGCCCCCTTCACTTCCTCAGCCGTGTAAGCCTTCTCAAGTTCAATATTCATTACCTCATTTACACGGGTAGGAACTACATTCAACAATTCCTCCATCTGATTGTGACCCTGGGAAGTATACAAACATTGGTAGAAATTCTGAATTTCAGTACATGTGTCCTCCCATGTGTCGCAACGGCTGCCATCCCGACGTACTAAGTGCTCGATTTTGTTCATACGCCTCCGTTGTGCGGCTTGTTTGTGAAACTAGGCAGTATTACGATCACCTTCTCGCATCCACTGTACTCGCGACCTCTGCCGCATCCAGATCTCCTCCTGGCGCAGCGCTTCTCTTAACTGTTTTGCTATCGCTTGCTCTTCATCAGTTGGTCCACGTCTCATCGCGCGACCACGTAATCGGTCAAGTTTTTGGCGTAACTTACGCACCTTACGCGCCAAACCACCGAACTCCTTTGTGCCCCAGACCGATAGGTGAGTTTGGAGTGTATTGAGAGCATGAACCACACCCGTCAGACCCTCCCGACCTGCACCTTTCCTCCACTTCTGCAAAACTAGCTGATCATAATCAACATGTGTTTGCCATACATCCTCGTATCGAAATTGTTTTGGTCCCCTTGCCCTAGCATCTGAAACTTGCTCTCTGAATTCCGTAATAACGAAGCAGTGATCTGACTCCGTCGTGGATACATGTCTGACCCGAGTGCAAGCAAATTTATTCAAGAAATCATCGTTTGCAAAAGACATGTCTATCCTTGCCTTCACGTTAGCATCACCTCTTCTGCCATTATCCCACGTGTACTCCACTCCCGACCATCCTAGATCATGAAGTGAGCAATCCTCGATAGCCTCTCTGAAAACACGCATCTGCCCCTCTGGCCTAGCTGCTCTAGAGAAGTGTTCTGTAGCGTACAGGGTTTCATTAAAATCCCCTACGCAAAGCCATGCCGCATGTTCAATGGAATGAAGCGTTCTTAGGGACCTTCAGCTGTGGTGTCTGTCTTCCACCCTCGGCGCCCCGTAAAACCCCGTCAGCCTCCATCCTGGCTCTATGCTATTTGTATTTCTCACATAAGCATCTATATGACAACGGCTAAAGTTCTTGATGTCAACCGAGAATTCCGCTGACCAGAACAAGCCAATACCTCCACTCAGGCCACTACTGTCCACCGCGAAGCAGTCAGCAAAGCCTAGCGATTTTTTTCATGTTCTCAACACGTAATGCCGAGATCTTCGTCTCCATAACAAACAGGAGACCGGTCCCTTCATGCTTCACGACATTGCGAAGCTCTCGAATAGTCCCGGGGTTCCCAAGCCCCTGGCTATTCCATTCCATGCAACTCATGATTCCTGACAGGGCTGACCAGCAGCCTCTGCCGAGTTGATTGAATTTGTTGGAGTAGGTTTCTTCTTTTTGGAATCCCTTCCCCCTTCCTCAGTTCTAACAAAAACTCCCTCATCTGCTCTATCTTCTGGGCCCTTATACAGCACCAGAGAATTGTTTCCAACAATCGGAGTCTTCTCCGCATTGATCACCTCCTTATACACCTGTTTCGGTGACCCAGCCTTACGCTTTTGCTGATGATTCTTTTTAATGGGGGACAAGGCCTCTGCACCTGCCTCAGCTGCTGTGCTAGAGTTGCGTGTTTCCACTTTGCTGTATTGGTTGGAGCCTTGCCCTCCCGACGAACCCTCACTGTGAGCTTGCTTCTTCCAATCATCAACTGCCCTCAAGCCCTTCCCAAAGGGAAGGTTCCCATTTTCATCACGGTTACCGGGCGATGAACAAAGAAGATCCGAGTGCCCTAGCCGCCCACAAGAGAAACAAAAATGCGGCACCTGCTCATACTGCACCTCATAAAGATCCATGCATTTTCTTCTAGCCGACTCAATAAGGATCCAGCGCCTCAAGGGTCTAGCCAAATCAACTGTGATTCTCGCCTTAAGATATCCACCTACATGATCAAAGTGTGCCTCAGTGGCCTCTTTATCAATCAAACGAGCAATCGGTAACCACCACTTCTTCTCCCGCAGATTGAAGGGGAGGTTTATCACCCTCGCCCACATCAATAATTTGTCAAACTTAAGCTCTGAGGGTTTCATGCAATCCTCGAATTCAGACAGGATCACGGCATTCTAGCTGACATGCCATGGCGATCCCTCCCACACCCTATCCCGATCCCGCTGCGACGCAAACTCAGCCACAAACATGTTCACGCCAACTGATCGGAATATCAGACCTTTGGGATTGCCCCATGCCGGTCTCAGAGCACTGGCAATGGTTTGGATGTGGAAAGAATTGCGGTATAACACCTTCCCTGCCAGCATCCACTTCTGCACCTCCTCATCTTCCCGATCATCCACCACAAGAGGGGTCGCCTCCTCATCTGTGATGTCCAGTTTCCCCAATTGTTCCTCCAGTCTTGCTCGCGCCGCACGAGGCGACAAGGTCCCTGGAGTCCTCGTTGAGCCATTGCCAAGCGAAGCCATGCCTCGGTCAAGCTCCTTCCTCGCCTCGCCGATCGGATCCACGAGCGCCGCCAAGGTCCACGAAACCCTAGTCGCCTCCAGAGGGGTTCCAAGGGTTACGGGAAAAAAAGAGAATAAACTCACGGCGACGAAAGAGAAACTTAGGGGCTATTATATAGTCTTTATTACTATTATAAATGTCAGTTTGACGTACGTTGGTACGTCGTCTTCCGTAGTCTGCCGCTCCCTCGATCGCCCGCACGTTGTTTGGGCCTGGAAAGGTTCCGCTCCTCGCGATAAGCCCAACAAGCCCGTGAAATAACCCTCGTTCCCATTCTCAACTCTCCCTGCTTCCATCGAGCAGCCGCCAGGAGAAGCGCACACGCCCTCCCGCACGACAGTTCGCTAGAGGAGAAGTTCGGGAGAAGAGTAGAGTAGCCCTTTTCTCTCGCACCTCCTTTCATTGTCGCCCTGTCCAACTCCCGGCACGCTGCCTCTGCTCCAGATCATGCGCGCCACCATGGGGTTCCGCTTCCATTTGAGCCATCCTTAGCCGCGTCCAGTGTCCTCCACGAAGCTGCATCGTCCAACTGTTGAAGCCCTGCCCTCATTCTCGTGTTAAAGCTCATGTGGCACTTCATCCATTTTTTCTGGAAGAGCGTACGTTATTTGTTTAGAAACTTGTACTCACTTTACCGTCTTTGTTGATAATTTCCAATGGCGTGGAAAAAGGTTGGCATTCACATGAGATCAAGAGCAAATTTTATCAGTCAAGGTATGTACCTCAATTTTTTTTCTTGATTACCTTGCTTGGATTTATGATATTTCTGTAGCAGTAAAAATACTAATCTATATATACTGCTCCCGAGAAACTGAATGAATATAGTAGCATTCATTGCAAAAGGTTCAGAATATGTAAACTAATTCAATATACACAGTCTATATTTATTTATCATGTATAATTTCTCCACAATTTAGTTGCACAAGGAGTACTCTCATTATGTTCCATTACTTGCAAATCTTAGATATGTGATATAAGCATCTTTCACCAATTAATTTACCACTTACCTTTCTTCTTCCAACATCTCACTTGAATATCAACTAAAAAAAAGGAAAGATTAAATTATAGTTAATCCTATAAATCTGAGGGTGGTACATACTACAATTCCTGGTAGATCAGAAGTGCAAGTACCTGATATTCTCACGCAGATCATTCTAAGGCATCTTCAATCTGCACAGATCATTCCAACGGCTTTGAGGAGGGCGTGGATCTCCTTGCCTCCCGAGGCCGCCGGTGCCGTGAGACCGCCATGGTTTGCAGCACGAGTGTGGTGGTGACCACGGGCCCGGTAACTCCCTCACTCAGCTGAATTTTTAATTTTTTTTATCCTTATTCACTCTCGACTTGCCTCTCATCAAGTGTATATTCTGCTGCAAGTCATCAAAAATTGATGAACTGAAGGAAAGGAGGGGAACCTGCAAAGTCATTTATGCTCTCCATGCGACTATGTTTCTGAATTTGCAAGATTGCAACGAGGAGAAGAAAAAATGGTCATTGAGATGTGCTGCCTGAATTTTGCCAACCTTTCCGTGGCAACTACGGCTCCAGCCGCCTTCCTCTGTACCACTTTTTTTCGCAGTCACAGTGATGTGCCCTATTACAGAGTGTTCTCTCTCATCCCAGCTACAAAATTTCGAGAGCCTAGAACGCATATGCAGCCGAGCTACTGCCAGTGCCAATAAGGTATTGATGGAACAAGTTAATATTATGGTGTTTTTTCTCGTGCTTGTAAATGGCTTAAACTGATGAGATCCATGGCAACTGCTTGATATTTCCTATGGAAGGAGAAGAACCTCAATATATTTCACATTAGAAAAAATGTTTCTCTTAATGAACGGGATCAATTGTTTGTTATATAGTTGCTGGACAAATTTTCTTCTTCATTTGGGATCCTCATGCTTTCATTTTGGTGTCAGCAAAGGGTTCAGTTCAGATTAGAGATTTCATTGATGATTTTTTTTTCTTCGCATATGGCTATTTGCACTGTGCAAGCAACCTACTTATTGTGCATTTTTGGGGCAAGTACTACCCCGCTAAAATATTTTTATGTTTTATCCAGCACGAGTTTTTCCTCCTAGAACAGTCAGCATAAGTTTTTCAATGAATTTGTAGTAGTTTTTTACATGACCGTATATTTTGGCTTTAGTTTTTCATTTTCTGGGACAATATGCGTGTATTGATCATTGGCATCTTCTCTCTAATTACCACATGGTATGCAATATAAGAAACCTTTAAATATCATGACATGAGAAATTAATATTTGCTGCAATTAAATTTTGTTTTAGCATGTCGGATATTGTTTGCCTCTTCTCCTTTTAGGGGTTATGATCAGACCATATATGAAAAGGAGTCTAATCAATCACACATGGATATGGATACTGCTATAGCTGGTCACAGGAGAATCATATAAAACATGAGAAGATGTGATGTAAAGAGCTTAGTAAATGATATCATTCATGGTGACGGCAAAGGTACTGTACAGAGAAAACTCAGGAAACCTTGTTTCTAGCTATGATGTTTCTCTTTTTGGCAATCTTCAGTTTATCGATTCAAAAGAAGAAAAAAGGAAACTTGATCGATGTTTGTGACAACCTGAGACACTGCTGCCTAGGAATGAATTCACTGCACTGCGACCCTAATTTAGTTCAGTTATGGAAGCCACCTCCAGAAGGTACTATAAAGATTAATATGGATGCCTCCTATCTAGCAGATTCAAGTGTTTTAACAGCTGGCATTGTTGCCCGTAAGCACTACATGGCGCTCAGCAGCCAATGATGGACAACAACAACAACAAAAACAAATAACAAGAAATATATCGTCTATCTTTGTCTTACCAGTCCACTCTACACAATGTCGTCAACGAGGCCTCTTGATCTTCTGTATTTCACAAACGAGAATCCAGTTTGTAGGCAAGAAGGTTGATATGCTTTATTTGCATTAGTTTTCATGCTCTCAGCTCTGCATTTTAGCTGCAGTTCTTTGGTCGTCAATCCATTGCACAAAACATAACAACTTTATGTCTTGTGTTACATTTGTTGTTCTTATATTTTTACTTCCCAACATGATATTTGCAGGTTCTTGCCCTGGTAGTCAGGCTGAATACTGAGCCATGATACTGACAAAGCTTTTCTTTCTGCAATTAAAGTTATGTGTGATGTGTGGACTCGAGCCTCATGACTCAGGGGGTCACCTTTTCTTCAATTGCCATTTTCAAAGGCTTGCTGGAGCAGTTTTTACCGTTGAAGCGGCTAACATAATGTTCTCCAAAAAAAATGGTTGTGTAGATGCAAGAATGTTTTCAAATATGAGCACGTTTGACAATCTGTTGGAGGTTTGTGACATGCATGCGGACTACCTTTTTCTGATCTTTTTCATCTGTCCAGTAAGAGTGCCAAATACATATATTCCCTGTTGCAAAGGATGAATTTAATAATTTTTGTTTGTATATAATAGACATATGCAATATGTTGTGAAGCTAATTTATCAATATGTTAAATCTGGACCTTTATCTTATCAGTGAAATGAATTGTGGCCACCCTTCATCCAAAATTATGAACGGTTTAGGCATCATTCACGGAAAACCATCCATTCCATGGGAATGTGCTTACAGTTGAGTAATAGACATGTAGCTCTTAAATGGAATGGAGTGTTTCTCATTTCTCTTATAGACGCACAACTAACATGGTTTAGTTGAGTTGCAAGTCCATAGTTGTGAAGTTACATGATCTTATCTAAATGAATACAATCAGCATGTTGCTTTTTTCTTCACATTGCTGAAGGAAAAGGACTAGAGATCACAAAGAGAAAGAAAAGCAATGATTGCATGGTTCTTGCTGGTGACAGAGAAGCCTGAGGAAGAAGTCACATTTGTCTAGACGAGGTTAAAAAACATGCTCACTCTCGAGCTCCCCATCAATACATAATGTTAATTTATCCAATATTAACGCATGGAAAACAAACTTGAAAATGAGATGATTATATGGTTTTTTGCTTTTTACTATTTGTGTAGATAGTGGAATTATAGGTTTTTATGGAAGTACATCTTAAAAAAGTTTATTTGCTAAAGTATTATATTTACCGACATGAAAATAAAAAAATAAATTAACCGTAGCAACGCACGGGCATTAAACTAGTATATATATATATATATATATCTTTACCTATATATATATATATATACAAATAAAGGCATTAAGGCTTCTTGCAAGATTTTCGTCCGTTTTATATGTACCCCTATTTTCAATCAAAATTACACATGTTGCCACCGCACAAGTGAATAACGGTTCGCAGCAAAGTGGACAAAAAGAGGGTTCGTTGCCTTCGTTTTATCCGTTCGAGGTTGGCTCACCGGACCACTACGAGGTGCTCCTTCTGCCATCAGATCAGGAGGCCGCTCGAGAAGGCCTACCGGCGTAGTCGCGGCTTCGGCACTCCGACCGCTCCGGTGCCACATCCGAATTCTGAAGCGTTGCCTGCTCCTATAACGTCTCCCGCCGCGAGTTCTTCATGTCCGTCGGACGCGCGGCCGCCACCGGGGTGAACAGGCGGAAGGCCATGTTGGACCTGTAGGAGCGCGAGAGGTCCTTCGCCGCTGGTGGAGGACCGGCCCTCGACCCTATGAGCTGGCCAGGCGGGAGGATAAGCGCAAGTCCGTGAAGGTCAAGCGCAATCTGGACGAGTTATTCGCGCCGCCAAGTCCCTCGCGTCATGCTCTGGTTCGACTTCGAGCAGCCCCGCTTATTTTAGAGGAGATGTTTTGGTACCTATAGCGTTCTCCTGTTCTAGCCATGGTGGCTCGGCCAGATAATTTGGGAGCAGGTCAAGCCCTCAGATCAAATTTTGAAGTCGGGATCTGATGATCTCCCAGTTCATGGTTTCACCCCTGGTGATCTGCTGGTGGACTGCATCCTGGTGTTCCATGTCTGGCAGTGGACACGTGCTCTCCGTCGAGATTCCAGTAGCGGTAGCTAAGCACACAAGGACAAGTACACCGGAGCGGGACGAACGCACGGCAGCGCGCATGCAGGTAGGGCTTTCACGGTCCAAATTCATGGTGGCAGCACCTTCGATAGGGGTCCATTGCCCGAGTTCCCGATCCATTGGCCTGCGCCCCAGTGTTAAGCTGCTTAGCTGCAGCTGCGCCCCCGACCTTCGTTGCATTTGCTGTCGTCAGGCTGCAAGCCTACTCGTGTCAACGGAATTTCCACAGCTGCTTTGTGTTCTGTTGTATGGAGACGGCAATAGCAGTGCGACCGGCAAGAGCAGCCTTGTCCCGCTGAAGGTCAAACTCCTCGATTCTTTGCTTCCGATCTTTAATTTGCTCCAGTTAGTGGGGGTCTCTTTGATTTGCTCAGTCGGTGCTCCTGGAAAAAAAATGACCCAATTTGGAATTGTTATTCACGCTCTACTACTCATTACATGTTAATAAAAGTCTGTGATTCACTTTTTAATTTTTAGCCTGTGATGGCAGAGGAAAAAACGAATTGAATAACTACAAAATAAAATAAAAAAGGAAGTACACTTGCAACATTGTAGAAGTACATGTATACCTATACTATAAAAAAGTAAATACGCAGCGATAGGGTATTTGCCTCCTAACCATCTCAACCATTCGAGCAAAACGAATGCTTTAGATGGGCCTCCGGGGCAATCTCTCTAATGTTTTCCTGTTTGCATCGGCTCCATCATATAGTAGCATCATGTCAAATTATCGCGACAGGCTTTCTCGGGTTTGAATGAGTTTTACAGAGTCAATACAAAATTCAAATATCAATCGGTTTGCAGGAACGGTTCGTAGGCCATCTGATCACAGAGTTGGCTCATATATACGCACTCCGTGGCTATAACAATAAGAACTTATTTTTGGCATTTTCATGGTATAGTTCTTTTTTATCTCCAAATGCAAAATAAATGCAAAATGAAAAAAATCTTTTTTATCTCCCGTTGCAATGCACGGGTATTTTTGCTAAGAATGAAATGAAACAAAATTATAATAAAACAACATAGCTATTTACCTGTGTAATCGGCTTAGATAGGGTATGTCCAGTCCAATATTCCATGAATTTAAGCATAAATAAACCACAGGATGAACTACATAATTAAGAGAAAAACTAATTACTTCACATCAATCATAATATTTTTATATGGTCATCCTTATAAATAAAATATGTGCTATATGTACCTGTCTTTCTGGAGTTGTTTTTGTAGTTGTTCTGTAATCGGCCATCTTGTAACATCAATGTCTTTCCAATTGTGAATATCCGAATTTTCTTGACCTTTAAGAATGTCCAAATGATATTGTAGTCCTTGCAGCTGTAAAATAACGATACACCTAAGCGACAGATCCATCCACAACATTTTAGGAAAAGTATTATTAATGGTATAGTAACTAACGGTAGTAGTGAGGTCATCTCGACTGTGCTTCCAGCATAATGAGTCAAGTACTTGTATATTGTATTTCTCAACATTGATGGAAGCCAAATACCAATGCGAGTCCTTGATATTTATTGGAAGATGAATCTATAATCAAGACAAAGAGTTATTTGTAAAGATATAAAATCATGAATTAAAAAAATCTACTAAACCTAAAACTTGATAATCAGGGATATCGATGTTACCAAGTCATGGTTGAGATAGTTTTTCACCACATTTGTCATACAGCTAGGTCCAAGTATTCCTATTTCACCATCTCGTTTTAAGAGTCTGGTAACAAAGGGATTCTCGTAATATACTTTAGCATCATTCTGATTTTGCTCACATAGTTGGTCCTTCATACAGCCTATATATGCACTGATTACCTATAAAAAAAACGTTGGTAATGGGTATTTAATAATGAGAAGCTATGTAATTGTTAGTAAATGTTACTTACTTCATCGTCTAGCCATTTGTCTTTATCCAGCAAGCACATCAAATAACGTTGTTTGACACGTATGCCATCTATCTCCACCAATATATCTTCTTTAAAAGATTCTTCTATAACATAATGAGCACAATCATCCTCGTCGGTCAACTCATAATCTGCAAAAAGAGGAAATAAATTGAAGGAAGAATATTTTGAATATATCATAATAAAAGAGTAGGTATAAGAGTTAGAAATAAATTTTACCTTGTGGGAGGTAATCATAAATTACATTATTTATTATAGGTTCAGGTTCATCTGATTTCTTATCATCATCCGTGGAAATTGTTTTCTTATCACCATCTTCTGAAATTGTTTCTTCATTCATTAACTCGAAATTTTCATTCGTGGAAACTGTTTTCTTATCACCATCTTCTGAAATTGTTTCTTCATTCAGCAATTCGAAATTTGGAGATGACATTGACATGGTTGGCGATGGATGAGGTTGATTATCTGAGTCTGGACAAATCGATTATGAACATCCAGAAACCAGTGATGATGCCGAGATGGTAGGTGATGGCAGTGTATCATCGAAAGCACTTGATTCCAAATATTTTGCTTTTTTAAATGGCTGGTTATCAAAATCATCAATAGTGGTTGTTTCAACGTTGTGATCCATTTTCTGCACTCACAAGCAAATATAAAAGTTAGGGAAATATAGTAATTCGGAAACAGACGCATGAAGTGAAGATGGAAAACCAAATCTAGAGCAGTTAAAACACGCTTCATGCTCCCTAAAACGGCACGCTGCTGAAATTATCAAGCGCTCCGGGTGTGTTCTGTACCCAAAGAAGTTTGTTGAACTCCTGAAGTGTAGGTTGCTTATGTTACCAGACATTTCCTTGCTTGCAGTACTCATCTTATTTAGCTATGTTGTACGCATTTCCCCTTCAACGTTCTAGCTTACAGTGTCATATTGAGTTAATCTTGTTTCTTGGCTCAGTTGCGTTGTCCAGAGTCAACATGGAAAAGCAATTCAAGGTGGACCAGGCTCCAGTAGTTCTTGTTATCCAGCTCAAGCGATTTCAAAATCTAGGGAGTGATATATCTAAGATTCGGGTGTGTTCTGTACCCAAAGAAGTTTGTTGAACTCCTGAAGTGTAGGTTGATTATATTACCAGACATTTCCTTGCTTGCAGTACTCATCTTATTTAGCTATGTTGTACGCATTTCCCCTTCAACGTTCTAGCTTACAGTGTCATATTGAGTTAATCTTGTTTCTTGGCTCAGTTGCGTTGTCCAGAGTCAACATGGAAAAGCAATTCAAGGTGGACCAGGCTGCAGTAGTTATTGTTATCCAGCTCAAGCGATTTCAAAATCTAGGGAGTGATATATCTAAGATTCAAGCCATGGTAAAGTATCAGTTAGAGCTGGATTTACGCCCCTTCATGAGCTCCCCGGAGAATGTTAGTTCCTTTTCTTCTCATTTAAGAAAATTTCCATGATCCCAGGTATATGGCTGATGCACACTTTCTTGCTGCAGAAACATCAAAACTACGATTTGTATGGAGTTGTAGAACACTTGAGTGTTCCATCCAATGGTCACTACGTTTGTTATATCCGTCCGTCACAAACTGATTGGTTTATGTTCGACGATTCTAAGGCAATATGTCTACAGCTACAGATGCGAGGAGCACACGGTATGTGACTAATCAAGAGCAGATATATTATGGTACAGATAGATAGCAGTCCTACGTGTATTGAGTTGATTATCTACCACTATTCATCATCTGTTTGGCTGGCATGGAATTGTCTTATGGTGACAGGCGGGGAAGAGGGAGAGTACTAATATCTAGTTCATGTTTATTGCTCATAACACCAAAAAAAAAACCACCAGCAATGACCTAAACGCAAGTAATGTTTTCTGATGGCAGGATGGTTCACTGGAGGAGCTTGTAACTGAGCGCTACCAGAGCTTTGATAGGGAGATCGGCACCATGATTGCCACATGATTTAGCAAGTTTGGAGTTGTTGGGGACGTACCTTGGGTGTCCGATGGAGTCCCAGAGATTTCGGCTGAATAGCCTGACGAAAGAAAACTGGAAGTTACGATCCGATGGAGTCCCAGAGATTTCGGCTGAATAGCCTAACGAAAGAAATCTGGAAGATCGTGACAATGTAGAAATCTGGAAGTTACGATCTCCTTTTTGAAGATACCTTTTCCTTTCCGAACTTGGAAAGGATTTGCTGAGATGAGTCCGTTACGTATTAGTTTTCCTTCCCGTGGTTTGCTGGATTAGCTGAGATGTTTTCCTTCCCGTGAGTCCGTTACGTATTAGTTTTCCTTCCCGTGGTTTGCTGGATTAGCTGAGATGTTTTCCTTCCCGTGGTTTGCTGAGATGAGTCCGTTAACGAGCTGAGTTGGACTGGGCCAGGCCAATAAAAAACTGGGCCCAAGCGAAACATGGGAAAACTGGGCCCAAGCGAAACATGGGCCCAAGCGAAACATCCATCGATCCGATCTAGCAGAACGTACCCCTACGCATACGTAACGAACCTTAGCAGAAACTATATAGTAGAGATTGGAGATGCCCTTATTTAATTCGTTCTGCCTAACGTATCTGCATCCATAATAGTAAACCAGCCAAGTCCAGGTCGTCTTGAGATCCATGCAAAGATCAGAGCCTCAAACGGGGACACGCTAGGGGGGGCATGCTCTGTGCTAACTATGTAGGAAGTCGTAGAGTACCAGCATGAGGCCCAGGTTGCAAGCACGCTTGAGGACCGGCATGAGGCCAGCTGGAACACGCATGGTGGTGTGCAGGACGGTCGAGAGGTCATGGAGCGCCATGAGGTGGACCTCGTTCCACGGCCTTGATCAGTTGATCATGTCCATCTGGTGGCTTCAAGAGAGGATACGACGTGGCTGGCGTCCCCATCGCTACGCCCGTAGTCGCAGGTCACCCTTTTTCCTCCGGCCGGCATGTTCTCTCCGGTCGCCAAAAGTTTGATGTACGACGCGCAGATATACAAAATCTGACGCGAGTCCAATCCGGCAGCTTCGTTCATCTCCGGCAAACTCAAGACCTCTTGCTGGACTTCTTCTGAGGAGGCTATGCCAGTCGATTCCCACGGTGTGTATGATGTGTGCGCACGACTGGACTCCCGCCGCCTTCGAGTGCTCGGGCGAACGCTGCAGACCACCGCTGCGTCGCCCTCAAGTTCCGCCCAAGTGACGACCCCACTGCCTCGCCGCGCTGGTGCTCCTGCCTGGTCATCCTCGATACAAACGTCGAGTTGTATAACTAAATGTCCACTGCTTCTGAAATTCAACAGCCACTGCCGACCTCTCTGAATTTCAAGCAAGGCAACAGGCAACAGCATGTAGTACTGCTTGCTTTGTGCAGTTTAGATAGTTTTGATAATTCTCTCTTTTACTTAGATTGTGGTCTGGTGTTGTTGTTTCATTGTGTGGCCAATGGAGTCCAGGATAAATTCAGAGATGTTCAGAGCTGATATTCCGCTCAAGTACGGTGCTGAAGTAGTGAAGTGCATGACTGTACTCCGAGCAGCAGCTTTGTACACTACGGTCTATGTACTTTCTAAAAGCGTGTTAAAGCCGTACTTAGTTCCTCTGTACTAGCTAGCTAGAAAGAGAAGAGTGAGCTAGCTAATGCTGACATGAGGCAATTCAAAAATAGAAAATATTGAGACGGGGTTCTGAAATTTCTCTTGCATCCTATAATGTCACATGTGTCAGCACACTAAGAATTTGATGTCCTAATCGGCTATATGCATGTATGTTTCCTTCCATTCATAATTAGATTGTTATCTATGTCAGATACAATCAAATTTCTATTACATGGACAATGATTACACGTCATATTTTGTATGAACATAATTAAACATTGGGAGAATTGAAGCTATGGATACAACCACTTAGAGCATCCCCCCGGCTGTTTTCTCCTCGCGGGATGGAAGTTTGCCGACGATAATTTTGCAAGGGGGGAGGGGGGCTAACTCTTTCAGTCGTTGACCTCCTCTACCAATGCTCATCGTGCGGGCGCCGCGTTCTGCCTCTCCCACACGCTCTCCCCGGCCACGAAGCGCGACCACGTCGACAGGCTTATCCACCAGCTAGGCCTCTCCAGCGACATCGACACCGTCATGGTGGTCCATCGCCCGGAGCTGCAGCGTCATCGTCATGACCATCTCCGACGAGCGATCGAGCGCAAGGATCCACGGACAGGCGGCGAGCTCCGCCCCGGCGAGCTTCGAGGACCGGGTAGCTGAAGAGGCTGCGCGAGGCTCCACAGCCGGCAGCGAGCTCCGCCCCGGCCCGGCCATGCAAGCACGAGCCTGCCCCGACGAGCGCGAGCCTGCACCGGCGAGTGGCGAGCAGAGAGGATCGGGTAGCTGCGGCGTGAGGCTCCACGGATGGCGGCGAGCTCCGCCCCGGTCCGGCCCCGCGAGCGTGAGCCTGCCCTGGCCTGCGTGGAGGCATCGTCCTTCCTGCGGCGAGGGCGACAACGTGCTAGGTGAGCACAGTGCAGCCGGCGCACGACGTCTTCGAGGAACCGAGAGGAGCGGAAGATATGCGAGAGAGAAGGTGGGCCAAGAGAAAAGAGACGAGAGAGACCGCGGAGAAAAATAGCGCCGTTTCACTCCAGGATCCTGGGTTTGGCCTGGGTTCGCCGGGGGCTATTTTGTCCAAATCCAACGCTAAACAAGATCGCGGTTGGGAGGTTTTTGGCGTACTGACGCTAATAAGTGGTCCTGGTTGCTCCTGGGGACATGGCTGGAGATGCTCTTAGGGGCAAAATTTAGGTTGTGCCGATGTTTTTGAAGTATTTTTTTACCCCGTTGGAACACACGGACCATTACGTGCTTTGTAGCCAAATTTTTCATTCAAGATGTCCGTCGGAACGACTCCCGTGACCATTGTTCAGAAAAATGTTTACAAAAATACATTATAATTAAATATCATATAAAACCTTAAAATAAAATTGTAGTTTGTGCTCGTCAAAACATATTAATTAATTGAACTTTTTATTCCCGTTGCAATGCACGGGCACTTTACTTATATATATATATATATATATATAATAATAATAATAATAATAATAAAGAGAGGAAGGGTTCTGTCCAAAAATTTCGTCTGTTCTAATTTATTACCCCTGTTTTTGTTGGAAATTACGGACACTGCCACCGCCAAGACGCAAGTCAACTACGGTTGGCTCTTCTATTTGCTTTTCTTCCTCCGACTCCCATCGCTCCTCAACCTCCCGCTCCTAGCGCTTGACGCTGCCCTGTGCTCCTGCTTGCACTGGACCGGATCTCCGTCACCGCCACGGCCCCTACGTGCCGCCGGACCGAGCCTCCGTCGCGGTCCTGTGCGCCTCCTGAATGTCTCGAAAACAGTACTTTCCCTGTCCGTCCTCATACTCCCTATCTTCCCCAGGACATAGATTAGATGTCGCCTCGGCAGTTCCCCGCCGCCGATCACCCTGCTGGATCCGCTTCCAGCTCCCCGCCCGCTGCTCCTCCGTGGTTCACGATGCTGGCTTTCTGCAGTATGTCTACTGACTACCGACCGGCCCAGATCCACGCATCCTCTCTGTCCTTACCATACAACTTCGCATGGAGACCTAGGGGCAGGGCTCCTTCCTCACGAAGCATCCCACTAACACGGAGGCCACCAGTGCCGCCTCAGAGTGGTGGCAAAGTAGGAGACAAGTAGCTAAGAGCATGTCTAACAGGCCCCTTATATCGCGAGCGCCCCGTAAAATTCCGGCGGCATACGGGGTGCGGGCCAAAACGGCCGTCTAGTAGCCCCCGTATGCGGCCTGGCCCGTACGAAAATTTTACGGGGCCTGCGAAACCGCCCCCGCCGCCCCGTACTTATAGTGGGTGAGGGTCGGGGTGGGGGTCCAACCCCCCACCCGCAACCCTAGCTCCGCCGCGCGCCGCCGCAACTCCGGTGAGAAATTCCGCGCGCGCCGCCGCCCCATTTCCGATTCCACCAACGGAGATGAGTTCACCCAACGGCTCCAGCTCCTCCACCGGCCGCTCCAAGCGCCGCCACGAGCCGGAGTCGCTCGAGGAGGCGTGGCGGCTCCACTGCAAGCATTCGGTTGCAGGGAGCCGCCGCGCCGCCTGGAAGTACGCGGCGTGGCCGGCGGCCATGCCGCCGTCGCTGGTGGACTACGCGGAGGGAGGGAGGTACTACTCCGTCGACCCGCCGCCGCGGCCGATGAGCGGCCCCCAATTCGCGAAATGGCGCGCGGATTGGGAGATGCACCAGCAGTGCAAGCGCGGCCGCCGCGGCGCAAGCGGAAGCGGAGGAGGCGCGGCGACAACGGAGGAGGAGGTGCCGGCGACAGCGGAGGAGGAGGAGGCCGCGTTCGCGGCGGCCGTCGAGCTTTCGAAGAAGGAAGCGGAGGCAGCGGCGGAGGCGGAAGCGGAGGAGGAGGCGAGGGCCGTCGCCGACGTCGAGCAATTCAAGGCGATGGAGGCTTCGGCCCCGTCGTCTTCCTAGACTAGACTAGGTTAGGACGAGCTCGAGCTCGATTTCGTGTATCAGGCTATCAGCAATGGTGATCATCAATAAAATTGAGTTCATCTGATTCCCGCGAAGTTTAAATTCAAACATACAGGGCGGCGATAGGGGGTCTGCTAGATGAACGCGTAAATCTGAGCACAAAAATTCCTCGATTTCGTGTGCAGGGCCCTCTACACGCGATTTAGGGGGCGAAATTGTAAGGGTTCTGTTAGACATGCTCTAAGGCCGTCGCATGTATTCTGTTCGACAAAATGCTTAGCTAATGCAAAAAGACAGCTCCTGCACCATTCCATTAGCATCAGCGAACATATCACCTTTTTTATTCCATTAAGTATGACGCGAACCGTGCAGGTTGTGATAGAGTACCTGTTAGTGTTGATCTCATTCTTCTAGGACGGCCTTCATATTTCAAATAGGTTATGTCCAGCATTTTCAACGTTTTATAGAGATTAACGGATAGTTTTTAGATTCAAATTTTGTGCGGCAATGGCAGGCGTTCCTAATCATCATAGACCACTTTGTCAACCAGCCAACCTGCTTGCCGAAGGCAGCAAGGAAAGCAAAAGTGATTGAGGCGTGAAGAGAGGTTGGAGCATCGGTAATGTTAGGATCCTGTACCAGCTCTAAGAGCTTTCAATCACCAAGGTTGACAAATAATCTTGTGTTGCATTTCTCTGAACTGTGAGTGCTTAAACAAACATTTATCTTTGGATTCGATGCTTATAAGATGTGTTCAATAACATGCACTAATATTGCTTTGGCGAGGGCGTGGGGCTTGATGAGTTATCCAGACTCCGGGGCTTTGAAGTACATGAGAGCAATGCTGAAGTGGGGGAAAGAACATGGCGATGACATAAAAGAAAAAAACGATGATACAAATCCAACATCGTCGACACCAACAGGGCTTAGAGCATCTCCACTCGTGCCACCTTGTAGGCGTCCATATCGTCGCCCCGAGGAGCCCTTTGGGGGCTCGTCCGGACGACGCGGTGCGCTAGGGGACGACCCTTCCCCACGCGGCGTCCCCAAAGAAATTTTTTTGCACCAAATTTGTAATTATGCAAATACAAAATATTTAGAGTCTTATGCATAAATATGTATGTTAGGCCATAAATTAATGGTTTAGGCCACTACAAAAGTATACGAATTCCTTCATGTGTCTGGGGCTGCCCGGACACAACGTCGTCCCGACACATTCCCGGGGACGCCTCGTTGAGGTCGAGGCCCATCCCGGCGCCGCCGGGCGTGCCCCCGCCAAACAGGGCATCTGAGTCGAACTCGCCGAAGCCAGCGCCGAAGCCGTATGCATATCCGCCAGGCTCGTTGAAGTTGGGAGAGAGGTCGGGGCTCGTGCAGCGCGTCGACTAGGAGTGCGGCGTGCTCGTGTCGTCCAAGGGGAACAGCGACCCCGAACGCGACGAGCTCGAGCCGCCTCCCGGGCTACTTCCAACGCCACCGACCAGTAGATCTAGGTTCACCGTCGCGGCTCGGGCTTCCTTCTTCTCCCGCCACTGACGACGCTCCTTCGTGCACACCTGGCGCCGGTGTTGGTCGTCCACCCACTCGACGTCAGTCATGCCCTTCGGCCGCTCCTTCGCGGGACGTGGCTGTAGCACGTGGCGCTTGACAGTGAGCGTGCCGGTCTTCGCGGTCTATGATGGCGTCCACGGTGGCCCTTTCGGAGGCATGGCGCCTACGTCAATAGAGGCAGAAAAGGGCGGGAAGAGGGAGGCGGCGGCGGGAAGGAAATGGCAGGGCGCGTCGAGGTTTGGGATTGGTGGGCACTTTGTATCACTGGAAGGTCGGGACCTCGTCCAGAGCCCCTAGGAGGCGGGGTTGGGCTGGGTTTTCTCGACGGGAACAAGGGAGCTCCGGACGGGAAGGCCCAACAAGGGGGGCGAGTGGGCGCCTACGGGGACCGTCCGGACGGGAAGGAGCTTGGGGGAGGAGGGGGCTTTGTGGGGCGCGAGTGGAGATGCTCTTACTCGTCATTTCCCCGCATGTGTGTTACTAGGGTAACCCGTAGCAACGCACGGGCACATTTGCTAGTTGATTTAAAAAAAAGTTAGAGCATGTCTATTGAGTTTTTTTTAAGTCCGAAAGGAGGTTAGAGTGTAAGTAGGGTCGTAGAGAACTCGTATGGGCTTCATAAGCTTAATAAGCTGTGGCCCATACAAGTTCAGCTCCTCCACACCGCTCATGCGAACACCTGCTGTCTTTTCGCTCAAGATTGCTCGATAAGGGCCGTAGAATATACATGCCCATTAACAAATTCATGACTTTGCTCTCTGTAGAGCTGGTGGGCCAACCAAGTGACGCTGGTTGGTTGTCCATAAAGAGCGCGTGGGGGTATTTAAGCTATTAGTATTTTTCTTTCGAACTTGTCGATGTGGGACTAAAAACGAAGCAGACCCACTCGTTCCTGCATACAACCCGCACATGGACTGGCCTGCAACGTCTAGCCTGCACATGGACTGCCTAGAACATCTGGCCTGCACATGGACTGCCTGCTCCTGTTGCTCACGGTAAAAAAGGAGTTAGCAACATTCCTTTGTTTACAGTAATGATCTATATCTAATTATAGTGTTGCATGTCCATAGATAGATACGTGCAGAACACTATCTAGCGGGAAAAATAGAGCCGATAGTGCCACTAGCTTGGCTAGTGGTACACGAAGTTAAGATTGTATAAAGAGGAAGATGAAACATGATATAAAAATAAAGAAAATTAGCTCGCATCATACGACACATAACTTACAACCAAAAATTGTAGTTTGCATCGAATAAAACATGATTTAAGGATAAAACAATTGTACACCGTGGTTGGCATTTGTCCCCACCATACGTGCACACATGGTGTCTGTAGAAAAAAAAAAAGAAACCAAAAGATGAAGAAAAAATATGTTCTACGATGAAACAAATCATCCCTTGTAGTGGAAGAAAACATTGAACTAGAAGAAGAAATAAAACTTAATTTTAAAAGAACAAATAACATATAAAGGTGAAAAAGTTTGGACCATAATATTTTAGCTATGCAACAAATCACGAAAAAAAGAAGGAACACCATTTTCGACCACACAGTACGTATGAGGATCAAATTACGAACATACCCGAAAGCATCGTTCTATAAAAGAACTATGAAAAAACATGATTTTGACTAATCTACCACATTCCCAACCAATTCTTCGAACCGAACGAACATATGTTATAAGATACTGAAAATTAGAAAATAATTAAAAGGTACAAAAACATGGCATTTATTTTGTGTTGAACAATATAGTATCACATAAGCAAAATTTTAATACACATGGGAACAAAATATTTCAATACATGACACTATGAAGAATAATAATAAAATCTCCATGGAGATAGGAAACAATCCAGAAACAAAGCGAGGAACAAAGTTAGGAACAAAAGCTCCATAGAGATAGGAACAAAAACTCTATATATAGAGAGAGAAACAAAGCTCCATAGAGATAGGAACAAAAACTCTATATATAGAGAGAGAAACAAAGCTCCATAGAGATAGGAACAAAAACTCTTGGAAGAATAGCTCCATGGACATTGAAACATAAAGCTCGGGACAAAAGCTCCAGAGATATACGAACAAAAGAAATCTATAGAGAAAGGAACAAAGTTCCATGATATTGGAATAAAAGCTGGTAATAAAGCTCGAGATAAAAAAAAGCAGGAACAAAAACTTCACGGAGATAGGAACAAAAACTCTATACTGAGAGATAAGAACAAAGATCCATGGACATTGGAACATAAAGCTCGGAACAAAACGCTAGGAACAAAAAACTCCAGAGAGACATGAACAAAAAAAAATATGTAGAGAAAGGAACAAAGTTCCATGGTGATAGGGATAAAAGATAGGAACAAAGCTCGGAAAAAAAAAAGTAGGAACAAAAGCTCCACAGTGATAGAAATAAAAACTCTATATGGAGAGAGGAACAAAGCTCCCTGGACATTGGAAAATAAATCTTAGAACAAAAATATTTGGAATGAAATCTCCAGGGAGATACGAACAAACAAAATATATAGAGAAAGGAACAAAGTTCCATGGAAATAGGAATAAAGTTGGGAACAAAGCTCGGGACAAAAAAAGGTAGGAACAAAAGCTTCATAGAGATAGGAACAAAACCTCTATATTGACGGAGAGGAACAAAGCTCCATGGATATTGGAACATAAAGGTCGAAACAAGACGCTAGGAACAAATAAATCTAGAGAGACATTAACAAAAGAATCTATAAAGATAGGAACAAAAAGTTAGGAACAAAAGCTTCATAGAGATAGGAACAAAAAATCTATAGAGAAAGAGAGGAACAAAGCACCATGGACATTATAACAAAAGTTCGGAACAAAAAACTCTAGAGAGACAAGAACAAAAAATCTATACATAAAGGAACAAAGTTCCATGGAGATAGGAATAAAATCTAGGGACAAAGCTTAGGACAAAAAAATTCGGAACAAAAACTCCACAGAGATAGGAACAAAAACTATATAGGGAGAGGAACAAAGTTCCAGGAACGTCGGAACATAAATCTCAGAACAAAAATGTCGAATCTCAGACTCTACAAATCCCTTCGGTGAACCTATCGGGTTTCGATTAGGAGAACCCATGAGCGCTGGTGGAATCGTCGGCTAGACAGGGGGCGAGATTTACCCAGGTTCGGGGCCCTCGTAGAGGTAAAACCCTTACTCCTGCCTCTTGTCGATCTGTATTAACGAATAGATCGGTTACAATGGTGGTGCTCGAATCGAGAGTAGATCTCGAGTTCAAGGCTTTGGTGGTGCGGTCTTGCTTGGTCCTCTTCCGGTGGCTCTCCTGGCCTTATATAGGTGGCCAGGTCTCAAACCCTACCCGGAGAGGACTCGAATTCTAACCTTAGGTCGGCTACATATTCCTAACTTAGCCCGCAAGACAGTGCGGGTAGGCTTCACGTGGGCCTTCTAGAATACTCCAAGGGCTCCTCTTCTTGGGCCTTAACATTGGGCCTGAGATGGGGTGTCCTTACCCGCAGGGTCCAGGATCCATATCTTCGTCAGTAGCCCCCGAGCGTTTGCTCGAGTAGGATTTTTCCAGTCGAGTAGACGGTCAAACCTTTCTCGGTTGTTCTTTATTGTGGATAACCAGCTTGGTTGTTTCCTTGTTTAGAGGGCGCATACCCTGTGCATTGAGTTTTCGTACTCGAGTATCGAGCAATATAAGTGCCTGTTTTTATGGCTTTTATCGTAGAAGGATGTGGCACAGTAGCTTGACTCTCCAGAGAGATCAGGGCCAATTAATTGCGACTAGGGAAAAAACAGTTCTGGCCTACACAGATTCGAGACCTCCGACTCGAACCCGATAAGGTGATTGTTGCGACTGGGCCGTTGTGGTCTTATCGAGTCGAACTTAACCTATGGGGGTACCCGGCGCGTCCGCTACGATTTTTCTTCGTGTTGTTGACACGGAATCATACCGGAGGACGCAGCTTTTGAGTGCGATTCTAGGCCCTCAAGAGAGATCCTTCGGATCTTACCTTCATATTCGAAGAATATGGCATCCAGATGTGCCTAGTCGGCTGAACAATCCAGGTTTTTATGATGTGTGAATATCATGTGAGTGAAAAAAGGTAGGTTCTGCCTACTCGAGTAACTGTTTGAGTTAGTAGATCCATACGAAAGAGTTTTCGTGTTAGGAATTCTGTGCCCATATGAAAGAGTTTTCATATTTGGGATGCTGCACCCATACGAAAGAGTTTTCGTGTGTAGGGTATCTTTCTCTTGTTTAAAGAGGTCTTGCTTCTTTGTTCATGAAAGAGTTGTTTTTATTCGAACGAGTTTTGTTCATGCGAAGTTATTTTCGCGTTTGAACTTTCCATTCGAAACTTCTTCGTCTTGATGATGCACGCTATGACGTCATGGCGCACTTTTCTCCTCCCGATGGGACGTGACGGAGTGCGAACAGATTGGTTGGCCCACATGGTCAGCTTTTTGACCGGGAAACGAGACGCCGTTCCCGGTTTTCACGCAAACCGTGCAGTAAATGTGCACGATCTTCTGTTGAGATCGTGGCAGGAAACAACGTTCACCGCCTCTTCGTTTCATCTTCACACGTGGTGGCGGCGATGAGCGACACGTGGTGTATCGAATGGCCAGGATTGATTTGTTCCGTGTATAAGTACGGGTCTTAGCGCTACGGTAAAACTTTCCCAGCCTTCGCCTTCAATCCATCTTCTTCCTCGCGCTCATCTTATTCCTCGTGCTCAAGCTCGTGCTGTCAGTCATGGCTGGAGGCAAAAGACGCGGTGCTGCCACTTCCGCATCCGGGGAAGCTTCCGCGCAACCTGCGCCGCGTGCAGGCGACTGGCGTTCGCCCAACACCACCGCGAAGAGCATCAAAGAGATGCAGCGGGAGGGGCTGCTGCCTGCGGAATCCGAGAAGCGGGTGCGCCTCGGAAAGAAGGAAGAGGTACCCAACCCGCAAGCAAACGAGCGCGTGGTCTTCGCGGACCATGTGTCTCGTGGTCTCTCCTTTCCTCTCCATCCATTTTTCGTCGGGTTGCTGTATGTCTATGGCATACAGCTTCACGATCTTCCTCCAAACGCGGTGTAGCACATATCGTGCTTCATCGTGTTCTGCGAATGCTTCCTAGGCATTCGCCCACACTGGGCGCTCTGGAAGGCCCTCTTCAAAGTTCGGATCTTCCGCGAGAGATCGCGGGTAGACTCCGAGCCCGGCGAGCCGCTACGCACGGGTTGCTTCGGGATCCAAGCGCGATTGGAGACCAGCTACTTTAGCATGCACTTCATCTACTCCGCCCAGGGCTGGCGGAAAAAGTGGTTTTACGTCATCGACAACAGCTCGGGTGGGATCGTAGAATTCCACCCGTTCGCTGTTTTGAAGAGGCGGAAGTCCTGGGCGCACAAGTTGTCGGCCGAAGAAACCCAGGTCGTCACGCCACTGCTCGCAAGGGTGACAGCCCTCCGTGATCAAGCTGCTGGAGTTGTACTCAACGGGCTGCACCTGGCGAGTATCTTTCTGAAGCGCAGGATCCAACCTCTGCAGCACAGACCTTCCACGATGTGGGAGTACCAAGGCTCTGAGGATCCTAGACGAGTGAGCCGCGAGGAGCTTTCGAACGTTGAGTTCGAGAAGAAGATCGCGGCTATCACCAGCCTGAAGGTGGGAGAGAAGTTCCCCGACTGTACAGTCGCAGCCTTCGACGCGTCGAGGCCTCCGTCAGCCGCAGAGAGTTTATTCTTCTTTTCTCCTTTTATTTTCTTGCTTGTTCTTTGTTTGAGTCGATTGAATTTTCTCTTGTTTTCTTCTGTCTTCTTCCGTAGAGTTTATCCTTGGCCACCTGCTACCCTCCTGTATCTGGGACGGAGACCTCAGAGTTACTGGCGAGTAACCTGGATGTCCCAGTCGACACTTGTCGTGGTGGTGTCACGGCAGATGCCATGGGATGGCTAAAGATGTGGGGACGAAGGACGCTGGAGGTGCTCGGGGAGGGATCACGCGACGAGTAGCCGCGTGAAGTGGGAACAAAGCACTGCAAACGACACGATCTACCCAGGTTCAGGGCCCTCGTGAGGAGGTAAAACCCCTACTCCTGCCTTTCTTTGTGTATTCTGATGTCTCACCGAGTAGTCACAGTACAATGATTCTTGCTACCGAGTAGCCGCTCTCCTCTCTACGTGATGAACTAGGTCAAGAATCTAGGGTTTCCTTCCTTGTGATCGTCGTCCCTCGCGCAGGAGGCGGCGGGGCACCTTATATACACGGTGCCCAGCCGGATACGTCCAAATACGGACAAGTGTCGACATAGTGTGCACATCGTCCTTCTTCCGAGTTCTCGCTGACAGCTTTGGTTCCTAATCTTGGCTGCATCCGGAAAGTCGTTGGGCAAAACCAAGGGGACAGTCTGGTATCACTGTGCCAAACACAGAGTAGGGCCCCCTTATCCTGCGACCGCCTGCTTCCACACTGTCGCTGTCAGGCAGGCCGGTCCCAGATGAACAGTGGTTCGAATAGTGCCAAGTACGGACCCAGGATACGCGGGATCCTGTGTCAGAACGGCTCCTTTGACTTCTGGCCCGAGTAGGTTCCCGCCAGTTTTACTCGGGCCAACTCTTCTACTCGAACGGATATAACTTGCTTGATATCTCCTTCTGGTCATCTTTCCGTAAGACCGAGTAGCAGTCGACCGGGTAGCAATTACCGGGTAGGCGGCTACTCGACCAAACTTCTCTTCTGACCTTTGCCTTTACCACTTGCCTTTACCCTACTCGGGGGTAACCCCCCGACATTAGTCCCCGAAGCTGGAAGAGTCTTGCGAACTCGTTCACTAGGCTCTGCCAGCTTAAAACCAATCTTTGCAACACCCCCCTGGAACTTCAAGATGCCGAGTGAAACCTCCGAGTAGCACTCTGGAGAGTACCTTGAGTTTCCTTTCTTCCGAATAGCGCTAGCTTTCTACTCTGTAGCCGAGTAAAAAGACTTAGGGAATTTCTCCAACGGAATCTCTGCAGCGCAGAGCACAATCCAGCCTTCCGTGCTGCGACTGGACACGTGTCAAGCATCCGCGACCCCGACGTCTCGTTGCCCAGGACACGACGTGCCACGCGCCCAGTTTTCACGGAGTGGGCCCACCGGCTCGTCATGTCCCATCAAGCGCAGTAATAGCCCACGATCTGGTCGTGGGATCAATTGTGGCCGTTACGCGCGTGTTCCGCGCTTGTGTGCATTTCTAACCGGCCACAGATCCCACCACACGAGAGTTATAGCCACGATCGATCCCACTACCCCGATGGTAACGGTAATCCGAGGAGAGGATATAAATACCCCCATCGGTAACTTCCTCTTCTCCTTCCTCCGTACTTTCCTGTTTCGCCTCTCTGTTTCTTCTCCGCCGCCGAGCTCTCCGCCGCCGCGCAACTCTTTGCGCCGCCGCGGATTCATTCTCTCCACCAGATTCTTCCAAACTTTCCACCACTTTCTCACTCGCTGCCATGGCTGCTCGCGCCGGCTGGGCTGGTTCTGATGTCACCGTCGACGACTGCTCCTGGCTCGTGAACACCCGGAGGGTTCCTCCTGGTGTTCAGTGCCGGCCGTCCGACGGCGAAATCGTTCCGGCCCCGCGGGAGGGCGAGCACGTCGTCTTCCTCCCGCACTTCGCGCGAGGATTTGGCCTGCCAGCTTCCGATTTCCTCCGTTCCTTTCTGGATCACTTCGGTGTTCAGATGCATCATCTCCCCCAAATGCAGTCGTCTTCCTCGCCTATCACACCGTGGTGTGCGAGGCCTTTCTTGGCGTCCGCCCCACGGTGCAGACATGGTTGAAGTACTTCCACCTCCGCCAGCAGAGCAAAGGGAAGAAGGACGGCGCGGCCGCTGGCAGCCGGGTAACCGACACCGGCAGCGCCATGATGGTGCAGCGGACGGGAACCAATCACCCTCGCATCAAGGGCTTGGATTCCGTCCGTATGTGGCAAAAATCCTTCCTCTATGTGAAGAATATCCCCGCCACGAAGGGGGGAAAGGTAACGGACCGCATCAATCTGCCTGCTTGGAGCAACCGAGCTCCATCCTGGCAAAACTGGAAGACGAAGCCCTCCAACGACCGCAACGCAGTGCAGATGGAGGAGCGTCTCGCTCTTCTAATCAGAGAGGGCCTCAAGAGCGACGATCCCGTCACCTGCTGGATCCGGAACCGGGTGCTGCCTCTGCAGCAGCGCTCCCACCCAATGTGCTACTTGGGAGGCCCCCGTGATTGCACTCGGACGACCACGCTCGAGCTCAGCAACGCGGACGTCGCCGCGCACGCATGGTCCATCCTGACCACAGGCCTCCGCGACAATTGGCAGTATGGGTTCATCCCATTCAGCCGCACGAAGCCGATTCCACGGGTACGTTCTCCTTATTCTGCCTCCAGTATATGCAATCCGAGTAGATAGCCTCCTCTCCTTGCTGCGACTAGCAATTGCATTCTGTGCCGAGTAGAGCACTTAGTAGAATTGCCTAGTGAAAGTGCATGGTTCCCCCATATGTGGTTTTGGTAATTAATGACAATCCTTATGGACTAATGTTTGCATTGAGTTATCTTTGTAGATCTTGTCCATAGGAAATAATGGAGTTCATGTGTTGAACTCTATTAGCTTCCTTGATGGCCATTGTTATATTCATGGATTTATATGAAGAATGGTCATGGTTTGAGTTGAGCTTATTGCTAGTATGTCTTGAAGAAAAGGATTAGGTGATCTCTCATTATCATCTTCAAGAAATCATCATTTGAAGTGAGAAGCAAAGATACAAGGTTGATCAAGCAAGTGATCAACACACAAAGCTACAAGTTGTACCAAGTGGGATTGTGTATCTCATGGTATGGTAAGCATTTGTCAATATAGCTTTGTGAACTAACCCATGATATGTGTGTGTCGCATATCTATGTGTGGTTAGGTATCTTTCCATGGGCATGAACCAAAAGGAAGATTTCATATAGCCCATGGTCTATGTCGTCCTCAAGCGGTGTTTGTCATCTAGCTTGACGTGGAAGCTCAAGTGAAGCATCTAGAAGATATCCTATGCTTGATGCTTGCCACCCTTTTGGAGATTGTGGCCTTGTGAAGATTTGCCGAAGGGTCTCTCCCATAATGGTGTATGGGGGAGCTAGTCTCTCCCATAATGGTGTATGGGGGAGCAACTTGCAAGTCTTCATCAAGCGGAGTTTGTGCTAGCAAGCGCAATCAAGAAAGAAGATCCAACTTGAGAGAGTCAAGATCGTCATCATCTAGCTCAAGTGGAATGCTCAATGCAAAGGTATAATCTTGATAGGTTTTCTATTTTACCGGTCTCGTGTCTTTGGGATACCGGGTTATAGGATAGATAGTCGTACTATCAAGAGGGGCTCTCAAGTGAGTAACTCGATCGAATCGTTATGGAGAGCTCAAACCTTTGCATACTTTGTATATCATCTTTATTGGTTCTTATTTGGCTTTTATCTCCTTGGGGTTTTGGTGCTTTTCATGATTTTTATGACAAGCCAAGGTTTATCGAAAACGGTTTTGCTAAGAAAAACTAGTTGTGTTTTCGGTGGTGAAAATATCCGGTTTAGCTTTGAGAATGTTTTCACACCTTCAATGTGTGGCAACTTATCCATTCATTTTTGTTTGGATACTCCTTGCTGTTATCTTTTCAACCCAATTGGATTCACCTCTTTCGGAGTTCATTCGCAAAAGTTATGTTTGTTTCGGTGATGGAGGTTTTACCGGTTGTTCCTTTTAGAGAGGTTAAACCTTTCTACATTTGGTTTTAATTTCCATTGTTGGGCAGTGATGTTTCTCTGCATGATCTTGTAGAGTTTTTCATTACGAACTCAACGAGCCAAAGATCATCGAAAACGGAGTCCGGAAGAAAAAGTTATGGTTGTTTTAGTTTTGGTGTTTCTGCTGTTTTGGTCAGTCCGGAGTCTCCGGACTTAGGGCCGGAATCTCCGGTAGTCCGGAGTCTCCGGTGTGCAGTCCGGAGTCTCCGGACCAAAATCTCCCCCAGGGTTTGCTCCCTTGGTGTCGCGTACTGTATAGGGTCCGGAGAGTGTCCGGAGACTCCGGTTCAGACCGGAGTCTCCGGTCTTCACACCGGAGTCTCCGGTGTGACTTTTTCCTGCAACGGCTCTTTTTCGTGGGGACCTATAAAAGGCCCCTTTCTTCCCCAAAGAGCTAGGTCTTCCAAGCACGAATTTTTCCCCTCTCTCTCCTCCATTGTTGACCTTGGAAAGCTTGCCCCTCTCTCAATTCCTCCCATGATTCTTGCATATCTTTGAGGGAAAAGAGAGAGGAGATCTAGATCTATATTTCCACCAATCCATCTTCCTTCTTAGTGAGGGAAACCTAGTAGATCTTGATCTTGGAGTTCTTGGTGTTTCTCCTCCATTGTTCTTCCTCTCTTATTCCCCCATAAGCATTTGTTGCTTTGTTGGAATTTGAGAGTGAAGGATTTGAGCACTTGTGCTCTTGCCATTTGCATCGGTTGCATCGGTTTGCTCTCTCCACGAGGATTCGTGGAAGTGAAAGTTTGTGAGCTTGTTACTCTTGGGTCTTGGACCCTAGACGACTTGTGGTGTTCTTGGGAGCCTCCAATTGAGTTGTGGATGCGTGCCCCAAGATTGTGGTGACACCGAGAGCCTCCAATTGAGTTGTGGATGCGTGCCTCGGGGTTGAAGGTTGCCAATAGTGGAAGGTGAACTAGGCCTTTGTGGCGGGGTTCATCGGAGAATAGGGTAAGGCCTTTGTGGCGTTGAGTAGGCCTTCGTGGTGAGCTCACACCCCTCCAACGAGACGTACTCCCCTTTGTGGGAGGAACTCGGGAATACATCTTCGTCTCCGTGTGCCTCGGTTATTTCTATACCCGAGCTTTTTACTTATGCAATTTACATTGTGATAGCCTTCGAGCTTGAAGTTATATATCTTGCTATCTCCTTGTTACTTGTATTGCTTAGCATAAGTTGTTGGTGCATCTAGTTGGCCATAGAATATTTAGGTTGTATGCTTGTTAACTTAAACACCTAGTTTATTTCCGCATTTAGCAAGCATTAACCGGAAAAGTTTTAATCGCCTATTCACCCCCCCCCCCCCTCTAGGCGACGTCGTTGTCCGTTCAATTGGTATCAGAGCCTCGTCTCTCTTTATTAGGCTTTACATCCTAGAGAGTACGATGTCGTTTAGAGAAATAGAACATGATCCCGCTTTTATATTCTATGGTAGAGATTATGATGCTTGGAAAATTCGCATTCTTAATTTTCTTGAGGACATGGGTCCAAAGTATGTTAAGAGAATTGTAGATATGGATTTTCCTCCTCCAAAGGATTCTCAAGATTTATCTCTAGAGGATGAGGAAAATTCTTATCTCGATACTCTTGTATCTAATGGTCTCTTGTGTATTTTGAGCGATGTAGTTATTCAATCAATCATGCCTTTTCGGAACGCTCATGATCTATGGACAAAACTTCAAGATATATATGATGTGTCCAACATTATTGAGGATGATTGTTCTCCATCCACTTCCGGCCGTGATGAGTTCACATCTTTCTCCGCTCCACCAACATGTGATTTGTCACAAGGTAATGATATGGTGAGTGGTGATAGAAATTGCATTGTGGATAGTGAATTTGCTATTGACTATACTTCATCTCTATCCCATTGCAATGATCTATCTTTGGACTTAATATATTCTAGCACTCAAAATTCCATACATGCTAGTGTTGATAGTCCTTGCATATCATGTAATAGTTGTTTAACTAAATCTCATGATGATATGCTTCCTATGTCTTGTTTTCATGAAAACAATGCTTCCATTTCCTCTATTACTTGTGTGGCTAACAATGTAGAGGAATCCCACTCTATGGTGGAACAAGACATGGACCTTAATGGCGCTTCTAGTATATCTTCATCATCACCATCCATTTCTCATATGTGCCTTATGGCTAGGGATTCAAAGGTATCTCCACCTTTGGAACCCACTACATCTTGTGATGATGAGGATGAGGATATATTTTATGGAGAGTTTGAGGACGAAGCCTCCTTAATGGAGAAGGGTGAGTTGGTTCTTATTGATCTACCTAAAGGTAGTAAAGCTATCACTCCTTTTAGCGAAATATTGGCTTTTGCTATTTATAGCTCTAAAATCATTGAAACTAAAGGTGAGATTGAAAGAAGTGATGCCGATGAAAAGGCATCCCTCACTATGTCCCTTGAGGAAGAGTATGAGCTCCGAGTTACTCTTGAGGAGAAACTTGAATCTATCGAGGAGCTCTATAATGAACAAATAACCTATCTCACTAAAGCACGTGACCATACCAATGATAAATATAAAGTGCTTAAAAATGAAAAGGTTGAATTTGTTGTTGGCAATGCTAATCTAATTGAGGAAAACTCTAGGTTAAACAATGAGCTTGTCAAGTTATCTTCTTCTATCTCTAATGATGCTTGTGCTACTAACTCCACATCTTGTGAAGCATCTATTTTGAAGGAGAATGTTGAGCTAAGGGCTCAACTTGAGTTAATGACTAGCAAGTGTGGGAAATCGGAAGAAAGTCATGAAAAGCTATCTAGCTCTCATGAGGATCTTCTAGCATCCCATACCAAGCTAAAATTAGCTCTTGAGGCTATCACTACAAAGGTGACATCTTGTGAGCCTCATGTGGGTACTAGAACAATCTCTTCTATTAATGCTATATTGCCTTGTTCTAGTATTAGTAACTCCTCCTCTCATAATGTTTCTACATCTTGTGATGAGTTGCTTTCCTTGCCTTGTTGCTCTAACAATGAAGCATCTACTTCCTCTAGCTCTTGTTTTGTTTCTAACCATGTAGAGGAAAATAAAGAGCTCAAGGCCCAAGTCACTTCTTTGAAGAAAGACTTGGAAAAGTGTCATGAAGGGAGTTCCACACTTGACAAGATGTTGAGAGTGCGAAGACTTCCCAATGACAAGAGTGGACTTGGATTCAAGTCCAATCTCAAGAACAAGTCCATTATTGACAAGAAGAAGGGCCAAGAACAAGTCAAAGATCTGGCCAAGATTATTTGCTTCAAGTGCAAGATTGAAGGGCACCATGTTAGATCTTGCCCTTTGAAGAAGAAACCTCTTAGTGAGAAGCAACTAGGGAAGAGGCCTCTTGTTCAATCTCATGCTCAACCACGGGTTGAACAACGGCCACCTCCTAAGAAGACTCAAGCCAATGCTCCTCTTGTTGAGAAGCCTATTGAGAAGAAAGAAAAGAGTCGATGTTGCTACCTTTGTCGCAAGAAGGGACACTTTGCTTCTTCATGCACTAATGGTACATTATCCAACCCTATACTTGTTGATGATGTTTATTCCATTAGGAAGGATAATGTGGGCAATGTGTTTGCCAAGTATGTTGGTGCTCCAAGTGGTGTTAAGAAAAGAACCATTTGGGTTGCCAAACCTATTGTGACTAACCTCTTAGGACCCAACTTGGTTGGGGACCAACAAGCTCAAACTTGATCAATAGGTGGAGTTGGAGGGCATTGGAGACTTGGCTATTTCATGAAGAATTAAGGGATCTTCATCAATTATTTTTCCTCATGCCAAGTCACTTGGATTATATATATCTCTTACCCAATGTTCCTACAAGCGGTAACTTGTATTTAATTCTATATTCATTGAAAGTTGCTTGCTCCCTTGCATATGTTAGTTTTGTTTCTAGCATGTGTTTGTATATGTTGTGCTTCCTACTTACCTATCTTGAGTAATCTAGTTATGGTTGTTGGTTTGCACTCCATGTACTTGTGTTCTTTGTGTTGAGCCTTCATTGCTTTCATTGCTTATCTTAGTTGGCTCTTTGGGAGATTAATGGACTATCCCATTTTGGGGGAGTAATATGCATTGCACTTTACTATCCTAAAATGTGTGTACATGAGGAATACCACTTAGTGTTGATATATCAATATTATCTATTCTCTATGTGGTATGTCATTCTCATGAGAAATTCATTTCTAAAATGTCCATTAACTTTCTCTAGTTGGATTTATTTTTGCCTCTTGTTGATTTCAATGGATTATCACATTATGGGGGAGTAATAAGCTATGTGCATATTACAAGCCTAGAAAATGTGAACATGTGAGGTATTGCCACCTAGAGTTGATATTCTAGTTATCTTGTTCCTAAGTGGCATGTTGCTCAAACAAGTTCCATATTTGCTTAAAATATCTTGTGTCTCTCTTCTTTGGTATCTTGTTTATTAGAGAGTTTCTTGTTGCCTTGCTTTTTCGTTTTTTAATTCAAGCCTTCAAGAATCTCTATCTAAGCATGTTTTTTATTCCTATCTTTTACCACATGCTTATGTTTTGTGAATATGATTGTGAACATATCTACCACCGAGGAATATCTCCATACATCTCTTGTCTTTGACAAATTATAATAATTTGTGGTAAAGTTTATTGATCATATTTACTTTGGCCATTGCTCTAAAATTTGCCTTATTTCTTGCCAAGGATTTGTTTGGTTCAAACTCCTTTGTGTCTTCCTTGGTCTACTCAAAATTTGTTTTATGCTTTCTTGAGTTAGGAAAAGCAATGATCCCATACTTGTGCACTTGTGTTCAAAGTCATAATTCTTTGGGTTGCACTATTCTTGGGGAAGCTATCCTACAACGAGTAGATCACCATTCTTTAAATTGGTATTGCATCTAATTGGTTTTATTTAAACATGACTAGTGTTTGAATAATATATATGGAGAGTAATGATTCCATTGTGTGCATTTTGTATTCAAATGCAAGATCATAAATAATGCACTATTATTGGAAGAACTATCCTATATGCGTTTGAACACTTGTTGTCTTTAAATTTGTTTGTTATCCCAATGACTTGTCTCTTTGGAAGACAAACACTTTTCGTCTTGGTACTTTGTGTGCTATCATGAAAAGTGTAGAGGGTTTGTTCACTCTTTTATGTCTTTTTTGGTATCCTCTCTATGTTGGTTTCCTCAATCATGTGTTGATTTGGGTCTTGATATATTTTGGACAATTCTCTTTCTTTTCACTCTTGTGAGTGGCTTCTTGGTTTAATTAGTTCTTTGTCCAATTTGTATCTTGTTTTGGTTCTTGAAAGTTTTGTGCATGCATATTTACTATGTATATCTTTTGGCATGCTTACTTTCGTTGATCCAATATATAGGATAAACTCCATCAAATCCTAAAAGGCTAAGATGTGCATGAAATTCAAATTCATATTAATATGCACATATTTATTTGGAGTTTGTCCTATGTATTGTAGTTGTTCTAACTACTTCGGACCCAATGAGTTTGGGTACCATTTTGTACTTGAATTTTGTTTTTAGGTACAATGGAGATACTTTGGTTGCTTGCTCCTTTCATAAGGAAGGTGTTCTCACCATGGTATTATAGGAGTCAAGCTATGATGATTATCAAACTCGCATCCTCTTCATCACCAATGTCGTCTGTAACATGTATCTATCTCATGCATACATTTCTAGCTTTCAACCTTGTGTAGGTTGCATCTTGGCATGATTTCCCTTTGTTGCATTTCATTTGGTTCTTGTAAATGTCTTATCAAAACCATCTTTATTGCAACTATGAGTAAGCCGGTATGATTACATACTAAGGGGATATTTATAGTCATTTTCATGATTCACCAATCTCGAGTATATTAATCTAGCAACTTCTACTTGAAGTCTCTCATATGCAATATTAATGAATTCTCAAAAACCATTTGAATCTTTTGTGATATGCGTTACCTTTCTCGAAGCATTCCAACTATCACTTTTCCCTTGTGATATTTGTGATGCTTTGATGAGTTTTTTGTGTGTTCATCTATATCCCCTTAAGATTAAACTAAGCTTAGTGCTTTGCTTTCAAGAAAAAATCTTATTGGTATATTAATGAACCTCTCTTGGATATCATGTTCTTCACCTTTTGTACCTATTTTGTGTGTGCATGTTTCTTTGTGGATATATATCTTTGTGATTGTTGTCCTCTTAGAAACTTATACACACGATAATAGTTACATCTTTAATTGATATTCTATTTCTTTAGTGACCACTTTTTATTGCTTTATATTCCTTGGTGGTTCCTAAAAGGCACAAGCTTTGCTTTTGTTTTGGTATTCCTTTTGCATCTTAATAAGCTTGTGGACCTATGTGTTTTATCATTTGATGGTTTGTGTGTATGGGAAAGACATGATATGCACTATGTGCCTCCTATATTGAAAGACTATGTTGATGATTCTATCATCCTATTAGTTTCCTAAAAATGTTTTTCCTTGCCACACGCATCTATTTTGGTTGAGTAATTTGTTTGCAAGTTGCTTTGCTTCATCTCCAATCTATTCTCTTGCTCTTGTTTGTGTTCAAAATTATCTAAGGGAGTGATGATTCCATGTTGTGCACATTATATAGTAATTCATATCTAACATTGTGCATGTACCTTGGGGAGTTCCCTCTTGATTTTCTAGAACACTTGGTTGATCCTATCAAAATATTGATGTTGGTCAATCGGTTTTTCGGATCCTTGTAGTTGGTTGCTTCTTTGTGAAAGTATCCTTCAATTTTACTTTGCTTGTAAATCTTTGGATCCTCTATATAGTTTGATCTCCCTCCATCTATTCATAGTTGGAGATATGCACTTGATTTCACTCATATCATGAGGAATGCATACACTATGGGGGAGCTCTTACTATATTTGCCTTCTAATCTTTTTGCCCATTTCGGCAATGGATGCCAATGGGGGAGAAGTTTAGAGGGTTTAAGGGAATTTGGTTTATGCTTTAGTTTCGTTCTTAAGCATTTGCCTTTCCATGCTATCGCATCCTTGCTCTTGTTTAGCATGTTTGCTTTATTCATCATATAAACCCTCGTAAAAAGGGATTGTCATCAATTACCAAAATGGGGGAGATTGAAAGTGCATGGTTCCCCCATATGTGGTTTTGGTAATTAATGACAATCCTTATGGACTAATGTTTGCATTGAGTTATCTTTGTAGATCTTGTCCATAGGAAATAATGGAGTTCATGTGTTGAACTCTATTAGCTTCCTTGATGGCCATTGTTATATTCATGGATTTATATGAAGAATGGTCATGGTTTGAGTTGAGCTTATTGCTAGTATGTCTTGAAGAAAAGGATTAGGTGATCTCTCATTATCATCTTCAAGAAATCATCATTTGAAGTGAGAAGCAAAGATACAAGGTTGATCAAGCAAGTGATCAACACACAAAGCTACAAGTTGTACCAAGTGGGATTGTGTATCTCATGGTATGGTAAGCATTTGTCAATATAGCTTTGTGAACTAACCCATGATATGTGTGTGTCGCATATCTATGTGTGGTTAGGTATCTTTCCATGGGCATGAACCAAAAGGAAGATTTCATATAGCCCATGGTCTATGTCGTCGTCAAGCGGTGTTTGTCATCTAGCTTGACGTGGAAGCTCAAGTGAAGCATCTAGAAGATATCCTATGCTTGATGCTTGCCACCCTTTTGGAGATTGTGGCCTTGTGAAGATTTGCCGAAGGGTCTCTCCCATAATGGTGTATGGGGGAGCTAGTCTCTCCCATAATGGTGTATGGGGGAGCAACTTGCAAGTCTTCATCAAGCGGAGTTTGTGCTAGCAAGCGCAATCAAGAAAGAAGATCCAACTTGAGAGAGTCAAGATCGTCATCATCTAGCTCAAGTGGAATGCTCAATGCAAAGGTATAATCTTGATAGGTTTTCTATTTTACCGGTCTCGTGTCTTTGGGAGACCGGGTTATAGGATAGATAGTCGTACTATCAAGAGGGGCTCTCAAGTGAGTAACTCGATCGAATCGTTATGGAGAGCTCAAACCTTTGCATACTTTGTATATCATCTTTATTGGTTCTTATTTGGCTTTTATCTCCTTGGGGTTTTGGTGCTTGTCATGATTTTTATGACAAGCCAAGGTTTATCGAAAACGGTTTTGCTAAGAAAAACTAGTTGTGTTTTCGGTGGTGAAAATATCCGGTTTAGCTTTGAGAATGTTTTCACACCTTCAATGTGTGGCAACTTATCCATTCATTTTTGTTTGGATACTCCTTGCTGTTATCTTTCCAACCCAATTGGATTCACCTCTTTCGGAGTTCATTCGCAAAAGTTATGTTTGTTTCGGTGATGGAGGTTTTACCGGTTGTTCCTTTTAGAGAGGTTAAACCTTTCTACATTTGGTTTTAATTTCCATTGTTGGGCAGTGATGTTTCTCTGCATGATCTTGTAGAGTTTTTCATTACGAACTCAACGAGCCAAAGATCATCGAAAACGGAGTCCGGAAGAAAAAGTTATGGTTGTTTTAGTTTTGGTGTTTCTGCTGTTTTGGTCAGTCCGGAGTCTCCGGACTTAGGGCCGGAATCTCCGGTAGTCCGGAGTCTCCGGTGTGCAGTCCGGAGTCTCCGGACCAAAATCTCCCCCAGGGGTTGCTCCCTTGGTGTCGCGTACTGTATAGGGTCCGGAGAGTGTCCGGAGACTCCGGTTCAGACCGGAGTCTCCGGTCTTCACACTGGAGTCTCCGGTGTGACTTTTTCCTGCAACGGCTCTTTTTCGTGGGGACCTATAAAAGGCCCCTTTCTTCCCCAAAGAGCTAGGTCTTCCAAGCACGAATTTTTCCCCTCTCTCTCCTCCATTGTTGACCTTGGAAAGCTTGCCCCTCTCTCAATTCCTCCCATGATTCTTGCATATCTTTGAGGGAAAAGAGAGAGGAGATCTAGATCTATATTTCCACCAATCCATCTTCCTTCTTAGTGAGGGAAACCTAGTAGATCTTGATCTTGGAGTTCTTGGTGTTTCTCCTCCATTGTTCTTCCTCTCTTATTCCCCCATAAGCATTTGTTGCTTTGTTGGAATTTGAGAGTGAAGGATTTGAGCACTTGTGCTCTTGCCATTTGCATCGGTTGCATCGGTTTGCTCTCTCCACGAGGATTCGTGGAAGTGAAAGTTTGTGAGCTTGTTACTCTTGGGTCTTGGACCCTAGACGACTTGTGGTGTTCTTGGGAGCCTCCAATTGAGTTGTGGATGCGTGCCCCAAGATTGTGGTGACACCGAGAGCCTCCAATTGAGTTGTGGATGCGTGCCTCGGGGTTGAAGGTTGCCAATAGTGGAAGGTGAACTAGGCCTTTGTGGCGGGGTTCATTGGAGAATAGGGTGAGGCCTTTGTGGCGTTGAGTAGGCCTTCGTGGTGAGCTCACACCCCTCCAACGAGACGTACTCCCCTTTGTGGGAGGAACTCGGGAATACATCTTCGTCTCCGTGTGCCTCGGTTATTTCTATACCCGAGCTTTTTACTTATGCAATTTACATTGTGATAGCCTTCGAGCTTGAAGTTATATATCTTGCTATCTCCTTGTTACTTGTATTGCTTAGCATAAGTTGTTGGTGCATCTAGTTGGCCATAGAATATTTAGGTTGTATGCTTGTTAACTTAAACACCTAGTTTATTTCCGCATTTAGCAAGCATTAATCGGAAAAGTTTTAATCGCCTATTCACCCCCCCCCCCTCTAGGCGACGTCGTTGTCCGTTCACCTAGGCTTAGTGTGCTTAGTGTCTGCACGCCTTGTCGGGTAGCATACTCAGAAGAAACTCTTAGGCCTAATATGCTTGATGTTTGCACGCCTTTCCGAGTAGGATACTTAGCAAATTTCCCTAGGCTTAATGTGCTTTGTGTTTGCACGCCTATTCGGGTAGAGTGCCTCGTGCTATTCGGCTAACTTGCGACACTTCCCTGTTCTTCAGGTCCTCGATCGCCAGCTTGTAGAGAGCTGCGAGCGCTTCGAGGGCAATTGGTCAGACGACCGAGAAGAAGATGACGAGGCCTCCTTCGAGACCGCTGACGAGATTAACCTCCCTCATGCCCCCATGACAGATAAGCATCAGGCAGAAACGTCTCTCCGCGATTGGTCCGAGGACGAATTAGAAGGTAACTGAATTCACGCTGTTTGTCTGCGAGAAGTACTAACCCTTTGCCTGCTGTTTCTGAATCTCTTCTCTTTCTTCTCAATCTTCATAGATGATGCAGATGCTGAGAACGAGGATGAGGATGAGGACGAGAATGAGGACGAGAGAGCCCTTGAGGTCAATCCTCTATCCGTCGCCGCTCCCGTTACCCGCAAGCGGACAGGCAGTGGCGCCCAAGAGCCCCCCGCCAAGAAGAAGAAACCGTCCGAGAAGACGACCAAGAAGGTCTTGAAGAGAAAGAAACCAGCGATCCCTTCCACCAAAGGGTAAGTTTCTTCTCGGTTAACTCCCAATCTTCTACTTCACTGTTTCCTCTCAGTTTCCTCTGCCCTTTTCTTATTTCTGAACTTACTTTTCCCATCAGAGCTCCCTTGGATGCGGACGCCGCTCTCGCGCCCGACCAGGCCAAGAAGCAGGCTGCCATCGACGTCGACAAGGTTATCGACCTCGAGGGCGATGAGGCCAATGCCACCAACGCACAAGCAGAGACCACCGATGCCCAAGACGCCGAGCTGGAGCAGCAGTCCCGCGCAGATCCAGACGCGCAGGATGCTGCTCACCAAGACAGACCCTCTTCTCCTCCGGCCAACACCGCCGAGGAGACCCAAGGCCAAGACCAGGAAATGCACGATGACGCCGCCCTTGAGCGGCCAGGAACTGAACAGGAGCAGCCAGCCACAGGGGCTGCTGAACAAGAAGATCCCGCGTCTCAGGCGCGAGTAGAAGCAACAGATGCTTCACAGCCGGATCCCGCTGCCGAGCAGTGGGTAGAAGACGCCAACATGACGGAACAGTATCCTCTGAGCGACGCGCAACCAGACGCCGCGCAGAGTAGCGCCCAGCCAGATGGCGCATCGGATAGCGCGCCCCTGGCGCCACCAACTGATCAAGGTAGCGCCCAGCCAGACTCCTCCCTGGTGCAGCAAACTAAGGCTGCAGCCGGCCCTTCGGCCAAGCCTGTTACGAGGAAGAGTGCCCAAGATGCTGCAGAGAAGGAGGCAGCCGAGAAGAAAGCCGCCGAGAAGGAGAAAGCTGAGAAGAAGAAGACCGAGAAGCAGAAAACCGAGAAGCCAGTCGCCGCGAAGCCAACTGCCCAGAAGGAGAGGACGAAGAAGCGGGCTGCCGACATGCCGCCGCCAACATCAACTGGCCAGTCCAGTCAGCTGGTTATTCGCGATCCTGGCCCGGTTGCTGCCGCCGCCGCTGCAGCTGATCAGCCCTGCTACCCTGATTATATGGTGAAGGTTAGCCAGCAGCACCAGGTCGGCCTTTCCCCCAAGGACCGGAATCTTGCTCTTCAGAAAGGAAGGAAAGCCGTGGCAGTGGACTCCAGGCCCCCGGCCCTAAATCAAGACAAGTCCACCTCCATTGCTTCTCGTGGAGTTCAGGACCAGGCGATAACGTCCCAGAGCCTCGAGCAAGTACTCGACTTGATCGGCTTCATCGATGCCAAGTGGGACAGCAAAGTTCTCGGCAACACCAATTGGAACGGCACCGATCTGGGCGACATCGACCATATGCGTGTCGATTGGAACAAGGTGGACTTGGGTTACAAACCCATGACTGTCTCAACCACCTCTGCTACCCTTGCTGCCAAGATGTTTGTCCACCGCAAGAACGCAGAGGATCTCGAGCAATCTTACGCGGTAAGCCTTAACTCATCCTCTCCGAGTTGCATTTTTTCTTCTCTTCTACTCGTCTCCCTTTTCCTTAACCATCACCCAGTCCCCGAGATTCTGGCCGAGTAGGAGGATACTCTCTCGAGTAGCCGCCTTCTCGGGTTGAATCTTTACTTCTTTGTCTGACTCATTTTCCTTTTGCTTCTCAGAATAGCGTACTGAAGCGGACCGACTTGCATCGTCGGCTACTCTGGAACCATGCCGTTGCCAAGAGACGCATTGCTGCCTTGGAGAAGGAGAAGGTAGCCGCCGAGGCAGCCGACAAGGAAGTGATGAACAGCACCATGAGGCTGTCTGAAGTTGAAGGTACGCTTCCAGCTACGCGGTTCTTGCGTTTGGTGCTTACGCCCGCTTCTGCTTTTTGCGCTAATTAGTTTTACTCTGCAGGGAAGCTGAAGGCCCTGGCTGACGAGCACGAGAACTGCCGTGCCTTCGTTGAGAATGGCCAGGCCACCATCAAGAGATTGGAAGGTACGCTGCCGTCTACTCGGCTTGTTCTTGTGTTTGTTTCTTTCGCTTCTCTGCTAACCGTGCTTTGCTTTCCGCAGAAGATCATAAGAAATTCGCTAAGGAACATCAAGACTGCCTCAAGCCTGCTGAGGTGGAGCTGCAACTAACAAGCCAATCCGCTGCTCTGCAGACGGAGCATGCTACCGAGATGGAGAATCTTCAACTCCAGCTGCGCACTGCACTCCAGGATGCCATCGACATTGCCGCCGAGAAGGATAGAGTAATTGCCGAGAAGGAAAAGGTCGAGACAGCAGCCAAGGCCAAGGAGAAAGCCCTCGAGCAGGAGTGCGAGGTGTTGAAGAAAGCCAATGCTGACCTCTTTGCTCAGATGGACGGGCTCCGCCAGATCCAAGAAAGGCACGTAACCAACGAGGAAACGTGGAAGAACCAGCTGCAAGGACTGCGCTATGATTTGAATAGTAAGTCTCCTCTTTTCTGCCTCTCTGCTACTCGGCTGCACTTTTCTTCTCTGCTTCTCGTTTCTAATCTTCTCTGATAGCTTTTGCAAAAGTTTTCCCCGATATCGTATCCTCTTGCGCACCTGCCCTGGCCAAGGCCCGAGCAGCTCGCGTTGAGAAGGGCGAACCTTTGGATACTCACGTAGAAATTGAGGAGAGCATCCTTGTTATGCAAGGACAGTTCCAACGCCTAGCCAGCGTGGGCACCGATCTGGTGCGCGTCGGCTTCCAGCTCCACGAGCTCTTCTGGCCCCAGGATCCCGCGCCAACAACCATCCGCGGGCTTGCCCTAAAGCTGCGCGGCGTGAAGGCCAAATTGAAGAAATGGCGCGCCTCGGGAGCTCGGGCGGGTGCAGACTTGATGCTACTCATCGCCACCTCCTGGTACGAAAACTTGAACATGCAGATTATCCGCGGGAAGCGCGATGATTCCAGGTGGGAGACGAACCCCGATTGCGTGGCCATTCGCCAGCTGGTTGCGCACGAAGTTGCCCAATACGCAGACACGGCGACCTTCATCGACGGCCTCACCGAGCCCGACACCGAGGTGGAGGGGGACGAGGAGGAGGACGAAGATGACGAGTCGGACTTGGACAAGATGGACTTGAGCTGCTTCGAATCTCCTTCTGGCAAGGCCGGGAAGGGGAAGGCTGCGGTCGTCGCGGGTAGCGACGAGGATGACGAGATCGACGAGATGTCAATCGACACCGCCGCGCTCGAGTTCGGCACCTCGTCAGGAGCCGCCCTCGATGACACGCTCCGCCTTCGCGCCCAAGCCTCTGGCTCCTCCTCGGCGGCAGGGCCCATCTCGGTGGCCACGGCCACTTCAGACCAGGCAGCCACCGAGCCTGACGCCGAGCTGACGAAGACCGTCGTCGTCAACCCGGAAGCGGACGCGACCAACGCCAGCGCCGAAGAGGAGGCCGCAAAGATAGTTGATGCCAGCTCGGAGGCAGTTGCGACTAGGACCACTACTGAAGACGAAGCAGCCAAGGCCAGCACCGAGAACGCCGCGTCGACCTGAACTTGATTTTCTCCTGCAAACTTATCGCTCAAAAAACTTATCAGATCCCCGGGATGCCGGGAGCAGATGTATCAGACTATTTATGTTTTTGCTTGCTACTCGATTTTATTCACACTTGTTGCTTTTTGACTTAATCAATTTGAGCAGCCCTGGCTCGATGCCGGGTTGCGTTTCCATGCAAGTCCCCGAGTTGCATTTCTTATTCACTCTTTCTTTTCGTCTCAGCTCTACCCGCAACTTGTTGCTTTTTTGGTATTCGAGTCACAAGAGTCCAAAGGCAAAGTTGCAAATACTTAGCCACTTAGAAACGATCATAGTAACGCAGCCCACCACTTAACCGAAAAGAAAGAAAACAAATAACAATAGTAAAAGCACCCTACTCGGTTCCTGCACTCTTCCTTTCCTTAGTAATTTTTCTTGTGCTCATTGACCTTTTGCTTGTTCTCTTGCTTGCCATGAAGCCGGGTTTCGGACAGCAGCAGAGTCGAAGAGTTGGCATGTAGGTTTAAACACAATACTCAAAGTACTTATGAACTTTGAAGCAAAGCAACCGAATAGGCAAGAAGTAAAGCCGAGTAGAAACACTTAGAGCAATTTTGGACGAGGGCAGTCCCCGAGTTCAATTTCAGATTGCAAAGTAGAATAGAGGATACATACACATTTTTTCTCACGAATGAAAGCGATGGAGTAGAGCTACATTCCAGGGACGCTTGGATTCCTCTCCGGCTTTGTCTACCCTGTTCGCCTGTGCTGGACGCACGTCCACAAGATAGTAAGCATCATTGTGCAGCACTTTGCTCACAATAAAAGGTCCTTCCCACGGATGGGAGAGTTTGTGCATCCCGACTGTGCGTTGCACAAGCCTAAGGACCATGTCTCCTTCTCGGAAAACCCTTGGGTTCACCTTTCGGCTATGATAGTGCCGCAGGTTTTGCTGGTAGATAGCCGAACGTGACAGAGTCAGCTCTCTTGCTTCTTCAAGCAGGTCAACGTCGTCTTCTCGAGCTTCTCTCGCCTCCACCTCAGTGTAGAGGGTTACTCGGGGGGAGTCATGCTCTAAGTCTATTGGCAACACGGCCTCAGCCCCGTATACCAAGAAGAATGGTGTGTAGCCGGTTGACCGGTTAGGGGTAGTCCTTAGACTCCACAACACCGCTGGCAACTCGTCTAGCCAACACCCAGGTGTTTTCAGCAGTGGCTCAATCAGCCTTGGCTTTATGCCTGCTAGCACCATGCCATTTGCTCTTTCAACTTGCCCATTGGAGGCGGGATGCGCGACTGACGCAATGTCTAGTCGGATATGCTTATCTCTGCAGAACCGCACCATTGCTCCCTCAGCAAAGTTTGTGCCATTATCCGTGATGATGCTGTGCGGGTAGCCGTATCTCAGGATCACATCCTTCAAGAAACTCACAGCTGTGGCTCCATCGCACTTCCGAATAGGCTCCACTTCTATCCACTTGGTAAACTTGTCAACCATGACCAAGATGTGAGTCATGTTGCCTCTAGCCGGCTTGAAGGGACCAACCATATCCAAGCACCAAACAACAAATGGCCAAGTAATGGGAATGGTTTTCAACTCGGAAGCAGGCATGTGAATCTTACTTGCAAACATCTGGCAGCCATTGCACTTCCTTACGATATCTTCAGCTTGCTTCAAGGCAGTGAGCCAATAGAAACCATGCCGAAAAGCCTTCTTGACCAATGCCCGAGAAGAGGCGTGGTGCCCACATTCTCCTTGGTGTATCTCCACCAGAATTTCTTCTCCTTCTTCTGGTGCTACGCAGCGTTGCAGCACGCCGGTGGCACTTCTCTTGTGCAGCACATCCTGGAATATAGTGTATCCCTTAGATCTTCTCTGAATCTGCCTTGCAGCAACTTCGTCTTCTGGCAGGGTACCGTCCCTTAGAAAGGATAATATGGGCATAGCCCAACTCGGTGTCTCCCGTGTAGGAAATACTGGTTCGTCCACCTCCATCGGAACAGGTACCTCTGCCCGCTCTGGTGGGTTAGGAGCACTTCTTTGAAGCCCTGAGCGGTTGGCGAGAACTTCCTCAATGAATGCGACAATCCCCGGGTCGAGGACAGCAGTCCCCGAGTAAGGAGCGGCAGTCCCCGAGTAGGGAACGGCAGTCCCCGAGTAGGGAACGGCAGTCCCCGGGTTCGGTGTTGCATTCTCCCAGTCGATCTCCATTGGAACAGCTTCCTCGCTTGGTAGAGAAGGGACGAAAATGGATTCCGAGTTGGGGGATGGCTTGATGGATGGCTTCCTCAAATGCTCCAAGGCAATCCCCGCCGGGATGTATTGCCGAGAAGACCCCAACTTGGATAGCTCATCTGCTGCTTCATTTTCTGCTCGGTGGATGTGCTGGAACTCGCACCCTTCGAAGAATCCTGTCATAGACTGTACCAGGAAACGATACGATGCCATGTTGGCATCCAAAGCATCCCAAGTACCAGATACTTGCTGCACCACCAGATCGGAATCACCATAGCATATGATGCGCTGCACTCCAACTTCCTTGGCTACTCGCAAGCCGTGCACCACGGCTTCGTACTCGGCAACGTTGTTCGATGCCTTGAAGTGGATTTGCAGGACGTACTTGAGCTGATCTCGCTTGGGTGACGTAAGCACTACGCCAGCACCGAGCCCCTCCTTCACCTTTGAGCCATCAAAATGCATTTTCCAATAGTTGGAAACTGGAGCAGGAGGTTCATACTGCACCTCGGCCCAGTCCACCAGAAATTCCGCCAGAATCTGAGACTTGATGGCTTCTCTTCTCGCATACGCGGGAGCGTACGCGGCTAGCTCAATCGCCCACTTGGCTACTCTTCCACTCGCCTCCTTGTTGCCCATGATGTCCGAGATGGGAGCAGAACTCACCACGGTGATGGGGTGCTCCTGGAAATAGTGCTTCAGCTTTTTGGCGCCCAGGTACACACCGTAAGTCATCTTCTGATAGTGTGGGTAGTTCTGCTTGGAGCTGGACAGTACTTCACTAAGATAGTACACGGGGCGCTGCACACTCTTGCCTTCTTCTTCTCGCTCCACCACAATCACTATGCTGACTACTCGGTTAGTAGCAGCAATGTATAGCAGCATTGGCTCCTTGGGTAGCGGACTAGCTAAGATGGGAGCGCTACCCAGCATTGCCTTCAGCTCATTGAACGCCACGTCAGCTTGCGGAGTCCAGACGAATTTGTCACTTTTCTTCATCAATTGGTAGAGAGGCAGGGCCTTCTCGCCCATTCGGCCAAGGAAGCGGCTCAATGATGCCAAGCAACCAGTAAACTTTTGCACATCCTTCAAGGATCTTGGCAAAGACATGCTCTCAATAGCTTTTATCTTTGAAGGATTGGCCTCGATGCCCCAACTAGACACCAGGAAGCCGAGTAGCTTGCCAGCCGGGACACCAAAGGTACACTTACTCGGATTCAGCTTCATTTTGTACTTGCGTAGGTTAGCAAAGGTTTCCTCAAGGTCGGCAAGCAGAGTATGTGTTTTATTCGTTTTGATGACAATGTCATCTACGTACACCTGCACATTCTTGCCGAGCTGATCATGCAAGCATTTCTGCATGCATCTCTGATAGGTTGCACCCGCATTCCTCAAGCCAAAACACATGACACGATAGCAATAAGCCCCGTACGGGGTAATAAAAGCAGTCTTTATTTGATCAGCAGGGTTGAGGGCAATCTGGTGAAAACCAGAGTAGGCATCAATGAAAGACAGCAGTTCACAACCAGCAGTGGAATCGATAATCTGATCGATGCGAGGTAGCGGAAAAGGATCCTTGGGGCAGGCCTTGTTCAGGTCGGTGTAGTCGACGCACATGCGCCATGCGGTAGCGGCCTTAGGATCCTCCTTCTTCTTCTCGACCATGACCGGGTTGGCTAGCCAATCCGGGTGCAGTACTTCCATGATGAAATTGCTTATCAGTAACTTGGTGATCTGATCACCGATAGCCTTCCTCCTCTCATCTCTGAAACGGCGCATAGCTTGCTTCACTGGCTTGGCGTCTGGACGCACATGCAAAGAGTGCTCAACCAACTCCCTCGGGACACCTGGCAGATCTTCATTGGACCAGGAAAACACGTCCCGATTCTCACGGAGGAAGTGGATGAGCTCGTCTTCCTATTTCTCCGCCAACCCGGAGCCAATGATGGCAACTCGGTCGGGGAACTCAGGGTCAACCTGGACCTTCTTCGTCTCCTTGGAAGCCTGGAAAGCAGTCCCATGCTGGGTACTCGGCACGCCCTGCGCACCAGCTTGCGCGGACTGCGCCATGGCCACCACCTCGTACATCTTTTTCTTCTCGGCCTCAATCACCATCGACTCCGCCAGCTTGGAACTAGCAGAGGCACACTCCATGGACTTCTTGTAATCGCCAGAAATGGTGATCACACCATTGGGGCCAGGGATCTTCATCTTCAGGTAGGCGGTATGGGTAGACGCCATGAACTTGCTTAGAGCAGTCCTGCCGAGTAGAGCGTGGTAAGGACTTTGATGGTCCACCACCTCAAACTGCAGTCTCTCTGTGCGGCAATTCTCCCTGGTGCCGAATAGCACGTCTATCCACACCCTGCCCATTGGAGAGCAAGAAATCCCCGACACAATGCCATGGAAAGTGGTCTTGCTAGGTAGGAGCATGTTTTCGCCAATTCCGAGCTTCTCAAGTGTATCCTTGTACACGATGTTGATGCTGCTGCCGTTGTCGATTAGCACTTTGCTGAACTTCACATTCTTCTCGGACCCCAGGAAGGTAGGATCCAGCACCAAGGCGTAGCTATCCGGGTTGGGCATCACCTTGGGATGATCAGATCGGGACCACGTGATCTCTACATTGCACCAGTGCATGTAGTGAGGAACGGCAGGAATCACATCATTGACCTCCATGGCACGCCTGTGCTGCGATTGCTTGTCGACAGGCTCGGAAGTGAAGATCATATAGCTCTCGTGGTGTTCTTGGTACTGATTGTGGCCCCCATCATCGTTGTTGCCGTTGTTGTTTCCCTGGAAGTTGTTGTTGTTGCCTCTATTGTTGTTGCGGATGCGGTAGTTGTTGTTGTTGAAGTTGCGGTTGGCTCCTAGAGCCACCTGATTCACATTCTCTCTTCTCGGGTACACTGGAGGCCGAGCTGCGGGTGTGCGAGCAGGCTGCACCGGGGCATTCACGACTGGCAGGGGAGGAGGAGGAGGCAAGCCTTCATTCCTGATCATCTCCCACCATTCGCACTGCCTGGTAGTGTGGTTGGCTGGCCTTGAGGGGTGCTGGGTGTGGAAACTGCATGGGCCATCCTTCATGTCGTCAAAGACGAACTTCTTCGGTTGCTCGGAGTTGCCGCTACCCGGCTGAGGAGCACGGAAAGGTTTCTTGTTGCCTTGGCCCTGGTTCTGGTTGCGCCCGTACTGGGCTCCAGCAGGTTTTTGCCCTTGGCTACTCCCAGCTCCAACACCAACTGCATTCACCTCCTCGGGGTCATACCGAGTATCTATTCGGTCACCCCTGCGCTTGTTGCGGAACTCGTTGCGCTTGTTGCCGAAGTTTCTTCTCGGCTCGGAGGAGTCCATCAGTGGCTGAGTAGGATCACCAAGCGCGTACTGATCCGCGGTCTTGATGGTCTCCGCCAGAGTGTTCGGCATCTCCCTCTGCAACCTCTGCCACAACATGCTTCCATGCTTGCACCCTTGCGCAAACCAAGTGATGGCCTGCGCCTCGTTCACACCTTCACAGGTGTTCCGCAGCGTGCTCCACCGAGTAAGATACTCGCGATCTGTTTCATCTTCTCGCTGCCTGCAGGCGGACAGCTGTTGTGGCCTATTCGGCCTCTTGTACGTGCTGGTGAAGTTGCTGATGAAGGCTTCCGAGAAGTCCAGCCAGCAATTGATGCTGTTCTTGGGCAAGTTATTGAGCCAAGTGCGAGCCGGACCCTCTAGCATTTGCGGCACATAGCGCACAGCCCACCTCCGGTTGCCACTCGCGATATGGCCCGCGGTGACGTAGTCATTGAGCCAGTCTTCTGGCTTGGTGCTGCCGTTGTAACTCTTGGTGCCCCTGGCGAGCTGGAAGTTCTTCACGGATGGCTCATTCATGATGCGCGGACCAAAACACTCAGGGCCGGGAGGCTCCGTGTTTTCTAGCCGCGCGGACAAATTGATCCGATCCAGCTTGTACCGAACATCTGCAGGCTCCAGCACGCGTTCTCCTACACGGTCCAGGATATCATACCCGGCCAGCCCCATGGCCGAATTGCCGTCGTTGTATCTGTCCTCCTCCATGGCAGCAGGCTGCTCCACCAGGTTGGCTACTCGGTCAGCCGCACGCGGCTGAGCAGCAGCAACCTGACGAGGCCTCTGCCGAGTAGGCTGAGCATATCGCTGTCGGGAAGGGTTAGGGCGATCTCCACCTCGGGAACGGCTATGAGCTTGATGCGCTTGCAAGCCTGCTCTAGCAGAGTTGTGTTCGTGGCCGGACTGTCGCGGCACAGCGTGCTGTTTCGCGGCGGCAGTCGGGTCATACACCTGCATTTGCCTGTTCCTTCCCGAGGTGCCACTGTGGTCCCTCTCGCGGCTGGGGTGCGGAGATGAGGCCTGATCGTTAGATCTGGCCGCATGCGAATGCACCACCTGCGAGCCGCCAGCACCCGGGTTGGCTTTCCGGAACTCCTCATTCTGCCTAGCCGCCTCCAACACCAACTCGTTGAGCCTTTCCTGCTGCCTAGCGCGCGCGTCGCCGTCGAGATGAGGCAACTCGGCGGCTACAGCCTCTGCAGCTCTAAGTGTTTTGGCAGGCGTGCTGTACCTAGGCCTAGTGGAGGTGTTTGCGGTGGCAGACTAACCAGGAACCTCTACAACCGTCGCCATCTCGGCTCCTAGGTTGCGCCGCGTGGCGCCTACCCTGCTAACTCTCCTAGTGACTGGCGTGAAGCCGTGGGCCTTGTTGTACTCGAGCTGGTCTAGACTCAACTCAAGCCTAACCTTAACCAACTCCGCCTGCTCGGCGAGCAGCTCCTGTCGTTGCCGCTCGAGCTGCTCCTTCGTGGTCAGGAGCTCGAGGTCGGTGGGAGTCGGCATGCCAGATCGTCCAGCTGACGCAGGAATGGTCGGAGTGGTGGAGAGCGGGAGGTTGCTCTCCCTCTCGTAGGGCCGGTGAATCCTGCCACCAACGCTCGGGCCAGCCAGGTCCTCCACGATGACCGCAGCGCCAGCGGCACCAGCGCCAACGGCCCCTGTGCCGGCGTTCGGCGCCAAGCCGGTCACCATCACCTCTGCGCAGTCCGCAGAACGGCACGCAGGCCTTCCGCGAGCAGCGATCACAGCAGGAGGGTCCTCCGCCACCAGCACTTCCTCCGGGAACTCGTTGACGACGGCGGTGGCGACGTAGACGAGGTGCGAGCCGAAGGAGATCACCGTGCCGCCCTCCGGCATGGCCTTGCCGGCGAAGTCGCCTGCGTTGTCGGTGACGAAGTCGAAGGAGCCGAATCTGTGGACAAGGCCACAGACCACGCGCTCCGCTGAAGAAGATCCCGTCCGAACAGAAACTCCAACCAGCGCCGTTGGTTGCCCCACGGTGGGCGCCAACTGTCGTGGTGGTGTCACGGCAGATGCCATGGGATGGCTAAAGATGTGGGGACGAAGGACGCTGGAGGTGCTCGGGGAGGGATCACGCGACGAGTAGCCGCGTGAAGTGGGAACAAAGCACTGCAAACGACACGATCTACCCAGGTTCAGGGCCCTCGTGAGGAGGTAAAACCCCTACTCCTGCCTTTCTTTGTGTATTCTGATGTCTCACCGAGTAGTCACAGTACAATGATTCTTGCTACCGAGTAGCCGCTCTCCTCTCTACGTGATGAACTAGGTCAAGAATCTAGGGTTTCCTTCCTTGTGATCGTCGTCCCTCGCGCAGGAGGCGGCGGGGCACCTTATATACACGGTGCCCAGCCGGATACGTCCAAATACGGACAAGTGTCGACATAGTGTGCACATCGTCCTTCTTCCGAGTTCTCGCTGACAGCTTTGGTTCCTAATCTTGGCTGCATCCGGAAAGTCGTTGGGCAAAACCAAGGGGACAGTCTGGTATCACTGTGCCAAACACAGAGTAGGGCCCCCTTATCCTGCGACCGCCTGCTTCCACACTGTCGCTGTCAGGCAGGCCGGTCCCAGATGAACAGTGGTTCGAATAGTGCCAAGTACGGACCCAGGATACGCGGGATCCTGTGTCAGAACGGCTCCTTTGACTTCTGGCCCGAGTAGGTTCCCGCCAGTTTTACTCGGGCCAACTCTTCTACTCGAACGGATATAACTTGCTTGATATCTCCTTCTGGTCATCTTTCCGTAAGACCGAGTAGCAGTCGACCGGGTAGCAATTACCGGGTAGGCGGCTACTCGACCAAACTTCTCTTCTGACCTTTGCCTTTACCACTTGCCTTTACCCTACTCGGGGGTAACCCCCCGACAACACTAGTGTCGCCGATGCTTCTTCGAGCTCCGACCAAGATTCTTCGGATGGCGCAGAGGGTTCGAACAACGGTCTCCTTCCCCGCAAGCGCCGTCGAGTGGAGGGTGACGAGGTCACCTCCAAAGACAACTCCTTGGAGGACTCGCCCGGGAAGGATCCCGTCTCTGCGACTCCACTGCGCTCACTCGCCCCTTCTCCCTCGTTCCCAGTAATCCAAACCGCCTGGAATGCGGATATGCTGGATGAGGATGAAGATGATGAGTAAGTCTTTCTCCTCGTTCTTAGTCGAACGTTTTTCCTTTGCATCTATGATGACGCCCTGTCTTTTGTTGCAGCCTGCAAACCATTAGTCCTCGCAGGTACGCCTCCTCCCTTCCTCCCGAGAGGAGGAATAAAGCAGGAGCTCCGGGTGAAACTCCTACTGCTGGCACCGTCTAGAATTCGCCCAGCGCAGCCCCCAATGTGGCGACTACGGAACATGAAGTTCCTAGTTTTGCTGCCGGGGCTTCAGCTTCAAAGGAGGTGACGGGTAGCTCCGCAGATCCCCTCTCCCGTGCCAAGGGCCAGGTGAATTCTGTTACTTTCTTTTAATTTGTTATCGGGTGCACGGCAGTGCTCCCGATGGGAGTAGCCCCCGAGGCTGTAGTCAATCGCATGTGATCGGCTACAGACTCAAAGACTGTCTTTTCCTTCTTCTTGTTTTTATCGGGTGCACGGCAGTACTCCCGATGGGAGTAGCCCCCGAGGCTATACTCGGTTGATTGCAATCGGGTATAGGCTCTAATTTTTCTCTTCTAATTCCTCTATCTATGTATTCTTTGCGGTCGCTCGTTGACTCCCTTGCGGCGACTGGTCGCCGCACTGTTCTTGCTGAGTCTGAGTGCGGGACGCTTCGAGCAGAACGTAGTCGACTCATCTCCGAAAACGAGCTCCTTCGAAGTAAGTTTTTATCATCTTTTCTTGTTTCCATTCTTTCGCCGATTCTTGGTTTCTGAAAAATGTCGCTATGCAACTCAACTTGAGTATTTGAAGGCCGATAAGGATAATATTTCCGATCGGGCAACAGCTCAAGAGGCTGAACTGGCGGACACTCGACGAGAACTTGAAGCTTCCCGCATGCGATCGGAGAATCTCGAAGGAAAGCTTGCGGATGCCAAGAAAGCCTTGAAGAGCCTGGAGGATGCTGGCAATAAGGTGGATGCTGACCTTGTCACATTCCTTCGTCCTCTCGCTGAGCGTCTCGCGGGTAGGCAATTTTGGCTCTCGTAGTTTCGTCTTCTGTCTTGGTGAATTTGTTGAGTCTTGACATTCTTTTCTTTGTAGGTCTTCTGGGTGTCCCTCTGGAGATTCCCGGAATCCAGCGGGTAGACATGCTGACTGACACTCTTGCTCAACTCAAGAGGCATGTCGAAGGAGCTTGCTCCTTGATTGGCAATGCCACTAAAGTGTTGACGCAGCTGCACGGTCGCCTCCTCGCCAACGCTGCATCTCCACCCGCGCTAGGTGATCTGCTGAAGATCTTCTCGGAGAGCAATCTCCTGGATGCCTACGCAGTCGCCCAGTCGAAGTCTGGGGCGAAGACGGCCATCCAGTTCGCGCTGGCGCATGGAGTCAGCGGCTTGGAGGAGGCCTACTCGGATCTCCCAGTCGACCCCTCCACGGGCAAAAAGGTATGGCTCTCTCGTTTTGGCGAGCCAGCCGCCATCCTTGCTCGGAAGTTGTCTGAGCTGTTTGCTCGACTCAAGGGAGGGGCGACTGCCGCTAGTGGGAGCACCACTGTAGCTTCTTAGTCTTGTTTTTCTTTTGCTTTTCCAGCTTGATTGTAATGAACCTTGGGATGTACTCCCGTATTTTCATTGTCTTTAATCGAGGTGTTCTTCTGAAAAATGCTTCCTGCAATTGTATATTTTCTCCCGATGGGAGTAGCCCCCGAGCACTCGTCAAATGTGCGACTAGAGATACTTCGAATAGGGTACTTCTTTCCTTGTATTCTTCCAGGCTGCTGGGGTTGCCGCAGAACCTTCAGGTGGACGTGCTGCTCCAGCAAATCCTCTTGTTGCCGCTGTTGGGACCTATGCGGGTCTTCGTGATAGGGTCCAGGAGGGTGAGCGCAAACTGAAAGCTTTGCGCGGGGTAGCCGATGTGGCGAAGTCCAAGCAGAAACTGGCGATTGAGCGCGAACAGTTTCTGATGGATGAGTTAGCTTTTGTCGCTAGGGACTTACTGTGTAAGTAATATATCCCCCGTGTCTTCTTCGTCTCGTTTCCTTCTCTGATCATGCATGTTTTCTCTTCAGTTGTTAAGCCAGATGATAGGGAGGAAAAACAGTGGGTAGAGAACCACATTCATCAAGAAGCTGGTAGGTCAAAGCCTCATGCGAATAATTTTTGGTCTGATCGCAGTCGAGGTTTTGTGCTGGCTACTTTGAAGTTCCGTGTCATCCAGGCGAAAATTCTCGTGAGTTCTTTTCACGAGGTCTTGGTCGCGATGAACGTTGCGTTCTATCCGCTGGAAAGGGGTCCTGAAGACTGGAGCTATCTTCTCAGACTGTTCGGGTGAGAGGGAGAGATTCGCGGGTGTGTGCGCAATCAGATGACTTGCGGCGCGGTAGTGGCTCTCTCCTTTGTTCGGATATGGCATCCTGAGATAAATTTTAACTCCGTAGCCAGGCTTCCAGATGGCCCAATCGATGATATTTCTCCGTACTATGATGTTGTTCGTCCTGCAGCGGAGAGGATCATTCGACTAACCTCTGAGGAAGTAGATAGAGTGTTAGCGACGGAAAATGCTCAGCGCTATGATTGATTGTTGGATGTGTACATCCTGTAATGCTGTATAGTTTGTAAAAAACTGTTGTAAGGTGTGTAACCCTGTATATATAATTTTTTTTTGTGATGCTTAGTTGTAGGCGTAGCCCCCGTGTGTTTATGGGGTGTGTACCTGTAACTATTTAGCATGTAAGAATGAATAATCTTCGAGTGAATATGGTTGAGAAACCATGTATTTTATTGCGATGACTGAGAAGTCATGTATTCGAGCTACAAGAGTGGCTAGTATAGGCTTATTTGTTGTGAGAACAAGTAAATCTAGGGATAAAATTTGCGGAGGTGCGCAATATTCCAAGGGTTGGAATAGATTCCTCAAGTCGATGGATTCTTCAGCCTGTAGGCTCCGCCTGGGATGACTTCGTGTATGATGAAGGGTCCTTCCCATGGTGGCTCGAGCTTGTGTCCTTCCTTCTGCTTGAGTCGCAGCACTAGATCTCCAACCGCGAATGCTCTGTGGCGTATGCGGCGACTATGATAGTTTCGCAGTGATTGTTGATATACTGCGGATCTTGCGAGCGCAATATCACGCATCTCATCGAGTGCATACATATCTTCCGCGAGTGCCTTGTTGGAGGCTTCTTCGCTGTAAGCCACAACTCGTGGGGCGCTGAATCTAACGTCCTCGGGAAGGACGGCTTATGCTCCGTATACCATGAAAAATGGCGTGTAGCTTGTGGATCGGTTTGGAGTTGTGCGAAGGCTCCATAGTACGGAGGGTAGCTCTTCGGCCCAATGTCCTACTGCTGGGTGTAGACGATCGAGTAGACGTTTCTTGATGCCAGCTGAAACTAAGCCGTTGGATCTTTCGACTTGTCTGTTCGTTTGCGGGTGGGCAACTGAAGCAAACTTGAAGTTGATGCCCTTTACCTCACAGAACTGTTGTGTTTCCTTTGCTGTGAAGTTTGTACCATTGTCTGTAATGATGTCATGTGGTACCCCGAATGACGAAGATATGGATCCTGGACCCTGCGGGTAAGGACACCCCATCTCAGGCCCAAGGTTAAGGCCCAAGAAGAGGAGCCCTTGGAGTATTCCAGAAGGCCCACGTGAAGCCCACCCGCAATACTTGCGGGTCAAGACAAGAACTCCTATACGTAATCTACTAGGACTCATGTAACCCCCTCCTGGCTGCATATATAAAGAGAGGAGTGAGGAGAGAAAAGGATCAACCAATCTAGGGATCCAATCTAGAGAGAGGAAGATACAAGCCACAACTAGACTAGGCAATACACGGGATACCCCGTACGCCTCACCATGGCATCGCCATTGTAACATCTCGACTATGTCATCATAATAAAGATCAGACAAGCAGGAGTAAGGGTTTTACCTCTACGAGGGCCCCGAACCTGGGTAAATCTTTCTCCTTGTTAGCGGTCGAGGTCACCAGCGCGTACATCGTTCCTCTACTCGAAACCCTACCGGCTCATCCGAGGGATTTGTCGACACGACTCTTCGACAATTGGCGCCGTCTGTGGGAACGATACGCGCTGGATCTACGGTCTCGTCGGCCTCATCTACATCAAGCTTCGGGTCCTCGACCCAATGTATTTGATCACTTCGGCTCCTTCAACTTCATCGAGCACTCGTCGGCATCACGCACGGCCTTCATCGTCTACATCGACACCGTTCTTCACGCGCAGGTTGTAGTACAACAGCAACGTACATATTGCGGACATCATCAACGACGGCTCAAAACTCATCTGGAAAATTCCTTCGGTGGAAAGCTGCGAAATAAAATTATCTACGGTCTCCAAAAATAATCGATGTATTCCGACGGTTAGATCTCCGTGGATGACCCGAACACCGAAGCCCTGTCAGAATCTGACGGAACTCCGCGCGACTTCGGGAAAACAATTCTCACAGTCGACTCGGAAATCAATTCGACAATCACACCGTTGAAAAGCTGCGGAATACAATCCCGCACCACTCCGTCTTTTTTGAGCCAATTCCAACGGTTAGATCTTCGTCAGCGGCTCGCGCACTGCGACACGTTTTGGATCTCTGCGAGTCCGCGAATTCAAGTCGCAGATCCGTTTTCGTCAATCTGCGAGTCGACACAATGGTCAATCAACAAAACATGGCGACTCGCCATAATATTGCCCGGGGGCTCGACATCAACATTGCCCTCCGTGTACACACAACAAACATCGCTACTCCGCCGCGTCGACCCGGTCCGCCGCGTCGACTCCTTCGGGGAAACATCGCGACTCCGCCGCGTCGACTCGGTCCGCCGCGTCGATTCTTTCGGGCAAACATCACGACTCCGCCGCGTCGACTCGGTCCGCCGCGTCGAGTCCTTCGAGCAAACATCGCGACTCCGCCGCGTCGAGCAAACATCGCGACTCCGCCGCGTCGACTCGGTCCGCCGCGTCGAGTCCTTCGGACAAACATCGCGACTCCGTGACGTCGAGTCCTTCGGGAAGCATCACGACTCCGCCGCGTCGACTCGGTCCGCCGCGTCGAGTCCTTCGGACAAACATCGCGACTCCGCGACGTCGAGTCCTTCGGGAAGCATCACGACTCCGCCGCGTCGACTCCTTCGGGCAAACATCGCGACTCCGCCGCGTCGACTCGGTCCGCCACGTTGAGTCCTTCGAGCAAACATCGCGACTCCGCCGCGTCGACTCGGTCCGCCGCGTCGAGCCCTTCGGGCAAACATCACGACTCCGCCGCGTCGAGTCCTTCGAGCAAACATCGCGACTCCGCCGCGTCGACTCGGTCCGCCGCGTCGAGTCCTTCGGATAAACATCACGACTCCGCCGCGTTGACTCGGTCCACCGCGTCGAGTCCTTCGAGCAAACATCACGACTCCGCGACGTCGAGTCCTTCGGGAAGCATCGCGAATCCGCCGCGTCGACTCGGCACACTCATTGCTCGGGGGCTATGCTGCAAAGTAGACACACTCGAGAATTCAAAACAGCCGCACTCGACACTCGGGGGCTAAGGGGCGAAACAGCCGCGCTCGACACACGAGTTCGGTTCATCGATTCCGGCGATATCACTCGGCACCGCCTCGTCGACCACGACAGTGTTATACAAAGATAAGTTCCTCTCATACGAGTCGACATATTTACCTTTTTTTATGTGTTTTTTAATCTGCTGTGAAGCTACACCTGACACTCGGGGGCTGCGCCCCGTAAACTACATGTATACTCGACACTCGTCATTTTGCGCGGTACACTACCATATTTACACGCTACAACCCGAGTAGCTGATACTGCCTGACGTCGACCCTTGACTCCGACCCGGTTTGCAGCAGCAACTGACAGGTCGGCAAGGAGCATAGACAATGGCTGTCAGGCTAACGAAAGGGCACAACGTACGATGCAAAAGTGTCGCATATGATCAAATTATTGCCTACCAACAGGCCATACTTGACTCCGCGAGTCGATAAATTGTTGGTTCACAACCAAAATTAACCCGAGCAACCATTTGTTCCGTACATTTTACTATACATAGCACTACTGCTACATTATTTAAGCACATCCGATTATATGGCTGCAACTGCAACGCAGGAATAACAACGTCGACACATCCTCCGCTCGGAGTCGACACATACCCTCCTCCGGAAGTCGACGCATGTCCTCCTCCGCGAGCCAACAGAAGACAAGCACACGGGATTAGCTTCAGAGCAACTTGAGCCTATGTCCGACTCTTCGAGTCAAACATATCCTCGGGGGCTACTCCCATCGGGAGCACTGCCGTGCACCCGATAGATTGAAGAAGCGACGTTACAAGATCTTTGAGTCTATGCCCGATTAAAAATAATCGCACATAGACTCGGGGGCTACTCCCATCGGGAGCGCTGACCGCGCACCCAATGAGCGCTACACGCTCACTCGACGTACTCCCATCGGGAGCATCTAACACGCTAGCTGCGTATCTGAGGAGCTTTGTCAGATTTCTTCGTCCATGTCCTTATTGTGGTCGTACAAACCGCATATTAACTCGGATGAAGAAAAGCAAAACATCAAACTTGTCCGCCTCGACGAGACGCATATGACAACGCGGGCCAATTCGCGAAATCAGAACATCTTGAAGACTTTTCGGGTCCATCTTCTTGTGTGGACTAGGTGGCTGAGCGTCCGCGTCAACTACACGACTTCCACGTCGTCGTGCGACTCCGCCACGTCCGCGTCAACTACACGACTTCCTCGCCGGCTCCGTCCGCCGTGTCGAGTACATCTCCACCGCGTCGACTCCCTCCGCCGTGTTGAGTACACCTCCACCGCCTCGACTCTGTCGGCCGGGTCGAGTACATCTCCACCGCGTCGAATCTATCCGCCGTGTTGAGTACATCTCCACCGCGTCGAATCTATCCGCCGTGTTGAGTACACCTCTACCGCGTCAACTCTATCCGCCGTGTCGAGTACATCTCCACCGCATAATTACGTCATTGCGCACCTCATAACACGAAATCTCTTTCGTATGGGCACATCAAGACGCGAAATTTCTTTCGCGTAGTCACCCTGACACGAAATCTCTTTCGTATGGGCAAATCAAGACGCGAAATTTCTTTCGCATAGTCACCCTGACACGAAATCTCTTTCGTATGGGCACATCAAGACGCGAAATTTCTTTCGCATAGTCACCCTGACACGAAATCTCTTTCGTATAGGCACATCAAGACAAAATCGCGAGTGTGCGGCTCTCGCAACTCTACCACACGGTGTATTTACACATCCTTATCCTGGATCGTTCGGCCGACTAGGCACATCCGGATGCCGTATTTTTTCGAGTACGAAGGTAAGACCCAAGGATCTCTCTTTTGGGCCTGGAATCGCACTCAAGCTGCGTCCTCCGGTAAATTTCCCGTGTCAACAACACGAAGAAAAATCCTAGCGGACGCGCCGGGTACCCCTTTAGGTTAAGTTCGACTTGGTAAGACCTCAACGGCCCAGTCGCAACGATCACCTCGCCGGATTCGAGTCGGAGGTCTCGAATTCGTGTAGGCCAGAACCGTTTTTGCCCTAGATGCAATTAATTGGCCCTGATCTTTCGGGAGAGCCAAGCGACTGAGCCACATCCTTCTGCAAAAACAGCCAACACCAGGCACATTTACCACTCGATACTCGAGTATGGGAAAGCGCATCGCGCGTAGGGTATACACCCTCAAAACCAGACGACTGAATAACCAATCGAAGATATCAAGAACGGACTTTGAGCGTCTACCCGACAGATTCTCAATCGAGTAAACGCTCGGGGGCTACTGACGAAGATATGGATCCTGAACCCTGCGGGTAAGGACACCCCATCTCAGGCCCAAGCTTAAGGCCCAAGAAGAGGAGCGCTTGGAGTATTCCAGAAGGCCCACGTGAAGCCCACCCGCAATACTTGCGGGTCAAGACAAGAACTCCTATATGTAATCTACTAGGACTCATGTAACCCCCTCCTGGCTGCATATATAAAGCGAGGAGTGAGGAGAGAAAAGGATCGACCAATCTAGGGATCCAATCTAGAGAGAGGAAGATACAAGCCACAACTAGACTAGGCAATACACGGGATACCCCGTACGCCTCACCATGGCATCGCCATTGTAACATCTCGACTATCTCATCATAATACAGATCAGACAAGCATGAGTAAGGGTTTTACCTCTACGAGGGCCCCGAACCTGGGTAAATCTTTCTCCTTGTTAGCCGTCGAGGTCACCAGCGCGTACATCGTTCCTCTACTCGAAACCCTACCGGCTCATCCGAGGGATTTGTCGACACGACTCTTCGACACCGAACCTGCATACGATGGAGTCGAGGAACTTGACTGCGCATTGGGCACTAGCCGAAGTTACTGGCATGGCCTCGATCCATTTGGTAAATTTATCGACTGCGACCAGCAAGTGTGTATATCCACCTGGCGTGGACTTGCGTAGTGGTCCTACCATGTCCAGCCCCCATTGTGCAAAGGGCCAGGCGATGGGTATCATGTGCAATTCCGTAGCAGGTGCATGTGGTCTTGGTGCGAATCGCTGGCAAGCATCGCATCGTTCGACTAGCTCCTTTGCGTCTGTGGCTGCCGTGAGCCAGTAGAATCCTGCTCGGAAGGCTTTTCCCATGATTGTTTTCCAGCTAGCGTGATGTCCACAGTCTCCTTGGTGGATGTCCTGGAGTAATTCTTTTCCATCTTCGAGTGCAATGCAGCGCTGAAGTATACCCGAGATGCTTTGCTTGTATAGTTCTCCGTACTATCCGAAAGGATTTACTGCGTCTGATTGTCTGTCGAGCCTCGCGAGGATCGGCTGGGAGCTGTCTGGTGGACAAGTAGTCGAGGTATTTCTGCGTCCAGACTGGCTCGACCAGAAAAACCTGTCGAGAAATGTTATGAATAAGCTCGATGATGGCAACCTGCGGGCTGACCTCTGTTTCTGGTGCTGTGGGTACTCCTGCAGCTTTTTTGATTTTGACGAAGCGCTTGGTCATCCGTTCGAAATATATTCCTGGCGGTATGGGTGTGTTTGTGGAACCCATGTTTGCCAGTCGATCTGCTTCTTCGTTGCTTGATCTCGCAATGTGCTTCAACTCGCATCCTTTGAAGCTCCCCTCGAGTAGGTTGTACATGTCGCGATATGCTACCATGTTTTCAGCAACGGCGTCGCATTCTTTCATTGTCTGCTGCACGATGAGATTGGAGTCGCCGTAGATCATTAATCGGGTGGCTCCACAGGCGGCTGCCATCTTCATACCATGCAGCAGGGCTTCATATTCTGCGTCGTTGTTCGATGCTGGATCATCGGGTGGAAAGTCCAATCGTTGGACGTATTGCAGCTTATCTCCCCTAGGCGATATGAGGACGATTCCAGCTCCTGCTCCTTCGTTTCTTTTGGACCCGTCAAAGTACATTATCCAGTTGCTCGTGTACTCAGGCGGTCCTGGCATTTGTAGCTCTGTCCACTCGCTTAGGAATTCCACGAGTACCTGGGATTTGACTATGTTGCGTCCTGCATAAGTGATGTCCCAAGCGCCCAACTCGATGCTCCATTTGGCTATTCTTCCGGATGCCATAGGGTTGTTTATGATTGTCCCGAGTGACGCATCATTAACCACTATGATGGCGTCTTCCTGGAAGTAGTGCTTGAGCTTTCGGGCTGTAAGAACAACTCCATATGCGAGCTTCTGGTAATGAGGATATCGTTGCTTGCATGGCGAGAGCACTTCGCTGATGTAATAGATCGGTCGCTGGACTCCGTACGCTTTACACTCCTCAGGTCGTTCGACTACGATTGCTGTGCTGATGACCTGGTTTGTGGCGGAAAGGTACAAGTAGAGTGGCTCCCTTTCTTGCGGTGTTGCAAGGACGCGCCTACTTTGCAACGATCGTTTCAAATCTGCGAACGCTTGCTTGGCTTCTGGTGTCCACTCGAATTTTTCTGTCTTCTTCAGCAGCTTGTAGAAGGGTAACGCTTGCTCTCCCAATCGTGCGATGAACCTGCTTAGGGCGGCTAGTCGCCCTGCGAGCTGCTGGACTCCGCGTAGATTGGTTGGCTCCTTCATAGTCAAAATTGCTTGTATTTTCTTTGGGTTGGCTTCGATGCCTCTGGCGGATACCAGGTACCCGAGAAGTTTTCCTGCTGGAACGCCGAAGATGCATTTTATCGGATTGAGCTTGATCCTGTATGCGTTGAGGGCATCGAATGTTTCTCTAATATCCTCGAGGAGTGTGCTCTCAACTCGAGTCTTGATGACGATGTAGTCAACGTACACTTGTACGTTCTTGCCAATGAGCTTGGCGAGGCATTTTTGCATGCAACGCTGGTATGTTGCGCCTGCGTTCTTGAGCCCGAAGGGCATTGTCGTGTAGCAATATACACCGTGTGGTGTGATGAATGCTGTCTTCTCTTCTTCTTCCTGTTTCATCCGGATTTGATTATATCCCGAGTAAGCGTCCATGGAGGAGAGGCGTTGATAGCCTGCCGTAGAGTCCACAATCTGGTCGATTCGTGGGAGGGGAAAGTTATCCTTGGGGCAGTGCTTGTTTAACGACGTGTAGTCGATGCATACCCGAAGGATGTCCGTGGTCTTTTTGGGGACCAGCACCGGGTTTGCTAACCAAGTGGATATCTTGATCTCCCTGATGAATTTTGCTGCTAGCAATCTGTTTACTTCTTTTCCAAGCGCCTTCTGCTTGGGTTTTGAAAATCGTTGAGTAGTCTGCTTGATGGGTTTGGCATCTGGAAAGACTTCGAGTGAGTGCTCGGCAAACTCCCTGGGTATTCCTGGCATATCTGATGGCTGCCAAGCGAAAATTTCCCAGTACTCACGGAGGAGTTCGACGAGCGCGCTTTCCTATGCTTGCGGAAGGGTGGTTGAGACCATCGCTGTCTTCGCAGAATCTGTCGGGTGCACTTGATGTTTTCGGGTGTCACTGTTAGCGGTGAACTCCAGTTCAGGCGCGTTATTCTTCGTGAGGGGCATCACGTAGTGATCCGTGGTCTTTGCCAGCTCTTGAAGTTCTTCTTGCATCCCGAAAGATTTTGCGATCTTATTGAATTCAATGTTGCACTTGTTGGATTTCTGAAAGTCTCCGTCGATGGTGATTACGCCATATTCTCCAGGTAATTTGAGCTTCAGGTATGCGTAGTGTGGTACTGCCATGAATCTGGCGAACGCTATTCGACCAAGAATGGCGTGGTACTGTGAAGGCCAGTCGACGACTTCGAAGTCGAGGAATTCTTTTCTGTAGTTGCTCTTAGTGCCCAGCACAACTTCTAGGTTGATTGTTCCGAGTGGACGGATTGCCTTTCCTGGAACTATCCCGTGGAAGGATGTTTCTGATTCCGGGAGGCCGTCCAAGTTCCTGTTCATCCGACGGAGTGTATCCGCGTAGATAATGTTGATGCCACTGCCACCATCCATGAATACGCGGGCCAAGTCATAGTTGCCGATTTGTGCTTGGATGACAAGGGCGGCGTGTCCTGGTCGATAGACTCGTGGCGGGTGGTCTTTCATTGAGAATGTTATCGGTTGGTCTGCCATCTTCAAGTACTCTGTTTTTGTTGGCGGTGTCTGCACAACCATGCACAATTGCCTCGTGTTAGTCTTTTGAGCTCTGCGAGAGGGGCATACCTTCTGGATCATTGCTAGTTGTCCCGCCGGGTTCGGGTACGCGTTTTGCGCAGGTGGTGCAGGCAGTGCAGCTAACGCCATGTTTGGATTTGGTGGTGGAGGCAGGGGTTGTGGCGGCTGGAATCCTTGGTGTCCTGCTCCTGGAAGCGGTGGGTAATTTTGACTGGCTGCGGATCTTTTCCTTGCGAGGGCGTCCGAGATGTCGAGAAACTTTCGGTAATCCTTAAGAAGGTGTGTTGCCTTAGTTTTGCCCGTGCGCTTATCTGTAAATAGATGTAGCGAGCAGTATGCATCAAGGTCCTCCTCGGGAGATTTTTCTTCAGCCTTTGGTCTCCACTCGCGATTCCCACGGCGACCGGAGTCGCGACTTCGCGTGAATTCCGCTGCTACCATCTCCTCTCGATCCTCGTGATCGTAATATTTCCTCCTCTTCCTTCGGCCATGGCGGTCTTCTTCATGTGCAGGTGATGACGCTCTCTCATTGCGCACTGCGTCTTCTCCGTTAGCCTACTTTTCAGCTATGATCATTAGCTCCCCAATAGTTTTGGGTGCAGCTCTTCCTAGTTCTTCTCTGAATGTGGTTCTTCGGGAACCTTTCACAAAGGCTTCAATTGCTACCTCTTCCGAGATGGTTCCCGCGGTGTTCCTGAGCGTGGTCCATCGTTGGATATACTCGCGGGTGGATTCGCCGCTTTTCTGCTTGCATGCTCGCAGTTCTTCAATGGTGGCTGGCCTCTTGTAAGTCGACTGGAAATTTTTGCAAAAATCGCGGTGCAAGTCGTCCCACGATGTGTAACAAGATCGTGGTCTTCTTTCCAGCCAACTACGGTCCGCGCCGATGAGATGCAAATTGAGATATTGCATAGCCGTGTTCTTGTTCCCACGTTGGCATTTTACTGCCGTGAGGTGATCGCTTAGCCATTGAGAGGGCTCGAGTGAGCCGTCGTACTTTGTCACTTATGTGCTGAGCTTGAATCTTTTGGGTAGAGGCGCCTCGCGGATGCTGCGGGCAAAGCAGAGTGCACCACATGTTTCGTCATCCGAGGAACCGGACGAAGAGCGTTCCCGATATCGTGAAGCCCTTGCCTTATCCAACCTTTTTTGAGCGAGGTCTGATCGTGCGTCGTATTCTGGCCGGTCGCGGTCGGCGTCCTTCCCTGGCTCCTTGCTTCGTTTTCGCGAGCGGCTGCTGTGATGCCGCGAGCTTTTTTCTCTCGGGCTGCCTTCGCTACTGCTTCGACTGTCGTCGCGACGTCGGGCTTCTTTTCCTCGACCACGACGCGGTGACTTGTCTTTCCTTGGCGAAGAGCTCCTATGCCTGCGGGGCGTTTCTGTTTCTTTCTCCTTCTCTTTTTCCTGCTGCTCCTTCTCCAGCTGCTCCGCGGCTTTCTTGCGGTCGTAGGAGGCGAGCCTTGCGGCTGCTAGTCCTAGTCCCTTGCGCACCTGTTTGTACTGCTCCGCCCGAGGGTCACTTTCCGTCGGTTGATGCATCTGCATGTAAGTTGCTGCGGCTAGAACCGCGGCATCGGGAGTTTGCGGATAGACGTTGCCGTCGTCATCGACTCGCATGAGAGAAGGAGTGATTGACCTGCTGGTTCCGGCCATGGATTCGATGTTCCTGGATGTAGATGCGTGCCCTTTCCTCGCGGGTCGGGTTCCGACCGAGGGTGTTAGGGACAGCCTAGCTCGTCTTTGACTTGACTCATCCGCCACTCTTCTTCGGCGGGCCAAATCTATCCGAGCGTCCTTGATGGTCGAGGCTTCTCTCACTAGGTGATAGTGGTAGGCAACCATGTCTTTGTGTGATGCTCCAGCTGCGGGTGGCTTGCTCGTTCGCATAGCCTCCTTGGCTCGATCCCAAGATTCCTGCGAGATGCCGATTATGTTGCGCTCTGCTGCGGTATGGTCCGTTTCCGGGGCTTGTTCCGACCCTGCCATGCAGACTTGAGCCATTCGAGGCTCGTGTGTCCTAGGCGCAGATCGGAAAGCTCTTTGTACTCTTGAAGGTTCCTCTGTCGAGAGGGTATGGTAGTCGTAGGCGTTGAAGCGGACGGACTCGCCGCTTTTCTCCAGATGACGGCGCGAGTCGACAGCTTCAGATTCAGATTCTTCCGAGAAGTGGAGGATTCCGTCCCTGTTGGTTACGAACTTCAGGCTCCCGAACGTCAGGGTGACGCTCCTCTCCAGATCCTCGAATACCGGGCGCGATTCCGGCGAGTGATGTGTGACCACGACAGATCCGATCTGTATAGGATTGTTCGGAGCCGTAGTCGATGGTTTCCAACGGGAGTTGGTTGTCGATGAAGCCGAAGATGCCGGTGATCCAGCGCCCGCCGTTCCCACAGACGGCGCCAATTGTCGAATCTCAGACTCTACAAATCCCTTCGGTGAACCTATCGGGTTTCGATTAGGAGAAACCATGAGCGCTGGTGGAATCGTCGGCTAGACAGGGGGCGAGATTTACCCAGGTTCGGGGCCCTCGTAGAGGTAAAACCCTTACTCCTGCCTCTTGTCGATCTGTATTAACGAATAGATCGGTTACAATGGTGGTGCTCGAATCGAGAGTAGATCTCGAGTTCAAGGCTTTGGTGGTGCGGTCTTGCTTGGTCCTCTTCCGGTGGCTCTCCTGGCCTTATATAGGTGGCGAGGTCTCAAACCCTACCCGGAGAGGACTCGAATTCTAACCTTAGGTCGGTTACATATTCCTAACTTAGCCCGCAAGACAGTGCGGGTGGGCTTCACGTAGGCCTTCTAGAATACTCCAAGGGCTCCTCTTCTTGGGCCTTAACCTTGGGCCTGAGATGGGGTGTCCTTACCCGCAGGGTCCAGGATCCATATCTTCGTAAAAAAAACTCCATAACAAAGTTCCATTAACATAGGAACAAACACTCGGAACAGAAGGGTAAGAACAAAAATGTCCATTCACATATGAACAAAAAGCTTGGAATAAAAGTGAGGAACAAAGGTAGGAACAAAAAAATTCTATAGAGGAACAAAGTTCACATGGAGATAGAAACAGAAATTAGGAACAAGAATCGTTATGGACATAGGAACCAAAAAGTCTATAGAGAAACATAGTTAACATGGGGCTAGGAAAACACTAGGAACAAAACCTCTGGCAACAAATTTAGGATGAAAAAATCCACAAAAAATAGAAACAATAAGTAGAAACAAAAATCTCCATTGAAATAGGAATAAAAAGGTAGGAACAAAAAGGTTCATTAACATAGGAACAAAAAAAACCTGAAACAAAATTTAGAAACGAAGGTAGGAACAAAAGTCTAAGTGGAGATATGAACCAAAAAGTCTATAGAGAAACAAAGTTCTCGTGAATAAATGAACAAAAACTAGGAACAAAAACTAGGGCTAAGATATGAACCGAAATTCTATAGAGGAACAAAGTTCCCATAGAGATATGAACAAAAAGTAGGAACAAAAGTCTCAACGGAGTCAGGAACCAAAAATAGTATAGAGGAATAAAGTTCCATGAAGATAGGAACAAAAAGCTCGGACAACAAAGTTAGAGACACAAATTTCACAAAAGATTGGAACAAATACAAGTAACAAAAATGCTCCATAGAGATAGGAACAAAAGACTATAGAGAAACCAAAACTAAAGAAAAAATAGAATGAAAAAGCGTGAAAGAAATATAAGGTAAATAGAAGAAAAAAGAACGAACATACATTTAAAAAAATCTTGCGTGAGAAAGAGAGAGAGAGTTAGACACACGAGGAAGCAAACGAAAAAAAGAGACGAGGTGCACGGGCAGGTGGACTACTCCATTGAAGAAAAACTAAGAAACCAAACCAACATGTATACGCTGAAGGTCCTACGTGAACTGCTCGCACGCACTATAGGTCGCCTATAGCGAGTCCTTGTACGCCTTGCCCACTGGTATCATGGGATCGGAGTAACAACCACTAGGCTAGAAAGCTTTTTGTGTACACATTCCCTGTTTAAGGTTTTTATTGTCTTTTTTTCCGTTTTTCCTTTTTTCCCATTTTTCTTCTATGTTTGATTTTTCTTTTCTTTTTTATTATTTATGTTTTATGTTTAATTATTTATTTCTAGTTCTATTTTCCTTTATTTTGAAAATATTCGTTTTTGATATTTTTACAATCTAAATCATTTTTTCATTTCTGTTTTACTGAATTTTTTTCAATTGTGGAATCATTTTCAATTTAGAACTATTTAAAAAAAAATCATAACTATTTTTAAATTTGGAACCATTTTGGTTCACTATTTTTTTGATTAAGCGACAATTTTGGTGCACCTAAAATTTGGGTTCACTATTATTTTCGGTTCACCAAATTTTTTGGTTCACTATTAGCTCTGGTTCACCGAAAATTTTGGTTCACCATTATTTTTGGTGCATCTGCATTTTTTGTTCACTATTATTTTTGGTTCACCAAAATTTTTGGTTCGCTATTATTTTTATTTCATGGGCATTTTTGGGACACCGATGGTTTCACTATTATTTTTAGTTCACCGAAATTTTTGGTTTAGAATTATTTTTCGTTCAAACTGAAAAATATTTCAAACTTTAAAATGCACAAATTCGAAAAATGTTCGGATAAGAAATGTTCAACTGAAAAAACGTCCATATTAAAAAATTGTTCAGATTTGAAATTTGTTCACGTGTAACATTTTTTTTCATGTTTTAAATCGTTTATATTTTTGAAAATCGTTCAAACTTAAAAATATTTTAAAATAAAAAACCGTTCATATTTAGAAAAAAGCTAAAATTTTCAAAATGTTATAGAATCAGAAAATAGTTTAGATTTTTCTAAAATACTATGCATAGTGATGGCTACATTAGGCTAGGATTTTTTTTTTCATTTGATATGGAGCCAAGCCAGGTACATGTAATTGAAAGAAAAAATAGGAACAAATTAGCTAGCTACCGTGCAGGATCCATCCTCTCTAGTTTCTACTCAGGCCAGACTCTCCCAACATGGTCGGCTGTGCGATCGTTCCTCCGAGGCAGGTGCAAGTAATTTGGCCGGCCCACATAACGGGCACCCCGAGTGAGGCGGGGGATCCCGCTTGCTAGAAGCGACGCATAGGGGATCCCGAACTGCTCCATCGTGAACAAAGTCAGTAAATGGGCCGACCCCACGTACAGATTCATTATGCGAAACAGAAGCGACGCATAGGGATCCCGAAATGCTCCATCGTGAGCAAAGTCAGTAAATGGGCCGACCCCATGAACAGATTCATTAAGCGAAAAGGGAGACATGCAACGCTCGGGCGATCGCCAGCACTATTTCCCGCTTAATGCGAGTGGTACTACGTCTCGCTCACACAATTTTCCTCTTGGGCCGACCCATTTTGCGCTTTTCAATGAGTAAAAGAAGAAATTATTGGGGGCGCAGCAGGATTCAAACCGCAGATCTAACGCAGCGGGCTAAGAGCGTAGCCACCGGGCTACAGACCCGTTCATGTATACCTTTTCGTTTTAGCCATTTTATTGCTCTATTTTTCTGTTTTTCATTTGTTTCTGATTTTTCTTTTCTGTTTCTGTTTTTTTGTTCACCGATTTTTTTTGTTCAAACTGAAAAATTCTCAAACTTTAAAATGTTTAAATTAAAAAATTGTTCAGATAAAAAATGTTCAAATTTAAATTTTTTTCATATGAAAAAGCGTTCAAATTAAAAATTTGTTCAAATTTGGGAATTGTTCATGTCTAACATTTGTTCATGTTTGAAATCTTTTATTCTTTGAAAATTGTTCAAAATTAAAAATCTTTCATATCTTCGAAATGTTGAAACATGCAGTTTTGGAAGAAAAAAGCTAGCAGGAGGTAATGGGCCGGCCCACGTGCGTTTCCTCCTGTGGAGAAAAGTTGCGTCCGAATGTTGGGCCAGGCCCAATAGCACGTAGCTTGAGCGAGCGCTCACTCGGGCTCGCAGCGAGCGCTGCATAGGGCGACCCCGGGCGATGGGGAGCGTTTTCCGTAATTCTCGAAAAACAAACATCTATTCCGCTAAAAGAAACGAGGTCGGTCAGGCCAGCCCACCTAAGCAGCCCGGCGGCTTAGCCATCGTCGCCTTCCCCAAATCGCCCTATTTCCTCCGCTCTCGGCGACCCGTGCTTCCGCCGGCCGCCGCCTCCACTCTCCGTCGTATCGCCACACGGACGCGACATAGTCGGCCTGTCATCTGCCGACAGAAGAAGAGGAGCGGTAGGGGGCAAACCGAGGAGGGGAGGATGTCGGGGTTCGGCGATGGGTATGTGGGCACCGCGCAGGACGCGGTGAAGATCCGGCGGCTAGAGAAGCAGCGCGAGGCGGAGCGCCGGAAGATCGAGGAGCTCAAGAATAAGAACGCCGACGGGCAGCCTGGCCTCCTCCAGTTCGGCTCCAGCACCTCCGAGGTAACACCGTCAAAATATCTGCCCTAGCGGATTTGGCCGCGACCAAATCTTAGTTCATCTACTCGTTGAATAGATTACTAGCATGTACGTGGTGTTGGGCTTAGACATCTGGGTATGCTTTGGCATGATTAGGCACTGCTGTATTTGGAAGCCCTAATTTAATCTGTCAATTTTATTGTTGGAGAATTTGGCATGATAAAGCCTAGTCGACGTGGCTATGCTTATCCTTGTGTGGGATTTTTACGATGTTTCATTTTGGCACTTGTATGATTTGGTTAGGAACACCCTGAAGTAGCAGTATGTAAGAAAGTGTATTTTTATTTCAAGTGTCGCTAGTTTCTTCAGATGATACTAAATTTTGTATGTTGTGGAGCTTTATAGTACAAGCTAATACTGAGGGTTGTGATTTTCAGATTCTTGAGACTGCATTTAAGAAGGAAACTGTGGGTCTAGTTACGAGGGAGCAGTATGTTGAGAAGGTAATAGATAGACTATTTGCGGCACCAGCCTTTGTTTACATGTTCCTTGACAAAAGGAAATTTGATCATCTAATCTTTTACTCATGTGCCTGAGCAGAGGGTTAACATACGAACTAAGATCGAAGAGGAAGAGAAAGAGAAGCTTCTGAAATTGCAACAAGAGTGAGTTTAAAATCTCTAGCCTAGCAGAATCAGAAATTTCTTTAATTTTTTTCCTTATACCAATTTAAGTACTGTATGGTTTCAGAGAAGAAGAACTGCAAATGCAGAAAAGGAAAAAGAGGCGAGTGAGGGGAGATCCTCGCTTGTCTTTCTATGACGAAATTGAGAATGGAAGTGACGACGATGAGTTTGAGAACGGTATGATCCATTACCCTTTCATGTTCACTCATGCTTTGTTGGCTTAACCAGTGTACTACTGAAGCATATTTGTTTTAAGTTTGTATAATTAGGTCATCTGTTACCTATCATATTGACTATTGAGTTCCCATTTTTTCTGTTTATCAACTTTTGTTACCAAGACTGGTGCTTGCATTTTTCGTTTGTCTTCCTTTTCATGTACTAGCATAGCCGAGACATTGTCTATGATTTTCATTCAATAATAGAGCATCTGTTATTCCTCTGTATGTACTTATCCTCTTCCTTTCACAAATTGGTCCTGCGTCTAATTCTCAAATTAGATTAGCCAATCCTTTGATGCAATAACTCTTAATTATAGAAATGCAGTGTTGTTAGGCCAAGGATCCTTATGCTGCATTTGAAGCTGCATGTTCCGCTTTGCAATGAAATACGCATCAAATGCTTATGAGACAAGACAAACATTTGATTCATTCCGATGTAGGTTGTACCTTTTTGTTATTATGTCTTGGAATCTTGCATAGAAAGTTCTGTGTAGATGGCCTTGCATGGGAAGTTGGAAATAACCGAACCTAAATCAGATAAAGCTAACGATCTGTTCTTGGTGGGATCATGATTTTATTCTGTTGATTTACAATCTCACTCGCTTGTATAGTGCCCTGATATATGTATTTGTGTATTGGCACTGTTCCTGTGTGCCTGGACCCTTTGAACTACTTGTGAGTTATCTGATTAAAAGTTGTATAATTGTATTAAGGGTAATATGAACATTATGTCATTATTCATTACAGAAGAAAGCCAAAAGAAACAACTTGGAAAGGATCCCACAGTTGAGACAAGTTTTCTACCTGACAGGTATGTCTTCCATCTTATGATTTTTTACTTGGATGTTGGTTGTTGTTACCAAGCTTTGTTTAACCTGCAAGCTATTTGCTAAGAATGATCCATCAGAGAGAGAGAGGCAGAGGAACTAGCAGAGCGAGAACGCCTGAAGATGCAGTGGTCGCGTGAGCAAGCACTGATCAAAAGTATGCCACATGCTGATTTCGTACTAAATAAACTACAATCTAATAATCTGTATCTTTCTCTTTTGGATAATTCTTGCATAAGAACTGATGAAGTAATATCCCTATTTCAGATGAAGCTCTTTCAATTACTTACAGTTACTGGGATGGTACTGGGCACAGGAGAGCTATCCAGGTGCGTTTCTAACACTGGACAATTGTTCCTCGTTTGATTGCTCTACAGATGTGAACATTTCACAAAACACTTCTACATTCCCAGGTCCGCAAAGGTGACTCTATTGGAGAATTCTTAAGGGCTGTTCAGCAGCAGCTTGCCCCAGAATTCCGTGAAGTGCGGACGACATCTGTTGAGAACCTACTTTATGTGAAGGAAGATCTTATTATCCCTCATGTATGTCAAGTTTGAGTTTGTTCCCTGGTTTTGCATTTCTTTTTATTTATTTTATCCTGTTCTGATTTCATGGTTATTTTGAATCGACAGCAACACAGTTTCTACGAGTTAATTATTAATAAAGCAAGGGGCAAGAGTGGACCGGTAATGCTCGTTACTCCTGTTTTTTTTTCCCTTGAATATGTTTACTACTGTGGATCTTGCTTCAGATTTCCTTGAATATGTTTATTACTGTGGAGCTTGCTTCAGATTTATGAGATTTAATATAAAGTTAAACAGACAGATCTTTTCTTTGTTTCAGTTTCTGAGTTGCTCATCGCTTTCTTATAATTTCTCACCATTTTACTATCACCTATAATCAAATAGCAGTGGTATCATGTGTTGTCTTGATCTAGTTAACTCACTTAAGAACTATGCTGATGGTCAGACTAATATAAAAACAAATCACATAACTATAGTCATTCAACAAAACAAGAAGTATTGGGTTTTCTTGATTAACTCTTCATACCCTTAGAATTGAGCTATTCACTGACGCTGATTTCGGTTTTCCAGCTCTTCCACTTTGATGTTCATGAGGATGTACGTACTATTGCTGATGCAACAAAAGAGAAGGATGAGGTGAGTCACCAACATCTTGTATTTACGGTGTTGACATGCTGTCATTCTGGAATCCAAATGTCTAATCTCATGTTTGTTAACTGCAGTCTCATGCGGGGAAGGTCGTTGAGAGGCATTGGTATGAGAAAAACAAGCATATATTCCCAGCCTCGAGATGGGAGGTTTGGCACTATCCCTTTTATATTTTCATGTACTTCAGAGTGATATATTTTCAAAATAACATGCTTGGTTTGTTGGTAATTTCGTCCACACAGTAATCACTCAGCATTTTTCTTGCAGATCTATGACCCGACGAAGAAGTGGGAGCGTTACACAATCCATGGAGATTAAAGCTTTACAGCATGACGCATCATAGCCCGAGAGCTGAAGGGTTTCTTCTTTCGATTTATGTAACAACTATGATGACAGTAGTTTTGGGAATGCGGTGTCCAAAGATCATCAGTATTGTTTTCAACAATTCCCTTCCTGAACTGTAAACTCTACCTGTATGCTCGTGAAAATTTTCTTGAAAATAGTCGGCACTAGCTGTGCACCATATTCTTTTCCTGGCGAGTGGCGACTCTTTTGCTTATTCTTGTGACTTTGATGCCCTAGAAATCGGTTTCGTGGAGCAAATCACGCAGAAATGTTGCATTTCCGCTGTGAGGAATAATGTCTGGTTGGATGTTGGACTGTCCACAAATTTTGTGTTCGATCTGGGTATGCTTTTCTGACGTGGATTTATTTCATGATTTTCAGCGTGCGTGATTGGATCAGCTTCAGCTAGACCTCTCTTTCGCACCAACAGTTTAGCCATCCGCTGATTGAATACTTTCTGACAGCTGAGTTGGTTTCATGGCCTAATCCTCTGTTAGTTCAGTAATGACACATCATGACACTACTGCATCCTAAATAGTTACTCAAATGTTAACCTATTGACAAATTTGTGTAGATCTCCAGTGCACCTAACACCCTAACTATTGGAACAGGTGGACACACACAAAAAAAAAAGGTCCATCTGAGTCAATCCATGAGCTCTATTTGAAATCATATCCTGAACTGGATTAAGATGCCCTCTGCTCCATGCAACACACACCTTTCTCCTACTACCACTACACACTGGAGTTGCTCCACAGACTAGGCTTGCACCAAACCCTCTTCTGCCCCCATTAAAACCCTACACATCTCATCAGCAAGCTCCTCACACCATCTCACCATGGCCTCTTCCCTCTCTATGCTTGCGCTGGTACTCCTGCTGCGGCTCTCCGGCGGCGCCGTGGCCGTCTCCTCCAGCTACATCTCAAGGACCACCCAGCAGCAGATCATCGCCACTGCCTCATCGGCGGCATTTGCTGACGCCGATGCCGACGGCCAGAGCAACGCGCAGGGGCTGCCTTTCCTCGCGTCCCCCTCCGGTTCGTTCGCCGCCTACCTCCGTCGCACCACCGTGGGGGACCATGGGGACATCTCTGGTGGCGGTGGGGACGTGTGCTACGTCGAGGTCGTCCAGCAGCAGGGCGGCGGCGGCGGCACAAGCAGCGTGTGGGAGTCGGACTGCACGCCCGTGGGCGGCGCCGACACGTGCGACCTGGCCTTCTCGCCCGTTGGGCTCGAGCTCTTCTCCGGCGGGCACTCGCTCTGGGACACAGCCGTCGACTCCGACCCGGAGATGCTCAGCCTCGACGGCGCCGGCGACCTGAGGATTGTCAGCAGGGATGGCGTCACGGTGTGGAGGACGAGGGACGAGCCGTGGACGGGGCAGAGGTGCGGCGCGCCCTTGCCGGTGTCGTCGTCGGATTCGGCGGGCGATATGCTCTCGCCGCCGTCTGCCACCGGCGGCGCGAAGCTCCTGACACCTCCGATGACGGCGTCGACTCTTGCCAGTCCGTGGGGCTCGGACTTCAGTTTCGGAGACCAAACGGCGCCGCCGTTCGACACAGAGCCGGACCAGATTCTGCCGCCTCCGCCGCCAGCTGACGACGAGGGTTCGACCGACTTGCCTGACCTGCCGCTGCAGCCACCGCCGCCTCCAGCTGACCCGTCGACCTCCTGGCCGGACCTGCCATTGCCTCCACCCCCGGCAGACATGTACCCGATCCCCGAGACGCCGGAGCAGCCTCTGTACTCGTCACCGCCACCAGCTCCTCCGACCGCCTTTGGCCCCCCTCTATACTCGTCACCTCCTCCAGCTCCTCCCACCGCCCTTGTCCCCCCTCAGACGCCAATGCCACCTATTGACACTCCCTCACTAGTGCCATCGCCCGGCGCGAGCATCGCCACGCCACCAATTTCATCGGGCGGCGAAGACGCGCCATTCCCTCCACCGCCTGTCAGCACGCCGCACCCTCACCATCTGCCCCGGGGAGCTTCGCCTCCGGTGGTGCCGGGCGCGGTGGCGCCGATGAGCGGTGGAGGCCATGGCGCGGGAGCGGGGCTCCCGTTCGGGCAGGGGCAAGGGCAAGGGGTGTTCGGTCAGCAGCAGAACCAGCTGTTGAACGGCGGGGGACACCCGATGGAGGACAGCGCTGCCGGCAGGGAACACGGCAAATCGGCCGTCAGCTTGGCTTTTATTTGTTTGATGATGGCTCTGGCTTTTGGATTTTAGCTTTTTTATATGTCCATTTGGTGCGTTGTATCTTCCCAAACTCGTGTAATTTTGTTTCCTGGGTTGTGACATGTGCTTGTTGCTAAATTAAAACTAGAGGTCTGTAGTCAGGTTGCATGGTTTATTCATGTTATATATACAAAATTATGTTTTTATGGTTCATAAATAGGCAACAGGTGGTCGTGTTTTTTCTTAACAATGATTTCTTGTTCATTACATCTCGCGCAGTAAAACTAGGGGGGTCGGAGTCCCCGAAAAGTAGAATAATTCAAATCATAAGCATGCCTAGCTAGATTGCGCGCCACCACATTAGTTCCCGACGGGAAATGCAATACCACCCCATTGGACCCCTGTACTATCTATACTCCATCTAAACCTAGAGATTTGTGCCAACAACTTCATTGAACACCCCTTCCCCATATGTCCATGTAGTTTGCAAAGCAGCCCTTAGATTTCCATGTTTAGACGTTTCGGCTGTTTTTCCACTCATTTGTTTGGCAGAAGTTTTAAAAAAAAACCTAGAGTTTGAATTGAATTTTCTCACACAATATTTTATACATGCTGAAATTCATATAAATTTCATACAGAAATATTCAACATTTCTATACATGTTGAAATATTCCCACAAATTTATAATCAATAAAAATTATACAATATTGTCATAGAAGAACTTTCACAGAAATATTCAGCAAGATTCAAGATTCATTCAGTTTTGAGTCTCAGGCCATCACATATTTTTTTCGAGAATATTTATAGAAGTATATAAGATTCATACATGTATCAAAGTTTCATAAATGATTAGTAAAAAGAACAAACCGAATAAAAGTTCAAACTTGCGGATGAACTAATCCATACGAATCACACATGATTCATACTAGATTGAGAGAAGATATACAGAAGAACAAATCCATACATGTTTCACACAAAAGATCTATACATGATTCATACATAATCCATTCAAAAGTCAATATAAAATGTTTCATAGAAGAAACACATGAACTCAGATGCAATCAAAAAGTTCATGACAATGAAAAGAAGGAAACTACACTAGATCTTGTAAGAATCTTAGAAGATCACAAAAACTTGAAATAATACAAGAAAAGAGACAATAAGTAATAGTGCAATGTAACTTAATAAATCTTTCACAATGTACAACTATCCATACAAGATCCAATCCGGACATTAAAAAATTAAACACGTTTCATAAAAATTCAAACAGATAACGATGCTTCCCATGATTATATGCTATATGAAGATCATTATAAAAAATATTATATGCTATGAAGAAAAATGAATCAGTTTCACAATCTATCATGAGAAAATACATTGGATTGATGCCGATTATAATCATAGATTCAAAAAAATATGTACAGAAAACCATGCTTTCATCCAAAATATAGCGTAACCATACAAAGAATATAGAAGAAAAACTAGAAAAAAAAGAACTAAAAGAGGTAGGTTGGATCTGGCGGTGCAGTGGTGCATGGATATGGAAGCCGACCGAGTTTCAGTGCCTCGTGCCACCGATGGGAGCCTAGATCCGTGGCTTCGTTAGCATGACAGGTCGGGGAAGGTGGTCTGCTGAAAAAACTCAGCGAGGCGTTGCTATGGACGGTCTCTTCCTGACCTCCGTGGCGGAGATGGAGGAGGAGGCACATCGGGCATCCATGCCCTGGCCTAGCCGGAGAGCACGGATCCGGGGACACCATGCCCAGATTCGGTGGTCGAGGATGGATGGCTTGCAGGAGTAGGTCGACGGGGGTGGTGCCTCTCTTTCCCTCCGGCCTAGGCATGTGAGTGCTGCCACACGGCCAGACGAAGCGCAGGAAGAGACGGACCTGGGTGCCTCGGGACCTGGGGGAGCAGCTCCTTGACCGAGTCGACGAGCTGGCGGTAAAGGGAAGAAAGGGGGTGAGGTGGCGGCCCGTCCAAGCCCTCCACGGATGTCGGTGGCGGGGTCCGGACGTGTGGCCTCCCTACACAGATCTGGGGTCAGAAGAGACGTGGGAACTTGTCACAAACCAGTTTTTGGACCACTTGTAATATAGCTAAGGAAGGAAAATTGTGAGCCAACAAAAACTTTTGTAATATATTTGTGTGAACCAACATATGTATGTGACCATGAGTATCTATGCAATGCAAGAATTTTTTTCTTCTAAAACAAATATGAATATTTCTCTGATGATCACTTGTGTGTTCTATGATGTTTTCCATGTGATGTTTTGATGAATATTTGTCCTAAGTATTATATCAAGGTTGTTTTCAAATTAACAATATTATTTGGCTTTGTTTGAATCAAGAAAACAAAATGGAAATAGAAAATTTGGATGTTTTCCTTTGATGTTTCTATTAGTGTTTATCCCCGAAAAACTAGCCAAGTATCAATTTCTAGCACTTGTTTTCAATATATTAGGGTATCTAATTTTATGTTTTCTTGGCATAAAATTGTTATATGATACGTGGAATACAAATCTATAATCTTGGTTTTATTTGTGGAGTTTGAAAACAAACAATTTCATGCTTGTTTTTGTGGAGAGAAGATAAGACAGAAAAACAGATATTTTGGAAAACAGAGAAAAAACAGAAACTTGACCTTTTTCCACCTTGTTTTCAAAACCTTCCACAATTTCAAAATTGTTTTTAAAGGATGTTTCTTAAAGTTCAAATCATGTATAACATTTTCCAAGTTAGAATTCAAAAATTGGAATTTATTTTCTAACTTAATCATGAGTGAACTTTGCTAAGCCCTTTTCTGAATTTTCTGAACTTGTTAGTTTTACAGAAAAGGGAGTGGATGTTTTTTTTTGTGCAATTAGGGTAGTGAGACCTTGCCTAACCCGTAGACCTATGTTTCTACTCTACTTTCCATGCCTTGGATCCTTTTTAGATCAACAAGAGAGGGAGAGAGAGGCAATCGGGGGGGGGGGGGGGGGGGGAGGGGGACAGCCGCGGGCACACAGTGCACGCGCACCGTGGCCACGCCGCGCCGCTGCCGTGCCTCTCCTCGTTGCCGTGGAGCAGTGCCACGCCCCCTAGCACCGTAGCCGCCCGTTGCACCTCGCGCACGCCCGGAGAGCACGCATGTGTGCCAACCGCGACATGCCCGAGAGCGTGCCCACGACCCCGACCACCGCGCCACGGGTATAAAGCCCCACACACCCCACTGCCTCGCCACACCACTCTCCACCCTCACCGCACTCACCCCAGACCGCTAGCTCGACCCCGCTTGCTCCCAGTGAGCGTCACGGGGGAGAAACGCGTCGCCGGCCACCGAGAACGCCAGACAAGGTGGTGCTTTCCTCCAGCCATTCCTCCACCCCTTTTCCCCGTAGTCGTACTCCCCGTACTCACTAGACCCTCCCTTACCACTCCCCCTTGCCAATCGTTTGCAGGAAACGCGTCGTCGTCGTCGGAGCCGCGGCGGCCATGCTGCACCGCACCGCCGATTGGAGCCGCCTCGATTACCGCCGACTGCTCGCCTCCACTGCCCTGAGCACCTATGACGTCCTCGACCGCGCGCCATTGTCTAGAACCGCCCCTAGGTGAGCAATCGACCGTCGCCATCACGTTGCCGTGCGCCGGTGAGAGAGAGAGGAGAGGAGGGAGATGAACCAGGGCCGTCGATCGCGGGATCGACGGATCTCTTTGAACCGTGCCGTTGCCGCATAGCACGAGCACGCACGCATGCTAGCGGGCCGCTTTCCACGCTAGTTGGGCCGCGCTAGTCCAGATCTGGCCCGTGCCCTGAGTTTTTATTCCTTTTTAGAAATAAACAGAAACTTGAGCCCTAGCTTTTGGCGTAGGAAAAATAGAAAGAAAGGGATTTTTCCCAAACCAAAAATCATTCCTGTAGTTTAACATTTTCTTAACCACATCCAAGTGGTAGATCTACTTTTTGTGGATCATTTTTGCAGTAGTAATTAATTTGGCAGAGACTGCATGTTAAACCATTTTGAGTATAACTTTACAAATATGAATCCAAATCTTGCAAACTATTTTTTTTTTGAGTATCCCTTGAAGATATCTATCAGTAGCACTTGTCATGGAACCAGGGAGAGCTTTCTAGAGAATATGCCATGCATTTTGGTAAATGTGTAGTGGGCATTTCTAGAATTTTTGTAGGTTTCTTAATGATGATTTTTTATGTGGATCCAATTGGATTAGTTTGTGTATGATCATATATACCTAATACTAGCTTGGTGAAATTTTTAGAGCTCTAGAATAATTATGGCATAACTATTTTTTAGCTCTTTTCTGTTTTATATTAAATCTTGTGTAAATAGTTTTAATTAAATGTTTGTGTTTTAGAATCTTGTTTCCTAATATATATTATAATGTTGTTTTCTTACATTAATAGCATTTTAGAAATTTTGGCATGTTTGGAAACCAATAGAAATAAGGAACAGCATAGTGTTGTTTTTAGTATTTTTATTAAATAGAAATGAGAGCAAAGTATTGTTAGGCTTAGTAACTAGATTTTTGTTGTTGATATGATGAGTCCAGTACCATTTTGGTAATGATTTTATGATGTTATCACCTATGTTAGTTTGCACTTTAATTTATAGGAAAGTATGAGTAGCATTGCTTGATTAATTGCACTCTATTGTTTTCACTAGTATGAGTATTTTTGTGATGATTGTTTAGTCGAGTATTATATTTTCACAAGTGTAACCATAGGCATTGATTGTGTATTTCTTGCTGTATGTATTACTTATTACCATTCTTTTCCTTAGTTGGTTATAATTGTGTGTCTTTCATTTCATTTTACGACGTTAGAAAACGAGGAGGAAGTGATTGGAGAAGACGGGTATTTTGACTCTTGCTATTTCCAAGAGAAAGACTTGAACTCATAGCAAAGCAAGCCATCCTAAAGATTTCTGTTGTTACACTTATCATTATCTATCATGCATTTTTACTTCTGAAGTTTTACAAAAATATGGTTAACAAAACTATTTTTGTTGTGTCTATTATTACTACTAATATTGTAATTATCTATCATATTGCCAATAGTCAAACTTGGTGTTACCAAACCCTTATCCACCATATGGTATATAAATACCACCAGCATTAATAATCTTGAAGTCCCTAAGTGGACACTCTAAAATGTGTTTTTGTAAACAAATGCTTCATGAAAAACCCTTGGTGGAAAGGGGGGATCTTGTTCACCGGAGGAGGCAAAGAGGATAGTTTTCGAAATGATATACAAAATACACATAACCTAGTCTTCGCTGGAGAACCAAGACGTACTGCCACTCTACCTCAACACGGGAAAGAGTCCTATCTAGAAACCTTTTCTTGTTAGTGTGTGTTCTATCCCAAATTCTATAGGGAATGTGATTCTCTGAACCGAAGTGTCACCAGGAGGGAGACACGGGACATATAAAGTGTGGGATTAATTTTCCCTCCGGATGTAACAGTTGGGTCTCCTGTTATGGCTGTGTGCGACACGGTGCCGGTGAGAATAAACCCAGTTGAAGGGATAGTCATATACTAGCTTGACCATAGTGGAAAGTTATGATCATTTATCTGATGTTCGCATACTACTGTGAACAATCCATGGGTGATTCATGGCAGATGATTTGGATCTTGTGGATTGTGTACACCTCTGCAGAGTAAATCTAGTCAGAATAGCCGAGTCCTCGGATATGGACAGTTGAATGACCATGTAGCTAGTATTGTGTCATTGTTTTTGAAGAGGGTATTTTTGAAAAAGGAATTGTACCTATGAGGTACTGGAAAGGTGAACTTTGTACCTGCGAGGTACGGATGAAGAAAAACTGAGAGTTATTTTACAAGAATTTTTGTAAAGAAAAACTTCCTTTTATAAACAAAGTTTTATAAAACCTCTTGGACATGAAATATTTACAAGAGAAAGAAAACTATATTATTTTCTTTTGAAGTATCTTCTTCAACAATAATATAGAGATGTAAAATCAACCATGATGTATCTTTCGTCCATCATGGGTAGTGAACCCTACGTATAGCCTACCCATTCCACCATATAAGCATACTTGCATTATGTAAGCTACTTACAGGATGTCTTGCAGAGCACATTAAAATGTACTCATATTGGTTTCATCCTTAGCTATTTACTTGGCCAGACTATGAGGAGCAGCCGCAAAAGTAGTATTTTGAGGAGGAGTACTACGTTGACGACTATGCGAACTAGACCCGACTCCTAGTCAGCAGGCTGTAGGTTAAGGCGTGACTCGGGCTCTACTACGTTGTGTTTTGTTATCTTCTGCTGTGTGTGTGTCATTTGCCTGCCCTGCGTGGCAGTTGTTTAAGACTTGGTCATGTGACCATTTATTGTAAGACTCTATTATTCGTGTAATGGATATTGTTATCTGTGTACCAACTACATATGTTGTTCACGACTGAATTCCTGGGATTGTGAATGGATGCATATGAGGGGCTTTGGACCACTGGTTTGGGGCCTCTACAAAGTTGGTATCAGAGCCATCCTGACCTTAGGATCCCTTACTTAGCATGGACATTAGCTAGTAGTCCAAAAATCTATCTTATAAAACTAAGTTACTGATATGCCTAAGTGCCAAAATATTCTATATCCCCATCCTCTCTGTGTTACAAAATTCTACTTACATTAAGTTACATCTTCCTTAATCTAAAACTTTGCACACCATGATCTAACTTAAACTATACTTAAAATTTTGTGTAGATGGATGTTACCTTCACTGAGGCTTGTCAGTTGGGACTGTCTCGGGACGTGTCCTTTCTCTTCGAGCAAAGGTTTGTCGAGATGACTGAGCTACTTGATCGCCCAATTCCTGAGCTGAGAGGAGGGCTGGTCATAGGTGCACCAGTCAAGGGAGATTAGTTTGTGGAGTGTACCATCCGTCCATCTTTGACTGCACCGTTTGCTGAGGTCTTTGTCTTCACCACCATCAAGCGTTCCTGGCACGAAGGAGCTGTTCGTATGATTTAGGAGGCGATTGCATGCCTAGCGTACCTGAGGGACTTCTTGTTCCTTGGTCCCCGGTTTGAGTTGCTTGGGAGACGCGACGAGACAGGACTACCACTTCCTATGCCTCGGGATTTTGACAGCATGGGTCCTCACCTGGAGGACATGGAGATTCTGTTGCACCGCATCCATCATAGACTGGATTATTTGAAGATTATGCACCATACCACAACTTGAGAGTACCGCACCCTGACATCGGCTATGGGAAAGCTGACAGTTGAGCACGAAACTGTGACTGCGAGGAACTGCACCTTGGCGGGACAGTTACAGACCACTCGTTTGGGCCGTGACCGTCTCAACAAGAAGGTAGAAGCGATGTAGGAAGCTAACGCTATTCTGCGTGGTAGGCCGAACACTGCGGGAGAGGATCTAGCCACTAGAGACTCTACTCTTGAGGAGTTGGAGTAGGAGATCACCGAGCTCCGCAGGGAGAATGAGGACCTCCTTATTGACGACGACGTCCTCTAAGAAGTTGATGGGATGGACATGAGTGACCAGAGTGAGCAGGAGGATGACGACCTACTTGAGGACGAGGAGGATCCTGAGCAGATCCTTTTCGATGGAGACAGTGACCAGGACTGTTGCCCAGAAGTTAATCAGAACAACATAATTTTTCCATGAAGTCGCCATCTTTATTTTCTACTAAGTAACAACTATCAGTTTCTTTATTACTAATTACCAGTTTTTCTTAAAGGTTTTACCATCTTTTTAATTATTAAAACTATCTAGCTACTGAGTTGTTGTTATAAGAACTACCATATTTCTTGCGAATAGTTATTATTTCCTTGTGACATACTCCCTCCGTTCGGAATTAGATGACTTGTGTTTGTCTAATTAGAGATGTATCTAGCCATCTTTTAGTATATAGAGACATCCCTATTTGGACAAACACAAGTCATCTAAATCCGAACGGAGGGAGTAGCTATCAAGTTTTCCTAAAAAACACTTACCATATTGAAGCAAGTTTCTGCCATTATTCAACTAGAAGATTTTTATAACCACTTACCATATTATTATACAACGTAGTTATCACCATTCTTGTTCTTGATATTTTTAAGTAGAATTTTCCCTGTACCCTGCTGACGACGGTGCCGGTAAGCTACGTCCATGGCACGCATGGTGGGTCGCTTGTAGGCAAAACATCTGAGCTCGAGCGGGTGCTGGCGTGAGAGCTATTGGTTTACCTAGAAGAAATTAAAATTTTCCATCCTACATAGCTCACAAGATCTACTATCAGGTATAGTTAAGTTAGATCTGGTGCCGTTGCCGAGGATTTCAAGCTTTTCAGCTAGGTGAGTTACACATTTCTACTTGTTTTGTTTTGTTTCGTTTTGTTTTGTTCTTGCTTATTTACTTTTGGTTTATTCTTGTTTTGATTTTTTTTCTTTTGTCTTTATAAAAAATACACAAAGAATTAGTTTCTCATACTCCCTCCGTCTTTGTACACAAGGCCACTATCTCAATTCCTAGATACCAAGAAAACAAAGCAAACTATTAAATACAACGATTAACGGTGTGGAAAATCTCTTGTGCTGTGTGCTAATTAAATGTGTTGCATGTGAGGTCTTTTTCTCTATGGTTGCATGAAACATTCACATTAATGAGCACCATTTTACGAGGCAAACTTTAATAAATTCTTCTCAAGAGAAGAAAGTGGCCTTGTATAGATACAAATCGTATTTTTTGATAGTGACATTGTATATAAAAACGGAGGGAGTATTTAGTTTTTTCCTGTTTGATTGTGCATCTGATATCTGTGTGTGCCGCAAAAGCATGTGCTCTCTCTAACACGATTTAGATAGACGACCAGATGGGTATGAGAACAATGATTTTTGAAACTAATTATCTTAACCTGAAGGAGGCCATGACTACAATGGATTATTCCTCTTCCACCATTGGCATTATGATTGAAGATATGAAGCTCGGAATAAGTACAAATTCCATAGGAAAAAATTGTGTATGTTTCGAGAATGTGTAACAAGCTGACTCATGATTTAGGCGTGTTGGGTGTACGTGGGGTTCATGGAGGCCGTGTTATATGGACGAGGACTTCTGTTGTTGTAACCCATGCGATGACCGGCGATTATGCTGTGTCTTAAAGTGTTCCATGTAAAAAAAAAATCGCCCATAGGATCATGCAAGAACACACGAAATACATTGTTCAGCAAAACACAAAATAAAAAAGAAAACGTACATGACCAGAAGTAGGACCACGTTCGTAGCACGAAAACTAAATAACAGGCTAAACAGAAAGTTTGCTTCTACTACTTGAAACTCCAAAGTTTTCTGCACCCTCAAGAGGGGGACAGAAAAGCCAAACCAGAAAGGGGAAAATTTTGAAAGGATGATCAAGAGTTGAGGTCAGACTGTTCCATGTCCCTCACAACGTCACCTTCTTCATAGGAAGTGAAGAGACCGCGTCATCGCTTAAGGTCGATGCAGATTTATTATATGTGAGGGGGTGTTCAACACACGGCTTTTGACTCAGCCATTCTCCGGTTGTATGAGGCTATTTAGGAGCGATGAAACTTGGGAAGAGAAGCAATCCATTTCCTCCTGCATTTGGTCCTTGGAGTCTGAAGATGATTTTCCACATCCTTAGAGAGTTGAGAATAACCTCCAAACCTAGTGAACATTAATCCATGGTTGATGTTTAAATATAAGATCATTTTTTAATTTCCAAATACACTGGAGAGCAGCAAAAAAAAGTTGAACTGAGAATTGCATATCTTTTTAGCTACCCAAAATTTAGAAATCAACAAATATTCCTTTCCCACAAGAATTTTGAATAAGGCATAAATAAAGAGCTGGATTTTTTAGCTACAATGCAATGAAATAATAGATGCTCGATAAATTCTTCTTTAGAGAAGGAAAATGTTCATGTTAGTTTGTGTTCCTGTTTTATAAGTTGCATTTTCTCTACTCCTTAGTTTATCATGAAATAGAAGTCAGAGGAAGATGTGAACACGAGGAGGAATTTGCAAGCCCCAAATACCGGGAATAAAAAATGGTTGCACTCCCCCAAAGTTAATTATAACATACAAAAATAGGTGGAAAGAATCTGCTTGTTTTGGTATTGCCAAATCAACACATTTTCATGAGATGATACTAGTAGGAACCCCCTCCAGTTCATGCCATTTGTTTTCTAAGAATGGGGAACATTTCTTCTAAAATTGAACATCATCTTGTTGTCTATCCATACTTGTTTGATAGTTCTATTGTGTTCATTACATAAATCATAGACATCAAATAATTGGAAAACTATGGCGGAGTTACCAAACCAGGTGTCCTCCCAAAATATATTTTTCTCACGATTTCCAACTTTCCACCTATATAGCCAAACTCGATACTTCTTACCGCCCAAATTACCCCTTTCAAATAGTTGGAAAGCTCCAAGGGTTTTACTGTAGGAGATATTTGGGTCTGTGGTATTGTATTAGGCATCTACCATAGTTTTCCACAGTTTACCATCATAGGCTATGTATCTTTCGATCCATGAACTTGAGTAGGCAAAGATTGACATTTGCTAAATCTAGAATACCCATCCCCCAAATTCATTCTTTCTACAGATAAGCTTCCGGTCAGCTAAATGGAGGTTCTATGTCCCTTAAAAAATCCCAAAAAATGGAGTTTCTATGCTCAAGCTTCTATGGTCTGTGGTTTTCCGCCTGACTATTAATTAATTCAAGAAACCATTTGGAAATTTAAGAAGGGACAAGAGGTATACTGGTATACTAGCTAATTAACCCTTGATTAAGGTCAAGACCAGCAACATAAAAGAGGACTATGTCTCTCCAGCAGAAATTCTTTTAAGGCTATTTCCTATGATAGGTTGGATGTCTTCTCTCTTCATTTTTTCATAATGTAGAGGGGTACCTAAGTATTTAATGGGGAATTTTCCAACATCATATCCCAAAATATCAGTGAAAATAGGCATGTCTTGAAATTACAGTCTTACTGGAATTAATTCATGTTTTTTCATAGTTTATTCTTATTTCAGAGACTTTCTCAAGATAGACCAGGACCAACTTGACTTTAGTGGCTAAGATATGATCTTTTTCGAGAGAGAAGTATGGTGTCATCTGCAATTTGAGCAGAGCCCCCTAATAGGCATGCGCTAAATGTTTTAATGAGCATTTTGGTGAAGACATCTACAAAAAAGATTAAAAGAAGATAACACGAAGGGTTTTCTTGTCAAAGCCCCTTGCCGGTCTAAAGAAATGACCAATTACAATATTCATATTTACCCATTCAGATCCATTATAAATAACGGTTTTGACCGACACAATGTACACTAGAATGCATTGTTTCATGAGCAGCAACCACACTCACTAAAAATAAACATACCTTTAAGAAAAACATATTGGTTCAAATAGGTGAGTTTTCCCATAAAAAGGACAACCCCGTTTTTGCAAATCTTTTGAAAGAATTGTTAAGCTAATTGGCCTATTTTTTTGTTCATAATGTTAGTTTCAGGATTGGCAACGTTAAGTCCAAACATGTCAAAAATGCCATTATAGAAGTCTCTAAGCATGGTCATTAAGTCCTTTTTGAAAATTTCACATAAATGTTGATAAAAAAAAAGGAAAGGTATGGCCCATCAGGTCTAGGAGCTCCATGGGAGTATGAACCAAATACAAGCATTTTAATTTCTTCTTCAGTTGAAGGTTATACTAATAATTGATTTTTTTATGGAGTAATTTTTTCAAGAGGAGATAAGAAATCATCCTAGAGAAAAACTCCATAGTGCTCTTCCTTTCTAAAGAGTAATTGATAGAAATTTGTGGCAAAGTCTAGCATTTATTTCTCATCTATGATAAGCACACCAGGTCCATCCAGAGAATGCACATGCAACTTTCTCCTCCTTTGGTTATCATGAAAATATGAAGTGGTTCTATCTCCTTTTCCAATATTCCTCTCTCGTGATCTCTATTTGGCTTTGACTTTTCAGTCTAATTAGTTTCTCATGGGAAAGCTTCTCAGATTTAGTTTTGCTATCTAATGCATCATATTCTTTCATTAATAATTATTAAAAACAATTTAAGCTCATATTCAATATTTTTACTCTAGACTTTAGTACACCTCCTAACTTTTTGTTGCCAAATATCAATAGACTTTCCGCACAGGAAATGACTAGTCTTCAGCAGCAAGCTCTTTAAAATCATTTCTCATAAGTCGCCACTTTTTAAATCTATATAGAGCAGGTTTTGGAGGGACAACACAATCACATTACCTCAGAATTGGTTGTGATCACTCCCAAACCTGGGGAAAAGCTCTAACAATAGCAAGTTGGAAGATCTGATCGAATTCTACATTGCACAAAACTCTGTCAACGTTGGACATGATGAGATTTTTCTCGTTCTGCCCCATGTGTATTTTCTATTATTCCTCTTAACTTATAAGAGGCTCCAAATTTTAGTCGGGGCATTAAACTTATCACTCCGCTTATGATTAATGCCTCCAGTGCTCTTATAACTTTGCAATCTAAGACTGGACATACTGAGAGTAACATAGATGCCACACATGCGAAAAAATTATATGGTGTGCAACTAATAAAGATAGATGCAAATGGAGCAACATAGCTAGTTACTATCAGATCATACTTACCAATCAAAACGAGTCTACAAAGACATAAATGAATAACACCATCTTACCATATATATGACACTATCCACTATGAAAGTAGTAACATAGATCAGTAACATGTGTATAGTACTGCTATAAGTTACTCCGCCTAAGTAAAAGTCACCACCAATAATAGTATGAGCAGAAAAAATAAAAAGTTCATGAAGCTTAGAAATAGATGTTTCTTTTTTTTCCCATTAGAGCATCTCCAATAGACGCGTTAAAGCGGGCGCACAAACCGTTGCTTTTTGCGCACCATGGGGCATTTCGCAGGCTCCAGCAGATGCGCCAAAATGCTACACGCGGGAAAAATCTCCCTTTGCAGAAGCGGCACTGGCGCGTCCTATATAGGGTGCCGCTTTCCCTCCACTCACTACGAATCTTCCCCTTCGCTTCCCCACGCGCTCCGACACCGCAATGCAACCGCACCAGCGCAACGCTACCGTCTACTTCGGCGTCCGCGCCAGACCCGCGGGTACCTTCTACACCGATATCCGCTGCGACGAGCGGATTTCCCTCGGTACCTTTGGTACTGCGCACGAGGCCGCGCGTGCCTACGACGAGGTGGCGTGGCGGCTCGGCCGCCCTAGCGTGCAGATGAACTTCGTGCCGCCGCCGTACCTAGACACATTGGAGGTTCGGCGCGCGCACGGCGAGAGCCAGACACGCCTCCTCGTCGCGGACGGGCGCCGGATGCGCCACCTGGGCCCTGAGAGGAGGGCCGGGCGGAGCTCAACGGCATCACCACCTGGAACAATAACAATACATATAGGACGATCTCTAGAGCGAGGAATCGTCCTCCAAAGACGACGAGTAGCCATTTTTAGTTTATTTTCAATAAATTTTAGTTGCATCGTCACAATTTCAATAAAATTTAAGTTTTAAATTTAAATTTAATTTTTTTGTCGGCGCGCCGGGCGATGCGGTGCAATTTTGCGCATCTGGTGAAGGTCACCAAAATTCCTGTCGCCCGCGCGGCACTGCAAAGTCGCTATTTTAGCATCGGAAATGCGTTGTAGCACGCGGGGTTTCCAAAGCCCCACTAAAGATGCTCTTAAGAAAACCATATAGATAGAGAAAACTGATAATAGTGTCATTAATCTTCAATTTTACAATTGGAAAACGCTGGAAACATCCGGGGGGATCGCGTCTCTTCCAGCCTCCTGTTCCTACGCGCGATGTGTGTCCGTAGTCCTGGAAGAAAACAACAATGCTACACCTACGTAAATTTTTTACGGGAAAAGGCTAGGGGCTGATGTGGCACTCACGATCCACTCACGGGAAAATCGAAGGAAGTGGGCAGAAAAAAAAACCGCGCGATTCACGCGTCTCCCAGTCTTGCTCGCAACAGAAACCACTCAATCCCCATCCATTCTTGCTCGGGCAGTCAGCCTACAGGCGGACGGCTGGTTGAACAGATCGGCGGCGGGGAAGTCAAGATGTGTACTGATGGGGTAATGCGGCGATGTCCTCCGAGCTGTGGCGCGGCGAGGCAAGCTCCCCGGTGATTTTGTTCCGAGACGCGGCCACGGGGTCGGAGGCCGCCGGTGAGGCGGCAGCGGTGCTCATGGCCGGCCTGGTCTCCAAGGATGCCAAAAACATCTCGACTGCTTCACGACCAGAGCTCCAGCCTCCAGTTCAGCAAGGAAATTCAGGCCAAGAAAAGTGTTCTGCCAGGATTTCAAGCAGGCAGGAGCTGAGTTGCTTCACGGGTTGCAGTTTGACACACATACTGATATTGCCATGGTGTCCAGAGAAATTTTAAGTTATGCAGATGCTTTTCATCAGAGTACATAGCGAACATATCTTATTCTTAGGAGCATTTGAGAGGAAACATATTGTCATGAGTAGTACAGAAATTGTGTAGGCATTGTGCTGTCTTAGATGCTCGGTCCTGTAGTTGTATGCTCTGTACACTCTTCATGCTATACATGTACTTGTCACTATCGATATATATAAGAATCATCGGCTCTTCAATTATATACAGATTGTTACTTGTTCTGATCATGAATCATGAATATAACATGTGATGAAAAATTAATTTCAGTTGTGGTTTGCGAAACTGATGTTGACAAATTCAGAATGCCCACAAAGGAATGCGAAAAAACCAGTTAAGTGTTATGTACTGATAGTAGACAAGAAACAATCTCTAAACTTCCAGCATTGACATGTGTTCAAACTAATGATGAAGCTATCTAAACAAAGATGCAAGTATTCTATTCTCCGATCAAATACTACAGTGCATACCACTTATTACATTAAATTTTCAAGTGCAAAACAAAAGGCTGCATCCACTAGCTCTGATTAAACCTGCTGTTCCACGTTCCAGATTCATCAAATTGCATATGTGTAGAACTTGACACTCCAGACGAGCTTTGTTGAACTTCAAACAGCAAGCTTGTATAATTTCCAAGAATTGGTGGCATAACCATTGTAGATGTACCTCCTGGATGTACTGGAGCCGTCATCATTGGATTTATGTTTCCAGTAGGAATGCCCAAGTCAGACGAGTCCTGTTCCAAAAAAGGCATGGTATGACTTGAATGTTGAAGTAACTATATGAGAAATCAAGAGATATGAAAGAAATATACCGGCATTACTCCATATGGTATTGTAGTGGTTATTGTTGGATTTATGACAGCAGTACCAATGCCGAAGTCAAATGGTTCCTGCTCCACATGAATGCACAGAATGAGATGGATGTTAAAATAATTTTATTCCAAATGAATAGATGAGAAACAAAGATACCTGGATTGTGCTACTACCCATTTGGTGATCCAAATGAGCTGGATGTTGAACCTGTTCCAAAAGGAATAATACACGCTAATTAAGATTCATACAAGAAAGAATAGGATTGTTGAAAACTTGAGAAAAAAATTCTCACGTCATGATGTTGTGGATTGTCATCCTCTGGCGATTTCCTTTTTGTATTGGATCCTTTTCTCGAAATTGTGGAGCGAACCTAAAATACAACAATTAACATTGCTGAAATTAATACTTTTGAACAACACGTTATAATACGCAGAAATACCTTTTGGAAAGCTTTCTTCTTCTCCTCTTGTGCAGCTTTCTTCTTCTCCTTTTGTTCATCTTTCTTCTTCTTTTCTTTTGCTTGATGAATCATCTTATCAACCTTTGATTCTTTTCTCAAAGAAGGAGGACGTCCAGCACATCTAACAGCTATTGGGCTCAATATAGTTTTATGTGTGGTGTTCTCACTGGAAGGTGCACCTTCCTCTATAACAAGATGTTCATCGTTATTATCAGAACTTGACATACTCGAATACTTAATTTTCAGGGCACGTAGCTCTTCAATCAACTCATTGCACGAATCATCTGACATGGCGCCTAGCTCTGCAACTGGATGGAAGGAGCTACACAACAGATCAAACCGTTTTGCAACAGGAGTGTCTTCCATGCCGCCATATGTACACCTTATGAAGTTATGCTTTATTTTCACATTTTTTGTCCAACGATCAAGGATGTATTGTTTAGGAACCTCCTTTATTTTCTTGTGCGTGAGCACACTTAACACATGCCTACAGAGAATACCTCTGAATTCAAACCGGCGACATGAACACTTAACTTCGAACTCTTCATCATTAAAATATACATGATACACAATATCTTTTCTCCATTCAGTTTCCGCATTAATCAACACATCCTCAGTTATTTCATACATTTCTATTGCCCCTTGTTTCTGTATGAAATTCCGATCACAGTACATCTTGTGTGTTAGCTCTTCTTGAAATTCTTTGAATTTTGAATTCGTATAGGATAACTGAAATTGCTTCTCAATGTCAAAGTGTGTGACACAAGGTATTGTTGAGTTGAAAGAATTAAAATCAGCAAGCTTCTCCTTCTCAACTTTGTCACGAAGAGCATTCTCGCATTGGCCAACAAAATGCTTCAATGTAGTTTTTGCATTGACATAACCATCAAAGAAGGCATTCATACTCTCGCTGCGTTGTGTAGTAGACATACCCGCCCAAAATGCGTCTTTCACAAATGCTGGAACCCAACGGTGTCGATGGTCATAAAGCCCTTTGAGCCATTCATTATCACCAATACTATATCTCTGGACCATACGCATCCAAGAAATCTCAAACTCCGTAACTGTTAATGAATCATAAACTGCATTACCAATAGCAACCTTGATGTAATCATAGTCCTCGTATCCACCTAACTTCTCGGGTATCTTTTTCATTATATGCCACAAACACCATCTATATCGGGAATCTGAAAACACTATCTCCACCGCATTCTGAATTGCTTTTGCTTGATCGGTGATAATGGCTTTTGGTTGACGATTTGACATACATGTAAGCCATGCTTGAAATAACCAAACAAATGTTGGAGTATCTTCATTTGATAATAAAGCACATCCTAGCAAAACCGATTGGCCATGATGATTCACTCCGACAAATAAAGCAAAAGGCATATCATATTTGTTCATCAAATATGTTGTGTCAAAAGTTATAACATCATTAAAAGAGTCATAAACTGCCCTGCTTCTTGCATCAGCCCAAAAAACATTCCTTAGTCGAGATTCATCATCAAGATCCATAACACTGAAAAAGTTTGGATTGTCGGATTGCATTTTCACAAAATAGTCACGAACAGCTTCAGCATCACCACTTCCAAGTTTCAACCTTCTTTCTTTCTCTAGAAAATTGCGGCAATCTTTCTCACCAAAAGTGAGGTTCTCATGGCCATCGGCTCCCACAACAAAAGAATTGAAGTTCTTGTTTACTCGTATTCCAGCGCGGTCATTCAATAAAAGCCTCCGCTTAACATGAAAGTCCATCCTTTTGTTGCATCTAAATAACCGAGATTTGAGTGGACTTAATGTATGATTGTGATCCAAAATGACCTTTGAAACTTGAAACTTTCCACAAGGACGGCGAGTAACATTAATTTTTGCTTTGCACCCTAACCCGGCTGATGGATTCGGCTTCAACAAATTTTTTGAGTTGGACTGAGTCTTACCATAGCGAGAACAAGAGAGTGTGAGGTACTTCAGTTGTCCATCATCGCCAGCATGTGAACTTCTTCTAGTGACACCAAATCCTTTGGATTTAGCATATTCTTGGTAGTATTCTCGCACTTCTTGCTCACTATCAAAGGCCATGCCCAACTCAGGATTTTGAAGTAAAGCCTCCGCTTCAGCTTTACCGTGTCCTTTCTCAAGTTCCACATTGTCTTCATTCTGTTGCTGGAAGCCATCGTCGCTTGAAATAGACATGTCACTTGAATAATGAACACTAGTGCTTTGATTGTCCATCCCTACAAATCATCACATTAGACATTATTTGTGAAATTAAGTGAGTATTAATAAAATCATACGTTGATAAGTCATCTCAAAATTCTGTCTTTGATTTTAGTGAACCAGGAACGGACACAAGACTAACTTACAGCATGGGCAAAACCTTCGGTCCAAAGGTTTAACATGCTAATTTTTTTATTAAAAGCCCATCTAATTACACCGTGCCGGCGGCCGGAAGTCCGGGCAGCCGGCGGCAACTGGGGCCTTTGTTCCTCACGTAGGGTAGAATAATCATGGAACTTATAAGGATATGCTACGTTGATCAAGAAACAAATAAAGATGAGAATGAAAGAAAGATATATGTACTAGGTTTACAAGCTGATTGTGAGAACGGAGCTAGTAGTTTTTACCTCCAGATCAAACTATATGTCGAGGTACAATGAACTGTCGCGAAGTATCGGACAAGCCGTACTGATACAGATCGCCGGCGCCAGACTAAACACTCACGAAGACAAGCCGGACTGTACAGACCGCCGGTGCCGCCTGGCGTCCTTCCAAGAGCCTCGTCGATCGATCACGTACGGAGAAAGCAGATCGATTGATTAGCGATAGAGTCCAAACAAAGCAGCCGAAATTTTCTCTTTTTTCTACCGTAATCAGTGGGCCACTTCTTTTTTTCTCTAACCGATACGTTCAGATCCCGTGGGAGCAAATCGTGGCCACATCGGATGGCACGTCATCCCGTAGGAGTTTTACGTACAAGTTTCACGTAGGTTTACCTACGTGAAACTTGTACGTAAAACTCCTACGGGATGACGTGCCATCCGATGTGGCCACGATTTGCTCCCACGGGATCTGAACGTATCGGTTAGAGAAAAAAAGAAGTGGCCCACTGATTACGGTAGAAAAAAGAGAAAATTTCGGCTGCTTTGTTTGGACTCTATCGCTAATCAATCGATCTGCTTTCTCCGTACGTGATCGATCGACGAGGCTCTTGGAAGGACGCCAGGCGGCACCGGCGGTCTGTACAGTCCGGCTTGTCTTCGTGAGTGTTTAGTCTGGCGCCGGCGATCTGTATCAGTACGGCTTGTCCGATACTTCGCGACAGTTCATTGTACCTCGACATATAGTTTGATCTGGAGGTAAAAACTACTAGCTCCGTTCTCACAATCAGCTTGTAAACCTAGTACATATATCTTTCTTTCATTCTCATCTTTATTTGTTTCTTGATCAACGTAGCATATCCTTATAAGTTCCATGATTATTCTACCCTACGTGAGGAACAAAGGCCCCAGTTGCCGCCGGCTGCCCGGACTTCCGGCCGCCGGCACGGTGTAATTAGATGGGCTTTTAATAAAAAAAATTAGCATGTTAAACCTTTGGACCGAAGGTTTTGCCCATGCTGTAAGTTAGTCTTGTGTCCGTTCCTGGTTCACTAAAATCAAAGACAGAATTTTGAGATGACTTATCAACGTATGATTTTATTAATACTCACTTAATTTCACAAATAATGTCTAATGTGATGATTTGTAGGGATGGACAATCAAAGCACTAGTGTTCATTATTCAAGTGACATGTCTATTTCAAGCGACGATGGCTTCCAGCAACAGAATGAAGACAATGTGGAACTTGAGAAAGGACACGGTAAAGCTGAAGCGGAGGCTTTACTTCAAAATCCTGAGTTGGGCATGGCCTTTGATAGTGAGCAAGAAGTGCGAGAATACTACCAAGAATATGCTAAATCCAAAGGATTTGGTGTCACTAGAAGAAGTTCACATGCTGGCGATGATGGACAACTGAAGTACCTCACACTCTCTTGTTCTCGCTATGGTAAGACTCAGTCCAACTCAAAAAATTTGTTGAAGCCGAATCCATCAGCCGGGTTAGGGTGCAAAGCAAAAATTAATGTTACTCGCCGTCCTTGTGGAAAGTTTCAAGTTTCAAAGGTCATTTTGGATCACAATCATACATTAAGTCCACTCAAATCTCGGTTATTTAGATGCAACAAAAGGATGGACTTTCATGTTAAGCGGAGGCTTTTATTGAATGACCGCGCTGGAATACGAGTAAACAAGAACTTCAATTCTTTTGTTGTAGGAGCCGATGGCCATGAGAACCTCACTTTTGGTGAGAAAGATTGCCGCAATTTTCTAGAGAAAGAAAGAAGGTTGAAACTTGGAAGTGGTGATGCTGAAGCTGTTCGTGACTATTTTGTGAAAATGCAATCCGACAATCCAAACTTTTTCAGTGTTATGGATCTTGATGATGAATCTCGACTAAGGAATGTTTTTTGGGCTGATGCAAGAAGCAGGGCAGTTTATGACTCTTTTAATGATGTTATAACTTTTGACACAACATATTTGATGAACAAATATGATATGCCTTTTGCTTTATTTGTCGGAGTGAATCATCATGGCCAATCGGTTTTGCTAGGATGTGCTTTATTATCAAATGAAGATACTCCAACATTTGTTTGGTTATTTCAAGCATGGCTTACATGTATGTCAAATCGTCAACCAAAAGCCATTATCACCGATCAAGCAAAAGCAATTCAGAATGCGGTGGAGATAGTGTTTTCAGATTCCCGATATAGATGGTGTTTGTGGCATATAATGAAAAAGATACCCGAGAAGTTAGGTGGATACGAGGACTATGATTACATCAAGGTTGCTATTGGTAATGCAGTTTATGATTCATTAACAGTTACGGAGTTTGAGATTTCTTGGATGCGTATGGTCCAGAGATATAGTATTGGTGATAATGAATGGCTCAAAGGGCTTTATGACCATCGACACCGTTGGGTTCCAGCATTTGTGAAAGACGCATTTTGGGCGGGTATGTCTACTACACAACGCAGCGAGAGTATGAATGCCTTCTTTGATGGTTATGTCAATGCAAAAACTACATTGAAGCATTTTGTTGGCCAATGCGAGAATGCTCTTCGTGACAAAGTTGAGAAGGAGAAGCTTGCTGATTTTAATTCTTTCAACTCAACAATACCTTGTGTCACACACTTTGACATTGAGAAGCAATTTCAGTTATCCTATACGAATTCAAAATTCAAAGAATTTCAAGAAGAGCTAACACACAAGATGTACTGTGATCGGAATTTCATACAGAAACAAGGGGCAATAGAAATGTATGAAATAACTGAGGATGTGTTGATTAATGCGGAAACTGAATGGAGAAAAGATATTGTGTATCATGTATATTTTAATGATGAAGAGTTCGAAGTTAAGTGTTCATGTCGCCGGTTTGAATTCAGAGGTATTCTCTGTAGGCATGTGTTAAGTGTGCTCACGCACAAGAAAATAAAGGAGGTTCCTAAACAATACATCCTTGATCGTTGGACAAAAAATGTGAAAATAAAGCATAACTTCATAAGGTGTACATATGGCGGCATGGAAGACACTCCTGTTGCAAAACGGTTTGATCTGTTGTGTAGCTCCTTCCATCCAGTTGCAGAGCTAGGCGCCATGTCAGATGATTCGTGCAATGAGTTGATTGAAGAGCTACGTGCCCTGAAAATTAAGTATTCGAGTATGTCAAGTTCTGATAATAACGATGAACATCTTGTTATAGAGGAAGGTGCACCTTCCAGTGAGAACACCACACATAAAACTATATTGAGCCCAATAGCTGTTAGATGTGCTGGACGTCCTCCTTCTTTGAGAAAAGAATCAAAGGTTGATAAGATGATTCATCAAGCAAAAGAAAAGAAGAAGAAAGATGAACAAAAGGAGAAGAAGAAAGCTGCACAAGAGGAGAAGAAGAAAGCTTTCCAAAAGGTATTTCTGCGTATTATAACGTGTTGTTCAAAAGTATTAATTTCAGCAATGTTAATTGTTGTATTTTAGGTTCGCTCCACAATTTCGAGAAAAGGATCCAATACAAAAAGGAAATCGCCAGAGGATGACAATCCACAACATCATGACGTGAGAATTTTTTTCTCAAGTTTTCAACAATCCTATTCTTTCTTGTATGAATCTTAATTAGCGTGTATTATTCCTTTTGGAACAGGTTCAACATCCAGCTCATTTGGATCACCAAATGGGTAGTAGCACAATCCAGGTATCTTTGTTTCTCATCTATTCATTTGGAATAAAATTATTTTAACATCCATCTCATTCTGTGCATTCATGTGGAGCAGGAACCATTTGACTTCGGCATTGGTACTGCTGTCATAAATCCAACAATAACCACTACAATACCATATGGAGTAATGCCGGTATATTTCTTTCATATCTCTTGATTTCTCATATAGTTACTTCAACATTCAAGTCATACCATGCCTTTTTTGGAACAGGACTCGTCTGACTTGGGCATTCCTACTGGAAACATAAATCCAATGATGACGGCTCCAGTACATCCAGGAGGTACATCTACAATGGTTATGCCACCAATTCTTGGAAATTATACAAGCTTGCTGTTTGAAGTTCAACAAAGCTCGTCTGGAGTGTCAAGTTCTACACATATGCAATTTGATGAATCTGGAACGTGGAACAGCAGGTTTAATCAGAGCTAGTGGATGCAGCCTTTTGTTTTGCACTTGAAAATTTAATGTAATAAGTGGTATGCACTGTAGTATTTGATCGGAGAATAGAATACTTGCATCTTTGTTTAGATAGCTTCATCATTAGTTTGAACACATGTCAATGCTGGAAGTTTAGAGATTGTTTCTTGTCTACTATCAGTACATAACACTTAACTGGTTTTTTCGCATTCCTTTGTGGGCATTCTGAATTTGTCAACATCAGTTTCGCAAACCACAACTGAAATTAATTTTTCATCACATGTTATATTCATGATTCATGATCAGAACAAGTAACAATCTGTATATAATTGAAGAGCCGATGATTCTTATATATATCGATAGTGACAAGTACATGTATAGCATGAAGAGTGTACAGAGCATACAACTACAGGACCGAGCATCTAAGACAGCACAATGCCTACACAATTTCTGTACTACTCATGACAATATGTTTCCTCTCAAATGCTCCTAAGAATAAGATATGTTCGCTATGTACTCTGATGAAAAGCATCTGCATAACTTAAAATTTCTCTGGACACCATGGCAATATCAGTATGTGTGTCAAACTGCAACCCGTGAAGCAACTCAGCTCCTGCCTGCTTGAAATCCTGGCAGAACACTTTTCTTGGCCTGAATTTCCTTGCTGAACTGGAGGCTGGAGCTCTGGTCGTGAAGCAGTCGAGATGTTTTTGGCATCCTTGGAGACCAGGCCGGCCATGAGCACCGCTGCCGCCTCACCGGCGGCCTCCGACCCCGTGGCCGCGTCTCGGAACAAAATCACCGGGGAGCTTGCCTCGCCGCGCCACAGCTCGGAGGACATCGCCGCATTACCCCATCAGTACACATCTTGACTTCCCCGCCGCCGATCTGTTCAACCAGCCGTCCGCCTGTAGGCTGACTGCCCGAGCAAGAATGGATGGGGATTGAGTGGTTTCTGTTGCGAGCAAGACTGGGAGACGCGTGAATCGCGCGGTTTTTTTTTCTGCCCACTTCCTTCGATTTTCCCGTGAGTGGATCGTGAGTGCCACATCAGCCCCTAGCCTTTTCCCGTAAAAAATTTACGTAGGTGTAGCATTGTTGCCACCATATTCCTCCGCGTTGTGTTGTTTTTCCTTCTTGGACTACATACGCGTGGGTCAACTGCCTCCAGATTCGTCGCAGCTCTCCGGCAAGGCCGCGCCACCGCGCCCTGTTCGGCTGCCGCCATCGCATCCTCGTGGCTTGCTCCGCCTCGCACCTCCCCCTAGGCTCCCTCCGTCGTGCACCCTATCGTATCCCCGGGCGTTGCCTCGTGGAGCTTCGTCGCCGGTTCGTTTCCCCTCTCCTCCATCAAATCTTGACCTTCTGGCCGTCGGCGACGTCCGCTCCCGAGGCAGCGGTGGTGGTCCCGGGCCGGGGTGCTCTCGGGCTGATGGTGGTGCTCCCGTGGCAGCCCTTTTCTCAACCTCCATGGAGATCCATCACCGCTGCAAGCTGGGCGCCGCTCCGCGGGATGCACTCCGCAACCGTTGTCATGCACCGCCCCTCCTCTCCTCGCACGCTGCGCCGACAACCCATCTTCCGGCTACCTCCTTGAGTGGGCGCCTTCGGTGCTGCAATGTAGTGCTCTCGAACACCGGCACCGGTGCTCCAGTAGGCCGACGTTGGTACTCCCGAAGGCCAGGAGTAGTCCTCCGAATTTACAGCTCGGCGAAAATTTTGCTACATACTCGTTTTTATTTTGCATTTTCTGTATAATTTTTTTTTCTACGAGAACTGCTGCGATATCTTCGGCGAGGTCGGGTTTTTGCTATAATAGAATAAATATTTTGCTACAATTAGTCCATGTATTTTGCTACAATACATGTATTTTGTTAATTCTCAAAAAAAAAAAATTGTTGTTGAGTATGGTGCCGAGTCGGACCATCGACCCCGCTTGGGTTCGGATTCCGCCGCCATCCACAATTCCCTCCGAGCCGATCCGATACACATACAGTCGACGGCAATCCACACTTCGTTTCCGTCGATCTGATTCCTCCGTCCGGTTCCCTCTCCAGTTCGAATTTCCATGGCACGCCTCTTAGAGCATCCACAGTGGGACGCTTATTCACAGGCGTTAGGGATTAAATCCCGACCGTTTTGCCTAAATCCCAGTGGTAAATAAGAGTCTGGCGCATAAATAAGAGTTCGACGCTTAAAAAGGTGGTACAAAATAGTGTTACTAAATAAACTCATGTTTTAGCGTCACCGCGTTGTGGATGCTGACGCCCCGATCTGGTCTGGCGGAGAAGACGGCGGCGACGAGGCCACCCCCCTTAAGCCGCGTTGGATGCGTCCGGCCAACCACCCATAGCTGACGACCCGGTCTCCCCTCGTCCTAAGACGGTCCTCCTCGACACCGTGGCCTACATCGACGACGAAACAAACGCCACCACCGCCCACAGAACCAGGAGCGACGGCCGGAGCAAGATCCAGGTGACCTTCTGGATCGCCCAGCCGCCGCGCGTCTCCTACTACGCAGTCCACTGCCCTGGCCTCACACCCGACGCGTTCCCCAACCTGCCCCGGGTCGTCGCCACGGAGGACGACCTCGCCCTCCTCTGCGTCCGTGTCTCCCGTGAGCACAACCTCGGAGACGACAAACCCAGGAACGAGTTCTTCATCTACCGTGCCGGCACCGGCAACCAGAAGCCGCATCTTCGCCTGCTCCCCAACCCGAGCCCCCGCTACTACGCCCACCAAGAAGTCGGTATCCTGAACCACCCCACCGATGACAATAGCTTCTTCGTCGTTTGGCTCCACCAGAATCCCTTCACGTCCCCCGCGACGCTCTACATCCACATGTTCGACTCGAGGACCTGGCAATGGGACACCAAGCAAGTCATCCCACCGGACAACTACTCGTACGGGATTACAGACAAGGTCTTCACCATCGGAGGAAGATATGGCTCCATGGCTTGGGTCAACTTCTGGCGTGGTATCGTCGTCTCACTAGTGGAAACAGAGCCTTTTGTCCCGGGTCGTAAGGGCCAGTTGTCCCGGTTGTGCAACCGGGATGGGCTAGCCGGGACAAATGGCCCTCCCCCATTGGTCCCGGTTGTGCCAGGACCCGGGATGGTAAGGATAGGCCACGTGGCGAACCTGGGCCAGGGAGTTCGTCCCGGTTCGTTCAAGGGACCGGGATGGATACTTTTTTTAAAAAAAATATATATAATCGTCAATTTTCGCCTGCGGCGGCAGGCTTTTTTTCGTTTTTTGGGCTCCTGTCTCCCAATCCCGAGCCGGCCTCCCCTTCCCCAACCGCGTCCAGGCCCACGTCTTTTATTAAGCCCACTGGCCACATTTTTTTGTCAAAAGGGCCCACTGGCCCGCGTCTTTTATTATGGTCAGTCAACGGTTCGAAGGGGCCACTGGCCAGCGGCCTAGTGGCTGGCTCGCCTGGTCCCTTAAATTAAGACCACAGGACGGTCAAAGGCCCACTGTCGTCTCGTCTTCCGCCCCGCCTCGGCTTCCCGCGCCCCCACTTCCCCACGCGCGCGTGCCACAGCTGCAACCGCCGCCACGCCTCGGCTCCCGCCCGCATTCATGGCCGCCTGCAACCGCCGCCACGTTCAGGCCGCCGGTTGGCATGCCAGCCCCCCCGGGTCCTTTTTAAAGGGCCCCCGCCGCCCGTACAACCCATCCACCCCGGCCGTGTCCCTGGCAAAGCAACCGTAGCCGCCACCATGTCCCGCTGGTTCTCGAACTCCGGCAAGCGCCCAGGAACGACGGCGAAGGCTCCTCGAGCGGCACCGGCCGCGTCCCACCCCCGCCGGCGGAGGCCTTTGGCTATGGCCCTGGAGGTGTCCGCATCGGCGGGACGCCGCGCGTCCCCGCGCCACGTCCGGCGGCACGCCCGCCGCCCCGCGCCGCGCCCAAGGGCAAGCGGTTCCGCCTGTACATCCGGGCGGTGGAGGCCGAGTGGCACTGGAACAACGCCACGCCGGTGTTCTGGCCAGACGTCCACCTCCCGGACGGCTGGCACCTGAACCCCCAGCGGATCCCTGTGCCGCCGGCCCCGACCGGCGAGGCGCTGCTCGAGGAGATCGACCACCGGCGCGCGCTCCTGCCGGCCCCCGTCCGCAGGGAGCGCGCGTACGCGCGCAGCTCCCCCTACTGGGCCACCTGGCTCGAGCAGGAGCACGAGCAGCGCCGGCGCTCCTTCATCCCCGCCCCCCACGAGGAGGTGGACGTGGCGGACTACCCCGAGGCACCGCCCGGCCGGGAGAGGGAGCTGTGGCTCCTCGAGGACATCCCGGAGGACTTCTCCGGGGATGAGGACCCCGAGCTCCGGGCCGCCATGGAGGAGGCCTGCGAGGCCTCCCGCCACTCCCTCCGGGAAGACGAGGTCAAGCGGTAGGAGCGGGTCGTTGCCGCCGCCGCCGCCGACGCCGCCGCCATGCCGCCGCCCCCTACCGAGCCTACCCCCTGGTGGCAGCAGATCTACGCCGACTGGGAGGCGTCCGAGGACCAGCCACCGCCGCTCCCCCCAGGCCTGGAGTACGGCATGTCCTGGGCCTGGACCGGCGGCGTTTGGGCGCCGGAGCAGGAGGAGCTGCCCCCACCACCGGTGCTGCCCCCGCCACCGCCGTACGCGCCTCCGATGCCCCCGATGCCTCCACCCCCGGCGAGCCCGGCCCAGCCGCCTGCCCACCTGTGGCAGCCACCCCCCTACCAGTGCATCTCCTCCGACGAGGAGGACGAGTAGATCGGCGCCGGTGCGCCCCCCTAGACTAAGCTACCCCCCAAGAAAACGGCCGGCCTCCTGTGGCCGCGCCGCCGCCCCCTTTATGCAAGTACGGTCGGCCGCTTGTGGCCGCGCCACCCCCTATCTATGTAAGCAAGGCCCCTGGCCTTTTTTTAATATAAGTTGTGTGCCCTAGTCTACCGTGTCCCTAGCCCATCCCCGCCGGCGGTCCGCCGGCGGGATCTGTCTACTCGTTCCCGCCGCCGGCAGGGCTTCGCCAAGCCATGTCCACTCATTCCCGCCGCCTGGGGTGTTCGTTCGGCCTGGAGAGAGGGCCGCGATTTTTATACACCTGGGCCTCTGGTCCCGGCCCGTGCCACCAACCGGGACTAGAGCCCCTTTGGTCCCGGTTAGTACCACGGGCCGGGACCAAAAACTAATTTCGAATTTCGGTGGCACCCTGCGCGCCCAAAATTTTTTAGCGCCAAAATTTGAAAACGGTTAAGTTTGCGCATTAACAACTTCAATATACTTTCAAATTTGACAGAAATTCCAACATGAAAAATGCTAGAATTTGCAAAACTAATTTAAATCCATTTTTCGTTTAACTAAATAATTATTCTAACTATTGAAACTATTAATTATTTTATCATTTGTATATAATTTGAATATAAAAATGTTACAATTTTTGTTTTCTCTCGTGATCTTCCGAGTTAGTCCAGAGCATACAAGGCATCCCGGGTGATTTATATAAAGTTCGACAAAGCGAGTTGTACCTTATTGACACGGTGAATTTGAGATCTTCGTCTACAACAGAAAAACCATAGTTTTCCTTCGAAGGTTTACTCTGCACATCCACACGTATTTTCCCTTTATCCCGACCCCCGCTTGAAAACATAGTAACTTCCGTGTACGCGGCAAGCCGCAGCGGGAGCATCAGACTTAAAGCAGAGACGGGCGGTCGGGGGGGGGGGGGGACAGCGCCGTTGCTGTTGCGCTTTCCTCTCCTCTGCTCGTCCGCCGTCTCCGTCGAGCTCCCCTCCGCCTTCAACATTTGGGATCTTCGTTGTTCAGTTAGACGTTTCTCCTCCAAAAATTTATCATATCTGTTAAAGAAGTACCGAAGCTCTATTTCTGTTTTAAGGATATCTGTCAGGATGGTATCCCTGCTATCACTTCGAAGTGTGCCTGCAATATCTGCGCTTTTTTGGGTTGTTTATGGTGGTTAACTACAATGAATAACAATAGAGGTCTGCCATAATCACTTGTTCTATACCGTGTGTCAACACATACTACATCTCGAAAGTAGTTATAATCCTGCAATATCTGTCAGGATGGTATCCGTACTATCACTTCGAAATGTTCCTGCAATATCTGCCTACAGTTATCTCATACTCGGATATGGGTCATAGTTGTCAGCTTTTTACCGGTCAATACAAAATACTGATCAAACAGAACTATATGATCATGTATTCCACGCTTATTATTACACATCACCAACATACGGAGGAGAGAGAAACAGAAAAGTGGGTGGGTGTGCCGGTGGTTGGAATAATAATGAAGTCAGGCTGGTCATAGTTGTCAAGCACTCAATGCTTGCCAGCTTTTGACCGATCAATACAAATTATTGGTCAAACTTGCACCTACTCCATTCATCATCACAAAATATGTATAAATATCATTTTGGCCAACAAAATCTCGTTCATACTACGTTATAAGAACTATGATCATGTATTCCACGTTTATTATTACACATCACCAACAACATCCCTATCTAGTCTTTTGAATTTTCTTCGTGTCCCTTACTTATGATCGCTTCGGCCGTAACCATGGAGCATCTTCATTATTTAACGGGATGGTGGGGTCAGCTTTCACTGTGAAGGGTGGAATTTCAACAAACTTATTATAATCTTCTGACATGTCTGTCGTGTCCTCGATTCCCACGATGTTTCTTTTCCCTGAGAGAACTATGTGACGCTTCAGCTCATCGTATGATGAAATTGTTCCCTTATTTTTTCTTTTCTTCGGTCTGGAAGACATGTCCTTCACATAGAAGACCTGAGCCACATCATTGGCTAGAACGAATGGTTCGTCATTGTAACCAATATTGTTGAGATCCACTGGTGTCATTCCATAAAGCGGGTCTACCTTTACCCCTTCTCCATTCAGGTTGACCCATTTGCACTTGAACAAAGGGACCTTAAAAGAAGGTCCATAGTCAAGTTCCCATATCTCCTCTATGTAACCATAGTATGTGTCATTTTTTCCATTCTCGTTTGTTGTATCAAAGCGGACACCACTGTTATGGTTGGTGCTCTTCTTATCTTGGGAGCTCGTGTAAAATGTATTCCCATTTATCTCGTACCCTTGAAAACTCCCAATAGTCGAAGATGGTGACCCTGCCAACATGTACAGCTGATCTTCAACAGTGGTGTCATTTATAAGATGTGTTTGCAACCAACTTCCAAAAGTCTCCATGTGTTCGCGTTTAATCCATGAGTCATCCTTCCCCGGGTTTGCAGACCGTACAATATTCTTGTGTTCCTCGACATACGTAGCCATGAACATAGAATTTTGTAGAACTGTGTAGTGTGCTTTGGTCAAAGAATGCCCGTCCCTAGGTATCATTGTTTTCTTTCCCAGCGTTCCTTTTTCCCTCAGTCTCCCCTCATGCCGCGATTCAGGAACACCAATTGTCTTAAGGTCAGGAATAAAGTCAACACAGAACCCAATGACCTCCTCTGTTCCATAGCCCTTCGAGATGCTTCCTTCTGGCCTAGCACGGTTATGAACATATTTCTTCAAGACTCCCATGAACCTCTCAAAGGGGAACATATTGTGTAGAAATACCGGACCGAGAATATGAATCTCTTCACATAGGTGAACCAGGAGATGAGTCATAATGTTGAAGAAGGATGGTGGGAACACCAACTCAAAACTAACAAGACACTGGACCACATCCCTCTGTAATCTTGTCAGAATTTCTGGATCGATTACCTTCTGAGATATTGCGTTCATGAATGCACATAGCTTCACAATGGGTACTCGAACATTTTCCGGTAGAAGCCCCCTCAATGCAATCGGAAGCAACTGCGTCATAATCACGTGGCAGTCATGAGACTTCAGATTTTGGAATTTTTTTCTCTGCCATGTTTATTATCCCCTTTATATTCGACGAGAAGCCAGACGGAACCTTGACACTGTAAAGGACTTCAAAGAATATTTCCTTCTCTGCTTTAGTAAGAGCGTAGCTGCTTAAGGAATGGCGCCCTGTATCTGTGTGCTTGTTGCTTGGGTCTTTCATACGTTGCTGGTCCACCCGTGCTTCTGGCGTATCTTTTGACTTCCCATACACGCCCAGGAAGCATAGCAGATTGACACAGAGATTCTTTGTCACGTGCATCACGTCGATCGAAGACCGGACATCTAAAACTTTCCAATAGGGTAGCTCCCAAAATATAGATTTCTTCTTCCACATGGGTGCGCGCTTATTAGGGCCGTACGGAACTGGTTGGCTGCCAGCAGCCTTACCAAAGATTACTTCTAGGTCCTTGACCATATAGAATATATCATTACCACTACGGAGCTCAGGCTTCTTTCGGTTATCTGCCTCACCTCTGAAATGCTTCCCTCCTTTTTTCCTTAAGGGATGCTTGATCGGAAGAAATCTACGATGCCCCAGGTATACAACATTTTTACATTTATCCAAAAAAACAATGTCAGTCTTATCTAAACAATGTGTGCATACATTGTATCCCTTGTTTGTATGTCCGGAAATGTTACTAAGAGCAGGCCAATCATTGATGGTCACGAAAAGCAACGCCCGTAGGTCGAATGGCTTTTGTTCGTTCTCATCCCACACACGTACACCTGGTTGCCCCACAGTTCTAAGAGTTCTTCCACTAATGGCCTTAGATACACATCAATGTCGTTGCCAGGTTGCCTCGGGCCTTGGATGAGAACTGGCATCATAATGAACTTGCGCTTCATGCACAACCAAGGAGGAAGGTTGTACATACATAGAGTAACAGGCCAAGTGCTATGACTGGAGCTCTGCTCCCCAAAAGGATTAAAGCCATCTGTACTTAGGCCAAACCATAAGTTTCTCGCCTCTCCTGCAAAGTCTAGAAAGTCTCTATCGATCTTTCTCCACTGCGATCCATCGGCGGGGTGCCTCAACTTTTCATCTTTCTTACGGTCTTCTTTGTGCCATCGCAACAACCTAGCATGCTCTTTGTTTCTAAACAGACGTTTCAGCCGTGGTATTATAGGAGCATACCACATCACCTTAGCAGGAACCCTCTTACGGGGGGCTCGCCGTCAACATCACCAGGATCATCTGCTCTGATCTTATACCGCAGTGCAGTGCATATCGGACATTCATCCAAATTCTCGTACTTCTCACCGCGGAAGAGAATGCAGTCATTAATGCATGCATGTATCTTCTGCACATCTAATCCTAGAGGGCAGAGAGCTTTCTTTGCTTCGTACGTACTCTCAGGCAATTCGTTATCCTTTGGAAGTTTTGGCTTCATTAGTTGAAGTAAACTCTCAAATGCCTTGTCAGTCACACCGTTTTGTGCCTTCCATTTCAGCAACTCCAGTGTGGTACCGAGCTTTGTGCTACCATCTTCGCAATTTGGATACAACAATTTTTTGTGATCCTGTAACATGTTGTCCAGCTTCAACCTCTCCAATTTATTTTCATAGTCTTCCCTTGCATCAGCAATAACTCGGCCAAGATCATCATCAGGCTCTTCTGATGCCTGTTCTTGATCACCTCCTTCTTCTGCATTTTCTTCCATTGCAGTATCGTCGCATTCAGGGAACAAATGATCTTCTTCTTCTTCTTCTTCATCGTCCTCCATCACAACCCCTCTTTCTCCATGCTTGGTCCAGCAATTATAGTTGGGCATGAAACCTCTCCGAAGTAGATGGCCGTGAAGGATTCTTTCGGAAGAATGTTCTCTGACGTTCCGAAAATCAACACATGGGCAACACATGAAGCTATTATCTTTGTTCGCCTGAGCTACAGCAAGAAATGCATTCAGGACTGCCATATACTCAGAAGTGCGTCGGTCACCGTACATCCATCGCTGCCGTGCATCCATCTGCATCATATAATTAAGTTTATCAAAATACATTACAATAACATATTAATACATAGATGACCACAGTACATCGACAAATAATACTTTTTTATGTATCAGTTACAGATGAAAAAGATAATTTGTTAACCTCGGTCGAAGATACCATTTTCAGTGAGCTTGTGTGCGTCTCGGGAATTTCGTCGAACACCTCGTGTGCATAGTAAAAAAAAACACACTAACACCACACTCTCTCACACCTCCAAGCAAAAAAAAAGATGGAAGGAGGGGGGGCTGGGGCAGTATATATAGGGGAAGGGGGCATTGGTCCCGGTTCGTGGACTGAACCGGGACAATAGGTCATGCGCGTGCCACGTGGCCTGTGGCTAGGCATTGGTCCCGGTCCGTGGCAAGAGCCGGGACCGATATGCCCCCCACGAACCGGGACCAATGCGCCCAGGCGATTCCTGTTGCCCCGGGCGCACGAACCGGGACCAATGCAGGGCATTTGTCCCGGATTTGGTTGCAACCGGGACAGCTGCCCCCCGGCCCCCTGGACGAGAGGGGTTGTTTCCACTAGTGTCTACGACGTCATCCTGGGCGTCGACACCATCAGCTACATTCCATTGCCGTCGTCGGGGCTCCCTACTCTGAAAGGCCTGGGTCGCACCGTTCGGGACATCGTCACTGTCAACGGCTTCATCAGGTACTTCTGTATGTACAGCCCAGGCGTCGACACCACCAACGTCCAGGGAGACTGGCATGCTTATGCTTGGAGGATGAAGTATCCTCTGCAGCAGGATTGGCAGCAGGACTGCCATTTCAAGGCTTCTGAGATCAGGAAGGACAAGCTGAAGCTTCTGAACTGCTGCAGGATATGACCGCCGACGGCGTGGAGAAGCCATCCTTGATGCTCCGTGCTGGTAGTCCTGTTCTTAGCCTGCACGATGTCGATGTGGTTTACATCCTGACAAAGCCGTTGTACATTGATGACATGGCCTGGGTGTATGTTGTCAACATGAGCACCAAGACTGTACAAAGGATTGCTGAGTTCGGTGCGGAGAGAACGGTTGGTTTCATGTTCACATACACTCAAAGTGCTATCTTCAAACCAAAGGGTATCCAGGTAAAACAAGATAACCATCAGAACGAAGAGGATTCTTGGACTCTTGTTTCAAACAAGAAAAAGGGTGGTGCTCCAGCAGGTAATTACTGTATGTGTATGGTATACTATCAGTTCATGCCTAATTGTCTGTTTTGTAGTAGAAAGCGATAAACCCCTTCAATTGGTTGTAAACGTGAAGGGTTGTCTTAGATATGAGTGTGTGGGCTTCCTCGATATGCTTATAGCCACTGTGTCTTGAATGCTAGTAATATGGAAGGGGGGCCGAATGAGTGCGAGCGAGGCGCGCTCTCCCTCCCGCGACGCGGGGGACGGCGGCTCGGCGGATGTTCTCTCCGGTGGCGCTCGCCTCCAGCCCACCTCGCCGCTTGCTGACCCTCCAAGTCGCTCAACGCCTTCCGCCACTCCGGTGGTTGGCGCCCAACCGGCCCCTCTGAAAGTGCAAACGCGCTTAAATCATCTTGTTTTGGTGTTTGTTAACAACACATGTAATCTAATAGGTGTTGATATATTTCAGGGGTTTACTTCAACATATTATCATGTGTGGTGTTGAGGTACAAAAAGGAGCTACTGTCAAATCTCTGTTCTCTGGAGTTTTCTCCAGGCCGGAGTCTCCGGTCTACCAGACCGGAGTCTCCGGTGTGGATATTTGCTCAGGGATTTCGCTAAGGAAATTCTGGTGTCGCGTACTGTACCCACACCGGAGAGTGTCCGGAGACTGTCCGGAGTCTCCGGTGTGGGCTTTTCTTCAAGGATTTTCGCTAAGGACTTGGTGGTGTCGCGCACTGTACCCACACCGGAGTATTACCGGATACTTACCGAAGTCTCCGGTGTGAGTACTTTTTCCTTCGTTCGCAAGACCACAGACATGCTCTATGCATATTCGAAGCACCAAGACCGGAGTCTCCGGTCCACCAGACCGGAGTCTCCGGAGTGGATATTCCCTGAAGATTTGGGACACCGGAAACTGTCCGGAGTCTCCGGCCCAGACCGGAGTCTCCGGTCTTTACACCGGAGTCTCCGGTGTGATTTTCGCCAGAAAAGCTCCAACGGCTCTTTGCATTTATGGGGGGTATAAATACCCCCTCCCCTCCACCAACCTCAAGCTAGCTCGACCAGACTTAAAGACTCCATTGTTGAAGCTCAACCACCTTGCTAGATCTCCCAATCCAACCACCCAAAAGCCTAGATCTTTGGTGGATTGAAGGAGAAGGCCCCGATCTACGTCTTCACCAACCGGATTTCATTTCCCCTCTCCTTTGCTTGAGGAATCTTGGCCTAGGGTTTCCTCATGTGGAGAACCTAGGCTTCTTGCTACTCTTGGTGATTTGTGAGTGTTGGGAGCCCCCAATAAAGTTGTGGGTGTGTGCCCCAAACTTGTTTGTAAAGGATTCGATCCCCGCCTCAAAGGGGTTCTTTAGTGGAAGGTGAACTAGGCCTTTGTGGCGGAGTTCATCGGAGAATAGGGTGAGGCCTTTGTGGCGTTGAGTAGGCCTTCGTGGCGAGCTCACACCCCTCCAACGAGACGTACTCCCTTAACAAGGAGGAACTCGGGAATACATCGTGTCTCCGTGTGCTTCCTTCGGTTATCTCGTTCCTCCCTATTTACTTCTAGTACTTGTTACATTTATTGTTGTACTAGTTGCATTAAGTGTTGTTCTAGTTGCCTTAATTGCTTGCCTTGTCATATAGGTAAATTCACCCCTAGTTGCATAATCTAGAGAATTTACCTTCTTGTCAAGCCTAAATCTTAAGAAAAATTAAAATTGGTCGTAGCACCTATTCACCCCCCCTCTAGGTGCCTATACTTTACTTTCAATTGGTATCAGAGCCTCGGCTCTTCTATCGGGCTTAACCGCCTAAGAGTTTAAGTATGGGTGATGAGGATGACGCTCCGTCCGAAGGAAATGTGACCATGGATGATCTCAATGCTTTGAGAGAATCATTGACCTCATCCATAGACACTAAATTTGAGGAGTTGCGTCTACTCATGACAACACTCCTCAAAGCCAAGGAACCGGAGGTGGTCGACTCATCCCCTCCGGAAACGGAGGGTGCCAAGATTGGGGTTGATGGTGAACCACCTAAAACTGCTTCCGCCGAACAATCCTCTAAGAAGGGTGTGAATGGAAAGGAAGGATATCATGCCGTTGAAGGCCAATATTCTCCCGATCCTCCCATCCCTTTTCCTCATATAATTCCTAGGGGAGATCCACCTAAAATTGATGCATATTCTTTTCGTGAATGGCAATACTACATGGAGACTCACTTGAACTCTTCTTGTATAGATCTTTGGAGAATCACTCGTGATGGATACAAGCCATATGATCCCAAGAATCTCACAAGAAGAGAGGTTGTAGATTGCCAACTCAATTACACCGCTTTATCCATCCTTCATCAAGCCGTGGGCCCCAATCACATGCCGCATCTTCAACACTTCTCCACCGCCAAAGAAACATGGGATGCACTTGTCATCATGTTTGTTGGGAATGAAAGCATGCAAAGAAATCGCTATGACACCTTGACCAATGAGGCCGAAGGATTTTTCATGCGTGATGGAGAAGATCACGTTGACATGTATCGGAGGCTCAAATCTCTTGCCACCGCTTTCTCTAATGCGGGTGCAACACATATTGATGATGCTTGGATCAAGAGGAAGTTCATAATTGCCGTGATGCCTTTTGAGGGCACGGATATGAAGAGTATTCAAGGGAGACATGATTTCTCCATCATGACCTCTACTCAAGTCATGCAAGAATTGAGCTCCTACAAAGTGCAAACCAAGAATGCTCTTGACAACCGTGCTAGGGCCATTGGGATGCATCAAGGAGCTTCCGTTGCTTTGAAGGCCAAGGTGTTGGCAAGAGAAGTTGAGAATGATGAAGATGGTGAAGAAGCATTGCCTCCTTTGAAGGAACAAGAATATGATCCCGTTCTAAAGGATCTAATAGCTCTCACCGTGCAAAAGTTTTGGAACAATCCCCCAAAAGGCAAGAAATTTGTTGAGGAAAAGACCAAGTCTCGTTATGGTAATGATGGGGCTCAAAGAGTGAGATCTTGCTTCAATTGCCAAGACAAGTACCATTTCATTGCGGAGTGCCCCTATGAGAATAGAGAGAACCATAGCGGGAAGCTCATCCGCAAGGACAAGTCCAAGGTTGAATACAAGAAACCTCACTTCAAGAAGAAACCTTTCAACAAGAAGACCCCCACCAAGTTTGTGCTCTTGACTCAAGAGGAGTATGATTCCGGGAGTGATGAAGAAGAAGAAACCACAAGTGAAGTGGCCGCTCTAGCTATTGCTTCCACTCCATCTTCGTCATCTCTCTTTGAATCCCCCAATGAAAATCTTCCTCAACGCAATGCCAAGTGCTTCATGGCTAAGACCACGGAGGTATCATCTTCTCCTAACTCTAAGACCCCTAGTGAACTAGAACATATTGCTAGTCTTAGAGAAGAAGAGGAAAGGGCCTCTTTGGACCGATTTATGTCTAACATGCAAGGGGAGACCAAGAAGTACTTTGAGCATCTCATGAGGCAATTGGGAGAGTCCCAAGAGTCTCTTGAGAAGATAGGTGAGATTGAGAGAAGGGATGCGGATGAAATTGCATCCCTCTCAATGACTCTTGAAGAAGAGCATGATGGTAGAGTTTCTCTAGAAGATGAACTTGAAACTATTGAAACTACCCATAATGAACTTGTCTCTAAAATCATTAAGGAACGTGATCTTGCTATTGCTAAATATAAAAAGGCTAAAAAGGATAAAGTAGAGTTTGGGTTTGGTCATGGTAAACTAACCGAGGAGTTTGAAAAGCTAACCATTGCTCACAAAGCTTTGGAAAGCGAACACTCATCCCTCAAAGAGTTGCATGAACAACTTCAAACTCAACTTACTCAATCTAACCATCCTAGCACTTCTACTTCTTCTTGTGATTATGCAAATATTATTGAAGAAAATGCTAGGTTGAAGGATGAGCTAGCAAGGCTCAAGGGCAAAAGCACTCAAGTTGAAAAGATGGTGCTTACCACCCCACAAGTGGTTGCCCCAAGCTCTAATGTGGTCATTTCTAGATCACAATTGAGTGCTCCAAGGCAACAAGTGGGCAAGCAAGGTCTTGGCTATGTTGCCAAGAAAAAGAACAAGAAGAAGAAGAACAAGAAGAAGAACAAGAATGGTGCTTCGGGTGGTATTGTCATTAGGGACAATCCTACTCGTAGCACACCCGCACAAGCAAGCAATGGTGCCTCAAGTAGTAATGTCATGAGGGACAACACTACTCGTAGCACCTCCGCGGGAACTAACAACCCACACCATTTCTTATATGTTGATTATTATGGTGTTGTGCAAGCTAAATATGTTGGTCCTATTGAGGGTTTTATTGACTACACTATATGGGTTCCAAAGACCCTTGTTGCTAACATGAAGGGACCCAACTTGGGTCCTAACTCTAGTCAATGATCTCTTGCAGGACTATGCTTCCGGTGGGACTAAATGGATTCTTGATAGTGGATGCACTAATCATATGACCGGAAGCAAAGAACTTGTGACGGAGTTGCAACCAAATGACATCCAAGCAACCGTCACCTATGGGGACTCGTCCAAGTCTAAGGTATCCGGATTTGGCAAGGTTGTGGTGGCTCCCGATATCACTATCGTGAACGTCATGCTTGTCGAATCCCTTGGTTACAATTTACTTTCCGTCCGTTCTCTTAGTAAGATGGGTCTTTCCGTCTTCTTTGATGGTGATATTGTGGTCCTTTTGAGAAGCAAGACTCTTGACGTCGTTCACGTGGGACATGTTGAAAATGAGTTGTATGTGGTGGACTTTTCGAAGTCAACCAACACTCAAGCAATGTGTCTTTTCGGGAAGGCGGACTTGGGATGGTTGTGGCATCGCCGCCTATCCCATGTCAACATGAGAACTTTGCAAAGTCTTCACAAAAGTGGCCTTATTGTTGGACTAAAAGAAAATGTTTCCTTTGCAAAGGATCGTGTTTGTAGGTCGTGTGTTGAAGGGAAGATGCATGACATTGTGCACAAGGCCAAGACTATTATTTCATCAAAGAGGATCTTGGAGCTTCTCCATGTTGATCTCTTTGGTGTCGTGCCCGAGGCAAGTCTTGGCGGCAAGAAGTATTGCTTGGTGATTGTCGACGATTACTCAAGATACACTTGGGTTTATTTCTTCAAGTGCAAGAGTGAGACCCAACAAACCATCATCGACTTCTCCAACGAAGTGCAACGTCAACACAATGTGCAAATCATGGCTATTAGGAGTGATAATGGTTCGGAGTTCAAGAACTATACATTGAATGAATTTCTTAGTGAAGAAGGCATTCGCCACCAATACTCCGCCACTTACACTCCTCAACAAAATGGTGTTGCCGAAAGGAAGAATCACACTCTCTTGGATATGGCAAGGACCATGTTGGCGGAGTACTCTTCTCCCCAATATTTATGGGCCGAGGCCATATCCACCGCATGCCACTCCTCCAACCGCCTCTACATCCGCAAAGGCTTGTGCAAGACCCCATATGAGATCCTCACCGGCAACAAGCCCAACGTATCCTACTTCCGGGTATTCGGTTGTAAGTGCTTTTATTTGATCAAGGGTATTAGGTTGTCGAAATTTCAATCCAAAACTATTGAGGGTATTTTTGTTGGTTACGGTGCCGAATCCCACACTTATAGAGTTTATGACAAAGCCTCACGGATTGTCATAGAATCTTGTAGTGTGGTTTTCGAGGAAAATGACGGCTCCCAAGTGGCGCAATTTCATGTTTCAAATGTAGATGTTGAAATGCCTCAAGAAGCCATAGGAAGGATGGGTGTGGGATTCTTCCGCCCCATCGAGGGACACCTTATGGCGACTCGAGAAGGACTATGCTCTACCCAAGTGGAGCCCTCCTCTACATTTGAAGATCAAGCCAAGGAGCCAACCACTACACCTAACCGAGAACATATTCAAGACCCTCCTCTCATTGATCAAGTGACTCCGCAAGTCGTACCCACTCCTCTCACTAATGCGAGTCAAGATCAAGGCCAAGATCATTCATCCTCGTCATCCTCTTCTCAAAATGAAGCTAGTGTTGAAGATATTGTTGTTGACAATGTTGATGATCAAGGCCATGATGGTCAAGATGGGGACCCAAATGATCAAGATGATCAAGTATCTCCTCCTCGCAATAATGAGGAGATCGAAGCCCGTCGCATCAAAAGGATAAGAAGAGCTTTGAAGCTAATTGATGCCCAAGATGACAAGGTCTTGGAGGATGTTCAAACTAGAAGATCCACTAGAAGGCAATTGGCTCATTTTTGTGAGCATCAAGCTCATATCTCTATGGTGGAGCCTAAGAAAGTGTTTGAAGCTCTTGAGGACTCCGATTGGGTTGAAGCTATGCATGATGAGCTCAATAACTTTGAGCGCAACAAGGTTTGGAGATTGGTTGAGAAACCCAAGGATTGCCACAATGTTATTGGCACCAAGTGGATATTCAAGAACAAGCAAGATGAGAATGGCATTGTCATTAGGAACAAGGCAAGATTGGTCGCTCAAGGTTACACCCAAGTTGAAGGCATTGACTTTGATGAAACCTACGCGCCCGTGGCTCGCCTTGAGTCCATCCGTATCCTCCTTGCTTATGCATCCTCACATAATTTCAAATTGCAACAAATGGATGTGAAAAGTGCTTTCTTGAATGGTCCTCTAAAAGAGGAGGTATATGTCAAGCAACCTCCGGGGTTTGAGAATCTCAACTTTCCTAACCACGTTTACAAACTTGACAAGGCTCTCTATGGTCTCAAACAAGCACCTCGTGCTTGGTATGAGCACCTTAGGGAGTTGTTAGATGATCGTGGTTTCGAAGTTGGGAAGATTGACCCCACTCTCTTCACCAAGAGAGTAAAAGGAGAGCTTTTTATATGCCAACTCTATGTGGACGATATCATCTTTGGCTCCACTAACCAAGCTTTCAATAATGAGTTCTCTAAGCTTATGACTGACAGGTTCGAGATGTCTATGATGGGTGAGCTTAAATTCTTTCTTGGCTTTGAGATCAAGCAATTGGCCCGTGGTACCTTCATTTCTCAAGCCAAGTATACTCAAGACATGCTCAAGAGGTTTAACTTCCAAGTGGCAAAGATCAAAACCACTCCTATGCAAGTCAAGTGTCATCTATCACGCAATCCAAAAGGGAGTAAGGATGTGGATCAAAAACTTTATCGTTCTATGATTGGTTCTTTGCTCTATCTTTGTGCATCCAGACCCGATATCGTTTTGAGTGTAGGTGTGTGTGCAAGGTATCAAGCGGCTCCTAAGGATTGCCACTTAGTGGCGGTTCATAGGATCTTTCGTTATTTGGTTCATACCCCAAGATTTGGTTTGTGGTACCCAAAGGGGGCACAATTCTCTCTCAATGGTTATACGGATTCCGATTGGGCGGGTGATCAAGATGATAGGAAGTCAACTTCCGGGGCTTGCCAATTTCTTGGTAGGTCCCTTGTAAGTTGGTCCTCGAAGAAACAAAATTGCATTTCACTCTCCACCGCCGAAGCCGAGTATGTTGCCGCCGCTAGTGCATGCACCCAATTTTATGGATGAGGCAAACTCTTAAGGAATATGGTGTCCATTTGGACAAAGTGCCTCTTTTATGTGACAATGAAAGTGCCATCAAGATTGCTTACAACCCGGTGCAACACACAAGGACGAAGCACATTGAAATTCGCCACCACTTCATCCGTGATCACGTGGCAAGAGGAGACATTGCACTAAGTTATGTGCCCACCAAGGACAATCTTGCGGATATTTTCACGAAGCCACTTGATGATGCAAGATTATTGTTCTTGAGGAATGAGCTAAATGTGATTGATTCAAGGAGCTTGACTTGACTATCTTGCACACACCCCTATAGATGAAACGTTTTTGAGTCTAGGTGTAGGCATGGACATAGGGGGAGTGTTATCCTAACACATTGGGTTCTCCCTCCCCCCATTATGCCCAAAGCAAAAATTCATTGTAATCTCTCTTTTTCTAATGTTGAATTGTGAGCTTCAATGTTGAGTAATGGCAATGCCCCCAAGATATATCTTCGCGGTTGCATACCATAAACTCTTACATGGTGGCCTAGGCCACCAACCTCTTCCGTCAAGCATTGGTTCTTATTTGCGAGCTTTTGGCATTTTTTTGTTAAGGGATGTACTCACCATTTGATGTTATTCATTTCCTTCTCGTTGATTTTTGAGTACATTTTTCCCTCCTTGTGTTGCTTCTGTGTTTCGTGCCAAAAAACTCATATTTGCTGTTTTCGAGCATTACATGTTCTTTTGGGTCGTGTTTCTGGTGAAAGACCGGAGACTCCGGTGTACCATACCGGAGACTCCGGCCAGGCCGGAGACTCCGGTGTTAACACCGGAGACTCCGGTGTGCTGCGGGTGCTATTTAAACTGGGGGCTGAGGGAAGTTAGGGTTTCATTCCCCACTTCCCCCACGCCCCCCCAAAGCACTGCTGCGTCGCCGCCTTCGCCAGGAGCCGTCCCGGGGCGATTTCCTCCGCCCCCAACCTTCCCCTTGCCTCTCCCATCCGTGGAGGGACAATGACAGGCCAAGGAAGCAAGGTTACATCTTCTCCCCCTCGTGTGTTCTCTGTTTTTCATCTAGATCTGAAAAACCTAGGTGACCTCTTTGGGGATGATGCACTTTCTGTTGGTAGAACTTCCTATGGCTAGTTTTTTGTGTGCAGAACTTGCTTAGATTCACCAGTAGAACCCTCTGTTAAGAACCCTGCACTTTGCTGTTTATCAGACCGGAGACTCCGGTGTCTCAGACCGGAGACTCCGGTGTCTCAGACCGGAGACTCCGGTGTGGTTCTTTCAGATGCGTCTGCTGGTGCATCTGTAGTGTTTCTGCACCTCGTTGGACATGTATGCTCATTTTTCTTTGTTTTCTCTGTTGTTGTTCTGTTTGTGTTGGATTTCAGGAAAAAAGCTGAAGGCCGTGGTCAAGCGTAAGTCTCGTCCTCACTCCCGCAACTATATGGTTGTTGATGAAGCCACCGGTCTTTATGGTCAGAGGGGTGCCTTTGAGAGTGAGAGGCGTCAGAAAAACAAGCACGAAAGCAGAATGAATGCTGAAATTGCAAAGAAGGCAAGATATGATTCTTTATCCTCAGTGGTTTCCTTGAGCAAGAAGGAGTACAGGCTTATGAGGGGTCGTCCTTTCTTCGAGATGCCCCGCACTGCTCATACAGCCCACTATTGGAGGAGGGAGTCCGAGTTGATCATGGAGGAGATCTATTCTCAGTTCAGGCAGCCCGTGTGTCCACAGAAAGTCCTTGACTTAGAGGCACTTGGCAGATCTGAGTACTTTGAGGAGGCAGTCTGGATCACTAGGAAGCTGGGTCTCGAGCAGCTTGTGGGCATTCAGCAGAACTACAACCCTCCTATTATCCAGCAGTTCTTTGCCACTGTCACTCTTGCTGAAGATGAGAAGGTCACTATGAAGTGGATGTCTGGGACAGTGGAGTGCGAGTCGTCCATGGAACGATTTGCTGAGCTTCTTGGTTACCCTTGGGGAGAAGGGAATGGTGAGCGTATGCACGTTCATGGAGTTGCTTATGATAAAAAGCGCATGGCTCCTATGTATGACAAGCTCTCCAGCTGCGGCACTGCCAAGAATCTGAAGAGGGTCTACAACATTTGCCTTCGTCTCTTTCGCTGCAACATTGCTCCCAAGGTGGGGAATGTTGATGCTATTCGTGGTGGGCTAGTGAACCTCCTTTATCAGGCCTTCCAGTGTCACCTTGCTGGCCCTGATGGAGAGGGGTTTGAGATTGACGTGATGCACTTTATTAAGGAGGAGATTTACTGTGCTATGATTGAGATCAAGAAGGTGCCTGTCTATGCTCCATATGTGATGAGGCTCATTCTTGACTAGCTGCCTGGCTTAGCCCACGATACTGTACACCCTGTTGGCTCCCTCCAGATTCTGACCGGACGCTCTCGTGATGATGATGACACTCCCATGGGGGATGTTGAGGCACCTTCTGGCTCTAGGAGGAAGAATGCCGATCCTCCCTCTCGCCGCTCTAGCAGGGAGGAGACTCAGGATGAGATGAAGAAGCTCACGTGGTTCCAGCGTAACATTCTTTGCATGACCGTGGCTGTGCACAAGGAGAACCATGCTGCTTATAAGGAGCGACGCGAGCTGAAGAAGATGATCACCAAGCTGCATGACCATGCGGGCCTTGGTGCTACACCTCCTATGGGCACTCCTCCCACTACTCCACCCACCCCTCCCACCGCTTCTGTGAATATGTCCTATGAGGGGTGGAACATTGATCAGTTTCCTTGGGGTGACTTTGAGGATGTCACCTCGGCTCCTTCTACCTCGACTCACCGTGCTAGGACCCCGGAGATTGAGGAGGACTTCGTTGATGATCAGCCTGAGGATGATCCAGAGGATGAGGACCTTGGTGACTTTGCCTCCGGTGATGATGATGATGATGCTGGGAGTGGAGCTGATGATGATGATGGTGACACAGAACCAGGGGAGGAGGATGATGAGGACTACGAGGATGAGGACTGAGCTTGTTGGACCACGGTGTTCTCTTCCCTTTTTGGTGTCTCGATGCCAAAGGGGGAGAAGTAGCTTTGGCTTGGCTTCTCCTTTTTTGCTTTATTGCTTTATTTGCTTCGGAACACAAGTCGTTGAACTCGATTTGCCTCTTATGGCTTGTGTTCCCACTATCTTAGTTGATTTCGATTTTACGTGTTTAGTGAACTATGGTTGTTATTTGTGAGAGACCTTGTGGTGAAGCTATCTTATATTTATCATATCCTTGTCTCTACTACTTGTAATTGTTCACTAATGTTTGTTCAAGTGGGGCTTTGTTTGTGAAAAATAGGGGGAGCTCACTTTGTGAGTGCTCTATCTTTTACAAACTTAGCCTAGCTATGATCTATTTGCCAATTTATGTGTGTTGTCATCAAACACCAAAAAGGGGGAGATTGAAAGTGCAAACGCGCTTAAATCATCTTGTTTTGGTGTTTGTTAACAACACATGTAATCTAATAGGTGTTGATATATTTCAGGGGTTTACTTCAACATATTATCATGTGTGGTGCTGAGGTACAAAAAGGAGCTACTGTCAAATCTCTGTTCTCTGGAGTTTTCTCCAGGCCGGAGTCTCCGGTCTACCAGACCGGAGTCTCCGGTGTGGATATTTGCTCAGGGATTTCGCTAAGGAAATTCTGGTGTCGCGTACTGTACCCACACCGGAGAGTGTCCGGAGACTGTCCGGAGTCTCCGGTGTGGGCTTTTCTTCAAGGATTTTCGCTAAGGACTTGGTGGTGTCGCGCACTGTACCCACACCGGAGTCTTACCGGATACTTACCGAAGTCTCCGGTGTGAGTACTTTTTCCTTCGTTCGCAAGACCACAGACATGCTCTATGCATATTCGAAGCACCAAGACCGGAGTCTCCGGTCCACCAGACCGGAGTCTCCGGAGTGGATATTCCCTGAAGATTTGGGACACCGGAAACTGTCCGGAGTCTCCGGCCCAGACCGGAGTCTCCGGTCTTTACACCGGAGTCTCCGGTGTGATTTTCGCCAGAAAAGCTCCAACGGCTCTTTGCATTTATGGGGGTATAAATACCCCCTCCCCTCCACCAACCTCAAGCTAGCTCGACCAGACTTAAAGACTCCATTGTTGAAGCTCAACCACCTTGCTAGATCTCCCAATCCAACCACCCAAAAGCCTAGATCTTTGGTGGATTGAAGGAGAAGGCCCCGATCTACGTCTTCACCAACCGGATTTCATTTCCCCTCTCCTTTGCTTGAGGAATCTTGGCCTAGGGTTTCCTCATGTGGAGAACCTAGGCTTCTTGCTACTCTTGGTGATTTGTGAGTGTTGGGAGCCCCCAATAAAGTTGTGGGTGTGTGCCCCAAACTTGTTTGTAAAGGATTCGATCCCCGCCTCAAAGGGGTTCTTTAGTGGAAGGTGAACTAGGCCTTTGTGGCGGAGTTCATCGGAGAATAGGGTGAGGCCTTTGTGGCGTTGAGTAGGCCTTCGTGGCGAGCTCACACCCCTCCAACGAGACGTACTCCCTTAACAAGGAGGAACTCGGGAATACATCGTGTCTCCGTGTGCTTCCTTCGGTTATCTCGTTCCTCCCTATTTACTTCTAGTACTTGTTACATTTATTGTTGTACTAGTTGCATTAAGTGTTGTTCTAGTTGCCTTAATTGCTTGCCTTGTCATATAGGTAAATTCACCCCTAGTTGCATAATCTAGAGAATTTACCTTCTTGTCAAGCCTAAATCTTAAGAAAAATTAAAATTGGTCGTAGCACCTATTCACCCCCCCTCTAGGTGCCTATACTTTACTTTCACCCTCTCGCCGCCTCGCCACGCGCTGCCCCGGCGCCTGGCGCCCACCTCGTCCCCTTCGCCGCTGCGCCGCGCGCCGCGGCCGGCCCCCCGCCTCCGCCCGTCGCCGCTTCGTCCGGCCCCGTCGACGCCTTGCGGCTGCCTGAGTCGCTCCCTGGTGCGCCGGCCGTCAGGGGTTCTCCACGGACTCCGTCGCGGCCGCGCTGCGGCTGGACCCCCGCGGCCTGCCCGCGCCCTTCACCACGCCCGGCGATGGCTTCATCCAGTTCACGCTAGAGAACTTCTCCACTCTCCTCTGCTCGGCCGTCGCGCCGGGCTCCGCCCTGCTCCGCCCTTCGCCGGTCTGGGTGCTGGCCCAAGGTGAGAACAAACAACCTCCTGCTCCCTCGTTCATTCGCAATGTCCTCAAATTTTGGCTTAGCTTCCCGTGCGATTCTCTTGTCCTCGAGCAAGTAGATCCGTATTCGTTCAAATTGTTGGCCGCCTCGTGCAATCTGGCTGCTTTCTTGGTCTCTCTGGGTGGGCTTCGCCATGGGCGATGGCTGCTTCGCTTCTCCATCTCCGCTCCGTCTGTGCGTGCTGACGCCCCAGCTGACGTCAGGTCACTGCCACGTTTGCACGCGCAGCCTATCGACTCTCCACGCGTTGACCACGCGGTCCTTCTAGCGGCTGCAGACCCGTCGGCCGATCCCCTCCTTCTCCCTGCGCCCCCTGCCCCCGTTTTCTCGTCGTCTTCCCCTCGGCTACTCTATCCCTCCTCCGCCTGCCCGCCGGTCCGCCGCAGACACCCTCTCTGCCTCTACCTTTTGGAGACGGGGCTGCTCCCTTCCCCCTTCGGGCCTAGGCAAGGCTGCAACCCACACCCCCGTGACTCCCTTCCCCTCCCCCTTTCGGCTATCTCGTTCCCTCCCCTCCGCCCGACGCCAGCTCTCCGCCCCGTTCCATCCTCCTCTCCGCCGGGTCAAATTTCCCTCTATGGGAACCTCGATTCCTCGCCCCGGGCGGCAGCGGCTTCCCCACTTTCCTTCCTCTTGGCTGCTAAATCGCCCGCCCGGCCCTCCCCGCCCCGCCCCTGCCTTCCTCCACCTCCGCTCGATCCGGCTGTTCCAGTGTGCTTCCGCTGCCTCTCGTCTGAGCACTTCCGCGCGGATTGCAGAGACCCGGTGCGTTGCCGCCGGTCCGGGCACATCCGTAAGGACTGCAAGGCTTCCTTCGATTCCGTTCCCTCCGCTTCTCCTAACCCTCTCTCCACCGATTCCCGTCTTGTTCCCAGGTTCCCCACGAACTCCTTCATGGATGCGCTCGCCCAAGAAGGTGCTCCCGCGGCGATCCAGGAGCGCCCCACCTCACCGCCGCCCTCGGGCTCTGCCACGATGCCGCCATCCATGGATGTTGCTCTGCCAACGCCGTTGGGCTCGGCGACCGCCCCCACACTCCACTCGGCCTCCTCCGCTGCCTCCGAGGAGGAGGAGGACCCCGAGGAGCGCATCCCCTGGAACTCCTCCGACTCCGATTCCATTCCACCGGCTCTCTCCGAGGAAGATGAGCGCCTGCAAGCGCCGGTGTTGCCTGACGCCTACCTTGCCGATGATGAGGACTTGGAGGATCCCATCCGCCCAGACTACCTTGATGTCTACTTTCCCCGTGTCCACATGCCACACTTTGATAACCTCGCTTTCGCCTACCTCCACCCTCCCCATGCCTCGCCAGCCACGATCATCCACCAGGCCGCACTGATGGGCTGCGGTCCGAATCGGGTTTCGCTCCTCTCCTCCTCCAGGGGAGCTAGCCTAGCCATTTTTCTCACTCCGGAGGACAGGGAGAACGCCGTTCGTAACGGCCCCTACCTTGGCCGCGAATCCTCCGTCCACTTCGAGCGCCATGACGAGTCCAACAACCGGTTCCTCTTTGACCATGAATCCTTCGTGGCTCTCGCCATCACTGATTATCCGCATGTGCATTGGTTTAGGGAACACATCCGAGTCTCCTCTGTTCCGTTCGCCAATCCTCACACTATCGACCCCATCTGCCTCACCGGGCTGGACTACACTGCTGTCCTTGTCACGGTGAAAGCAGAGACCCTCTCCGACATCCCTTCCTCCATAAACTTCAAGAACCATTCCAGCTCCGGTACCGTGAGCCAAGTTTCCATCATCGCCTTCGAGGACGTCCATGGCTCCCCTCCTTCTTCTGCGCCTAGCTCCCCTCCCGGGAACCACGACACCCAAGATTTCGACCAAGTCTTTGATGAAGTTCAGCTCGAAGGGGACATGGGGTTCGGGGGCGTCCTCGCCGCCCTGGGAATGGCGCCTCCTGTGCCCGCAGCGGACGCTGCTCCTTCGGGGGCTCCGGCTGCTTCCCTCCTGGAGCGGGCAGTGGCAGCCGCGCCGCCGCTCCCGCTGGTCTGTGGCGTTCCCCTCCGCTCGAAGCCGGCGCGAATGGAGTTCAAGCTCGGCTTCGGCTACTTCGACATCCTCGCCATCGGCGCTCTTGGCGAACAGGCCTCCTTCCGGGTTCCCATGCGCCGGGCGGACGGCCAGACCGGGTGCCGCGGCCTCCTCGCCGTCAACCTGGCCACTGCTTCCGTGGGCGTCATCCACTCGGTGGCCACGGTTGGGCCAGATCGCCGGACGGTGCTCACTGTCGACGTCCTAGCCCGCGGTGGTCCTCTGAGCGACTCGGATGATGTTTCCCTTGACGCAGCCCATGCGCTCGTCCGCCCCTCTTCTGCTGCAGAACGCTGCCGCGGTGCGCGCCATTGACGTCAGCGACCATCCTTCTATCGGGGACTCCGCGCACGCTGTTCCTGCTGTTCTGCAGTGCCAGGGGCCCCCTGATCCTGCTAGGCGACGGAGCTCTCGCCTTGCTGCCGCTGAGCCAGCCCTCAAACTATCCATGTTGGACAGGGCCAAGCTCCGCAAAGCTGCTCGCCTCGACGGCTCGGGTACGAATGACTCTGCTCGTGCTTCTCTACCCTTCGAGGACCTTCTCACCTTGGCCATAAACTCTCTTGAACCTCTCTCCCTGGCAGATACGAACGAGCTGGCGGCTGCCTGCGAGCTGAGCGTTGGCGACGCGCACCTCTCTGCTCCCTCGGTGGCTTCTGGTCGCTCATGATCGAGCGGCCCCCCTCTGCTAGGCTTGGCCAGGCCCGCTTCCTCAGCTCTACGCGGCCTGCGTCGCCAACAACCTGGAACCCGAGATCTGCTTCTCTGCAGATGCGCCCGCGGGCCGGAATCGCCGCGACTTCGACGCACAGCTCTTTTTTGGTCCCTAATTCTGAGCCTGCGTGCTACTTTCCATTCTGTTCGTACAACCTTATGGTTGCTTCTCTGTATCTTAATTTGTTAAACCATTTTGGGTGTTGTGAACTACTTCGCTATGTTAGTTAAAATCTCGCTCTCCTCTTGGAACACTCGTGGTCTCGGGGATAAATCTAAATGCGATGAGGTCCGCAGCGCGCTTTTGGTCTCGCCCCCAACCGTCCTTTGCATCCAGGAGTCAAAACTCGTTGATATCTCGCGTTTCAAAGCGTCCTCCTTCCTCCCTCCTTCCTTGGGAAACTTCGTTTTTAAACCCTCTGATGGTGCCTCCGGAGGTATTATCACTGCCTGGGACGCTCGGATCCTCGACCTAGTATCCCACTCTGTTAATGATTTTTCGGTCTCCACCGTGTTCTCCTTTAAACTTGACAACCTGGTTTTTTCCGTCATCAACGTCTACGGCCCCTGCGACCATGCCTCCAAGGGCCCTTTCCTGGATTCGCTCTTCGCCAACTACTCGGCCCTGTCTGGGCCGATTACCCTTTTTGGGGATTTTAACCTTACTCGCTCCCCCAGTGATCGCTCAAACGATAACTTTAATCAGGCCGAGGCTAACCTTTTTAACGAGTTCATTCATTCCATCGGGCTCATCGAGCTTCCCCTTCTTAATCGGTGCTTCACTTGGTCTAATATGCAGCCTTCTCCCATTTTGGTTAGGCTCGACCGGGCCCTCATCAATTCGGACTGGAGTTTCGCTCTCCCGGACTCCACCCTCACCTCGGACACACGCTGTGTGTCTGATCATACCCCCATCCGCATTGACGCGCTCTCTAAAGCCCCTAGGTGTTCTATCTTCCGACTCAACAATTCCTGGCTCTCTTCCCTGCAATTCCAAGGGATTGTACGGCATAATTGGGACAGCGTCCCGGACACACACGGCGGCCGCTCCATCTCCTATATTATCTGCCTTCGGCTTAAGCGTGTTCGCGACGCGGCCAAAAGATGGGCAAAAAATGCGCGTCTTCCTGCTGACTTGGAGTTCAACTGCCGATGCGTGATTAATCTCCTGGATCGCCTGGAGGAGCGACGCACTCTAATCCCGAGGGAGGTTAACCTTCGCTCTCTTGCGAAAACCTCGCTGCGCGATCTTTCTATCGCTAATGCCGCCTACTGGCGACAAAGGGCAAAGATCCGCCATTGCGTCCTGGGCGACGAGAACTCCAAGTACTTTCACCTTTGCGCCTCCGTTCGGCTCCAAAAAAATCATATCAAGATGGTCACAGCGCCCGACGGCTCCCCCATCTACTCACACAATGACAAACCTGCCTTCTCACCAGTTTCTACAGGGACCTCCTCGGCACTTCGGTGCCGAGCACCTTCTCCTTCGACCTCAGCACTACTGTTTCATCCACTTCACTCCTTCCCTCCCACGCTGCTTCCATCACCCGCCCTTTCTCCCTGGAGGAAATACGATCTGCCGTCTTCTCCATGAGGGACGACTCCAGTCCTGGGCCTGATGGTTTTAGCCCCCTTTTCTTTAAACGTTTCTGGGACACCTCAAAAAAATGCCTCCTAGAGTTTCTTTCTGGCTTTCTTGGCCAACTAATCGACCTTCGTCCCATAAACAAATCCTACATTGTCCTCCTTCCTAAAAAAGCTGACGCACATGCCCCCGGGGACTTCTGTCCTATTTCGCTTCAAAACACATGCCTAAAAATCGCCACTAAATGTCTCACTCTCCGCCTCAAACCCTTTATGTCCTATCTGGTCCACCAAGACCAAACGGGTTTCATCTCCGGTCGCTCCATCGCCGAAAACTTCGTCCATGCCGCAGACATCGTACAAACTTGCCATAAGCGTAAAACTCCCGCCATGGTGTTCAAACTTGATTTCCGCAAGGCTTTCGACTCGATTAGCTGGGAGGCTCTCGATAAAATCCTGTCCGCTAAAGGGTTTCCCCCGGCTTGGCGAGCCTGCATCAATGCTATTAACTTATCTAGCGAGACTGCGGTGTTGCTTAACGGGAAGCCCTGTACCTGGATTCAATGCCGCAGGGGGCTCCGCCAGGGCGACCCCCTATCCCCTTTCCTCTTCAATATTGTGGCTGATGTCCTGCAGCAACTAATCCTTCAGGCCTCTGCTCGCGGCCTTCTCCTCCACCCTCTCGTGGATGATTTACCATGCCCCGTGCTCCAATACGCCGACGACACTCTTGTCATCCTTCGCGCCGGTGTCAACTTCGTCTCCACTCTCAAATCCATCCTGCAAACTTTCTCCGAGGCAACGAGTCTCCACATAAACTTCCACAAGAGCACTTTCGTTCCCATGCATGTCTCGCCGACGTCCGCCCTCGACATGGCGTCCGCGTTCGGCTGCTCCGTCGCCTCTTTCCCCCAGGTCTACCTTGGGCTCCCCCTCTCCACCCACAAGTTCCGGGCTGCTGATGTAACACCTGGGGTGTTCCCCCTAAGTTAGAAAGTTGGTTGTTTTTCTTTTTTTTTGCATTGCATCACATGCATCATATGCACTGCACCCTGTTTTCCAAAACAACTCAAAAAAAATTCAAACCAATTTAAACTTTCAAACATGTCCAAAGTTTCCAATTTACAAATTGCCACCTAAACAACTCAACTTGTTTCCAATAGTTTTGAAGTTGATTTATTTAAATTGCTTGTTAATAAATTTCCCTTTAATTAATACCCTAATGATAAATTCCAGTTCAACTTCAAACCAAATCATCCATGCTTGGCATGTTCCAATTGTGGTTTGAAAATAAAATATTGCAAACATTTTAAATTCAATAAGTTTTCATAATTGGTTGAGTTATTGAATAAAAGAATTGTTTATTTCAAAAATCAAATCTATGTGAAACCCTATTTGAAATTCAACTAACAAATTCAAATCAATTAACATTACAATTTTTTGAAGTTAATGCTAACATGATTTGACCTTACTGTTTTGAAAATTAATAAAATTATTTCATGAAAATAAAACCCTTCTATTTATCTCTCTCTCTTTCATCTCTTACAAAAAAAAACTGAGGGAATAAAAAAAAAAGAAAAGGGAAAGAAAGTGGGGAGGTAGGCCAGCCTCCACGGCCAGCCCACCTACAACCCAACTCGCAGCAGCCCAGCACCCAGCCCACCACGGGCCTTCCCCAAGCCCAGCCCACCAATGCCCTTCTCCCTCGTACGGACGCAGAGGAGGAACGCATGTCGCTGTCCCATCCCCCCCACCATGGACCCCCTGCTCCACCTGCTCCCGAGCCCCTACAAGACACCGAGCCGTGCCCTAACCCTAATGCTCTCCCCTCTCCTCCCCAGGCCGCCGCCGCCACCAGCTTCCCCTCCTCCTCCTCTGTATTTTCTTCCACTACATCACCGGGATACGTGGCCGCTGCGGGATCATCACGGTGAAGCCATGGTCACCTCGAGGCTCCTCCGTTTCTTGGGATGGAACAATGATTGCTTCCGCGCCAAGAATTGCCGAAGAAGACTAGCCAGGTGCCGCTCTAGCTCGCCGTTTTTCCTCTGTCGTCGTCAGGTTACAGTTTCCTGTTGTCAGTTTCGTCAGAAACCCCAACGCGCAGAGACAGTACATGCTTGTTCTTGCCCTAGATGCATCACCGATCTCGTAGTAGCGTAGTGGTAGCCCTCGTCGTGCTCATGCTGAGAGAACCTGGGATCGATTCCTTCCTGACGCGAAGATTTCATTTTTGTTCTGTCGCGTACTGAAGATGAAAGCCTGCACCTTTGTTTCTGTCTAAAATTTCAGTTAAAACTCGACGTTCACCTCTTATTCAGTCAGCCTCGTGGTGTATCACCAAACCGAATCTCACCCCAGTGGCTTGGCATCCCTGCGCGCGCCGCGAGGGCGAGGGATCGAGTCCCAGCAGCCGCAGTTCTGTGGCATTTTGCCATCTTTTTTTCCACGCGGGCCCCTTGACCCACCGGTCATTCACCCCCACTGCCACCTCATCCACACCCACGCACACGTTGGAGCCAGCGTGGCGCGGGCCCGCTTGACAGCGACCCAGGGTCACTGTGGCGTGGTGCAACCCTATTTATGGGCGCTGTTTTCGCAGAGAAGCCCCTGTCTCCATGTTTTTCTTCACAGCCCAGCCCCTGTAAAATCATAGATCAGTCCCTGGATCTCAAACCCCTATAAAAATTGCAAACCAACTCCAAATTTAAAATGTAAAATATGCTTTTCAGTCAAAATTCAATGAACTTCCTGTTTATCACCTTTGTTTTGCAATTTGGACAATTAAATTTAAGGTCATTTAATAATCCTTACAATGATTAACTAAATGGCATAATTAATAACTTTCACATGGGTGCTCCAAATTAAATACTCAAAACATGAATTCCATCCAAAATGAAATGCTACACTTGAATATCAACTTTGTTTTCTGGTTTGCAACATTTAAATTGGATATTTGCTTCACCTCTTAATTACTGCATTTAACTTGGTAATATGCTTAACTAAATCATTTAAAATTGTTTTCCAACAAATAAAATATGTTTTCCATGCAAAATTGAATAAGCTTTCCAAATATAAACTTTGTTTTCTGTTTTGAATAAATTAAATTGCTGAAAACGACTGTTTCTTATTTAATGCAATTAAAATTGTCAAATTAATAACTTGCTCATCTAAAATCCAAATTCAACAAATGAAATATGTTTTCCATCTCAAATTTTGTATTCTTTCCAAATATAATTTTTTTTATCTGTTTTGAACAATTAAAATGGGTGAAAACAATAAATGTTTGTGTAACTCACTTAAGAAGCCAAATTTCATAACTTAATAAATAAAATTCCAAACTTGGTAAACAACATTTCAAATTGAAGCTATCGTTGTTTTCTTATTGTTTTCATCATCCAAGCATCATTCTAATCAACTTTCACATGATGGTTATTTGTAGATCATTTAATTCAACATTAATTCATGGGATTTTCCATATGCAATCCAAATTGCATATGGGCCCATTTAAATATGTTTACCATGTCAACTAGGTTATCTTTGATGCATCCTTAAACTTGTCATGCATCCATATCTTGATCATGCTGGATCTTTTGCCGTAGAAGTAATTGTTGCATCCGGTGTTTGTTCTAGTTTGTTGCTTCTTCGCGGATAGGACGTTGAGATGATGTGAGCAACGACAAGTTCTACGGATGTACCTCTACTTGCTGGATCTCAGGCAAGTATACTCACTTGCTACCCGTGTTGCTTTTCCTCACCTGTTACCGATTCTTTCCGTTGTCTTTATGCTAGCCTTACGATTCGATGCTTGTGTCTCGATCCTATCATATGTTTACCTTGCAGCCATGATATAGCTTTTCCTTCCACTTCCTATCAACTGTTGTTTTTTTACCTTGTTGGCCCTCGTGTCGTAGTTGCATGCTTAGTGTTGTTTGCGCTCTAGTCCTGTTGTCCTTTGATCTATCACCTGTTTAGTTGATAGTTGGGTTTCAACTTAATCAACAACATGTTAATGCCTGGGGTAATAATAATTTGATGATAAGGCACCGGCAGGAGGCCCGGCGTGGTTTTGAGGCCTGCTAGTGTCGACCCTAATTAGGAAAAGGGTCTTGTCTACTGATCCATCACTACAAGAAATATGTTGATACATGACCCTTTTATAATGACCATGGATGAATTGGTCATATTTCTATGACTATTTCAAACCAACTGGTCGTTAGCTATTTGGAAGGGTCCAAAATAGAGGACATAATGACTATTTTGGTGAGAAAAGTCATAATTTCATTAGGCGAATTGGTCATAATACGACATCATTGTGATACATTCCGCCACCTCATCATTTTTTGCTTATGTGTCGTCCTAGTTGTCTCATTTTGGCTCCCGTAGTGCTGAGCTGTCACATTAAAGCAAGCCATGCAGGAGGTTGCCATGCAGCCACGTGGAACCCACCCCTCATGGGTGCCATGCAGTCACGTGGAGCCACCGAAGTGAAAATAGAGAAAAATCGCGCGGAGGGAGGGCTTGAACCCACGCCCTCGCGCGCTGCACGCACAGCGCCTACCAGTAGACCACGAACAAGCTTCGGTTAGAGTAAAGACATTGAACCTTTTTAAATGATACCTCGACCTATGCTGCTGGGCTGGGCCGGCCGCGCAGGGAGGAATCTCGGCGCTGGGCTGGGCCGGCCGCGCAGGGAGGAATCTCGGCGCTGGGCTGGGCATGTCGCGGAGGCAGGGAGTTGGCCATGCTGCTCGTTGGGCCGGCCGGCTTGGGAGGGTTTTTTTTTGAAATAAAGGCTTGGGAGGGTTTTTAGTTTTCTCCTCTACCATTTTTTTGTCTTCTTTTATAACTTTTGGTTTAGAACTCCAATTTCAACAAATAAGTTTTGATTTTTTTAAAAAATATTTCTTCTATTATTATAGACTATTAAGGAACATCCTAAGTCAAAATAAAAATAAAAATACCCCCAAGCTTTATATATTGCTTCATATAGGGCTGTGAAGATTCTTAATTAAATTTTTTTGATTACTCTTTTAAATTCAAATGCAAAATACAAAGTGCAAGGTTTTAAAATTATTCCAATTTTATTATATTTTATGGTTACTAGGTCACATATGATGACAAATTGCGAAAGTTATCCATTTTTTAAAACATGTTTTGAACCTTTTATCTCGGTTTCGAAGAACGGTCAAAACGGGGGACATGACCGTTCGTACCTAGGTGTTGAATCTTGATGAACTCTTGGTGTATCTATGTTGAAATAGGTACTTGGGTACCTAAAAATGATTTTTGCAAAAAATCACGAGCAAACTACGAGGCACCTGTAGTTCAAATTTGGCCCGGTTTCAGCGGAATCGGCAGAAATTTGTCTTTTTCAAAAGTGGTGTATTTTGAGCTATAGAGAGGAAGTAAGTTTGTTATTTGTAGATCAAACATGACATAATATATTTAGAATTTTACTTTGTACATTTTTGCAACATATTTTGTGTATGTGCTTCACAAAAATACCCGGTTTTGACACTCCGGGAACGGAAAATGGTATTTTTATTCAACGAAAAATAAAACTTTCTTCGTGAACATTGTTAGTTGTTCCAATATGCATCTTTGTGTGGAATATGGGAACATTTAAACAAACTATGCCATGGATGTGGCCAAAACATCCGTCATTTCGACCGAAAGCCATGAATCTTCGTACGAGATAGCTCATTTCTGTGAACACATTTTCCACCAAATTGTCGTATTCCAAGTTTATTATTTTTGGTGGATACTAGGACATATATAACAACACCACGTGAAGGTCTTGCATCGTTTCGAGTTTTTTTGAATTTTCTGGAATTTTCAAAGCCGGTTTCGGAGAACGGTCAAAACGGGGGACATGACCGTTCGTACTTAGGTGTTGAATCTTGATGAAATCTTGGTGTTTCTATGTTGAAATAGGTACTTGGCTACCTAAAAATGATTTTTTAAAAAAATAAAGAAAAAACTACGAGGCACCTGTAGTTCAAATTTGGCCCGGTTTCAACTGAATCGGCAGAAATTTGTCTTTTTCAAAAGAGGTGTATTTTGAGCTATTGAGAGGAAGTAAGTTTGTTATTTGTAGATCAAACATGAAATAATATATTTATAATTTTACTTTGTACATTTTTGCAACATATTTTGTGTATGTGCTTCACAAAAATACCCGATTTTGACACTCCGGGAATGGAAAATGGTATTTTTATTCAACGAAAAATAAAACTTTCTTCGTGAACATTGTTAGTTGTTCCAATATGCATCTTTGTGTGGAATATGGGAACATTTAAACAAACTATGCCATGGATGTGGCCAAAACATCCGTCATTTCGACCGAAAGCCATGAATCTTCGTACGAGATAGCTCATTTCTGTGAACACATTTTCCACCAAATTGTCGTATTCCAAGTTTATTATTTTTGGTGGATACTAGGACATATATAACAACACCACGCGAAGGTCTTGCATCGTTTCGAGTTTTTTTGAATTTTCTGGAATTTTCAAAGCCGGTTTCGGAGAACGGTCAAAACGGGGGACATGACCGTTCGTACCTAGGTGTTGAATCTTGATGAACTCTTGGTGTATCTATGTTGAAATAGGTACTTGGGTACCTAAAAATGATTTTTGCCAAAAATCACGAGCAAACTACGAGGCACCTGTAGTTCAAATTTGGCCCGGTTTCAGCGGAATCGGCAGAAATTTGTCTTTTTCAAAAGTGGTGTATTTTGAGCTATTGAGAGGAAGTAAGTTTGTTATTTGTAGATCAAACATGACATAATATATTTAGAATTTTACTTTGTACATTTTTGCAACATATTTTGTGTATGTGCTTCACAAAAATACCCGGTTTTGACACTCCGGGAACGGAAAATGGTATTTTTATTCAACGAAAAATAAAACTTTCTTCGTGAACATTGTTAGTTGTTCCAATATGCATATTTGTGTGGAATATGGGAACATTTAAACAAACTATGCCATGGATGTGGCCAAAACATCCGTCATTTCGACCGAAAGCCATGAATCTTCGTACGAGATAGCTCATTTCTATGAACACATTTTCCACCAAATTGTCGTATTCCAAGTTTATTATTTTTGGTGGATACTAGGACATATATAACAACACCACGCGAAGGTCTTGCATCGTTTCGAGTTTTTTTTGAATTTTCTGGAATTTTCAAAGCCGGTTTCGGAGAACGGTCAAAACGGGGGACATGACCGTTCGTACCTAGGTGTTGAATCTTGATGAACTCTTGGTGTTTCTATGTTGAAATAGGTACTTGGGTACCTAAAAATGATTTTTTCAAAAAATAAAGAAAAAACTACGAGGCACCTGTAGTTCAAATTTGGCCCGGTTTCAACTGAATCGGCAGAAATTTGTCTTTTTCAAAAGAGGTGTATTTTGAGCTATTGAGAGGAAGTAAGTTTGTTATTTGTAGATCAAACATGACATAATATATTTAGAATTTTACTTTGTACATTTTTGCAACATATTTTGTGTATGTGCTTCACAAAAATACCCGGTTTTGACACTCCGGGAACGAAAAATGGTATTTTTATTCAACGAAAAATAAAACTTTCTTCGTGAACATTGTTAGTTGTTCCAATATGCATCTTTGTGTGGAATATGGGAACATTTAAACAAACTATGCCATGGATGTGGCCAAAACATCCGTCATTTCGACCGAAAGCCATGAATCTTCGTACGAGATAGCTCATTTCTGTGAACACATTTTCCACCAAATTGTCGTATTCCAAGTTTATTATTTTTGGTGGATACTAGGACATATATAACAACACCACGCGAAGGTCTTGCATCGTTTCGAGTTTTTTTTTGAATTTTCTGGAATTTTCAAAGCCGGTTTCGGAGAACGGTCAAAACGGGGGACATGACCGTTCGTACTTAGGTGTTGAATCTTGATGAACTCTTGGTGTTTCTATGTTGAAATAGGTACTTGGGTACCTAAAAATGATTTTTTCAAAAAATAAAGAGAAAACTACGAGGCACCTGTAGTTCAAATTTGGCCCGGTTTCAGTTGAATCGGTAGAAATTTGTCTCTTTCAAAAGAGGTGGATGAAACTATTTTTAGAGGAAGAAATTTGGTTGTTTGTAGATAAAATATGCCATAATAACTTTATAATTTTATTTTGTTCAATTTTGTAACATATTTTTTGTAGGTGCTTCACAAAAATATCATTTTTGACACTCAGAAAATAGAAAACGATACATCAAATATGGTCTAATATTAGTTTAATTATGCATAAAATGTGCTATAGTTTTCCCAAAAATTGTGTAGTCCAATTTTGTAACAAATATTTTTGGAGGTTCTTCACATAAATAGTAATTTTGTTTTTTTTAGAGGACATAAATTGTCGGGGGGCTACCCCCGAGTAGGGTAAAGGCAAGTGGTAAAAGCAGCTAACAGAAGAGAGGTTTGGTCGAGTAGCCGACTACCCGGTACCCGCTACCCGGCAGACTGCTACTCGGTCTCACCTCAAGATGGCCAGAAGGAGATATCAAGCAAGTTCTGTCTCTTCGAGTAAAAGAGGTGGCCCGAGTAAAATTGGCGGGAACCTACTCGGGCCAGAAAGTCAAAGGAGCCGTTCTGACACAGGATCCCGCGTATCCTGGGTCCGTACTTGGCAGTATTCGAACTACTGTTCATCTGGGACCGGCCTGCCTGACAATGACAGCATGGAAGCAGGCCGTGGCAGGATAAGGGGGGCCTACTCTGTGCTTAGGTACAGTGATACCAGTCTGTCCCCTAGTTTTGCCCAACGACTTTCCAGATGAAGCCAAGGTTAGGAACCAAAGCTGTCAGCGGGAACCCGGAAGAAGGACGATGTGCACACTATGTCGACACTTGTCCATGTTTGGACGTATCCGGCTGGGCACCAGGTATATAAGGTGCCCCGCCGCCTCCTGCGTGAGGATAGAACACATCGCGTACTGGAAACCCTAAGTTCTTGACCTAGTTCTTCATCTAGAGGAGAGTGGCTACTCGGTAGCTAGAACCTTGTACTGTGGCTACTCGGAGAGATACCAAAATACACAAAGAAAGGCAGGAGTAGGGGTTTTACCTCCTCACGAGGGCCCTGAACCTGGGTAGATCGCGTTGTTTGCAGTGTTTACTTTGTACCTCACGCGGCTACTCGTCGCGTGATCCCTCCCCGAGCACCTCCAGCGTCCTTCGTCCCCACATCTTTAGCCATCCCATGGCATCTGCCGTGACACCACCACGACAGTTGGCGCCCACCGTGGGGCAACCAGCGGCGCTGGCTGGAGTTTCTGTTCGGACGGGATCTTCTTCAGCGGAGCGCGTGGTCTGTGGCCTTGTCCACAGATTCGGCTCCTTTGACTTCGTCACCGACAACGCCGGCTGTTTCGGCGGCATGGCCATGCCTGAGGGCGGCACGGTGATCTCCTTCGGCTCTCACCTCGTCTACGTCGCCACCGTCGCCAACAGCGCGTACCCCGAGCTGGTGCATGACGCGGAGGATCCTCCCGCGGTGATTGCTGCTCGCGGAAGGCCCGCATGCAGCTCTGCGAGCTGCGCTGAGGTGATGGTGACGGGCTTGGCGGCAAACACTGGCGCAGCCGCTACTGGCGCTGCGGCCGTCGTCGAGGAGACGGATGAACCGCCTGCTGGTGGCAGGACTCACCGGCCCTACGAGAGGGAGAGCAACTTGCCGCCTTCCACCTCTACGGTCATTCCTGCGTCGGCTGCGCGACCTGGTATGCCTACTCCCACCGACGTCGAGCTTCTAGCCATGCGGGAGCAGCTCGAGCGGCAACGCTTGGAGTTGCTTGCCGAGCAGGCGGAGTTGGAGAAGGTGAGGTTGGAGTTGAGCCTAGATCAGCTCGAGTACAACAAGGCGCACGGCTTCACGCCAGTTGCCAGGCGGGCTAGCAGAGTAGGCGGCACTCGGCGCAACTTGGGTGTCGAGATGGCTACGGTTGTGGAGGTTCCCGCGCAGTCCGCTACCGCGAACACCTCCACAAGGCCAAGGTATAGCACGCCCGCCAAGACGCTCAGAGCTGCAGAGGCTGTGGCTGCCGAGTTGCCGCGTCTCGAAGGCGACGCGCGCATCAGGCAGCAGGAGAGGCTCCACGAGTTGGTGTTGGAGGCCGCCAGACAGAACGAGGAGTTCCGGAAGGCCAACCCGGGTGCTGGGGCATCGCAGATCGTGCACTCGCACGCGGCCAGATCTAACGATCAGGCCTCGTCTCCGCATCCCAGCCGCGAGAAGAGCCGAAGCGGGCGCTCGGGCAGAGACAGGCAAATGCAGGTGTACGACCCGACTGTTGCCGCGAAACAGCGCGCTGTGCCGCAGCAGTCTGGTCAGGAACATAACGCTGCAAGAGCAGGCTCTCAAGCCCATCAAGCTCAAAGCCAGGCCCGAGATGGTGCACGTCCAGGTCCTTCTCGGCAACCCGCAGCTCAGCCTACTCGGCAGAGGCAGCAGCCGCGTGCAGTGGCGCCAGTCGCCAACCCGGTGGTGCAGCCTATTGCAGTGCAGGTGGATAGGTATGATGATGGCTACTCGGCTATGGAGATGGCTGGCTATGACATTCATGACCGTGTTGGCGAGCGCGTGTTGGCGCCTGGAGATGCAAGGCACCAGCTGGACCGTATCAGCTTGTCGGCGCGGCTAGAGAGCACGGGTCCCCCTGGCCCCGAGTGCTTTGGCCCGCGCATCATGAACGAGCCTTCCGTGAAGGTCTTCCAGCTTGCAAGGGGCACCAAGAGCTACAACGGCAGCACCAAGCCTGAAGATTGGCTCAATGACTATGTCACCGCGGTCCATATCGCGAACGGCAACAGGAGATGGGCGGTACGTTATGTGCCGCAGATGCTAGAGGGTCCAGCTCGCACTTGGCTCAACAACTTGCCCAAGAACAGCATCAACTGCTGGCTGGACTTCTCGGATGCCTTCATCAGCAACTTCACGAGTACATACAAGAGACCGAATAGGCCACAGCAGCTGTCAGCTTGTAGGCAGCGAGAAGACGAGACGGACCGCGAGTACCTTACTCGGTGGAGTACTTTGAGGAACACCTGTGAGGGTGTGAATGAAGCACATGCCATCACCTGGTTTGCGCAGGGTTGCCGGCATGGCAGCATGCTTTGGCAGAGATTGCAGAGGGAGATGCCGAACACTCTGGCGGAGACCATCAAGATTGCGGATCAGTACGCACTCGGTGATCCTACTCAGCCGCTGATGGACTCCTCTGAGCCGAGAAGAAACTTCAACAGCAGCAAGCGCAACGAGTTCCGCAACAAGCGCCGAGTAGACACTCGGTATGATCCTGAAGAGGTGAATGCAGTGAATGTCGGAGGCGGTGGTGGCCAAAGGCAGAAACCTGCTGGAGCCTACGGGCAGAACCAGAACCAGGGCCAGGGCAACAAGAAACCGTTCCGCACTGCTCAGTCGGGTAGCGGGAACTCCGAGCAGCCGAAGAAGTTTGTCTTTGATGACATGAAGGATGGCCCATGCAGCTTTCACACTCACCACCCCTCGAGGCCTGCTAACCACACTACTCGGCAGTGCGAGTGGTGGGAGGCGATCAAGAGTGACGGCTTGCCTCCTCCTCCTCCTCTGCCTGCAGCCAATGCTACTGTTCAGCCTATTCGCGCACCCGCAGCTCGGCCGCCAGTGTACCCGAGAAGAGAGAATGTGAACCAGGTGGCTTTAGGAGCCAACCAGAACTTCAACAATGAGAGATACCGCAACAACAACAACAACTACAACCGCAACAACAACAACAACAGAGGCAACAACAACAACTATCAGGGCAACAACAACAACAATGGCAACAACGGGGGCAATGGCTCCAATCAGTACCAAGAGCACCATGAGAGCTACATGATCTTCACTTCTGAAGCAGTCGACAAGCAATCACAGCACAGGCGGGCCATGGAGGTCAATGCAGTGATTCCTGCTGTTCCTCACTACATGTACTGGTGCGACCAGGAGATCAGGTGGTCCCGAGTGGATCATCCCAAGGTGATGCCCAACCCAGGTACCTATGCCTTGGTGCTGGATCCTACCTTCCTGGGTCCCGAGAAGAATGTGAGGTTCAGCAAGGTGCTAATCGACAACGGCAGCATCATCAACATTGTGTACAAGGACACACTCGAGAAGCTTGGCCTGGCCGAGAACATGATGCTGCCCAGCAAGACCACCTTCCATGGCATTGTGCCCGGGATCTCGTGCAACCCGATTGGCCGAGTGTGGATAGATGTGCTATTCGGTACCCGGGAGAACTGTCGCACAGAGCGCCTGCAGTTTGAAGTGGTTGATCACCAGAGTCCCTACCATGCTCTACTCGGCAGGCCTGCTCTGAGCAAGTTCATGGCCTCTACTCATGTTGCATACCTGAAGATGAAGATCCCTGGTCCCAATGGCATAATCACTATCGCTGGCGACTACAAGAAGTCCATGGAATGTGCCTCAGCTAGCTCGAAGCTGGCAGAGTCGATGGTGATCGAGGCCGAGAAGAAGAAGATGTACGAGGTGGTGGCCATGGCTCAGTCCGCACAAGCTGGCGCGCAAGGCGTGCCGAGTACCCAGCATGGTACTGCCTTCCAAGCTGCCAAGGAGACCAAGACAGTCCAGGTTGACCCCGAGTTCCCCGACCGCGTAGCCATCATTGGTTCCGGGTTGGCGGAGAAATAGGAAAGCGAGCTCATCCACTTCCTCCGTGAGAATCGGGATGTATTCGCCTGGACTAATGAAGATCTACCAGGAGTCCCGAGGGAGTTGGTTGAGCACTCTTTGCATGTGCGTCCTGACGCCAAACCAGTGAAGCAGGCTATGCGCCGTTTCGGAGATGAGAGAAGGAAGGCCATTGGTGACCAGATCACCAAGTTACTGATAAGCAATTTCATCATGGAGGTGCTGCATCCGGATTGGCTAGCCAACCCGGTCATGGTCGAGAAGAAGAAGGAGGATCCCAAGGCTGCCACTGCATGGCGCATGTGCATCGACTACACCGACTTGAACAAGGCATGCCCCAAGGATCCTTTCCCGCTACCCCACATCGATCAGGTGATCGATTCCACTGCTGGTTGTGAACTGTTGTCTTTCATAGATGCCTACTCTGGTTTCCACCAGATTGCACTCAACCCTGCTGATCAAATAAAGACTGCTTTCATTACCCCGTACGGGGCTTATTGCTATCGTGTCATGTGTTTTGGCTTGAGGAATGCGGGTGCAACCTATCAGAGATGCATGCAGAAATGCTTGCACGACCAGCTCGGCAAGAATGTGCAGGTGTACGTAGATGACATTGTCATCAAAACGAATAAAACACATACTCTGCTTGCCGACCTGGAGGAAACCTTTGCTAACCTACGCAAGTACAAAATGAAACTGAATCCGAGTAAGTGCACCTTTGGTGTACCGGCTGGAAAGCTACTCGGTTTTCTAGTTTCTAGTCGGGGCATTGAAGCCAATCCTTCTAAGATAAAAGCTATTGAGAGCATGTCTTTGCCGAGATCATTGAAGGATGTGCAGAAATTCACAGGTTGCTTGGCATCTTTGAGCCGTTTTCTGGGCCGAATGGGCGAGAAGGCCCTGCCCCTATACCAGCTGATGAAGAAAAGTGACAAGTTTGTCTGGACTCCGCAAGCGGATGTGGCATTCAATGAGCTGAAAGCAATGCTGGCTAGCGCTCCCGTCTTGGCTAGTCCGCTACCCAAGGAGCCTATGCTGCTGTATATTGCTGCGACTAACCGAGTAGTCAGCGTGGTGATAGTGGTGGAGCGAGAAGAAGAAGGCAAGAGTGTGCAGCGTCCGGTGTATTACCTCAGTGAAGTGCTGTCCAGCTCCAAGCAAAACTATCCACACTACCAGAAGATGACATATGGTGTGTACCTAGGCGCCAGGAAGCTGAAACATTATTTCCAGGAGCACCCCATCACTGTCGTGAGTTCTGCTCCCATCTCGGATATCATGGGTAACAAGGAGGCGAGTGGCAGAGTAGCCAAGTGGGCAATCGAGCTGGCAGCATATGCTCCCGCGTATACGAGAAGAGAAGCAATCAAGTCTCAGGTCCTGGCGGAGTTTCTTGTGGACTGGGCCGAGATGCAGTATGAACCTCCTGCTCCAGTTTCCAACTATTGGAGGATGCATTTCGATGGCTCGAAAGTAAAGGAAGGCCTTGGTGCTGGTGTTGTGCTTACGTCACCCAAGCAAGATCAGCTCAAGTATGTGCTGCAGATTCATTTCAAGGCATCTAACAATGTAGCAGAGTACGAGGCAGTGGTGCATGGTTTGCGAGTAGCAAAGGAGGTTGGTGTGCAGCGCATTATATGCTATGGTGATTCAGATCTGGTGGTGCAGCAAGTCTCGGGCACTTGGGATGCTTTGGATGCCAACATGGCATCGTATCGCTTCCTGGTGCAGTCTATGACTGGGTTCTTCAAAGGCTGTGAGTTTCAACATATTCACCGAGCAGAGAATGAAGCAGCAGACGAGCTATCCAAGTTGGGATCTTCTCGGCAGTCCATCCCGGCGGGGATTGCTTTGGAACATTTGAGGAAGCCATCCATCAAGCCTTCCCCCAACTCGGAGTCTATATTTGTCCCTTCTCTGCCAAGTGAAGAATCTGATCCAATGGAGATTGACTGGGAGAGTGCTGCAGGAAACTCGGGGACTGCCACTCCCTACCCGGGGACTGCCACTCCTTACGCGGGGACTACCACTCCTTACTCGGGGACTGCCACTCCCTACCCGGGGACTGCCACTCCTTACTCGGGGACTGCCACTCCTTACTCGGGGACTGCCGCCCTCAACCCAGAGGCTGTCGCCTTCATTGAAGAAGTTCTCGCCAATCGATCTGGGCTGCAAAGAAGCGCTCCTGCTCCTCCTGTGCAACCGCAAGAGCCCGTCCCAATGGAACTGGACGAACCAGTGTTTCCCATACGGGAGACACCGAGTTGGGCTATGCCCATATTATCCTTTCTAAGGGACGGCACAATACCTGAAGATGAGGTGACTGCGAGGCAGATTCAAAGAAGGTCCAAGGGCTACACCATAGTCAGAGATGTGCTGCACAAGAGAAGTGCCACTGGCGTGCTGCAACGTTGTGTGAGCCCAGAAGAGGGAGAAGAAATTCTGGTGGAGATACACCAAGGAGAATGCGGGCACCACGCCTCTTCTCGGGCATTGGTCAAGAAAGCTTTTCGGCATGGTTTCTACTGGCTCACGGCTCTGCAGCAAGCTGAAGGTATTGTGAGGAAGTGCAATGGCTGCCAGATGTTCGCAAGTAAGATTCACATGCCCGCTTCCGAGTTGAAGACAATTCCTATCACATGGCTGTTTGCTGTTTGGTGCTTGGATATGGTTGGCCCCTTCAAGCCGGCTAAAGGCAATATGACACATATCTTGGTCATGGTGGACAAGTTCACCAAGTGGATTGAAGTGAAGCCTATTCGGAAGTGCGATGGGGTCACAGCTGTGAAGTTCGTGAAGGATGTGATCATGAGATATGGCTACCCGCACAGTATCATCACCGACAACGGCACCAACTTTGCAGAGGGGGCAATGGTGCGATTCTGCAGAGATAAGCATATCCGACTAGACGTTGCGTCAGTCGCGCACCCTGCCTCCAATGGGCAAGTTGAGAGAGCAAATGGAATGGTACTGGCAGGTATAAAGCCGAGGCTGATTGAGCCATTGCTGAAAACACCTGGGTGTTGGCTAGAAGAGTTGCCAGCGGTGTTGTGGAGTCTAAGGACTACCCCTAACCGGTCAACCGGCTACACGCCATTCTTCTTGGTATACGGGGCTGAGGCCGTGCTGCCAATAGACTTAGAGCATGACTCCCCCCGAGTAGCCCTCTACACTGAGGTGGAGGCGAGAGAAGCTCGAGAAGACGACGTTGACCTGCTTGAAGAAGCAAGAGAGCTGACTCTGTCACGTTCGGCTATCTACCAGCAAAACCTGCGGCGTTATCATAGCCGAAAGGTGAACCCAAGGGTTTTCCGAGAAGGAGACATGGTCCTCAGGCTTGTGCAGCGCACAGCTGGGATGCACAAATTGTCTCCTCCATGGGAGGGGCCTTTCATTGTGAGCAAAGCGCTGCACAATGATGCGTATTACCTTGTAGATGTGCGCCCATCACAGGCGAACAGGGAAGATAAAGCTGGAGAGGAAACCAAGCGCCCTTGGAATGTAGCTCTACTTCGTCGTTTTCATTCGTAAGCAAAGATGTGTATGTACCCCCTTATCCGAGTTGAAATTCTACTCTGCAATCTGAAATCGTTCTCGGGGACTGCCCTCGTCCAAAATTGTTCTAAGTGTTTTTTACTCGGCTTTACTGTTTGTCTACTCGGTTGCTTCACTTCGAAACTCATAAGCGTATTGAGTACTGTGTCTAAACCTACATGCCAACTCTTCGACTCTGCTGCTGTCCGAAACCCGGCTTCATGGCAAGCAAGAGAACAAGCAAAAGGTCAATGAGCACACGAAAATCGCTAAGGAAGAAAAAGTGCAGGAACCGAGTAGAGTGTTTTGTTACTTTTGTTCTCGGTTTCGTCTTCTCGGCTAAGTGGTGGGCTGCGTTACTATGATTGTTTCTAAGTGGCTAAATATTTGCAGCTCTACTCTTTGATTCTTGTGACTCGAATACCAAAAAAGCAACAAGTTGCAGGTAGAGCAGAGATGAAAAGATAGAGTGAATAAGAAATGCAACTCGGGGACTCGCATGGAAACGCAACCCGGCATTGAGCCAAGGCTGCTCAAAATGATTAAATTAAAGATAATGGATGGAAATAAAATTGAGTAGCAAGAAAAGCATAAATAAGTCTGATACATATGCTCCCGGCATCCCGGGGATCTGATAGATGTTCAAGTAAAAAGTGTGCAGGTAAAATCAGGTGGAGGAAGCAGTGTTGTCGGCGCTGGCGTTAGCTGCTGCATCTTCGGTGGTGGTCCTGGTTGCCCCTGCCTCCGAGTTGGTGGCAATTGTCCTTGCGGGTTCTTCGTCGGCGCTGGCATGGGTGGCATCCGCCTCCGACTGGACGGTGGCAGACTCTTCCATCTCGGTGTCACGCTCGGAAGTAGCCGTGGCCACCGAGATGGGCCCTGCAGCAGAAGAAGGGCCAGAGGCTTGGCCAGGGGGACGGACCGTGTCGTCGAGAGCAGCTCCGGATGAGGTGCCGAACTCGAGTGCGGCGGTGTCGATGTGCTCGGTCTCCTCATCGCTACTCGCGACAGCGACGTTCTTCCCCTTCCCGGCCTTGCCCTTGGGGGACTCGAAGAAACCCGACTCCAGATCAGAGTCTATCTCCTCATCCTCTTCCTCGCCCTCCTCCACTTCGGTGTCGGGCTCGGGGAGGCCGTCTATGAAGACGTCCGTCTCAGCGCACTCTGCGACCTCGTATGCAATCAACTTGCGCGCGGCCACGCAGCTGGGGTCCATCTCCCACTTGGACTTCTCGCGTTTCCCACGGATGATCTCCATATTCAGATTCTCATACCACGAGGCGACGCAAAGGAGCATTAAGTCAGCACCTGCCCGAGCTCCCGAGGCGCGCCACTTCTTCAGCTCGGCCTTCACGTTCTGCAGCTTCAGAGCAAGGCCATTAATCGTTGTCGGCGCGGAATCTTCGGGCCAGAACAGCTTGTGGAGCGCGAAGCCGACGCGCACCAGGTCGGTGCCCACGCCGGCTAGACGCTCGAAGTACCCTTTCAGCACTAGCAGGCTGTCCTCAATCTCGGCTCTGGTATCCGAGGCTTCGCCCTTCTCAAGGCGAACTGCTCGGGCCTTGGCCAAGGCTGGCGCGCTAGCGGACACGAGATGAGGAAAGATGTCTGCACAAAAGCAAGGGAGAAATTTAGCCTTAGAATCCGAAAAGAGCTCAAACCGAGAAGAAAAGATGCAGAAGTGAGAAAACTTACTATGAAGCTCGCGGCGCAGCTGCTGCAACTGGACTTTCCACTCCTCCTCATTGGATATGTGCCTCTCTTGAACCTGGCGCAGAGTATTCATTTGAGCAAAGAGCCCAGCATTGGATTTCTTCAACGTTTCGCACTCCAGCTCGAGGGCTTTGATCTTGGCATTGAAGGTTGTTTCAGCTCTGGCCTTCTCGGCGATAACACTGTCCTTCTCCTCACCAAGCGTGACAGCATCCCGGAGTGCTTTCTGCAGCTGGAGTTGCAGCTGCTCCATCTCGGTAGTATGATCCTTCAGCAGCTCAACAGCCTGGTCAGACAACTGATGCTGTACCTCCTCAGGCTTGATGCAATCTTGGTGTTCTTCAACAAACAACATGTGATCTTCTGCGGAGAGACAGACAGGGTTAGCAGAGAAGCAGAGAAGAAACAGAAATATGGTCAGGACCGAGTAGACGGCAACTCACCTTCTAGTCTCTTGATGGTGGCCTCAGCGTTCTCCACAAACGCACGACACTTCTCGTGCTCCTCAGTTAAGCTCTTCAGGTTCTCTGCAGAGTAGGAATGGTTAGCGCAAAAGAAAGCAGAAGCGGGCGTAAATAGAAAACGCAAGAACCGCGTGGCTAAAAGCGTACCTTCCACTTCAGACAGCCTCTGAGTGCTGTCTTTCGCATCTTTCTTGGCTGCCTCCGCAGCTGCTTTCTCCCGTTCCAAAGCAGCAATTCGCCTCCTGGCGATAGCATGATTCCAGAGCAGCACGCGGTATAGGTTGGTCCTCTTCAGAACGCTATCCTGAGAAGCGAGAAGAAAACAAGTTAAACGCAGAAGTGAAAGATTCAACCCGAGAAGGCGGCTACTCGGAAGAGCATCCGCCTACTCGGCCAGAATCTCGGGGACTGGGTGATGGTAAAGGAAAGTAAAGGCGAATAGGAGAGAAGAAAAATTCAACTCGGAGAAGGACAAGTTGAAGCTTACTACATAGGCTTGCTCGATGACCTCGGCGTTCTTGCGGTGCAGGAACATCTTGGCAGCGAGGGTGGCGGTGTCGGTGGAGACGGTCATGGGCTTGTATCCCAGATCCACTTTGTTCCACTCGACGCGCATGTAGTCGATTGCGCCGAGACCAAGGCCGTGCCAGTTGTCCGTGCCGAGAACCTTGCTGTCCCATTTGGCGTCGATAAAGCCAATGGTATCCAGCACCTGCTCGAGGCTCTTCGTGGTTATCATTGGATTTTGGACTCCCCGAGAAGCAATAGTGACGGACTGGTTCTGGTTTGGATCTGGGGGAGGGGAGTTCATGGCTACGGCCTTTCGTCCCCTCAGAAGGGCAAGCTGCTTGTCCTTGGGAGAGAAGCCAATTGTGTTTTGCTGGCTAACCTGAACCATGTAATCCGGAAAGCAAGGTTGGCCAGCGGCGATGGCGGCGGCAGCGGTCGCAGTGGCAACCGGGCCGGACTCTCGAATCACCAACGCTCCGCCCAAGGTTGGTGGCGGCATCTGATCTCTGGCCCGTTTCTTCGCCTTCTCTTTTTCGGCTCTCTCCTTCTCGGGATCTTCGAGCTTCTTTCCCTCAGCTCTCGCCTTCGCCTTCTCGGCGGCTTCCTTCCCGGCTGCCTCTTTCTCAGCCTCGGTCTTCTCGGCAGCCTCTTTCTCGGCTGCTCTTTTCTCGACTGCCTCCTTCAGAGCTTCAAGGGCCTGGGCCTGTTTCCTGGTTACTCGCCCGGCAGGAGGACTGGCTGTATCCTTGTTCTGCGGCCCCAAGGAAGAATCTGGCGCTGTGGCGCCTTGAACAATTGGTGGTGCCACGGACCCATCACCTTGCGCAGCATCTAGTTGGGCGCTAGTCGGTGCGGCGCCTCTGTGCGCATCGCTCAGTGGATAGGCATCTGTGATAGTGGCATCCGTGGCGGTGGCGTCTTCTACCCGCCGCTCGGCAGCGGGGTTCACTTGGTCAGCAGCTCCTGTGGTGGGCTGCTCTTGCTCAGCTTCTGGCCGCTCGAGGGCGGCGTTATCCTGCATCTCTTCATCTTGGGTCTCCTCGGTGGTGTTGGCCGGAGGAGAAGGGGGTCTCTCATGATGTGCGGCGGTGTCCTGTGCTGCTGATTCCGCACGGGACTGCTGCTCTGAATCTGCTCCTCGAGCAGAAGTGGCCTGTGCTTGCGCGGCAGCAGCGTTGGCGGTGTCGTCCTCGTCATCGTCGAGGTTGATAAGTGGCGCTGCTGGTTTCGTAGCCTGATCGGGCGCGAGAGCAGCACTCGCATCCATGGGAGGTCTACAGAGAAAGAGAAATTCAGAAAGTAGAAAAGGATTGGGAAAACAACACAGTGCGAGAAGGGAGACAACCGAGAAGAAACTTACGCGCTGGTGGAGGCGAGCTTTCGCCTTAGTCTCTTCGTGACTACCTCGGTCGGCTTCTGCTTCTCGACTGGCTTCTTCTTCTTGGCTGGAGGCTCTTGGGCGTCACTGCCAGTCCGCTTGCGGGTGTTGGGGGCTGAGACGGACAGAGGTTTGACGACAAGGACTGCATCGTCCTTGTCCTCGTCATCGTCCTCGCCCTCGTTCTCGTCAGCAGCTTCATCTGCGGATTCAAGAAAAGATAAGAAGAAAATCAGGAACAGCAAACAAGGGATTGACGCTTCTCGCAAACAAGCGAAGTGAGTACGTTGTTACCTTCGAATTCGTCTTCAGACCAATCGCGAAGAGATGGTTCGGCGTCTTGCTTCTCCATCGTGGGAGAATGAGGAAGGTTGATCTGACCTGCGGCGTCGAAGGAAGGCACATCGTCCTCCTCACGGTCAGCAAGCCAGTTGCCCTCGAAACGTTCGCAGCTCTCAATACCCTGGCGAGTGAGGATCTGAAGAACAGAAAGGAATCACAGGTTAGCCGAGTAGCAGAAAGGTGTTCTACTCGGATAGGCGTGCAAACACAAAGCACACTAAGCCTAAGCAGTTTACAAAGTATTCTACCCGGATGGGCGTGCTGACACAAAGCATACTAAGCCTAAGCACGATTGCTGGATACTCTACTCGGAAAGGCGTGCAGGCACAAAGCACACTAAGCCTAAGAATTATTCTCGAGTGGGCTACTCATCAAGGCGTGCAAGCACAAAGCACATTGAGCCTAAGCGATTCGGCTGAGTATTCTACTCGGTACGAAAGGCAATCGCTAATCGCGGCAAGAAGTGGAGGCTGTCTACTCGGAGAGCATAGGCAGGAAGAAGAGTAAGGATGGCGTACCCGCTTAATCGGCTTCGTGCGGCTGTATGGGACGAACCCATACTGCCAATTGTCGTCGAGGCTTGTCGTCAAGATGGTCCTCGCATGCGCGGGAACATCGATGTTGTCGAGCTCAATGGTGGTTGTCCTGGTGCAGTCGCGAGGGCCTCCCATGTAGCACATGAGGTGGGAGCGCTCCTGCAGAGGCAGCACGCGGCGCTGGATCCAGCACGCCACGGGGTCGTCATTCTTGAGGCCCTTCTCGATCAACCGACCGAGTCTGGCTTCTATCTCGATGGCGTTGGCGTCGTTGACGGGCTTCGTTTTCCAATTCTTCCCGGTCGGAGCGCGAGTGCTCCACGCGGGCAGATTGATTCGATCACTTACCTGGGCTCCTTCCGCGGCGGGGATGTTTTTGATGTAGAGGAACGTCTTCTGCCACATTCGGCAGGAGTCCAACCCCTTGATACGGGGATGGTTGGTCCCCGACCGCTGTACCATCATGGCGCAGCCGGTGTCGGTTGCGCGGCCGGCCACGCCTGCGGTTTCTTTCTTCCCGACGGTCTGCTGGCGGAGATGAAAGTATCTCAGCCATGTGTCTGTTGTCGGGCGGATGCCGAGGAAGGCCTCGCACACCACGGCGTGGTAGGCGAGGAAGACGACGGCGTTGGGCGGCAGGTGGTGCATCTGAAGGCCGAAGCGGTCGAGGAAGCGGCGGAGGAAGTCAGAGGCCGGCAATCCGAAGCCGCGCTCGAAGTGCGAGAGGAACACAACGCGCTCACCCTCCCGCGGGGTTGGCACGATTTCCTGGCCAGGCGCCCGGCACTCCACACCAGGAGGAACCCTCCGGGTGTTCACGAGCCAGGCGCAGTCTTCAGCGGTGACGATCGAGCCCGCCCAGCCGGCGCGAGACATGGTCTCGAGTAGGAGGAGTGGGGTTGAATTGAGAAGTTGGTTGGACGGATTGAGTCCGCGGCGGCGCGAAAGGTTGCGCGGCGGCGGAGAGCTCGGTGACGGAGGAGAACAGAGGACGAAAGAGGAATAGTGCGAAGGAAGAGGAAAAGAAAGTTACCGGCGGGGGTATTTATATCCTCTCCGTGGGTTTACCGTTACAATCGTGGAAGTGGGATCGATCGTGGCGTGTGGTGGGGCCTGTGGCCGGCTGGAAACGCACACACGCGCGGGGCGCGCGCGTAACGGCCACAGTGGATCCCACGACTAGATCGTGGCCTATAATTACGCTTGATGGGACATAACGAGCTGGTGGGCCCGCCCCGTGAAAACCGGGCGCGTGGCACGTCGTGTCGTGGTAGCGAAACCACGGGGTCATGGATGCCTGACACGTGTTCAGTCGCCGCACGAAGGGCTGGATCGTGCTCTGCGCCGCAAGGGCTCAATTCAAGAAAATTCTCTAAGTCTTTTTACTCGGTTACGGAGTAGAAGGCAAGTACTACTCGGAAGACATGAAACTCAAGATACTTGTCAGAATACCACTCGGAGGTCTTTTACTCGGCATCTTGAGGATCATGGGCTGTGTTGCAAGGATTGGTTTTAAGCTGGCAGAGCCTAGTGAACGAGTTCGCAAGACTCAACCAGCTTCGCGGACTGCTGTCGGGGGGCTACCCCCGAGTAGGGTAAAGGCAAGTGGTAAAAGCAGCTAACAGAAGAGAGGTTTGGTCGAGTAGCCGACTACCCGGTACCCGCTACCCGGCAGACTGCTACTCGGTCTCACCTCAAGATGGCCAGAAGGAGATATCAAGCAAGTTCTGTCTCTTCGAGTAAAAGAGGTGGCCCGAGTAAAATTGGCGGGAACCTACTCGGGCCAGAAAGTCAAAGGAGCCGTTCTGACACAGGATCCCGCGTATCCTGGGTCCGTACTTGGCAGTATTCGAACTACTGTTCATCTGGGACCGGCCTGCCTGACAATGACAGCATGGAAGCAGGCCGTGGCAGGATAAGGGGGGCCTACTCTGTGCTTAGGTACAGTGATACCAGTCTGTCCCCTAGTTTTGCCCAACGACTTTCCAGATGAAGCCAAGGTTAGGAACCAAAGCTGTCAGCGGGAACCCGGAAGAAGGACGATGTGCACACTATGTCGACACTTGTCCATGTTTGGACGTATCCGGCTGGGCACCAGGTATATAAGGTGCCCCGCCGCCTCCTGCGTGAGGATAGAACACATCGCGTACTGGAAACCCTAAGTTCTTGACCTAGTTCTTCATCTAGAGGAGAGTGGCTACTCGGTAGCTAGAACCTTGTACTGTGGCTACTCGGAGAGATACCAAAATACACAAAGAAAGGCAGGAGTAGGGGTTTTACCTCCTCACGAGGGCCCTGAACCTGGGTAGATCGCGTTGTTTGCAGTGTTTACTTTGTACCTCACGCGGCTACTCGTCGCGTGATCCCTCCCCGAGCATCTCCAGCGTCCTTCGTCCCCACATCTTTAGCCATCCCATGGCATCTGCCGTGACACCACCACGACATAAATAGTAATACTTCGAGTTTTTTTTTCATAACTATTTTACAGAACTGGTCCGAAATTGGCCCAGTCCAGCTATTGCTCCATCCCCTCCTGGCCCTTAGGCCTGTTGGACAGCGAATGGAGCACCCCTGATCATCGGATGCCCATCCGACGGTGGGAGGCGCGCGCGTCTGGAATAAATCTAGCGCCTCGCCGCCAGAAAGGGACAAACCCTAACCCTCGTCTCCATCCCCCTCTCCACCGTTTCGCTCTCTCGCCGCCAGATCCCCGTCCATGCGCGCTCACGACCCAGGGCGACTGCGGCGCCAGCGCCCTCTTCCCTCCCTTCTCCATCTTCTAGAGAGAGACTGAGCCAAAACCCATCGAGAAACCCTAACCCTAGCCCGCGAGCAGACGGCGGCGGCCATGGATCCGTCGCGGGTGGCCGAGCTGCGCGCCTTCGTGTACGCGTGCAAGAAGGACCCGACGCTCCTCGCTGACCCCGACCTCGCCTTCTTCCGCTACTACCTCACCAGCCTCGACGCCGATCTGCCCCACGCCGCCAAGCCAGGCCCCAAGGTCGCAACCTCCTCCGGTCCGCTCTTCCATAGCTGCTCCCCATCTTCTTCTTTTCAGCTTTGATTTCTGACCCGATCCCCTCCTGCCTGAACCACCGAAGTTCAGGTCCATGGACGACATCGACGAGGAGGACTTCGACGGGGACGAGGACGACTTCGACATGCGCGACCCCACGCCCGAGCCCGACGAGGAGATCGTCGAGTCCGACCTCGAGCTCGAGGGCAACGTGATGGTGATGGTGGACCCTCACCGGAGCCGAGATCCCCCCAAGGGTCGCTGCTTTGAAGGTGACTCGAGCTCCACCCCCTCTCTCCCTACATGTTGCTTGTGAATTTAAATGCATCTAGGTTCAGGTATCTTTGGCACTCTAGTATTGTGGTGTGTTGCACGCGTTGCCAACGATTTGATTTTGGCTTGGTTCAGTTTCTAGCAATATGGATTCTTATGATCTTGTGATCTGTATAATGGCATCCACATGTGTAGTAGGCGACTATCCTTCGTTTTCTGTGACAGATTTAATACTTTAACTCTATGAAAACCCTGCTCTTTCCAGCAACAATAAATTACGACTATCAGCTACAGCTGCTCTATGAAATAATTTGTCAGTTTATATGGTTTCAATAATTCTACTGATGTATCAAGCAATCTCTTTGCAATCACCAGGTTTACAATTTTCTGATATCGCATCATGACTCCGTCTATACATGCATCTGTTTTGATTTGTCAAAGCAATATCTAGATAGTTTTGCATCTCTAAAACTAGAGCTATGTAGCCTTCCCTTGCTTTCAATACACAACACTTGTAGAATCGAAGATGTATTATTTCTTTCTCTGTTGTGATGTATAAATTACCTCTGGCAACATGTGTAGGTTATGTTTTCTAATCATAGCTTTGGATCGGAACTGAATGGCCAGTCCACATATTTGGCTTGTAAATATTCATCTAGTATGTTTGGTTCCTAAACTTGATGTATGATTTCAACATGTTATCATACAACAGATGAAACCTTGTATATGTATTTTTGCTTGTAAGTATTCTTGTAGTTTGTTTGGTTCCTAAACTTCTCTATTCTGCTTAGAGACCACACATATACAATAAAAAAAGAACTTGAAATGTTTCCAGGTTTCATGCAAGCTGAATCCATCATTTTTTGCTGATTATTGAACTACTGTTATTTGTTTTTTTGCATGCACGAGCTCGCTGGATTGATCAAACAGGAGCGGCTGGCAAAGCTTTCAGGCGGCATTGCTGTTCTGAAGGTAAAGTTATGATCTATATTGAGGCATTTCAGTAACGTGCAAATTGCCAGATAGGCACTGATTATTAGGGACATAAGAATTGTTACAATTTTAGTACCGATAAGAACTAGAGCATCGCATTTCTTATTGTGTTTATTCTGGTGACTGCTCTTAGTTGCTAATGTGTATTTTGATTCTGATATTGTGTTCAGATTGGTGGAGCGAGTGAAGCGGAAGTTGGTGAGAAGGACAGAGTGACTGATGCACTAAATGCTACCAAAGCTACAGTAGAGGAGGGTATTGTACCAGGTACCATACTTGAACTTGATCTCTGCTGTTTGAGTTCCCTGGTGTTCAAATATCAGCATGTCAGAGAGCCTTATCTGTTTGTGAATGTATGCAGGTGGTGGTGTTGCCCTTCTTTATGCTTCAAGAACCTGTGAACTTCATGTTGATCGTATTTGCAGGGTAGACCCGACTAATACAGCTGCGAATGTGACATTTTTGGGACACAAGAAATGCTGATTGTAATTTTGGTCTATTATTTGAACCTGTAAAGTATGATGTTGTGTGCTGATGTAGTCTGTGATGATTTTTGTGGTTGTAACTCAAATTTACTGGAATGAAAATTATGTTTGAATTAAAGTTTGTGTAAAGAGATTCGAATTTGAGTGGGCTTATGAATCCTGTGGTGAAATATTCTTGCAGAATAGTTGGGCTATAAGGTCTCATCCCAACTAATAGTGGACTCGATTTGGAAATGAAGTAAATAAAATTATGAAAAAAAACCATGAAAAGGGAAAGGTGGCCCAGATTCGAAATCGACGGAAGAGGCCTGGGCCAAAAAAGTAAAATGCTGGAATATCTACATCAGCCTGTTAATCTGCCAAAAAAAATTACAGGGAAAAATTATATAACGGGCCAAAAAATTGGGCTGGCCCATATAAAAGAGAAGTATGGACTGGGTTGAATGTCTGCCACGTAGGATTAGCCACCTAGGATCTGACGTGGCTATGCCAGGAAAGCCCATGACCAAAACAATTGGTTGGTCATACACAACTATATGACCAATCTATTAAAATGGTCCTAGATGATCAAATAAGACGCTCGGTATGTGACTTTCATAATTTGGTCAAAAAGGGGTCATGAATGAAACCATGTGACCTTTCGGTGACAAAATTTGAGGGTCGTGTATCAACAAATTTCTTGTAGTGCATGATGAGCGCGCTAACCGCATGTGGGAAGCGAGTATGGGCGCCCCCCTTAACTCTGATTCGATTCGCATCTCGTCCAAATCGCCTCATTTAGTTCGGGTTTTCCATTTGCCGCATGCATATGCAGGTGCGAACCCTTGGCGCCAGGGTGGAACTTTTGTAGTCGGCATTTAGGGAGACACGTTCTTAGAGTGCTATGAGGGTCCCCTTTTCTTCGTGGGGCTTGATTAGTCGTGCGCTCAACTGCACAGGGTTCTTTGGGCTTGATGCGAAGAAGAGTTGGGTTGTGTTGAGTACCTCGCTTGGTGGGTTGATCCCCCGTCTGGCGGGATATTCTTACGTGTACGACCAAATTGGTGCATCCCTGCAGGGTTAAATCTTCTCGAGAAGCCGTGTTGTCCGCGGTTATGGATGACTTGGTGAAAGTGCTGGCTAACAAGTACTCAGACAACTTACACCTAACGATAATAACTTGACTAGTAATGTAGATTACTTCCACCATAAGAATGATGTCACCCTAATCAACAGTGTGAGTTTCCTTGGGTTGCTTCCTTAGTAGGGGGTAACATTGGATGGGTTTGTTTGAGGTTAGTTGTAGTTGGTTACGATACGCTATCTTATCCCTCTCTTTTAGCCGGATGTTGTAGCGCGTCTCTATAGTTAGTTAGTGCAGCCCGCTGCCGCTTCTTTGCAATAATCCCTTCCTTTCCGTTGTACCCAAAGTATTTGTATCTTGTGATGATTGGTTACGCTGGTATCTTGTGAGTATGACTTGCCAGTACTTAACCATACTGACCCACGAATCCATTTCGTGGCTGCATATTCAACATTGCAGTCAACAGGTTTGAAGTCTGACGACGTTAGCTTGGGAATCCCTCCGGCTTGGCCTGGACAGGGATTGGACGCTCTCGGTTATCTTCAGGACTCTTAGTCCAATTTGTATCTTGTCCGTAGCCGGACACAATGTTGTTTCTTCCGCTGTCATTTGGATCTTTGTATTGTATCAGTTGTATCCTTGGCTCGTTTGAGCCGTCTTGTATAAATCTCTTCTGTTGTTGTGGAATATTCGTGAACTGTTGTAATGTTATCACAAGTGGCAACCTGGAATCGGTTATTATGTGGATTTTGGCGGGAATGCTGAAATCTGCATAGTGCCTGATCTCGGGGCGTCACAATTGGTATCAGAGCATGGTTTCCGATTCCCGATAGTTGTTTCGATACGAATGGTTATCGAAGCAACGGGTCCGCAAAGCCTGTAGGATAACCTCGCTAACGGTCGTTGTTTCTAGAGCGTCAAAAACTATTTGTGCAAAACCTGTTTTGGAAACATCTCAATAGGATTCTTGTTTTCTCCTTATCTCTATTCTATTTCTCCTCCTACCTTATTTGTTTTGGAGTCTACTCTCGTATCTATCTTTCAAAGTTTTAGGATCCTACGTGGGTGGACGTTTTCTGAGCCTTTAACCTAATAGGTTCGATCATCGGAAGATTCCTGGTGGAAGAACATCGTCATCAGCCCGAGCAAGATTCTCTTGTTAGTGGTGTCGAGAAGCCCTTGTTAGTGGTGTCGAGGAGATCAACTGGAAGCATGAAGAATCGATAGTCGAACTTCTTTCCCCTCCCGGGTTAGTGGTGGATTGCGAGGGCGCAATCCCTTGTTAGTGGTGTCGTCTGTAACACCTGGGGTGTCCCCCCTAAGTTAGAAAGTTGGTTGTTTTTCTTTTTTTTGCATTGCATCACATGCATCATATGCACTGCATCCTGTTTTCCAAAACAACTCAAAAAAAATTCAAACCAATTTAAACTTTCAAACATGTCCAAAGTTTCCAATTTACAAATTGCCACCTAAACAACTCAACTTGTTTCCAATAGTTTTGAAGTTGATTTATTTAAATTGCTTGTTAATAAATTTCCCTTTAATTAATACCCTAATGATAAATTCCAGTTCAACTTCAAACCAAATCATCCATGCTTGGCATGTTCCAATTGTGGTTTGAAATTAAAATATTGCAAACATTTTAAATTCAATAAGTTTTCATAACTGGTTGAGTTATTGAATAAAAGAATTGTTTATTTCAAAAATCAAATCTATGTGAAACCCTATTTGAAATTCAACTAACAAATTCAAATCAATTAACATTTCAATTTTTTGAAGTTAATGCTAACATGATTTGACCTTACTGTTTTGAAAATTAATAAAATTATTTCATGAAAATGAAACCCTTCTATTTATCTCTCTCTCTTTCATCTCTTACAAAAAAAACAGAGGGAATAAAAAAAAGGAAAGAAAGTGGGGAGGTAGGCCAGCCTCCACGGCCAGCCCACCTACAACCCAACTCGCAGCACCCCAGCACCCAGCCCACCACGGGCCTTCCCCAAGCCCAGCCCACCAATGCCCTTCTCCCTCGTACGGACGCAGAGGAGGAACGCATGTCGCTGTCCCATACCCCCCACCATGGACCCCCTGCTCCACCTGCTCCCGAGCCCCTACAAGACACCGAGCCGTGCCCTAACCCTAATGCTCTCCCCTCTCCTCCCCAGGTCGCCGCCGCCACCAGCTTCCCCTCCTCCTCCTCTGTATTTTCTTCCACTACATCACCGGGATACGTGGCCGCTGCGGGATCATCACGGTGAAGCCATGGTCACCTCGAGGCTCCTCCGTTTCTTGGGATGGAACAATGATTTCTTCCGCGCCAAGAATTGCCGAAGAAGACTAGCCAGGTGCCGCTCTAGCTCGCCGTTTTTCCTCTGTCGTCGTCAGGTTACAGTTTCCGGTTGTCAGTTTCGTCAGAAACCCCAACGCCCAGAGACAGTACATGCTTGTTCTTGCCCTAGATGCATCACCGATCTCGTAGTAGCGTAGTGGTAGCCCTCGTCGTGCTCATGCTGAGAGAACCTGGGATCGATTCCTTCCTGACGCGAAGATTTCATTTTTGTTCTGTCGCGTACTGAAGATGAAAGCTTGCACCTTTGTTTCTGTCTAAAATTTCAGTTAAAACTCGACGTTCACCTCTTATTCAGTCAGCCTCGTGGTGTATGACCAAACCGAATCTCACCCCAGTGGCTTGGCATCCCTGCGCGCGCCGCGAGGGCGAGGGATCGAGTCCCAGCAGCCGCAGTTCTGTGGCATTTTTGCCATCTTTTTTTCCACGCGGACCCCTGACCCACCGGTCATCCACCCCCACTGCCACCTCATCCGCACCCACGCACACGTTGGCGCCAGCGTGGCGCGGGCCCGCTTGACAGCGACCCAGGGTCACTGTGGCGTGGTGCAACCCTATTTATGGGCGCTGTTTTCGCAGAGAAGCCCCTGTCTCCACGTTTTTCTTCACAGCCCAGTCCCTGTAAAATCACAGATCAGTCCCTGGAACTCAAACCCCTATAAAAATTGCAAACCAACTCCAAATTTAAAATGTAAAATATGTTTTTCAGTCAAAATTCAATGAACTTCCTGTTTATCACCTTTGTTTTGCAATTTGGACAATTAAATTTAAGGTCATTTAATAATCCTTACAATGATTAACTAAATGGCATAATTAATAACTTTCACATGGGTGCTCCAAATTAAATACTCAAAACATGAATTCCATCCAAAATGAAATGCTACACTTGAATATCAACTTTGTTTTCTGGTTTGCAACATTTAAATTGGATATTTGCTTCACCTCTTAATTACTGTATTTAACTTGGTAATATGCTTAACTAAATCATTTAAAATTGTTTTCCAACAAATAAAATATGTTTTCCATGCAAAATTGAATAAGCTTTCCAAATATAAACTTTGTTTTCTGTTTTGAATAAATTAAATTGCTGAAAACAACTGTTTCTTATTTAATGCAGTTAAAATTGTCAAATTAATAACTTGCTCATCTAAAATCCAAATTCAACAAATGAAATATGTTTTCCATCTAAAATTTTGTGTTCTTTCCGAATATAAATTTTGTTATCTGTTTTGAACAATTAAAATGGGTGAAAACAATAAATGTTTGTGTAACTCACTTAAGAAGCCAAATTTTATAACTTAATAAATAAAATTCCAAACTTGGTAAACAACATTTCAAATTGAAGCTATTGTTGTTTTCTTATTGTTTTCATCATCCAAGCATCATTCTAATCAACTTTCACATGATGGTTATTTGTAGATCATTTAATTCAACATTAATTCATGGGCTTTTCCATATGCAATCCAAATTGCATATGTGCCCATTTAAATATGTTTACCATGTCAACTAGGTTATCTTTGATGCATCCTTAAACTTGTCATGCATCCATATCTTGATCATGCTGAATATTTTGCCGTAGAAGTAATTGTTGCATCCGGTGTTTGTTCTAGTTTGTTGCTTCTTCGCGGATAGGAAGTTGAGATGATGTGAGCAACGACAAGTTCTGCGGATGTACCTCTACTTGCTGGATCTCAGGCAAGTATACTCACTTGCTACCCGTGTTGCTTTTCCTCACCTGTTACCGATTCTTTCCGTTGTCTTTATGCTAGCCTTACGATTCGATGCTTGTGTCTCGATCCTATCATATGTTTGCCTTGCAGCCATGTTATAGCTTTTCCTTCCACTTCCTATCAACTGTTGCTTTTTTTACCTTGTTGGCCCTCGTGTCGTAGTTGCATGCTTAGTGTTGTTTGCGCTCTAGTCCTGTTGTCCTTTGATCTATCACCTGTTTAGTTGATAGTTGGGTTTCAACTTAATCAACAACATGTTAATGCCTGGGGTAATAATAATTTGATGATAAGGCACCGGCAGGAGGCCCGGCGTGGTTTTGAGGCCTGCTAGTGTCGACCCTAATTAGGAAAAGGGTCTTGTCTACTGATCCATGATGAGCGCGCTAACCGCATGTGGGAAGCGAGTATGGGCGCCCCCCCTCAACTTTGATTCGATTCGCATCTCGTCCAAATCGCCTCATTTAGTTCGGTTTTTCCATTTGCCGCATGCATATGCAGGTGCGAACCCTTGGCGCCAGGGTGGAACTTTTGTAGTCGGCATTTAGGGAGACACGCTCTTAGAGTGCTATGAGGGTCCCCTTTTCTTCGTGGGGCTTGATTAGTCGTGCGCTCAACTGCACGGGGTTCTTTGGGCTTGATGCGAAGAAGAGTTGGGTTGTGTTGAGTACCTCGCTTGGTGGGTTGATCCCCCGTCTGGCGGGATATTCTTACGTGTACGGCCAAATTGGTGCATCCCTGCAGGGTTAAATCTTCTCGAGAAGCCGTGTTGTCCGCGGTTATGGATGACTTGGTGAAAGTGCTGGCTAACAAGTACTCAGACAACTTACACCTAACGATAATAACTTGACTAGTAATGTAGATTACTTCCACCATAAGAATGATGTCACCCTAATCAACAGTGTGAGTTTCCTTGGGTTGCTTCCTTAGTAGGGGGTAACATTGGATGGGTTTGTTTGAGGTTAGTGGTAGTTGGTTACGATACGCTATCTTATCCCTCTCTTTTAGCCGGATGTTGTAGCGCGTCTCTGTAGTTAGTTAGTGCAGCCCGCTGCCGCTTCTTTACAATAATCCCTTCCTTTCCGTTGTACCCAAAGTATTTGTATCTTGTGATGATTGGTTACGCTGGTATCTTGTGAGTATGACTTGCCAGTACTTAACCATATTGACCCACGAATCCATTTCGTGGCTGCATATTCAACATTGCAGTCAACAGGTTTGAAGTCTGACGACGTTAGCTTGGCCCCTCCGGCTTGGCCTGGACAGGGATTGGACGCTCTCGGTTATCTTCAGGACTCTTAGTCCAATTTGTATCTTGTCCGTAGCCGGACACAATGTTGTTTCTTCCGCTGTCATTTGGATCTTTGTATTGTATCAGTTGTATCCTTGGCTCATTTGAGCCGTCTTGTATAAATCTCTTCTGTTGTTGTGGAATATTCGTGAACTGTTGTAATGTTATCACAAGTGGCAACCTGGAATCGGTTATTATGTGGATTTTGGCGGGAATGCTGAAATCTGCATAGTGCCCGATCTCGGGGCGTCACAGCTGACCTCGCCCCGATCATCTCTCGGTGCGATAACTTCCTTGCCGGTTGGCGGGGGAGATCCACGCCTATTGGAGGCCGGCTCACTCTGGTTAACTCGGTGCTCTCCGCGTTACTCTGGACCGGGGAGGACACCTGTCATGGAGGACAATGCAAAGTTGCGTGGACTCAGGTCTGCTTGCCCAAGGCGAAGGGCGGGCTCGGAGTCCTCTGTCTAACCTCGCAAAACACTTCGCAGTTGTCTAAATTCCTTCAAAAACTCCACGAAGGCTCCACGGCGCCATGGGCTATCTGGTTCCGGCGGCGCTACGGCTGGCATGACGGCCGGGACCTCGGAGACAGCCACTTTCTAGACTCTCCCATCTGGAGAGATATTCTTTCAACCTTACCCCTTTTCCGGGATTGCTCCCGTGTCAGCGTGGGCAACGGAACCCTCACGTCCTTCTGGCGCGACCTCTGGTTTGGGGACCGCCCTCTCGCTGAGCGGTTCCCTGCCATTGCCTCTCACTCTTCTCGACCTAACATCTTTGTGGCTTTCGCCCTGTCCTCGGGCATCTCCTCCTTCCTCTCCCCTCGCTTTTCTAGCATCGCCACCTCCGAGCTCTCTTCCCTCTACCTTCTGCTCTCCGATGTCGCCCTCACAACCTCCTCCCAAGACGTTCGGATAAACCGCTTTACCCGACAAGCAGCATCCAACCGGGACTACTACGCCAATTTTTTTAGACAATTGCCAAATGATGAGTTTGCAGGTGTTGTTTGGCTCAATGCAGCCCCTAACAATTGCAGGATTTTCAACTGGCTTGTTCGCCGTCGTCGGATCTCCACCAACCTTAGGCGCTTCCGCCACTCGCTCGCCGACTCTGCCTCGTGCCCCTCCTGCACCAACGTCGAAGATGTCGACCACCTTCTCCTAGGCTGCCACCGCGCCACCGACGTCTGGCAGGCTCTCCCGCCATGCGCCCTTACTCCGCTGCCCTGCACGATTGACGACCTTTGGAAGAGCACTCTGAACGACTTGGCTTCCATTACTGTGATCACTGCGGTCCTCTGGAACATTTGGAAAAGGCGCAACTCGCTGGTTTTCAATTCGCTTGACGTTTCGCCAGCTCACACGGCCAGCCTTTGCGCCGCGGACGTCAAACTTTGGTCGTATCGCTGCCGGAACACGGCTGTAAAGGACAAATTAATTTCTTGGTGTAATCTGTTTGAACCTCCGTGAGCGAACCCTCGCTCCCCCTCCCTCCCTTCGCCATGTATTGCTACTTGTAAGCTACAGCCCCATGTGTTGATATCAAATATAGTTCAGGCTGGCTCTGCCCGCCGTAGTTACAGTCAAAAAAAAAATGCTAGTAACATGAGAAGACCTACTGAAGCTGGTAATCCTATCTATATATGTGTGTGTATATATATTTTCAGACATGAAGATTTCATCAAACAAAATAAGTCACAAGGAGGTTTACGTGATGAAAAGAACAATTAGTCTAAATCCTGACAAAGGGAGCACCAATACCTATAATTCCATCATTTGCTAGCTCGATATGAGTGTGGAACCGCATCCTGTAACTAGAGATCATTCATACATGTGGGACTACTTCTACTTTGTGACCAATAATGTAGCATTGAACATAATCCTACTTCTATGACTAGAAACCCTGCGTGTAGACATATCGTATATACTAATTTTTTGTTGAACAAGGTGTTGACGGCAAAAACCTGGAATGTTTTTCAGGTGCACTGCAAAGGCTGCCCTCTCCAGGAGGCATGGGCCTCAACAATGGACGTGGCTCTGGCGCTTTGAGTGGACGCGGTGGCGGGCACGGGCGGTGGTCAAGGCCTCATACTGGTGTGGGAAGAGGAGGGTAGGCACAGGGAGATCGACGGTACAAGTCATGAGTGTAATGACAGACAAAGTTTCAGTATTTTGTTGTTGTTTGGCCCGGTCTGGCATTTACCTAAACTCCGTTTAGTCTGCATCTGCTTGACTAAGCTCCGGTCGTTGGCCAGGAACAAGTAACAACCATACATACTGTGAATGGTATTGTACCTCGTGTGTTTCGATAATCTAGTACTCCCTCCGTCCCATATTAGATGGCTCTCAAATAGATGTATCTAGTACTAAAATATGTCTAGATACATCTATATGGGAGTCATCTAATTTGGAACGGAGGGAGTTTAATCCAGCTGGGGTTGGTGTCTGGGAGCTTTGCTCAGTGTCTGCTGACCCCTATACCCAGTTGCAGAGCAAGTGCTGTATGATTCTAAAGTCGAAGAGGTTGCACAGCTTGATCTTACAGAAAACATGGAGCAGCCCCAAATTCGCTTGTAGTAGTTGCATATGTTACCTAGTACTGTGAATGGCATTGTGCCCCCGTGTGTTTTGGTAGTCTGAGTATAATCTGGCTAGGAACAGTAGAAGTGTATACAGAGTTTTTTTGTTGTTGAAATGGGTGAGCTTTTTGTTCAGTATCCTGAACACGGTTTCAGAAAAATGCAAATATGATTCTGAAGTCGAAGGTTGCACAGTATGGTCCTTGCCCATAACATGGAATAGCCCTGAATTTCTTTAGTTTGTGTGATCTGATGTCTACTTAATGTGTTGTGATCTCTACATTCCGGACATTTTATTTTTGACAGCCCAATGGTTCTATGCTGTTAAAATTTCGTGAGTGAGGCTAGGAGTTTGTTTGGGTGATGTTTCTTTGTTTCAGCCGTAGAATCGTACTACTTTCAACCTGAGAAACATTAATGAAATATTTCAATTGTTGAATTGGAGAAGCCGTTTACTTTGCAAGAGTTGCTGTATTTCCTCGCTAGTAATAGAGCGACTGAAGTTCCACACAATCGGTTCCACACAAACCATAAACCAACGAACTTAATCCATACGACATTTGATAATTCTGATCTACAGCCGTCAAAAAAAGAAAGAAAAAAAACTGATCTACTGTACCTTGGCCTCTCTCTAGCTAGTCTCTCTTGTAAGAGACCTCATTTAATCCATTGTTCCTCCTTAATTAGTATCGTCAGAAGAAGAATCTACCACACGTCCAACAAAGACCTCATCACTAGCTCTGAGTGCAGCCGTGCAGGCGAACATGAGTCAATGGGTTCTTCGAGCGTCGAACTCATCCATGGCTCGCAGAGTCTTGGTTTTCATGTCGATGGTAATCACCCATGCCTTGTCCTCTTGGAACCTGGGCTTGGTCAGGATGTAGACGACACCATCCTCCAGCTGGCTCAGCACAGGGCCGCCTGCTCGGAGCCTCGTCAACAGCGACTTCTTCCCGTCCGCATCATCATTGTCCTGATCCGGCAGATCACCCAGCAGCTCGGAATGCCTCGGGTCGTCGACCCTTATCTCGGAGGCTTTCAAGTGGAACTCGTGCTGCCATTTCTTCCAGGGTTCCTTCATCGTCCAGGTGTCGGCGTGCCATGCTCCATGGATATTGGTGGTGAAGAAGCCACGGCGGTACATGACGAAGAACCTGACGACGCCGTTGACGACGGTGATGTCCCTGACAGTTTCCGGCAAGCCAAGGAGCGCGTACTTCCGCAACGGCAGCGAGACGTAGCGCACCTTGTCGTCACGGAGCACGTCGTATACGAGGATGCCGCGCCAGAGGTCGACCCAGCCCATGGAGCCGCGCTTGCCTCCCATCGTGATCACCTTGCTCGTGCTGGCGTACGAGAAGGTCTGTGACGGTTTGAGGCGGACCTGCTTGGTGCGCCATGCCCAGGTCTGGGAGTCGAAGAGGTTAATGTAGAGCGGACGGCAGAGAGTTTGGTTGCTCACCGCGATGACGAACCTATCAGCAGTAGCGTTCTGGCAGCTAAGGATGCCAACATCCCTGTCGGAATAATGTAGCGTATTGGGGCTGGGGATCATGCGGAGGATAGGCACGGCGCCAGCGCGGTAGACGAAGAACTCCTTCTGGTGGTCGTTTCCGGCAGGGACCCGGAGGAGTGTGTAACATCCCAAGTATGAAAACCTACCATTTAGAATGTTTGATTTCTTGTTATTAAGGTATTGCATCATGTCATCATATTGTTGCATTTGTTTCTTTTGTTTTGCATCTGTTATTCTTTGTTTTCACAATAAAACTCAAACAATTTCAAATGTTTTGTTTTCATACTTGCTCTGTTACAACTTTTGGAATAAAAATCACAAATGAAAACAACCAATTTGTTCCATTTTATTCCATGTTGATCACTCATTAAATTGTTGGTTTTAATCAAACCATTAATTCAATCAATTAATTAAATCACCTTCAATTTTAAAACAAATGCATCAAACAGAACCACTTTTGAACTTATAAACTTTAACAAGCCAATCAACTAGTTTTTAATCAATTTCAATCATAGGGGTTTCCCTATTCAAGGTTTGTTTTATTAAATTATCACTTAATTAAAATGCATCCAAATTTGAATTTCAACACAAACATCAAGCAAATTTAAAGTTCTCTGAAAACAAAACTTGGCTAATGTTTTCTTTTAACCCAACTAGCTTAACTAAATTTTTTATAACATTTTTACTAACCAAAATCTCATGTTTTCCTTCCATTTCTAATTGCTACAAAAAAAACAGAAAAAGCAAATAAGAAAAAGAAAAGAAAGCGAGCAGCAACTAACCTAACTACCCCGGCCCAGCCCAGCTAACCCCCGAGCTGGCCCAAAAAACGTATCATCGCCGCCCCCGTCGTCTCTTTACAGTACGGCATCGAATCCATGGTGCCACGGCGGCAGCCACGGACTCCGACGGCCGATCCGAGGCCTGACCCCCCTATAAGACCCCCCTAGGTCTCCGCACCCTATCCCTAACCCTAGCTTCGCCCCCCACCTCCTTCCCTCTCCGCCGCGGCGCTAATTTCTTTCTCTGCCACTGCCAACCTCGCTGAACCTCACTACCGCCGCCAAACGCCGATGATCGCCGCCGGCAGACCATTGCTCCCCTCCGTTGAGCAGCGGGAATGGGTCCGCCGCTGCTCCCTGACCGCCCTCGACCTCTCCGTTGCTCCCGAGATGGCGTGTAGCGCCGCCGCCGTCCGTGCCGTCGCCGGCAGCCTCTGCCTCGACCCTCTGCGTCCCCTGCACCGAGGTGAGCTCGCCACCTCCCTCGTCGCCCTCCTCCTCTCTGTTTTCGCACAGACACCACACGGCCGCACCGAGCACGGCAGCCCCGCACGCGGCCAGCACGATCACCGCACGGACAGCCACCGCGCATCGAGCCACGATCGCCGGCGGGCGCTGCCCCTCGTCGAAGTTCAGACGACACCTGCAACCAAAATTCAGACAGTTCAGTTAACGTTGTTAACTGAATGTTAACCTGCCACACGATCCTTACCTGACAACGAACTGCAGAGAGCCACAGTGGCAGTGGCCCTTGTGCGCGCACTGGAGGGTGCGGGTTCGATCCCCCCTCGCGCGTCCTTTTTCGCGGATTTTACCGCGGTGGCCAGGCCCACGGGTCAGCGACCCTCTGCGCCACCTCACTGCCGCACACGCCACGCTGGCCCCCTGGCCCATGGGCAGCGTCTAGGGGTAGACCACAGTGCGGTGCACTTCGTTTTCCTGCACGTTTCTTTAACTCTAAGTCCTTAAAAATAACAGATTAGTCCCTAAACTTAAAAACCTAATAACTTTTGTTTTATAACCCCAAATAAAGAAAATAAAATATGTGCCCTAATCTAAATCAAATTGTCCACCCATTGGTACCATTTGTTCTCTGTTTTGAACTTTCAAAATGCAATTTAAATTTGAATCCAAGTAATTCAAATGCAAATTTCTAAATTCCATAACTAATTCATTATTAATCCAATAAATGCAAATAAAATATGTTTTCCATACCATTTCACCTCACCTTTGCAAATATAAATTTTGTTTCATGGTTTGAATAATTAAAATTGCCTAAACCATTTAAACCTTGTTTAATTCAATTAAAATTGCTAATTTCATAACTTGCTCAAGTTTAATTATTTTTAAACATGCAAAATATGTTTTCAAACCATCAAAGTGTGAACTTTTCAAATGTGAGTTTGAATTCATGTTTTGAACAAATAAAAATTCAATTAAATTCAAACTTGTTTTAAAATCATTTAAGACTTGTTTAATATTGTTTAATTCATAATAAATTCATCCTAACTCCTATTTTCAATATTTGAAACATGTAATCCAACTAAAATTTGACGTTATTTTCAAATATAAACTTTGTTATCTATTTTGAACACTTTAACTTGATGAAAACAACAATTGCTTGTGTGACATCTTTAAGTAACCAAATTTTCCAAACTTAACAAATGATTTCCAAACCTTATTAAATTCCTTTTCCACTTGCATCTTTTGTTGTTATTTTGTTGTTATCATCATGCATGCATCATGCTAACAACTTTCACATGATAATTAAATTGTAGGTCATTTGTTTCCACTTAATTCATGGACTCTTGCCATATGCAATCCAATTATATATGGGTCCATTTAAATTGTGTTACCATGTTAGCAAGTTTATTTTGATGCAACCATTAACTTGACATGCATCATACCATGATTGTGCACTATGCCATGATATTGATTGTCTACCTTTTCTGCATTGTCTGTTTGCTTCTTCTCGGATAAACGACGACGTTGAGACCGACGATACTTACGACACCCCTTCTAAGGAGTTAGCTCAGTACCAGGCTACTGGGTTTGCAGGCAAGTTATCACTCACATGAACCACTGTGTTCCTTTCAACATTGATTACCGATACTTTCCGTTGTTCTTTTCTGCTAGCCTTAGTAGTAGTTGTTTCTGTTACGAACCCATCACATGAATCCCTTAACCTTGATATTGCCTCACCTCCACTCCTATCACCCCTTTGGTTGAGCTAGTGTCTTACTAGCGTGCTTAGGTTGTTTTGCTCGAGTCTGTTACCCGTTACCTTCTGTTACTACTTCATTATGTTCTGGGGGCTCGATGTTTAATCAATCAATCATGCTAATGTTATTGTTAAATAATAAATTTGATGATAAGGCACCGGCAGGAGGCCCTGTGTGGTTTTGAGGCCTGCTAGTGTCGACCCTAATAGGAAAAGGGTCTTGTCTACCGATCCATGATGAGCGCACTAACCGCATGTGGGAAGCGACTATGGGCGCCCCCCTCAATTTGATTCGATTCGCATCTCGTCCAAATCGCCTCATTTAGTTCGTGTTTTCCATTTGCCGCATGCATGTTTTTGCGAGCCCAGGCCAGGGTGGAACTTTTGTAGTCGGCATATAGGGGGACACGATCTTAGAGTGCTATGAGGGTCCCTTTTCTTCGGGGCTTGATTAGCCGTGCGCCCAAGGTTCTTTGGGCTTGATGCGAAGAAGAGTCGAGTTGTGTAGAGTGCCCCGCTTGGTGGAAGTGCATTTCCATCTGGCGGGTTATTCTTGCGTGTACGGCCAAATTGGTGCAACCCTGCAGGGATAATCTTCTCGAGAAGCCATGTTTTCCGCGGTTATGGATTACTTGGTGAAAGTACTGGCTAACAAGTACTCAGGACAACTTAAACTTAACGATCAAACATGTTACACCCAATGATTAATAACTTGACTAGTAATAGTGATGGGGGGATAGTAACCCGGTAGGCCCACTTCAAGGTATAATCCGGCCCGAGGTGAGCTGATCAATACCCGGATAGGGGTAAAAAGGTTACTAGAAGGCTCAAAGGCTTGTGAGATTCGTAACCCGGCTTGTGGGTTGCGATAAGGAAAGTTAGGCTTTATATGTGGAGTTCGAGTAGGACTCAAGATGTGCCTTGAAAGGCAAGTTAGGGGTGTACGGGTGCTTTATAAACCGGCCCCTAGGTTTAGTTTGCCAGAGATTCAAGTCATATTGTAATACCAGTTATCGAGTATCCAGTATAATAATATCGAGAGCCGGCGAGTTGCTCTCTGGTTCTTAGATTGCTTTTCGCCATATTTTCCCACGAGCTAAACCCTCTCCCGAATACCTGTGTCGACTTGCCCCAAGATCAGTTACCCCAGGTAACATCTGCCGTGATTATCCCACGACAGTTGGCGCCCACCGTGGGGCCTGCGTCCAAAGGTGTTTACATCACGGGAGAAGCTCGGAAGAGTATGGAGAACTTTGTCATCGGCGAGATCTACTCCAATGACGAAGGAGAGCAGATAGTGGACAATTCCGGGTGGGAGTTGGAGCCGGATCACTTCGAATCCGGATCCATGGTGTCAATCGGCCAAATCAATATCTTCATCGGCATGGTACGTACGCTCAATTTGAAAGGACAATATCATGTGCATGTTACAGGGACTTCCAGCAGGGACAAAGGGGCGTTGAAGCAAACAGTGGATCCAGCCTCCTCGGCCACTTCGGGATCCTTGAGATGGGCGGAGCAAGAGGTAACATGGAGCAGAAGGGATCACCCGGAAGGAATAAAGCACCCCGGAACCTTGGCATTAGTGGTGGCACCCCAGGTCAATGGTTACGAGCTGAAGAAAGTCTTGATGGATGGAGGGAGTAGTATCAACATCCTATATTGGGAAACCTTCTTGCGCATGAACCTCAAGGAGTCCCAGCTACAAAAAAGTTCGACGGTGTTCCATGGAATCGTGCCGGGTCATTCGGCACGCCCCGAAGGAAAAATCGCGTTGGAAGTAGCCTTTGGAGAATCGGTAGATAACTATCGGGTGGAGTGGCTCACGTTCGAGGTAGTCAAGCTGCACAGCCCCTACCACGCTCTGTTCGGAAGGCCGGCTTATGCTAAGTTCATGGCTAGGCCGTGCTACGTGTATCTGCAATTAAAGATTCCGGGCCCCAAGCAGACCATCACTATCCATGGAAACCGGGATATAGCAGCCGAGTGCGATGAGGGAGATTCAGTAATGGCCGAGCAAGCCTGCAGGAAGGAAGAGCTTCAGTATTACCGGTCGCAGGTGGATCCGGATGATGGTACAGCGTTGAGAAGGCCAGATGCTGAAGACGAAAGAGTGAAGTTCAAGGCAGCTCAAGATACCAAGAAAGTAGATTTTGTGGAGGGAGATCCCACCAAGCAGTTCACTATAGGGTCCAATCTAGATGATGCGCAAGAAAAGGCTCTGGTGGAATTCATCCGTTCAAATGCGGATGTGTTTGCTTGGACACCCAGCGACATGCCGGGTATTCCCACTGAGTTGGCAGAGCACAGTTTGCACGTGGATCCCAAGGCCAGGCCTGTGAAGCAAGGTATGAGAAAGATGAATGAGGAAAGGAGAAGAGCTATAGGTGAGGAAATCGCGCGACTATTAACCGCAGGCTTTATCATGGAAGTATTCCACCCCGACTGGTTAGCAAACCCGGTTCTTGTGATGAAAAAGACAAATGAATGGAGGATGTGTATCGATTTCACGAGCCTCAACAAGCATTGCCCAAAGGATCCGTTCGCACTACCAAGGATAGACCAAATCATAGACGCGGTAGCCGGAAGCGACTTGCTGTGTTTCCTGGACGCATATTCGGGGTACCACCAGATTAAACTCAAAAGGGAGGATTGGGAGAAAACGTCATTCATAACCCCTTTTGGGGCCTTCTGCTACAAAACCATGACGTTTGGATTGAAAAATGCGGGCGCAACTTACCAACGATGTATTCAGAAGTGCTTCGAGGACCAAATTGGGCGCAACGTGCACGCGTATGTGGATGACGTGGTTATTAAGACCCGGAAGGCAGAAACGTTCATTGATGATTTGAAGGAGACATTTAAAAACTTGAGAAGGTACCAGATGAAGCTTAACCCAACGAAGTGCGTATTTGGAGTCCCGGCTGGGAAGTTACTCGGCTTTATAGTCTCCGAGAGAGGAATCGAGGCAAACCCGGACAAAATCAAGGCCATCCAAAGTTTGAAGAAACCGGAAAATTTGAAGCATGTTCAAAAGCTCACGGGCTGCGTAGCAGCCTTGAGCCGGTTCATATCCAGGCTTGGAGAAAAGGCAATACCCTTGTATCGGCTTTTGCGGAAGTCAGATAAGTTCGTGTGGGATCAGGAGGCAGATGAGGCGTTTGAAGCGCTAAAAAAGCAATTGTCGGAAGCACCAGTACTAGCAGCCCCGGGTCCTAAAGAACCTATGTTATTATACGTGGCCGCCGGTCCCCGGGCCGTCAGCGCAGTAGTTGTCGTAGAACGCAAGGAGGATGGGAAGGGATACCCGGTCCAAAGGCCGGTTTATTATGTCAGCGAGGTGTTATCGGAAGCAAAGCAGCGTTATCCACATTGGCAAAAGTTGGTGTTTGGGGTCTTTATGGCCAGCCGGAAGTTGAAGCCATATTTCCAAGAACATCCCATAACAGTGGTTAGTTCAATACCAATGTCGGATATCATCAGAAACTCGGATGCAACGGGAAGAATAGCCAAATGGGCAATAGAGATGGGAGATTATCATATCAGCTACGAGCCCAGATCAGCAATCAAGTCACAGGCTCTGGTCGATTTTGTTAACGACTGGACACACACTGGAATGGCTACTATAGTCCCAAATTCCGAGTCATGGACCATGCACTTCGATGGATCAAAGCAGTACGAAGGGTCAGGAGCTGGAGTGGTGCTGACGTCGCCAAAGGGGGACAAACTAAGTTACGTGCTACAGATTCACTTCGATTGTTCGAATAACGTGGCCGAGTATGAGGCCCTACTGCACGGCTTGAAGATAGCCAAGGAGATGAACATCAGAAGGATACGATGCTTTGGGGATTCGGATCTTGTGGTGCAGCAGGTATCAGGAACCTGGGATAGGAGGGACGCCACCATGGCAGCGTATCGCAGAGAGGTTGATAGGGTTGCCGGGTGTTTCTCCGGGTATGAAGTGGAGCACATAGACAGAAGAAAAAATGAGGCAGCGGATGCACTCGCCAGACTCGGCTCGCGTAGAGAGCCGGTTCCACCTAATGTTTTCCTGGATGAGCTATGGCGACCGTCAGTTAAATCCGAGTCTGAGGAAGAACTAGCAAATCGAGACCCGGATGAGGAGTTTGTGGCTACAATACGTACTGTTCCCGAGTGGACAGAGCCATATCTGGCCTATTTATCACGGGGCGAATTGCCAGAACAGGAAGTATTAGCAAGACAAATCTTGAGGCGAGCAAAAGGATATACTATTATCAATGGGGAGCTGTACAAGAGAAGCGCGACAGGAGTCTTTCTGCGCTGCGTGACACCGGAAGAAGGCCGACAAATCCTTAAGGAGATCCACGAAGGTGATTGTGGGCATCATGCGTCCACAAGATCCCTTGTGGCTAAGGCCTATCGGCATGGGTTCTTCTGGCTCACGGCCTTAACAGACGCGGAGCGGATAGTGGCAAGATGCGATGGATGTCAAAGGTACGCTCGCCAAACTCATGTGCCGGCTATGGAGTTACGGACAATACCACTAACCTGGCCATTCGCTGTTTGGGGTATGGACATGGTTGGCCCTTTCCATATGTCACCATGCAAGAAGACACATCTTTTAGTGGCTGTCGATAAGTTTACCAAGTGGGTGGAGGTTATGCCGGTTACCAATTGTGAAGCGGCCACAGCAGTCAAATTCCTGAAAAGAATCATATACCGGTTTGGATATCCCCACAGTATAATCACTGACAACGGAACCAACATGTCCCTTGGAGAGATGGAAAAATTTTGTGGCAACAATGGAATCAGGCTTGATGTGGCATCAGTGGCACATCCGCAAGCCAACGGGCAAGTGGAGAGGGCGAACCAAGAGCTACTTCGAGGATTGAAACCGCGGCTAAGGGTCCCTTGTATCAGGGCCGCTGGAGCGTGGGTTGAAGAACTCCCTTCCGTGGTCTGGGGTATCAATACTACACCTAACCGGTCCACCCAGATGACGCCTTTTTTCATGGTTTACGGCGCAGAAGCAGTATTACCAAGCGACATCATTCATGATTCACCAAGAGTGACAGCCTACGTCGAAGTGGAGAACGAGAAGAACCGGCAAGACGCCGTGGACATGTTAGAAGAACAAAGGGAGCAAGCCTTAGAAAGGTCAGCCATATATCAGCAGGATTTGCGAAGATATCATAGCCGGCGGGTAAAAAGCCGGGTCTTCCAGGAGGGAGACTTGGTCCTGCGCTTGGTTCAAACAAACGAGGGAAAACACAAGTTATCGCCGCCATGGGAAGGACCTTTCATCATAAGCCGGAGTCTACATAATGGGTCATATTACTTGATAGATGCAAGAGAAGAATCGGCCACAGTCAACGACACTGCTCATACTACTGCACCTATGCAAGAAAGAGATAGACCATGGAACGTGGCTCAGCTACGTCCATACTATACTTAGCAGAAAATGATGTAACAGGCAGCAGGTTTCAGACGCACTCTTTTCCTATCCAGGGCACCCTTGGGGACTGGATGGGTTTTTAATGAGGCGGCTTGCTGGCCCAATTTTTTCATATCAAATAAAAAGGGATTATCAAGAAAAGAAGCAAGTTTTATTTATGCAATGTGAATATTCAGGTCTTGAGGGCTGGTTGCTCATACAAGCACAGCTGTAAACTCAAAAAAGACCCGGCCTTGATGCCAATGAGTTATAGGGGCCGTCACTCGAAAAAACGAGTGCGGCTACAATCTTATAACCGGACAAAGAAGTCCAAATTTCTCGGCTATTCTTACTTAAGCTCGATGTGACTCGCAACGAAGTGGCATGATTCGTTCGCTTACGATTAAATGTCGGTCATGAGACCCAAACGGGACTTGCTTGACCCCGTTTTCGTACTGATGTAACAACATGGTATCCACGCGAAAGCCGGCTTATAGTACAAGATAGTCGAAAGGGTCATCTAAACCACAAGTTATGCAGAGTATAAGGCCGATAGCCGGAAACTCAACGATTATCAAGCATAACTTCAAACCTCATAAGAAGCTGTCCTGAAGTCTTGGGCATTCAGCGACAGGCGATTTGTTTCCTTGAAAGAAAACAATCATGTGCCCTAGACGCAGAAACCCGGACTGGGGACTTATGAGCTCTAAGGAAGAAACAGCATCATCCAGCCGATAAAATTAAAACAAGCCACGCATCCGGGTCTCAGGAGCTTAGGGATTCAGGTCTAAAACTGGTCCCTAGACGCCAACGACACCCGGAGGACGGGTCTTGCTAAGGAAAGTATAAGGAAAAGTATAAGGTATCGAGAATAAAGCAAGTGGATATCAAGAATAAGTAAATGCAAAGACACATTCATCAAAAGCCCAAAGGGGGCGCAAAGTGCATTGGGAGTTTAAATAAAAGTGTTACAAAAACCATAAAGTATCAAAAGAGCACAGGCGCTCTGCTTAAACGAATAGTAAAGACTGTTTTAACGATGCTTTGCCGGCTGACGTGTGTGAAATGATAGGCATTACTTCAAGCTGCAGGATCCATCTTGGCCTTGCCCTTGTCGCCACCAGTAGTTGCGGCGCCACTCGGGTCGGTAGCAGTCCCGGGTTGTGCAGCAGAAGTTGCAGGAGCAGAATCGGCCTCGGCCTTCTTGGCGGCTTCTTCCTTCATCTTGATCGCCTGCTCCTTCCAACGGGCAAGCATATCGAACGGCTGGGGGCGGTTCGCCTTGACAACCTTGTCATTAGCATCATAAGCAGGGAGAATCTCATCAATCTCTAAGCTGTCAGCAATAACGCTAGCCGGATGGCGGACTTCTTTCTGAATAGCCTTGAAGTCCTTTGGCAAAAACTTGGACCCATCCAAGTTGAACTCTGGAAATCCACTCATAAGTTTGGCAAGTTGTAGCTTGGGGGCGTATGCTTTAGCCAGTGCGAGCCCCCGGGTTACCCCAACTCGGCAGGAGGATCGTTTCCAATGCCAAATCCACTCGGGGATCGTGGAGCAGAATTCCAGTAATCTCTTCATATTATCTGGCTTGACATCCGGCAGTCGCAGCTCATCAAGTATCCAGCTAATTCCGCCGCAAAGTTGGCGAAGAGTATTCTTGATGGTTTTAAGCTTGGCAGCATCATCTTCTTCGGGGGCAGCATCACGTGGGCCTGCTAAGAAAGGCAAAAGGAGTAAAGATAGTAGGCAAGCAAGTGCAAGTGTTCAAATCAAAGCAATCCGAGTCATAAAAAGGTGAAATTCAAAAATCTTACCAGTCGCGGTACGGTGAACATCAGCAATTTGAGCGGAAAGAGTTGTAAGTTTTTCCTTAGCCCTGTGAGCTCTCTTCCTGTACTTTTTCGTCATCTTTTGGCACCTGCGAGCCTCAGTCTCAGCAGCTTCACGAAGGGCCGTTTCTTTTCCAATACGCTTGGTGGACTTGGCCAGCTTCTTCTCCAACTGTGAAACATAATCCTGTCAAGAAGCATGAAGAGGGATCAGCCAGAAACATTATGCAAAGTTCCAAGCAAGTTACCTAGTAAATTACTCGGAACTTGGGGACTAGGCATGGAGACAATTGATGATTAGTCGGGGTTACCTCGTGCTTGGTTATTAAGGCATCTAGTATGTTTTCTTCGTCGCCCTTCAAGGTATGGAGGGCATCTAGCATTTGAGCAAAGGTCATGTCTTCAGGGCGAAGTCGAGAAGGGCCGGAGGATTGGCCCTCTTGTGGAGGAGTTGTTCCGGGTTTGGGGGTCGAAACCCGGATTGTTTGAACGTCCGGGATAGGAGAGCCCGACTTGGTCTCTACAATGATGTCTTCGTCCACTTCTTCAGAGGGCTGGGGTGATGCAGTCTTTGGTGGGACTGGGTCCTTAAAAGGATCTTCTCCATTTCCATCCTCGGCCTCGTCCTCAACCTCAACGTCCATGTCATCACTCGGCTTCTCTTCTCCCTGCTCTTCTGATTCAGGGATGTCCGGGTCGCTTAGCGTAACTGTGGCGCTGGAGAAAAGAAGGGAGACATTGATCAATGGAATATACGGAAAAAAGAAAAGTAACTAATACGAGAAAATGTAAGTAAAGGTAGTTACCCGGTGTTCACGGCATAGTCCGGGGGAAGCTCGCCGCTGGAGGCGGATGATGTCGGCAGGAGCACTGGCTGCGGCACGCGAAATTGCCCGGCAAGTGGATGATTAGGAGATGGATGACGTTGAGGAGATTGGGAAGGTTGAGCTGGAGGGGTACTGGCCCGATGAGTGGGTGAAGTGGAGATACCCGGGTTAAGGGGATCATCCCCCGGAGAATTCCGGGTCACCCTACGTTTAGTCGGGAGAGGGTCCTTCAATAAGGGTGAATGTGATAATCGCTCGTTAAGTTCATGCATAGCAGCAAAGGAGTAAGGCGCACGAGACATAGAAGAGAAGGGAACCTTTTCAACTACCCCTCTAGCCTTCCTTTTGTTTCCAACAGGGGGCTCCTGGTCAGACTCGGTGGCCTCTGGGTCATTTTCTTCTTCCTCCTCTTCATCCCCCGACCCTGAAAACCGGATAGGTATCAGATAAGAGAAATAACACAGGTGAAGGGCAGGTGTGAAGGGTATGGGAGAGTACCCTCATCATCGTCAGCAGACTCGTTTTCCTCTTCAGGGTCTTGAGAAGGAGGAGGATTTTCAACTTTCCAGAAGGGGTCGTTATCCTGTGAACAAATAAGCACAAGTGGTGGTTAGAGGCTATAAGGGATGAAAGTAATGAAATGAGAAAAAGGAGTCAGGTCTTACCGCTGGGGCGGGGTTTTCCCGAGTGAACGGGGATAACCCGGTAGTGTTCTTTATGACATCTAGTCTCTCCGTCAGGAAGCCCTTGATAGTCTTGTTGGTGTTACCGGCAGGGAAGTTTTTGGTGGAATAGCGAAGGGAATCTGTGACGTGACCCGAGTATTCGTGCAGCGACTTTGAGCGGATGGAGTTGGGTTGAACCCGGAACTCCACCCAAGTCTTTACCAAGTTAAGTCCGAGAAGGCCATGGGCTGAAAGGGCCGATAGTTCGGCCAAAAGGGGCCGAATTGCTTCCCTATCAGAGTCAGGAGCGAAAGCACTAAAAGACTCGGACGGCTCGAGGGGGGTCTCCGAGTAACCCGGCAGTTTCTTCTCACCGTCCGGAGAAGTGTCGTGGCAATAAAAGAAGGATAATTGCCAGTTTTTGGCGTCAGAGTTCAGGTTGAGAGGTGGCATCAGTGAGTGTTTGCGGCGCTGGATAGACACCCCGCCGCAGGTAAGAAGCGTTCCGTTACCGTTCTCATAGCATGGTTCGCATTGGAATAATTCGGTAAAAAGAACAAGGTTTGGCGGAGTGCGTAAGTACGACTCGGACAAAACTATGAAGTGGGTTATGTTCAGCATAGAGTTAGGCCCTATGTCGAACACCCGGAGGCCGTAGTGGCTCAAGACTTCCCGGAAAAAAGGGTGACCCGGAGGACGGAATCCCCGGGTCACATGCTCGGTAAAGCAAATTACCTCGTTCCCGATAGGAGTGGGACGGGTCTCATCGCCAGGAGCCCTCCAATGTATTTCCTTTTGAGAAGGAAGGATTCCTAGCTCGGCCATCCCGTCTAGCTTGGCCTTTGTCGTTGAAGACCGACCCCAGTCGGCAGAAGTGGTTTGAGAGGCCTTTGCAGAAGCCGGGTGTCTTCCTTGTCTTTTAGGAGCCATGGAGTTGACCTGCAAGGGACAGGAAAAGTATGGAGTGAGATTCGGAGCATCAAATCATTCGGGTTTGGAGACGTCAAGGCGTTGAAGGCTAAAATGAAACCCGGATAATGCACTACGACATTAAATGCAGAAGATTTTTCCGGGTGTTAGATGAGGTTGAGTAAATTGCTAATTACTTACACGTTCAGGTGAATTGGGTGTACATGGATGGTTGCCCATGCCTTTATTGTGGAAGGATTAGCTGGAAAAAGAGGATTTTCCGGGTGTTAATGCGACAGGCGGAAATAACAAGGTGGAATGGATCTAGATCGAAAAGCTTGCGAGCAATCTTGTGCAAAGTTGGATGGCCGATAAGTGCGCGGGGATGAGCTGCGACTACGTATCAGGTGACTAAAGGAACTAAGGTCTATCGAAGCGGTTCAATTTGATGATATCAGAAAATCAGTTTACGGGTTGACCCAGATCCAATCTTGGTCAGATTGAAAAGGCTGCGAGCTTAAATTGTATGGTTGAGAAAGGCTTACCAAAGGAGTTGAGGTCCGAAGTGAGGGAGGTGCGTGGCGCGGCTTGAGTGTTGCGTCACGGCCCTCGATGATGAAGCGGGATGAATGACTTAGGGTTACCATCGGCTGATATTTATAAGGAAGGTGGTGAGCTCGCCCGCGGCTGGAAAGCCGGAGGTTACGGAGCAATAATTATCCGCACAGATTTGGTGTTGCGGGTGTTTGGAATGCGATTTGTCCCGAGATATCCGGGATCCTTATCAAGAGTAGGGCCTTAATATCTTAGGGTTCAAATTTGAAAATGTTCGTTGGGCATTCGAGGAAGGATCGAACTGTCGAATGACCGCTGCGGAGCTATGTCTAGTCATATGTTAAAGTAACTTGACCCGGTTCACGTAAGCTTGGGTGTTTCATGTCTTTTTAAGGAATAGCGAGCACTTCAAGAATGGATCTGTGAAGCCCGCGCTATCCTGGGGACTACTGATGGGGGGATAGTAACCCGGTAGGCCCACTTCAAGGTATAATCCGGCCCGAGGTGAGCTGATCAATACCCGGATAGGGGTAAAAAGGTTACTAGAAGGCTCAAAGGCTTGTGAGATTCGTAACCCGGCTTGTGGGTTGCGATAAGGAAAGTTAGGCTTTATATGTGGAGTTCGAGTAGGACTCAAGATGTGCCTTGAAAGGCAAGTTAGGGGTGTACGGGTGCTTTATAAACCGGCCCCTAGGTTTAGTTTGCCAGAGATTCAAGTCATATTGTAATACCAGTTATCGAGTATCCAGTATAATAATATCGAGAGCCGGCGAGTTGCTCTCTGGTTCTTAGATTGCTTTTCGCCATATTTTCCCACGAGCTAAACCCTCTCCCGAATACCTGTGTCGACTTGCCCCAAGATCAGTTACCCCAGGTAACATCTGCCGTGATTATCCCACGACAAATAGGTTGATGACACAATAACTTGATTCACCTTTAATACAACTGTGTGAGTTATCCTCGGATTGCTTCTTTGGATAAGGGGCGAGATCCAGGATGGGTTTGTTTGAAGTTATCTTTCAGTTGGTTACAATCCTCGATCTTATCTCCTTTCTGTTAACCGGAAGTGGTAGAATCTCTGTAGTTGGTTAGAGCAGCCAGTTGCAGCATCTTTTATATCCCCTTCCTCCCGTTGAACCCAAAGCATCTGTGCTTGGTGTTGACGGGTTACACTTTGGTGAACTGTGAGTCTTGCTTGCCAGTACGTTTATGTACTGACCCCTCTGGGGCTGTGGTTTCCGCAGACCTACGTTTCCGAGGATCTACATGGTGGCTACTACGTGGAGTATGACGAGACTGCTGACGAGTAGATAGCGGACCCGGGCAGGATCCGAGACTTCGTGGATGGGCTCCGTCTTTTCGTTTCCGGCCTCTTAGGCCTATTTGGTTCTTGTCTGTACTCAGACATGTTGAATGCTTCCGCTGTATGGTAATGATGTATTGTTGGGACATGTGTCCTCTGGATGATTGTATCTGCTATTCTCTGCCTTAGTGAAGGCTATTTGCAACCTTATTTCAATCTTTTGTGTCTTAGAGACATTCTGTGTTATCATTCGTTTAACGCTGTTGACGTACCATGTGTGATTGGTATGAAGTACGTCGACAGTAGTGCCTTTGATCTCTAGTGGATAGTTTACATCGACGATGGAATAGCGGAGCTTGGTTGTCGCACATAAGTGCTGGCCTACTCGAGAGCGAGGATGTGGGAGCAGGTATGCCCCATAATCCAAGCATCTGCTATCCAGTTCGGCCCGATGAGTATCCCCTAGAAGTCAGGGTACGACCGAGTGCAAGGTCGCCTTCGGTTGCGACAACCCGGGGCAGCGTGGGGAACGGGTTGGGTCCGTGGCCAGCGCAGTGGACGGCGAGGTGGGAGAGATGCGGCGGGCGGGCGGTCCGGAAGGTGACCTGCATCAAGTGGCCGTTGGTCCGTGCGGCACCGGCCGTGGTGGCGTCCCGCTCGCCGTCGATGTAGGCCAGGGTGCCCAGGAGGACCGTCTCGGAATGAGGAGGGGAGGCCGGGTCGTCGCCTTGGATCGGACGGCAGGCTGGAGCCGGACGGAGCCAGCGCGGCTTACCGTGAAGGGATTCCTCCTCCTGATCCTCCACCTCCTCCTCATCGGTGTAGATGGAGACGTCGCTGTCAGATTCTCCCCAGAAGCGAGAAGCCATGGAAGCTGGAGAAAACGGCGGAGGGGATCGATTCCGGGTGCGTGCTACACCGGCCGGGGTGGCACGATCTGGCCACCGAGGCCCAGCCCAAAAAGGAACACTCCCGAGTTCGTGTCGTGATAGGATGGTTTGTCACGGACGAGCATCGGATACAGACCGACCGTTCGAATCCGTAAACAAATCAAATCCGTAGGTGAAAGGAAAATCAAATCGCAAATGGGATGCTTTTACTGCCTAGACTGAGTCGTACGCATGCATGCGAGGCACTAATCCATCAGCTTGGCGTGGTTATCACTGGTAGAAAATAGGCCTTCGGTACGCCCCCATTAGTCCCCAAAATAATGGACCCGCGACCATAGGGGTCTTTAGTCACGGTTCGGGACGAGACCCGCGACCAATAGTCCGGGCCCAGCGCGCTCGGCCCACAGCTGGCGGAGGGGAGGGGCTTTAGTCCCGGTTGGCCAGACCAACGGGGACTAATAGGTCCTCGGGCCGGCCCCACGGCCTTTAGCCGCGGTTGTCCAGGTGAACCGGGACTAAAGGCCCATCCCTATATATAGGACTCACCTCGCTGCACTTGGCCACATTTGCTCACAATATTCACAAGGGGGTGGTGGGTATGCTTTTGGTTCCTACTATGCACACAAGGTGTTCGATGAAATGCCCCATAGCATGAAACACACTTGAGCGTTTTCATTTATTTTACCTCCGTGATCGCGGTTAGCAACTTGAACCTTTCATGATTTGTATTATTTCCAGCTAGCTAGTTAGTTTAACAGATGCATGATGGTTAATTATATACTTTATATAATAATAATGCAGATGAATCGGCAATGGATGTACGGTAACCGACTCTCCGGTGAGTTCACTACGGGTTTGAAAGATTTCCTCGTAGTGGCAAATGCGAACAAACAGCGAGGTTTTATTATGTGTCCATGTGCTGAATGTAAGAATGAGAAGGGTCACTCCTCCTCAAGAGTCGTTCACATGCACCTGCTTCGGCACGGTTTCATGCCAAGCTATAATTGTTGGACCAAGCATGGAGAAAGAGGGGTTAGAATGGAAGAAGGTGAAGAAGAGGATGATATCGATTTCAACTATCATGACCTTTTCGGTGATACTTTCATGGAGGATGATGCTGAAGGTGGGGAAGGGTTTGGTGAAGGTGAAGAAGAGGCACATGATGAGCCCGCTGATGATCTTGGTCGGACCATTGCTGATGCACGGAGACGCTGCGAAACTGACAAGGAGAGGGAGAATTTGGATCGCATGTTAGAGGATCACACGAAGTCACTGTACCCAGGATGCGACAATAGTCTGAAAAAGCTGGGCTGCACACTGGATTTGCTGAAATGGAAGGCACGGGAAGGTGTAGCTGACTCATCATTTGAAAATTTGCTGAAAATGTTGAAGAATATGTTTCCGAAGAATAACGAGTTGCCCACCAGTACGTACGAAGCAAAGAAGGTTGTGTGCCCTCTAGGTTTAGAGATTCTGAAGATACATGCATGCATTAACGACTGCGTCCTCTACCGCGGTGCATACGAGGATTTGAATGAATGCCCTGTATGCACTGCATTGCGTTATAAGATCAGAGGCGATGACCCTGGTGACGATGTTGAGGGCGAGAAACCCAGGAAGAGGGTTCCCGCCAAGGTGATGTGGTATGCTCCTATAATACCTCGGTTGAAACGCCTGTTCAGGAACAAAGATCATGCCAAGTTGTTGCGATGGCACAAAGAGGACCGTAAGTCCGAGGGGAGTTGAGACACCCCGCTGATGGAACGCAATGGAGAAAGATCGACAGAGAGTTCAAAGATTTTGCAGCTGACGCAAGGAACATAAGATTTGGTATAAGTACTGATGGCATGAATCCTTTTGGCGAGCAGAGCTCCAGCCATAGCACCTGGCCCGTGACTCTATGCATCTACAACCTTCCTCCTTGGTTGTGCATGAAGCGGAAGTTCATTATGATGCCAGTGCTCATCCAAGGTCCGAAGCAACCCGGCAACGACATCGATGTGTACCTAAGGCCATTAGTTGATGAACTTTTACAATTGTGGGGCAAACCTGGTGTACCTGTGTGGGATGAGCACAAAGAAGAGGAATTTAACCTACGAGCGTTGCTTTTTGTAACCATCAACGATTGGCCTGCTCTCAGTAACCTTTCTGGACAGTCAAATAAGGGATACAAAGCATGCACGCACTGCTTACATGAGACTGAAAGTGTATTTTTGGATAACTGTAGGAAGAACGTGTACCTGGGTCATCGTCGATTTCTTCCCCGAAATCATAACGTAAGAAAGAAAGGCAAGCATTTCAACGGCAAGGCAGATCACCGGCCGAAGCCTGCGGAACGTACTGGAGCTGAGATATTTGATATGGTCAAGGATTTGAATGTCATCTTTGGAAAGGGTCCTGGCGGACAATCAGTTCCGCAGGGAGTTGACGGGCACGTACCCATGTGGAAAAAGAAATCGATATTTTGGGAGCTACAATATTGGAAAGTCCTAGATGTCCGCTCTGCAATCGACGTGATGCATGTTACGAAGAATGTTTGCGTGAACCTGCTAAGCTTCTTGGGCGTGTATGGGAAGACAAAGGATACAAAGGAAGCACGGCGGGATCAACAACTTTTGAAAGACCCAGATGACCGGCATCCGGAATGGTTTCAAGGTCGTGCCAGCTACGCTCTTACGAAAGAAGAGAAGGTCATTTTTTTTGAATGCCTGAGCAGTATGAAGGTCCCGTCTGGCTTCTCGTCGAATATAAAGGGAATAATAAACATGGCGGACAAAAAGTTCCAAAACCTGAAGTCTCACGACTGCCACGTGATTATGACGCAATTGCTTCCGATTGCTTTGAGGGGCCTCCTACAGGAAAATGTTCGACTAGCCATTGTGAAGCTGTGTGCATTCCTCAATGCAATCTCTCAGAAGGTAATCAGTCCAGAAGATCTACCACGGTTACAGAACGATGTGGTCCAATGTCTTGTCAGTTTTGAGTTGCTGTTTCCACCATCCTTCTTCGATATTATGACGCACCTTCTGGTCCACCTAGTCGAAGAGATTTCCATTCTCGGTCCTGTATTTCTACACAATATGTTCCCCTTCGAGAGGTTTATGGGAGTATTAAAGAAATATGTTCGTAATCGTGCTAGGCCAGAAGGAAGCATCGTAAAGGGCTATGGAAATGAGGAGGTAATTGAGTTCTGTATTGACTATGTTCCTGACCTTAAGCCGATTGGTATTCCTCAATCGCGGCACGAGGGGAGACTAAGTGGAAGAGGCACGATCGGAAGGAAATCAACGATATGTATGGACGGTCATTCTATGACTGAAGCACACTACACAGTTCTGCAAAATTCGAGCTTGGTGGCTTCGTACTTCGAGCAACACAAGAATATTTTACGCTCGAACAACCCGGGGAAGCCTGAATCATGGATTAGAAAGGCCCACATGGAGACTTTCGGCAGTTGGTTGCGAAAACATTTAATGAATGACAATGATGTTGAAGATCAGCTGTACATGTTGGCCAAGACACCATCTTCGACTATCACGACTTTCCAAGGGTACGAGATTAATGGGAATACATTTTACACGATCTCCCAAGATAAAAAGAGCACCAACCAAAACAGTGGTGTCCGCTTTGATGCAGCAACCGAGATTGGGCAAAAGGTCACGTATTATGGTTACATAGAGGAGATATGGGAACTTGACTACGGACCCTATTTTAAGGTCCCTTTGTTCCGGTGCAAATGGTTCAAGCTAACAGGAGGTGGGGTAAAGGTGGACGAGCAATACGGAATGACAATGGTGGATTTCGACAATCTTGGTTACCTTGACGAACCATTCGTCCTAGCCAAAGATGTCGCTCAGGTTTTCTATTTGAAGGACATGAGTAGCAAACCGAGGAAACGGAAAGATAAGAAAACGATCAGTGCATCATGCGATGATCCAAAGCGTCACATTGTTCTTTCAGGGAAAAGAAACATCGTGGGAGTGGAGGACAAGACAGACATGTCAGAAGATTATAATATGTTTGGTGAAATTCCGCCCTTCAAAGTGAACTCTGACCCAAGCATTAAGTTAAATGATGAGGATGCTCCATGGATACGTCCAAATCGTAAGAAAGCGGGGACACAAGGGAAGAATTGATGTGTAATAATTTATTGTACCAAACTTTGTTGAATGGATCATGTTTAATGGATCATTTTGAATTATATTATCTCTAATTAATTTATTGTACCAAACTTTTACTAAAAACAGAAAACAGACGCGCTAGCGCGCCGCAGTGTCGCCGGAATGCAAATTCTTTTATTAAAAAGAGAAAACAGACGAACACTAGCTACTCCTCGCCGTCGTCGTCGGGGAACTCGTCGGTGACCTCCTCCGGGTCATCATCGTCGCCGAACTCGTCCGTGACCTCCTCGTCGTCGTCGGAGGTGCATGATGGTATGTCCGAGATAGGCCCCCACCTCGGATCGTCGGAGGCCCAGACTTCGCCGGCGCGGTCGGCCCGACGAAGCTCCTGCAGCGCCCTCGTCCTCGCCTCCCGAGCGGCATCTAACGCGAGGTGGCGTTCGAGGCGGCGCTCCGCCCGCTGACCCGCGCGGGTCTGCCAGAGCTCCTCGTCGGCGCTCTCCTCCCCCGGGTTGTTCCGGTAATACTCGCGGACGACGCGGTCTTCCCTGGCGTCGACTAGGCCCTGAAACGCGCGGTGGCGGGGGTGGAGGTGGTCGGCGGCAGTGATGATCTGCGGCTTCGGCGCCCTGGCCTCCGCTTCCCAGACGGTGTGGCAGTCGTTGAAGTTCATCAGCGACCGCGGGCGGTTGAGGCGCCAGGCCGCCGCGTCCCAGGCGCGGGCTGCCTCCGCCGCCGTCGCAAAGGTGCCGAGGGGGATGCGGTCGTCCCCCCAGCGGATATCTGCGCTGAACATTCCGTTCTGCCGTGCTCGGACGCCGCGGAAGCCGGTGGTGCTGTTCCTCCTCGGAGGCATGGTGGAAGCGCGACGGTGCGTGGAGAGGAGAAGACGCGCTCGAGGCGCGATAGTTTATACCGCGCCCTCCTGGCCACGCGTCACAAACTACCGCGCCACGCGTCGCAACTCCCGCGCCACGCGTCACAATTCCCGCGCCACGCGCCACCCTAACACAACCAAGCAAATAGTTGCACATTACTACCCGAGCTCAAAGTGAACACTGACCCAAGCATGGATGGATGTGTTAAAGGGGGGGTGTAGAACAAAACAATCGGTATCACCATCATACAGCCCTACCGTGGCTACTCAGTGCAATATGCATACCAAATGCACGGTAGGACGTATGATGGCGAATCCGGATGTTTTGTATTTGCTCGATGAACTGACCGGTGTATGAAGGTGGGCTATATATAGGGTCCTCTGGCTCACAAAGTGTTGTGCTAGGGTTTTGATCCAACGGTTAAGAAACCACCTCATCCACGGCTCACAACAACTCGAAAGAAACACACCGTAGCCCTGATCGAACGGCTCACAACAGCTCAAAAGAAACACACCCCGGATCCAACGACTCACAAGCGCTTTAAAGAAACACACGATCCGTGTGATTCTATCTGATTGGTCCAAACGAAACCCTAACCCATTTAGTCCCGGTTGGTGTCCCCAACCGGGACTAAAGAGATGTTTTCTTCTCGCTATATATATGTGCATTGCCACACCATTGGCATAAACACATACAAACTCACCACTCTCTCATGGCTTCTACCGTACCCACTCTAACATTCAACCAGGCCGAGGCACTTTCCGCCTCGAACTACCCCTGCCCGCCCGGCTACAGTGTTCCCGCCGGTTGGATGCTGAGCGCCGGAGGAGTGCCGGTCCCTCCTCTTCCTTAAGGTGTGGCACGTCGGGCGGCCATCACGAACCATTACTACCACGAGCTCACGCCGGAGCAGCGGAGAGATCCCAGCTGGCATCCCGATAACCAACATACTTGGGATGCCTTCTTCATCAATCGGCGTGAGAGGGCGCTCGCCAGGTATGAGGAGGACGGCCTGCCTCCTGGGAACTTTCACGAGGCCGGTCGTCGGCTATGGTGGTCCGGCCGGACTCTACAGAGCGTCATGGACTACATCAGGGCCGGCGATAACCCCCGCCTGCGCTACCCTCAGGCCCAGTCCTGGGCTCTGAATTTTCTCATGTCGTAGGCCTAGGCAGGAGTATGACTAGCAGCAGATATCAGATCATGCATGCATCTATGCTCTCCGTTTAGGTTTAGATCCACTCTTGCCATTATGTACTGCCTTTTTTATCTATGGGAATTTTTAAGATTGGAAAAAGAATTAGTTCTATTTTTCTGAATTTTCTGATATATTATTTGTATTTTTAAGATTGGAAAAATAATTAGTTTTATTTTTCTGAATTTTCTGATATATTATTTGTATTTTTAAGGTTGCACGCATCTATTATTTCTATTCGAATAACCACCTTTAGTCGCGGTTCGTGTCACGAACCGGGACTAAAGGCTCGTTCTGCGCGGGAACGATAAAGCCGCGAAAATTTTCACCATTAGTCCCGGTTCGTGACACCAACCGGGACTAAAGGTCCGCGGAGGGTACCCCAGGGGACCTTTAGTCCCGGTTCGTGACACCACCCGGGACTAAAGGCTGGAACTATATATGTGCGATGCCTTCCTGCCCCAAAATTTTCTAAGTCACAAACCCTCTTCTTCCCTCGCGCCGGCGCCTGCTCGTCTTTCTGCCCCGTCGCCGTCGCCCGCGCAGAGGACCGCGCCGTCTCCATCGCCGTCGCCGTCGCCGCCGTCGAGCCCTTCTCTCCACCGCCTCCACCCTGCTCCGCCCCCGTCCCGTCGCCGTCTCTCCGGTAGGTTCCCCGCGGGCCGTCGCCGTCGCCCTAGATCCAACGCGCGAACGCCATCGAACGGAGACCACGAATCACGCGCGAACGCGCCGCCCTCGAACGGCGACCACGAACTGAGAACGCGCCGCCCTCGCGCTCGCTACCGCGGCCAGATTCGCCGCCGGCGAGACAACAGTGGCCGTGGCCTCGTCCCCATCTCCGTCCCCTCCCCCGTGGCGAGCACCACAGTGGCCTCCTCCCCATCTCCGTTCCCTCCCCCGTGGCCAGAATCGTCGGAATCGCCGGAGACCCGAGAGCCTGAACTGCCACCGCCGGCCACCGTGTGACGCCAGGGGTGACGTCATCATGACGTCACCTGGCCACGTGTTGACGAGTTTTTTTTAATGACGTCATCATGACACGTGGGGCCCACTGTATATGGAATTACAGAACATAATTAAATCTTCTAAATTAAATAACTTTTAATTTATAATTCCAAAAATTATGGAAAAATATGCAAAATGTTCACAAAAATGTAAGCTATCTGTTTATATCATTATCATTCATGTTTGACAAAGTTTAAAATGAGACCATATTTGAATTTGAGTTAAATTCATTAAAATAATGAAAGTAAGTTTTAATTCAATAAATTCAGAATATTAAGTATAATATACCAAAATGACCAGAAAAGCAAATGCAACCTAGCTATGGGGTTCTCCAAGTCATTTGAGCGACCCTACCAATCTGTTTTCCCTCTTTCTACGACAATATTTGCTAAGTCTCCTATATACTTAATTAATTTTTACTACATGCATGTCTGCAGGAGTGACATATGGCAGACAATAGAGACCTGACGGCGGAACAAGTGGCTGAAGGTTATATATTAGATATCATAGCCGGAGGAGGAACAGACATTGACGATGATGTAATCTCTTCTTATCTGAACCTTGAGGATCAAGAAGGTGAAGGAGGAACAGACATTGTCGATGATCAAGGAGGTGAAGAAGGAACAGACATTGTCGATGATCAAGGAGGTGAAGGAATGGACATTGATGACGGAGGTCAACCGTCGACAAACGACGATCTCCAATTGCAAAGAACAACCACCTCCGGCGAGGTATATATTTTAGCCCTCGGTCTTATTTTAGCCCTCGGTCTTATTTTAGCCCTCGGTCCAATTGCAAAGACTAACGCGCGCGACTCTCTTTCTTATTTTAGCCCTCGGTCGGATCTAGTATGACAAAGCGTGGCAAATCCAAGGCGATGAAAGATTCCGAAATATATACCATCGAATCAGTCAGTCAAATCGGCAAGCCCCTACAGCACACCACAAAGTTTATCAACCAATGCGGAGTCATTGTTAGAGACATCGTCCCGATCACCGTCCAGGAATGGAAGGAGCCAAAGAAAGCACGTGTTGGTTTCACTTATGTCGACAAGAGAACGAAAAAGATTATGTTTAGAAAGCTTATTGCACATTTCATTCTACCTCCGGAATACAACAAAAAAGATGAATTCGGTCAGGACGTTCCGGGTGGACGTGAGAGGAGGAGGATAGTCAAAGAGTTCGCTCTTCAGAAGATGGCCGAAGCATTCCGGAACTTCAAGAAAAAATTGTTCCGTGAATATGTCAGCCAGGGCAAGACTCCGATTTTCACTGGACAATATGAGAAACTGAGAGATGATTGGACAGAATTTGTGACGCAACATAAATCGGAGCATTTCAAGGAAATGTCGGCAAAAACTAAGGCTAATGCGAAAAAGAAACAGTACCATCATGTTATGGGGCCAGGAGGATACCGCGTTTCGGCGCCTAAGTGGCAGGCAATGGAGGACGGCCTAAGGGCAAGAGGAATCCGTCTAGGTACAGAGGGATGGGACGAAAGAGCCAAAATGTGGTGGTACGGGCATGGGGGATCGCTAGACCCGGAGACAGGGGAGTGTGTTCACCGGCAGAAAAAGTTTGCTCCCACAAAAGAACTTGTTGACGCAATGACCAAAGCTCAACAGGGCAAGATCACGTTCAACAGAGAGAGAGACCAACTGACAGTTGCCCTCGGAAATCCTGAACACGGAGGACATATACGAGGCAAAGGCAGAATGTCGTGGAAAGTAGGGTTTTCCCAGGAGGGTGACCCGTACTGTTACAGAAGCCGTAGGAGAGGTACGGACCGGGCTGCAGATGAACTGGCGAATCTTGCAATGGAAGTTTCTGACCTGAAGAAGGTCGTGGCGGGAATACTTGAGAAAGAAAAAGCGTCGGCTGCAGGGCCGCATCAAGAACATGCAACGGATCTCGGAAGCCAGCAGCGTGGCTTCCACGGAGGCCCCGACTGCAGGTGCTAATGCACCGATGATCGAGAGTCGTGCACCGGAGCCTCACTACCCCGTGGATGACGTAAAGGAGATGAAAGAATGTGATCTGCATTATCCCGTGGGGAACATTTCCATGAAGGTGGCTACCGGCAGTGCTTTACCCTATAAACCTGGAGCACTCCATCACAACAACCCCATTCCATATGGCTATGCTCGTGTCACGGTGGAAGACATAGTCCAAGCGTTTGAGGACCTGGAGATTGACATAGCTACACCCGAAGGGGAGAGAAGACTTGGAGATGTCAAGCGCCAGTTCATTCTATGGAAAAAGAAGTACATAGTGTTTCCAGGCGAGACGCCAAGGCTAACAAGTCCACCCCCCTACGATGGTGCAGGTGCTGGTGGTGGTGGTGGTGCTAGTGCTGGTTCACCTACGCCTCCTTCACGCCATTCGACGCCGTCCCCCGATCTTCCTCCTCCGGCGGTTAAGCAGCCGTCGCCCACGATTCCTCCTCCGGAGGAAAAGCAGACGTCTCCCACTATTCCTCCTCCGGAGGAAAAGCAGACGTCGTCGCCCCCCATTCCTCCTCCGGAGGATAAGCGGACGTCGCCCCCCATTCCTCCTCCGGAGGATAAGCAGACGTCGCCCCCCATTCCTCCTCCAGCGAAGAAACAGAAGCAGGCGGCCAGCAAGGGAACCCGCTCTTGGTCTATTAACCCGGACCCTTATGTACCTAAGACCACACGGGTACCGGAGCCATCACTGAAGCCTCTCACCCCAAGGCCTTGGGAACTTAGTGATGCTGAAACCAAATTGGTCGTGAAGGCTGACGTTGAGAAATGGAAGGGCAAACTGAAGGCGCTAAAGGAGCCTGAGCCCAAGGAAGTATTCCCTCCGATTGTAGACTATTGGGCTACGGATTTTTTATCGACAGTGTCCCAATCCGTGAAGAATTTGCCTAAAGACTATGATATTGAACTTCGTAAGCAAGCAGGAATATTGGAGGAGGAGAAAAAAAAAGCAAACATGATACAAAGCGGGAAACAAGTTGCCCAGCTCGGGATGCAGAGTAAACAATCGATATCCCCCCTCATAGTGAAAGCCGCTCCGGAACAGGACCCCGAGGTCATAAATGCTGTGACAGCAATGGGATTGACTGTAGCTACTGCCATGCAAAATGCGTCCGAGGCCGGTATGTCTCTTCGTGCCTTTTTAGACATGGACGATATGCCAGTGGCTGATGTAGCATTAAAATATGTGAAGAAAGGGCCTCTCGTCGAGCCTGCGAAGGAAAAGGATCTACCACCACTAATGCAAAGTCTGCTACGTTGGTACAAAGATTTCATAACATTTACCGACAAAGAATATGTGTATGTGGACTATACAGAGGAGCATCACACCAAAAAGTACTCTGTAACAGTTGAGTTGAGTGAATTGTTCCAGCTGTTCAATATGCGTGAGCTCGACAAATCTATCCTGAGTTGCTACGTTCTGTAAGTGATTTATTTCTACCTCATCTCGTTCTTCATTGCCTACACTATATATATATATTGTCCTAACTATATTGTTCCGTACGCTATTATGCAGATTGAAGATTTGGGAATGCAAAGTAAGACTCATCCATGATGTTGGGTTCATTGACCCACAAATCATTAATGGAACTATGTTAGAACGTCACCCCATAGACGTGGAGAAAGACTTGTACAATTTTTTTAAAAAGCATGAATCCAAAAGATATATTCTATTTCCTTACCATTTTGGGTGAGTGTTTCTCTCATGTTCCCATTCTCTTTTGTTTACTCCATGCATGGTATGTTAATCGATAAATTATGCATGACTCTGCATCTAATGTGTCCGCAGGTACCACTGGATTCTGCTAAAAATTGATCTTCACAAGTCCATAGTTTTCATCATTGACTCTATGAATTCAAATACAGATCTTTGGGTCGACATGAGAAAAATGATGCAAAAGTAATTATTTTTCAATCATTTGCGCTCTATATCGATCGGTCTCTTTTGTTCATTTTCTAAGCTAATAACTCCCTTGTTCATTTAATTTTATTTGCATTGTAGAGTTTGGAGACGGCTCTCACTTCAACATGTCGGTGAATTCAAAGATGCGCTAAAATTTAAAAATGTGGTCAAAGGTGTGGATAAGCAGCCACCGGGGACCGGTCTATGTGGATACTATGTCTGTGAGAACATACGGAAAGAAATATCTGAGAGGAAGAAGGACGAGGTAACGCGGAAGGGTCTCAATAACTTGCGGAGGGCGCTTACTCCAGAAGCTCGCTTCCGACCAATTCAAGAGGAAATAGCAGGATTTTTCCTTAGGCATGTCATCCAGAAGAAAGGAGAGTTCCATGCGTCCACCGACGATGACTTTTATACGCATGTATAAGCCCTAAGTACTTTGAAACTTGTGCGAATTTGTGTATGCTCGTCCATCTTAATTGTGTAATATGGAAACTTGTTCGAGGTTGTATATATGGTCACCCGATATTGAATATATAGTATATATTCCTATTGAATTCTCCTTGTTTGATATTTCATATATATATATATGCATGAATATGTGTACTGAAATTAAAAAAAAACAAATTAAAAAGGAAACAGGTTTAGGGGGCCTAAAACCCTAAACCTGCGCAGGTTTTCAGTCCCGGTTAACCACAAGAACCGGGACTAAAGGTCCTCCGCCGCAACGGACCCCTAGCGCCCACGTGGACGGGCTTTTAGTCCCTGTCCGTAAGTGGCGGGACTATAGGGGGGGCATTTAGTCGCGCATAGCTAGTCCCGGTTGCCCGGACGGGATTAATGGTCCTGGCGAACCGGGACTGTATGCCTATTTTCTACCAGTGTATCCGCAACGGCGCGACCACGATGGTACGTGCCCGGTTGAACTTGCAGGGTCGCCGTGCTGTTTCCCTTTTTCTGTTAAAGTTTCCGTGTGATTGTGTCAGATTGTGTCTCCCTCGTCCAACGAATAAACTCGCCAATATTCGACAGGTCCTAGGTGGGAGCACTACTTTCAAACATCAAGGCGATGACGGAGGCTTTCTCTTCTGTGATCGTTCGCCATGAGAAGCGAACTCTGAACAAGTCGGCGCATATCTTGCTAGGTCTTGGAGAGCATGATATAAACTCTAGTGTTTTTTATTCTGCTCTGGACTTGATTCAAGGAACTCTGTGTATTGATGTTTCATAATCAATAAAGCGCCGTTGCTCTGTTAAAAAAATGAGTTGCCCTCGTACTAACACTTGCAAACACAATTTTTTTTCACGATAACACATGTCTCAATTATAAAATGAAGATTCAATTGCAGCTCATGTAAACACCACTTTGCATAGCTGAATTTTTTTGATAATCCTACGCAAAAACCAGCATATGTCCCTCTCCTTCGGCACTACTGAAGTGATAAACAATGGAAAGAGGAAACATTACCTCTTCACTCGATCTTGACGTGGCTCCATCGCCGATATGCAGCTTAACAAACCTCCAAAATAGTTTGCCAGAAGCAAACCATTGACGTCAAAAGAACCAGTCTAGGGCTACATGTTCCCGAACACGACATCGAGTTCCAAAATTGACACCCCCGCACAACTGAGACGTGGCAGGAGGAAATCATATATGTACCACACACCTAGCACAAGATGCGCCATCTTTCAGTTTTCACATATGCAGACAAATACTCGCGGGTATCCCTGGACAACAAATCATTCCTGCTCGTATTGGTCAAACTACATATACACTATTAGATTAGTTGTAAGATGACGTGTTCGTTTATGACATGACTAGTTTTACCAGCAAGCTGTCGGAGATGCCCTTAGATACAATGTACTCTCTCCGTCCGGGATTACAGGTCTTCGAGTGAAAATATATTTGTCCAGGAATTAGCTCTCCGCAAGGCTCGTAAAAAAATATTGGCCTAAAAAATCGTGGCTTAATTATGGCCAAATCCCACTCCCAGCCGCATATTCTCACTCTTCCTCTTCTGTTTTCTTTTTTCTCTCGTGTGAACACGTTTGCTGCATGTGGTGTGAAAACGTTCGGTGCATGTGGCATGCCATGTTTGCACGGTAAACTAAAACTGCCCAATGCATGCAAACAAAACTAATTCGGTAATTATTGTCAAATATGGAAACTCTCACGTAATTGGTGAAAATGGTAGATACGGCAACCAAAGATCTAGCCAGTAGAAATATGCCTTGGTCGCGATGCAGTTCACTAGGGGACCTATAATCCCGGACGGAGGGAGTATAAGAAATAATTCATTAGGTGGTTGGTTATTAAATTGTACTTCTATCTGGGATAACGCGCTAACATACAATACATTATGTAAGTCCTTAGCTTCTCCTGCCTCCTTCTCTTCTAGTTATTTTATTCTTTCCTGTAGTTTCTACTAGTACTTATGATCTCCTCCTACTATATAGAGTCTCATTATTTCCTCGCAAAATGTTCTAAGTAGGTCTAAGATTTTGTACTAATTTTTTTGTTTGCATATTTCTGTGTTTCTAATATTTTGTTTGCATATATCTATGTTTCTGTGATGACTAATAACATGGTTATGTTCGAATTTTGGTACTCCCTTCGTCCCAAATTAGCCGTTGTGTCTTTTTTAAAATATGTATGTATCTAGGCATATTTTAATGTATTGATATATCCATATTTTGATAAATCCACGACAATAAATTTGAGACGTGCGAGTACAAAGTTGTTTTTTTGTTCATAGAGTAACTTTAACCTCTACATTGATGTTAGAAAATTATTTGTAATGCAATGTGAACACATTAAGTCCAAAATTTAATAAATGCTACAAATTCTGATTCATCGGGATTCCATGATTAGGCAATCCTATATTTTAAACGTCATATGACCCCGTGGCAATCTCTAGGGCTACTTCAGCTAGAATAATAGTAGATTTTGTTTTTAGAACCGGTAGAATAGCAGTACTTGACTTGGACAAACAGTCGAACCGATAAGAAAGGCTCTCCCTGTCGTCCTCGTGTGGGAGACACGGGGGAGATTAGGGTTCCCTCCTATAGCCGCCGGCTCCCTGCGCTCCCCCCACCCCCCGCCGTCGTCCCCGGCGGCCTCCAACCGGCCCGGGGCGGCGGCGAGGCCTCCTCGATTCCTTCTCCTACCTCCCCGTGCCTCTTCCAGTTATGCCCCTCCACGCGTGTCGCCCCCAACGGCTCTACTTCGGTCCCCATATTCCGATTCGGGCTTGGTCCTTGTGGTGCTGCTCTCCGTGGCGACGTGCCCTGCAGGATTAGACCAGGGGGTCGATCCTCGGCTAGGGACGACGCTCGAAGAGGCCTTGGACGAGCTCCTCCACCTCTGTCGATTCCACCATGGGGGAGGGTCCCGGTGGTGGCATGGTTCATGTGTTGCCGGTGCCAGCGGAACTGACCAAGGGGGTCGATCCATGTCCAGGGCTGGTGTGCCTCGATCTGGATTTGGTGTTGGACCCGTGGAACGCCGGTTGTAGCTGCATCTCAGTTGGTTCGACTGTGGCGTTCGTGCGGTGGATGGTGGTGCATTGTGATGTCTACGCACGCTTCTATTCTTGTAGACATTGTTGCGCCTCCAAGTGCAGAGGTTTGTAGAAGAGCAGCAAATTTCCCTTAAGTGGATCACCAAAGGTTTATAGAACTCGGGGAGGAAGAGGTCAAAGATATCCCTCTCAAGCAACCCTGCAATTACGATACAAGAAGTCTCTTGTGTCCCCAACACAACTAATACTATTGTCAGTTGTATAGGTGCACTAATTTGGTGAATAGATAGTGAAATACAAGTGATATGGATGATTATAAGTGACAATAGCAATCTAAAATAAAAATGGCAGCAAGCAAACATGTAACGGAACTGATTGTAAACGGTGTTTCAATACTCAAAAACAAGTCCTAGGGATCATACTGTCACTAGTGGACACTCTCAAAAATTATATTATAATTGAATACAAAATATCTTCTCTTCACTATGCTACTCCGAACTACTCTCCGGGTGGATAACAAACACCAATTCACTGCGTAGGGCTATGAAAGCACAACTTAAAGTCGCATTTTCAATTGTCATGGTGATGAAGAGACAGATGTCATAGGATGGCTAATGTTGGGTCCGATAGACACTATGGATATCCGGGGAGGGATCGCACGCCTACATGGCACGGTCAGAACATACTGCTAACAACGCAGTCTATACAGGTTCGAGGCCCTCGTGTGGAGGTAACACACCTACTGCCGCCTCTCTCTCTGTATAAGTGGTAACCGAGTACAAGTGATACTCAAGCTCAAGGAGCTAGAGGAAGAAGAAGCTCTACTACTATCTCTCTCTCTACAAACCGGTGAAAGATCATCGTCCGTTTTGGTAATTATATGACAACATATCTATTTGATCTAATGTTTGTTCGATAAATGAAAATGCCCAGGTTAAATCAGGTTCACTAACTATATGGGACGAGTGTTTGTTTTATATGAAAAGAGTAAGGAGAAAGAAACCCAGGAAGCTACTTTGCGCAGGAGCGGAGGCTCCGGTGAATCCACCGGAGGCTCCGCCCAGGCTCCGGTGGGGGTCCGGTGCGGGCTCCGCCCAAATCACTCTCTGGAGCATACAAGTGGAACCTCGAGCTGAACATCCGGTGGAGCTCCGGCGGGGCGGAACCTTCGCCACTTCCACCGGAGGCTCCGCCACCCTCCAATACTGGGCCTGCGCTCACATGGGGTCCGGTGCGCCTCCGGTGGAGGCTCCGCCCAAACGTTGTTCTGTTGGACAAGAGCGGAGGCTCCACCGGAGCCTCTGGTGGACCTCCGGTGGCCTCACCTGGCCCCTGTGCAAATGGGTTCCGGTGCGCCTCCGGTGGAGGCTCCGCCCAAACGCCGTTCTGTTGGATAAGAGCGGAGGTTCCATCGGAGCCTCCGGTGGGCGGAACCTCCGCTGCTCCCACCGGAACCTCCGCCCCGTGGTCCAGCAAACGTGTGCAACTGCGCTGCGCCACTGCGCAAGTGAATGAAGCCCACCGGAGCCTCCGGTGAAACCACCGGAGCCTCCGGTGCTCCTGGACTGCAACGACCCTTAAATGAAAGGGGTATAAATACCCCTTCCCCTACCTCTTAAATGCCAAGCTTTTCCCCTTTCTCTCTCCAAGCCATTAATGAAAGCTTCATCCGTCTAGAACTCCCTCTCCGTCCACCCAATCACTCCCATACTTGGTGGAGAGCTAGAGGAGGCCTAGATCGACACTTCCACCAAAGGAATCTCAAATCCATCCACCACAACCTAGTAGATCTAGAATCCTACTTGAGGCCTAGAAACCTTAGTAGATCTTATGCTTGTAGTTTCCACCTTGTTGCAAGAAGCTACGGATTGCTTGAGAGCCTCCATCCATCTTGTGGAGTGACCTCGAGCCCTTGTAAAGGTTTGGTCAACGCCTTCAAGTCGACCTCATAGTGGAAACGAGAATCTCCCTCACCGAAGAAGCTCAAGGAGAACAAGGTGTGCACAACCGTGCTATTGAGGAGCGCCTAGGTGGCTCCCCACCTCTCCAACGTAGACGTACTTCTCTTTGAGAAGGAACTACGGGAATCATATCCTTGTCTCCTTGTTTACACTTGTTGTTTGCTTTACTACCTTACGCTTTACTTCCGTTGCGCATATTACTTTGTCCACATAGGTTTCTCACCTAGTCGCACATCTAGAGAACCTTATCTTATCTTGCTTAGCCCCACTAAAAGGAAAAGAAAAGAAAAATTGGTAGTCAACCTATTCACCCCCCCTCTAGTTGACCATAGTGCACTTTCAATTGGTATCAGAGCTTCGGCTCTTACTAAGGGCTTAACAGCCTAAGAGTACAATGGTCGATGAAAATGCCCCCGGTAGTTCTAGTGCGGAAATCTCCAAGATGGCCGACAATATATCTAACCTACAAGACACGGTTGGAAATTATCCAAACCGAATTGTCTAAGGGTAGCTCTAGTGTCAGTACGGAGGTTTCTAGCATCAAGAAAATGATGGAGGTATTGATGGGGAGAACCAAGGAGTCCATGGAACCACCTCTCACCACCAATGATGTTAGCTCGGACGAAGATTCCATTCCGGACATCGACGAAATGGAAGCTAACATCGCTTTAGCGAAGGCGAAAGCAAAAGCAAAAGCCGATAAAAAGGCTAAGGGCGGTGGGAGCTCCGAGGGCTCCAAGTCTCAATCGGCTAACGGTTCGGGGTCTAACTTGAAAGTTCCACCACCTCCCAATTATGATTCTATCCACCCTATCGCCACAATGCCACACATGGTTAATGTTGGAGTTCCTCCCATGCTTAACACTAACGAGTTCTCTTCATGGAAGTTCGATATGGAGTCTCACATTTCAGGTTCTTGCACCGCTTTATGGAGAAGCATTCTTCATGGATTCCATCCTCATGATCCAAGCAACTTGACTCCAAGAGAGGATGTGGAATTTCAACTCAACAAGACCGCTCTTGTGACTATCCAAAAGGCTCTCCCAAGAGAACATCTTGAACACATCCGCGGGATAAAGACCGCCAAGGAAGCTTGGGATAAGCTTGATTCTTTGTTCCAAGGAAACACTAACATTCAATCATCCAAATATGATGTTGCTCTCGAAAAATCCGAGAACTTTGTCATGCTTGAAGACGAGAGTCCCGAGGAACTATATAGAAGAGTGGTCACCCTCGGCAATCAACTAAGGGATTTTGGAAAATAGAAAATCTCCGATGAGTGGATCAAGAGAAAGTTTGTCAAGGCCATAACCCCATTCGAGAAGAACCTCTCCACTAGCATTCGAACAAGATCCGACTACAACTCTCTCAACTCCATTGGCGTGCTTAGTGAATTCATAGCCATATCCCTATCTCACAAGAGCGCGGATGATGCCCCTTGCTCGCTCAAGAGGACATGGAAAGTCTCCTAACCTCGCCTTGAAGTCTAAAGCAATGGCCAAGATAGAAGAACTGGATGATGATGATGAGGAGGAGGACTACGAAGATACATACAAGGGTGCCCACAAATGTATTGCTCTTGCCATGCAAGGGTATTGGAAGAGATGGGAGGCTCACAAGGCCGGTGCCCCTAGACCTTCAAGGAACAAGATCTTTAGGAAGAAAGGGGAACGGCCAAGGACATGCTACAATTGTGGAAGTGCAAACCACTTTGTCAAAGAGTGTCCCTTTCAGCCACGAGAAGAGAATGAAGGGAAGCTTGTTTGCAAGGACAAGAACAAAGCTCCACAAAACAAGAACCTCGTTAGAAGAGTCCCAGGGGCTCTATATGTTCAAGAAGGCCCCACATTGGAAACATACTACTCCGGAGATGAAGGAGAAGATGAAGTCGTAGGTGTTGCCCACGTCGCCATAGCTACGACTTCCTCTTCATCGGTCTCTCTATTTGAATCTCCCAATGAGAAGGCATCGATCCGACCTACATGTCTCATGGAAAAAGCCACCGCGGTAATATCTTCCACCTCCAAGTCTATTATCACTAGATCTCCCTCATTATTGGATTGTGCTGAAAACATTGTTGATGATGAGGAGGCCAAGAATCTAGGATCTTGGTTGTGTAGTCTTGAAGGTGAAACTAAAGAAAAGGTAAAAGATCTCCTAAGGCAACTTGATGATGCTAACTCCCTCATCGATGAGAAGGAGGAGATCATCATGACCTTGGAGAACCATGGCGGTAGCAATGGGAATCATGATGACGAACTCGTCAAAGCTCTTGAAAAGGAGAGATCCATGAGAGCCTCCCTTGAAGAGAAACTATCTAGTCTACAAGAGACTTATGCTATTAGTGTTTCAAAGCTTAGAAAAGATAACGAAAAATCTCTTTCCAAGCTTAAGAAAGAACATGCTGAATCTCTTGTTTTACTTAAAGAATTTGAAGAGGAAGAGTTGAAGCTAGGAATAGCTCACCAAAAACTTGACGAGGAACATGACAAACTAAAAAAGGAGTTTACATCTCTTAAAGAAATTCATGACAAACTTGCCAAGTCTCGAATCAAGCTTCTAGCTCAAAAATCTCATAAGCATGTTGCATCTTCATCATATAGCATTGTTATTGTGCCTACCTCCTCTACTACGACTAACATTGTAGGGAAGGAACGAATTCTCAATGATGCAATAAATTCTCAAGGTGCCAAGAAAGTAAAAGAGGGACTTGGGTATGTTTCCAAGTCAAAGAGTATATCCAAGAATGTCACCTCTTCCTCACAAAATGTTGTCTTTGTGAAAGAGGGTGAGGTGACCAAAGAGAAGGAGACCAACGCCATTATGGGTGGTGATACCTCTAGGGGGAGCATCACTCATAATGATTTCGCCGGAAAATATAACCCATCTTATGTTCTTATGAAATCTAGCGATGGACATGTTTATGCTAAATACGTTGGTACTTCTTATGGTGATGATTATCATTGGACTATTTGGGTTCCTAAGACCCTTGTGACTAACAAAAGAGGACCCATTGAAGGATGGGTACCTAAATCAAGAAATTGATCTCTTGTAGGGAAATGCTTCCGGGTCTAACAAATGGACAGTGGATAGTGGTGCATCCCAACATATGACCGGAAGCCATGACGCAATAAGTGACCTTGAACCTCCTCTACCTCATCTCAATTGCGTTACTATTGGCGATAAGTCCGAGCTTAAGGTATTGGGACGAGGCAAGGTGGCAATCTCAAATGATTTATCAATTGAGAATGTTCTCCTTGTTGAGTCCCTTGGCTATAATTTGATGTCCGGTCTTCAACTTGCGAATTGTGTTTTTACCTCGTTCTTTAATAAAGAGAGTGTGATTGTCACTTGGGAGACATCTCTTAAAGTAGCCTTTGTTGGGTTTGTCGAGAATGGCATGTATGTAGTGGACTTCTCCAAAGAAGACACGTGTGCCGCGACATGCCTAATGGCTAAAGTTGATGTGGGATGGCTTTGGCATCGCCGGCTATCCCACACCAATATGAGAATATTACATGATCTCCAAAGTGGCAATAACGTTCTAGGACTAACCAAAGCTAAGTTTTCTAAAGATCGTGTGTGTAGCTCTTGTACCTTTGGGAAGCAACATGGCGAACTACACCCCCATTCACTTAGATCTCTTTGGTCCACTATCCTATGATAGCCTCGGAGGAAAGAAGTATTGCTTGGTGATTGTGGATGAATATTCAAGATATTGTTGGGTGTATTTCTTCAAGAGGAAAAGTGAAACTCAAAATAGAGTCATCGAGTTCATCACTCTAGTGGAGCGCCAACACAATGCTACCATATTGTCCATTCGGAGTGATAATGGCTCGGAGTTCAAGAACTACACTGTTGAGGGTTTCCTTAGTGAAGAAGGCATTGCTCATCAATATTCCACTCCTTATACCCCTCAACAAAATGGTGTTGCAGAGAGAAAGAACCGGACTTTGATGGATGCGGCTAGAACTATGATTGCGGAGTTCTCTTCTCCCTATAACTTTTGGGCCGAAGCCGTCTCCACCGCATGTCATGCTACCAACCGGTTATATCTTCGCAAGATCTTGAACAAGACTCCCTATGAGATTCTCACGGGCAAGAAACCGGATGTATCTTATTTCAAGGTCTTCGGTTGCAAGTGCTTCATTCGCAAGAAAGGTAAACGGTTGTCAAAATTTGAGACTAGATCTTATGAGGGTATCTTTGTTGGCTATGCCACAAATGCTCACGCCTATAGAGTCTACAACAAGTCCACCGGACAAGTTGAAGAAGCTATAGACGTAGTGTTTGATGAGGATAACGGCTCCCAAGGGGGGCGTATAGATCATGGTATTGTAGGAGATGCAATTCCTCCCATCGTCATAAGAAGAATGGGGATTGGTGAAATAATCCCCATTGAGGGACACCGGATGACGGAGGGAGAAGGACTATGCCCCACTCAAGTGGAGCCATTGACTACACCCATTGATGATCAAGCTATCCAACAAGATGCACCAAGCCCTCAAGCTAATGAACAAGGCCAAGCAACTCATCTAAATCATGATCAAGATTCCATTATTGTTGAGAATGCTCAACCTAGTGGTTATTCATCACCCATTATTGATCAAGGACAAAATGAAGATGGACATGTCTCCGATGAAGAAGGTGATTCTCAATCCATATTCGAGGAATCTTTGGAGGAAATACTAGCACGAAGAGAAAAGAGAAGGCTAGAGAATCTTGAACGAGCGGGTCATACGGAGGACAAGATTCTTGGACAAGTTCGTGGAAGAGTGGTCACTAGAAGACAATTGGCGGATTTTAGCAAGGCTCATGCTTTTGTCTCTTTCATTGAACCCAAGAAGCTATATGAAGCTCTCGAAGATCAAGATTGGCTTGAAGCTATGCATGATGAACTCAATAACTTCGAGCGCAACAAAGTGTGGAAGTTAGTGCCAAGACCCAAGGATTGCAAAAATATCATTGGCACCAAATGGGTGTTCAAGAACAAACAAGACAAAGATGCATTGTCATTCGCAACAAGGCAAGATTGGTAGCCCAGGGTTTTTCTCAAGTCGAAGGTATCGATTTCGGTGAAACCTTTGCTCCCGTAGCTCGCCTTGAATCTATTCGCGTCTTACTTGCCTATGCATCTCATCATAACTTCAAATTACAACAAATGGATGTTAAGAGTGCTTTCCTTAATGGTCCCACTAATGAGTTAGTATATGTCAAGCAACCTCCGGGCTTCGAGGATCCCAACCACCCCGATCATGTCTATAAACTTGATAAGGCGCTCTATGGACTTAAACAAGCTCCACGTGCGTGGTATGAGCACCTTAAAGAGTTTCTAGTAGATCGCGGGTTTAATGTTGGTTTAATCGATCCCACCCTCTTTACCAAGACAGTTGGAGGTTACTTGTTCATATGCCAACTCTATGTGGATGACATCATTTTTGCGTATACTAACACTTTGTTCAATGAGGAGTTTTGCAAGCTTATGACCGATAGGTTTGAAATGTCTATGATGGGAGAGTTGGAGTTCTTCCTTGGCTTTGAAGTGAATCAATATTATGAAGGGACCTTCATCAAACAAGCCAAATACACTCAAGACATGCTCAAGAGATTTAATATGAATGATGCCAAACCTATGAAGACTCCTATGTCCACGACCACCGACTTGAAACCCGACCCCAACGGTAAAGAGGTAGATCAAAAGGTATACCGCTCCATGATTGGCTCTTTGCTCTACCTTTGTGCATCTATACCCGATATCATGTATAGCGTAGGTAAATGTGCAAGGTTTCAAGCCTCCCCAAGGAAAAGTCATTTGGAAGCTGTGAAACGAATCTTTCGATATCTAGTTCATACCCCAAACTTCGGTCTTTGGTACCCCAAGGGTTCAAGCTTTCAGCTCATTGGATACTCGGATGCGGATTATGCGGGAGAGAAGACGAATAGGAAGTCCACATCCGGGGGTTGTCAGTTTCTTGGCCGCTCCTTGGTATGTTGGTCTTCTAAGAAGCAAAATTGCATTGCTCTCTCCACCACCGAGGCCGAGTATATCTCCGCGGCAAGTTGTTGTGCCCAATTCCTATGGATGAGGCAAACCTTGAAGGATTATGGTATTCATTTTGACAAGGTGCCTCTTCTTTGTGACAATGAGAGTGCTATCAAGATCGCCTGCAACCCGGTTCTTCACTCCAAGACGAAGCACATTGAGACCCGTCATCATTTTATTCGGGATCATGTTGAGAAAGGTGATATTGATCTCTCATATGTCTCCACGACGGATCAACTTGCTGATATCTTCACGAAGGCCCTTGATGAACCAAGATTTCGAGCTTTGAGGAATGAACTAAATTTCATAGATTCCTCCAACTTCACTTGAAACCTTGCATATCTACCCTCATTATGCATGCTATTAGGTTTAGATGTAGGCATGGACATAGGGGGAGCGTTACTCAACTCATGAATATGCACTCCTCCTATTATGCGAAAAACAATTCATCATTGCATATCTAGTCAATTGTGACTTATTGTGCTTAATTGTGAGTGGTAATTTTGGACCCAAGATATATCTTCGCGGTGCCAAGTTACACACTCAAACATGGTGGCTTCGGCCACCGACCTTTGGTATGTTTTGGATCTTTCACGTCTATCATATCTCCATCTTGACAACTCGTACGGGTTCGGTTTTCTACCTTTTTATTGCTTCTTGCGAACCCCTCCGAGTAATGTCTCTCGTATATCGGTGACGATTTTCCAACCCAAGCCTCCTTTGCCCAAACCAATGTTTCTATCGGAATGCTCGTGTTTTCACAATCTTGGCGCGCGAAAATTTGGCTGGGCGGAGGTTCCGGTGAATCCACAGGAGGCTCCGCTGCCCCTGTCCACCGGAACACCACCGGAGGCTCCGCTGGCTCATATTTGTTCAGCGGGCCTGAAATTAGCTATTTTGGTGGACAAGGGGCGGAGGCTCCGGTGGGAACCACCGGAGGCTCCGCTGGGGGGAGCGGAGGCTCCGGTGGAACCACCGGAGGCTCCGCCGGGGGCAGTTTTTGCGGATAAGGGCTAGGGCGTGCGGGGGTAAGTGAGATCCAATCTCATTTTCCCCCACCCGCCCTCCTTCTTCCTCCTCACGAACTGCCGCCGCCCCCAAGATTTTCGCCACCGGATTAGGGAGCTCCACCGCGGGGAGACCTCCTCCTTGCCTTGGGACGCCCCGGGAACCTTCCTCTCCTTCCTTTTCACCATGGACGACGCGGGTATGTGCTCTCTCTCTCTCTCATCTAGTTGATGGATGGGATGCATAGGAGTTCATGTTCTTGCTCTCTAGATTTGTGGATTTGGAGTTATTGGAGTGGTAGTTCTCGAGTACAAACCCTAGCAACCTAGATAATGCGTGTTAGGCTTGAATTATTGCGGTTGTAGGGAAGATTGGTTTGCCCTAACCCTAGTTATTCAACCCTAACACCATGTGTATCTTGGTTTCTTCGATTTGTGCGTGCTTTTTCAACTCGAGCATTACTCTTTCTTCATGATCTCCTTGCTTTTTCCTCTTAGATGCTTCCGGTTCCAAGGGGGTCCGTTACAAGAGCACCGGTCGCTGCAAGACCCCTCAAGTGGATGAGATTGAAGAGGAACTTGACAGCTCTCAAGCCAAGCGCAAGCGGTTTCCGGCCATCGAGAAGAAACTGTCCAAGAGGAACACCGCAAAGTCAGCCTCCAAGATGTCCGAGGCGGTATTTTTGAAGGAAAGGCATGAGAACCCCTATGTGATTGCCCGTGAGCGCTTGATGCCACAATTCCGGGGTAAGGATCAATGCTTTCACACCGTTTTCCAAGGGCAAATCTATAATGAGATCTTGATGAGGAAGCCGAAGGACAATGTCGTCCCTCAACACGCCATCAACCTTGGGCACATGGAAAGGAACCACAACTACTTTGGGGAGGCTCTTGAGCTCATTGAGAAGTTTGGACTTGGTCCCATTATCAGTCTTCAACAAGACTTCGATGAAGATCTTGTCTGTCAGTTTCTAGCCACCGTTCATCTCTCCAATGAGACCAACCGCAACCTTATTTGGATGACTCAGGGAAGACAACTTGACATCAAATGGAAAGATGTTGGCACTATTCTTGGTGGCTACCCGGATTTTGGTCCTTTTGCTGAGGGTGAAGAGTTTGCTATTGGATGGTTCCGGATTCACGCCATCAACACCGCGTCACTTCCCAAGGATCAACTCACTCCTCTCTATCATTATAAGAAGTTCACCGTTGGGTTCGTCAAGGGTCTCTACCCCACATATGATATCATGTTGCGCATCTATAGAGAGACTATCAACCCAAAGGCGGGGAATGTGGATGAGATCCAGGGTTTCTTGAAGAACCTCATGCTTCTAACTCATCAACAGCGGATGGCCGACACTCCTCGCAAGCTTGATGTGCTTGACTATATTTGGAATGAGCTGTGACACGCCGTGGTCAACCGCAAGAATGCTTGCTTTGGACCGTTCATCATGAAGATCATCTTACATGTGTGGGATGACAAGTTTCCGGATGAACCACTTGATGATGAGAGTTGGATCCCTCACACGGAAAAGAGACTCCTCATCAAGGACCACACGGAACCAATTGAGCATCCCACTCCCGCCGTTCGCAAGCACAAAGCCAAGCCTCGCATCATTGTTGATGAGGAAGAAGAAGAGGCCGGTCCATCTCAACCTCCTCCTTCTAGCAATGCTTTTAAATGGATGGCAAGGGCTCTCAAGAAAGTGTTTTGTTTGAACAAGAAGATCGAGCAACATTAATGGGAAGCTCATTATGATATGGAGCTCAAGAACCGCAACAAAGCTCAAGCCTCTCGTCAACGTCTTCGTGAGGAAGGCTCTCCATTGACTCCCCAGTTCTTCCTAGCATCACAGATTGGGACAATTGGCAAGCAAAGGACTCCAAGGGCAAGCTAATTGAGTGGTCCGAGGAAGAAGGATACAAAGCTACTAGCTCTCACTGCCGTGCCCCCTCTCCGCACCCGGAAGCCTCCTCCAAGTGATCTTCAGGGCGTTAGCGTCTTGCTCTCCCTCTTTTGGTATCTTGATGCCAAAGGGGGAGAGATATATATTAGGAACGGGCATTTGCATGGGTATCCCTCAAGCTTCTTCGATTTGCATCTTTTATTTGCTTGAGGGAGTTTGGCTTCTTATTTGGTCATTTGGAACTTCGGTGTGTTTACATTATTCCTATCTATCGTGAACCTCGTTATATTATGCATATGTGAACCTCGTATCATATTACTTATGTGTTATGTGTGTTATGAGATATCATTGCCATATTACTCTTATATATCATGCCTAGATACTCTCACTATGAAAGGAGCATACCTTTAGGGGGAGCTCCATTCATATTGTGTTTTTAATCATGCAAATAGTTATGTTGTCATCAATTACCAAAAAGGGGGAGAATGAAAGATCATCGTCCGTTTTGGTAATTATATGACAACATATCTATTTGATCTAATGTTTGTTCGATAAATGAAAATGCCCAGGTTAAATCAGGTTCACTAACTATATGGGGCGAGTGTTTGTTTTATATGAAAAGAGCAAGGAGAAAGAAACCCAGGAAGCTACTTTGCGCAGGAGCGGAGGCTCCGGTGAATCCACCGGAGGCTCCGCCCAGGCTCCGGTGGGGGTTCGGTGCGGGCTCCGCCCAAATCACTCTCTGGAGCATACAAGTGGAACCTCGAGCTGAACATCCGGTGGAGCTCCGGTGGGGCGGAACCTCCGCCACTTCCACCGGAGGCTCCGCCACCCTCCTATACTGGGCCTGCGCTCACACGGGGTCCGGTGCGCCTCCGGTGGAGGCTCCGCCCAAACGCTGTTCTGTTGGACAAGAGTGGAGGCTCCACCGGAGCCTCCGGTGGACCTCCGGTGGCCTCACCTGGCCCCTGTGCAAATGGGTTCCGGTGCGCCTCCGGTGGAGGCTCCGCCCAAACGCCGTTCTGTTGGATAAGAGTGGAGGTTCCACCGGAGCCTCCGGTGCACCTCCGATGGGCGGAACCTCCGCTGCTCCCACCGGAACCTCCGCCCCATGGTCCAGCAAACACATGCAAATGCGCTGCGCCACTGCGCAAGTGAATGAAGCCCACCGGAGCCTCCGGTGCTCCTGGACTGCAACGGCCCTTAAATGAAAGGGGTATAAATACCCCTTCCCCTACCTCTTAAATGCCAAGCTTTTCCCCTTTCTCTCTCCAAGCCATTAATGAAAGCTTCATCCGTCTAGAACTCCCTCTCCGTCCACCCAATCACTCCCATACTTGGTGGAGAGCTAGAGGAGGCCTAGATCCACACTTCCACCAAAGGAATCTCAAATCCATCCACCACAACCTAGTAGATCTAGAATCCTACTTGAGGCCTAGAAACCTTAATAGATCTTGTGCTTGTAGTTTCCACCTTGTTGCAAGAAGCTACAGATTGCTTGAGAGCCTTCATCCATCTTGTGGAGTGACCTCAAGCCCTTGTAAAGGTTTGGTCAACGCCTTCAAGTCGACTTCATAGTGGAAACGAGAATCTCCCTCACCGGAGAAGCTCAAGGAGAACAAGATGTGCACAACCGTGCTATTGAGGAGCGGCTAGGTGGCTCCCCACCTCTCCAACGTAGACGTACTTCTCTTTGAGAAGGAACTACGGGAATCATATCCTTGTCTCCTTGTTTACACTTATTGTTTGCTTTACTACCTTACGCTTTACTTCCGTTGCGCATATTACTTTGTCCACATAGGTTGCTCACCTAGTCGCACATCTAGAGAACCTTATCTTATCTTGCTTAGCCCCACTAAAAGGAAAAGAAAAGAAAAATTGGTAGTCAACCTATTCACCCCCCCTCTAGTTGAGCATAGTGCACTTTCAACTGGCAACACTTCTTCTCTCACGTAACGAGCGACCCTCACGTAGGAGGGGTATGGCCACCTTATATAGTGGTGGCCATCAACCAACAGTATAGGATTAGGTGACTACACACTGTGCCACAGCGCACGCCTCCGTGTCTCCGTTGACAGACTTCGAAAGTCTTCGTTGTCACGGTCGCTGCCATGTCTTGTCCCCCTTGTCAGAGACAGGACGTGGCCTGGCCTATACAGAACACTGTTCCTGCGTATGCATACGCATCATCACGCCTAGTAAGTTGAACAACACGCGCGTACTCTCCCTGGATCTGCGGGATTACACTCCGTTGACCTCACTCCGGGAAGAGCAGCACCATCCATATCCGGATTACCCAAGCGCTACTCGGATAACCCAGACGGACACTCATATCTTCAATGTGGATCTTCATCTTGCCTACCGAGATAGATCCTATACTCGATACCTAGTCCGGTCTCTGACAAGGCCATCTCGGTAGTACGCTACTCGGTACACAGTAGCTCAAGCAGCAAACCTTACCAATCTTACTCCTACTCGGGGGTAGCCCCCCGACATTAGTCCCCGAAGCTGGTATGGTCAAGCGAACTCGGACGCTGGGCCGTGCCAGCTTAAACCAATTTCCTCCAGAATAACCACCCGAGATGCACCTATCTCGGTCGAGTTCCAAATCAAACTCGGATTCAACTCACCACTCCTTGGTGAACTTTCCTCCAACAACTGAGTAGACCGCACTGCTTTGGATTTTACCGAGATCCCAGCCCTTAGCCAATTTCCCAGAGATTTTGCCGCGCAAGGCAAGATTGCCTTGTTACTTCGCGTGTAAGGCTCACCACGTGGCGCAGAACTGCTGCCCACGTCGCCTCGATTCCCGTGTGGTCGCAGCGCACGCGCCACGCCCACTGTCGAATCTGTATCTCAACAAGTCCCTCGGGTGAACTCATAGGGTTTCTATTAGGAGAACCTATGGGCGCCGGTGACAATCGTCGACTAGACAGGGGCACAATTTACCCAGGCACAAGGCACACGCGCATACCGCACGTGGCCTGTGACGGTTGACTCATATATGCACAAGAAGCGGAGGCAGCTGCAAAGTTGTCCCAAGGTAAACAATTAATTATGATTCTACGTTTCAGCGAAAGACAGAGGAGGAGGGGAGGGCAATCCGTGTGACAAGGAATAGCCTGCTGTGATTGGCTACATATGGTGGACCCTATAGCATTGCTTCCATCCTTGGGTAATTTTCTCTCGTACTTTCTCTCCCCGGTTAATTAGGCTGGTCACAATGGGGAGTAATATAAGCTAGTAACATACACACTTTCCTAGACTATATTCCTACCTCCACAATGGGGAGTAACATGTATGTAGTGTCATGCAACGCTGCATTTATTAGGCTATAGACTCATTGTTTCTTGGAGTGTGTGATGTTACGGTAACTTAGCTAATAACCACAAGTACCTCTCTCTTCATTAAATACGTGTCACATAAGTAAAGTTGTATCGGAGTGTGTGATGTTACTACGAAATTCCTCCCCATTGTGACCAGCCTTAGACTCTTCTCTCTCTACTAGGAATGGATGCCACTATTTGCGATCCAGAAATTGCGGGGCGGTTCACTTTGCATTGACCAAAACCTTCCCATTATTGTTTCTCTAAACTACTGTTGATTGATACCCATTTCTTTATTGCCTCCATCGCGCATAGAGATCTTTCTTAGACGACATGCATTTCGACTACTGCAAAATCCCTTATCCGTAGCATTATTCTGTTCTGCCCCGGCGGTGGTACATCTCCAAGATGCTTCCAAGATTCTTTATTAAAAAAAATAGCTTGACTAAAAGTTTGCTTGGACAGGCCGGATGCGCGCGCGCCGGCGAGCAAGCCAGCCGCGTCGCCTCTCTCGTCGGTCAGACTTGGGCAGGGGCCGTCGATCTGCTGCGAGTGGGGATGGGAGCGTAGGGGAGGAAGCGCCGGATATGGGGGAAACAAGGCGACGGCCGAAGAGGACGGCCAAGGAACACTCCCGAGTTCGTGTCGTGATAGGATGGTTTGTCTACGGACGAGCATGGATACAGCTAAAAAAATGACCGGCCGTTCGAATCCGTAAACAAATCAAATTGCACATAGGTGAAAAGAAAATCAAATCGCAAATGGCAGGTTGGCTCCCACGTTCTCTAGCGCCTCACGCCTTTACTCCCTAGACTGAGTCGTACGCATGCATGCGAGGCACTAATCCATCAGCTTGGCGTGGTTATCCGCGACGGCGCGACCACGATGGTACGTGCCTGGTTGAACTTGCAGAAGCATGAACTTGCGCGACCACATGAACTTGCGCGACCACGATGGTACGTGTCAGATTGTCTCTCCCTCGTCCAACGAATAAACTCGCTAATCTATCCTATCCGGGACGTGCTCTGCGTAGGTCGTCCTATATTTGGCAAACATAGATCCCCTCGCGAGCCGTCCGATCTTTATCCAGTGGCTTGAATCAACTCAATACATTTTTATATTTTAGCCCCCCTGCTTTTCGCATATAGAACCCGCAGTCCACAGCAGCCCCACTTAAAACGAAAAGGTATATTGTGTTGCCTCCGGTCATCTCGATAATTACAGCAAAACTATCATTGCAACAAATTCACTTGTGTCGCAACAAAAATTATCGCCCCGTGTAAAAAAAAAGTATTGCAACAATTTTTTCCAAATCTTTAAAAAAAAAGTAATGTTACAAATAATAGTTAAACAATATGTTATTGCGTTGCAACAATTTTTTTTAAAACAATTCAACAAAAATCACAACCTATTGCAACAACAAAAAAATTGTATCAATTAAAAAGTTGGTAAGCAACAAAATAATTTGTCACTGTTTCAGTTGCAACAAAAATCATCACCTCTTTCAACAAAAAAGTAAATCAAGAGCAACAAAAAAAATACATGTTTACAACAAGTAAAAGTATCCCATAAAAACATGTCGTTCTAAATGAATTTTAATAAACATATATGCAATTTTCTGAAAAGTCATCCGAAAAAATATTGCAAAATCTCACTTATTTCTTTCTCAACAAAAAAAACGTGTGAAATTCACAACTATCATCCGGTCCATGCAGACTATACCGTAGCTAGCAATGCGTATGTAAATGGAGCATGTACTTTATTTTTCTAAGTTGCAAAACTGTTGACGCACATGCAGTGAGTAGGAGGAAAAGGTGAAAGCGACACGCGCAATACAGCAGACCTACTAGTTGTGCTGCACAAAGTACCGATTCGCATGCTGTGGCCCTGCGCGCGTAGGAGGAAAAGGTGAAAGCGACGTGCGCGCGATACAGGAGACCTACATCTGGGCGCGATAGGTCGCCCTATATTAAGCATTTTCCTATCCTATAAAGGCTCACGCCCAAAGGGGCTCTCACAGACGTTTCGTGAGGCACACAGCTGTGATTTTAATTGTTTTTGACATAATCTCTATCTACCCCTTAGGCTGTCATGTGGGTCTTATTTCTGTGGGTCCATCGAAGGTCCAAACTTACCCGCCCCTCCATCCCGCACACGGGTATAGGTGGCCAAACGTGCCGCACGGCACGGCCCGTGCGTGCCTGACGGAAGCACGGCCCGCCAGGGCACGGCCCGTTAAGGCACGGCGCTAAACGGGCCGTGCCGTGCCGGCCCGCGGGCTGCGGTTTTGTTTTGGGCACGGCCCGTTAGCACGATTGAGGCCCAACGTGCCGATTTCAGGCACGGCAGCCCGTTAGGGCACGGCCCGTTAGGCACGCAGAAATTCGAATTTCAAGTTTTTTTTGGGCCCAAAAAGAGCGGGAATGCTGTTTTTTCACCGTTAGGGAGTAATTAGGGGGCAATTAGCCCATTTAAAGTGTGATTTGTGTCAGTTTTCGTCTGTTTAGCCATATTTAGTCATTAGAAGGCTAATTTAGTCTAAAAAATCGCATTTTTTTCCTATAAAAAGGATGTACACCCCTCTAATTTAATCGTGCCATGTCGTGCCCGTGCCGTGCCATGTCGTGCTCGTGCCGTGCCGCGTGCCGGCCCATTTAAGCCGTGCCGTGCTGTGCCGGCCCGCGTGCCGCGAAACGAAAACGGGCACGGGCACTAGCGGGCCCGTGCCGTGCCCTGGCCCGTTAGTCGTGGGCCGTGCCGTGCTCGGGCCGTGCTTCCGAGCCGTGCTTCGGGCCGGCCCAAAAAGCACGGCCCGTTTGGCCACCTATACACACGGGCGCGAGCGCGACCTACTCCTTCTCCTTCTCCTTCCTATTACTCTCCCGTAATTTGTGGATCGAGAGAGTCTCCCTCTAGGCTCCAGCACCTCCTCCTTCCCCTCCAGCACTTCCTCCTTCCCCTCCACCACCTCTCCTCCCGCTCAGAAGCAGACGTACCCGACGCTGTCGCGCTCAAGAAGCAGCAGGATGAGGCCGGGCATCCGTCGCCGCTCCAGCGCCACAGGTTCTCGCCATGGGGAAACGAAGGGGAGAAGAAGGGGACCACTCGACCGACGGCATGGAGGCCGCCTCGCAGGCTTGTCTTCTATCATCCGCGTGCCCCAGACTTTGCGATGGAGGCCAGGATGCCTAAGCACATGGCTGAGATTCGTTTTCTCTTTCTTCACTCTATCTCTTCCTCTTTCTCCTCTGACAGTCTCATTTTCCTTTCCGGTCTCCACGCCCATGCTAGAGAAGAAGGGCTGGAAGGGAGCGCACGGTCGCCGCACCGTCCCTCGCATCAGGGAGGAGCGTCATGGAGGAAGAAGGATGAGATACCCTGGTGGGGCTGTGAGGAGGCAGCCCGCGGGAGGTCACCAGTCCGTGCCGCTCGGCCATGAGGCATACCATACTGCAGCGGCACAAGCTCCTCGGCCAGTATGTGGCTTCCCTTCATCTCCCTGTAGCGGTTGGTGTAGCAGAGCAGGGCGACTGTGGCCACGCGCTCGTCTCTCATGCCCCTCCTCCTCGGCTCGTTCTCATCTCCGTCAAACAGGCGAGCGCTTCTTTTCTTGACCTTCCCTCAATTTCATGCTGGTATTGTGCTGTGTGCTTGTGTTGTTGCTATAATATTGTCCCTATTTTACATTTAGATGATAACAGAGGAATGGTGTCTGGTAGGCTACCTCCGGTTTGGCCATCTTCTAGATGAGATTCTTTAGATTTATTATATGTATATTTGGTCATGTATGGTCTAGGAAAAGAAATGGCATCGGGATATGTATGTACACCTCTATATTAAAATACAGACATTGGCATGGACTGTTAGATACCAATTACCAAGATTTCTTGTATATTAGGCAATATCCTAACTCTTAAGTGTTTGGTGGTAGTTCCACTTTCACTTATACCAGTGTCAACCAGTTTCACCTCATGCAGTTTTTTTTTCAATTGTTCACCTCACTGCCACCAGACTTTAACTGGGAAAAGAAATGACACGGCGAGGCATATGTAGTCCAACTGAAATATGTACGTGTAGGTCTTTTTTCATATATCTGTTAGACAGGATATGTGAAGTATATATGATGATTTAGATAGTCTAAGAAAAAAATAGATATTTACACATATTTCAATTTAGTCCAAGCAGCTAGCTTCACATAGTCTGAATAATGGAGAAGAGACGTGAAATTAGTTTGTGATTCACATTTTGAACCAACTATTATGAATTGATCATAAATCACATGTGGATTTGGATAAATACTCCCCTTGTGAATTGGTTTGTCCGGTTGTTTTCTAGATGAACATATCAGAAGTGCAGAACTAATCTGACAAATTTGTTGTTTAGCTTCTTGGCTCATGGACAGAGTTTTCACATGTACTGAATATGTGTTTTAGGTTAATGTTATGATATGGAGCAGAATACCATGTCTATGGTAGGAAATGAGGATTCTCACGTGTTGGAGGGGTCGTTGCTTGTTGATCTGTTGTCATGTTCCTTGCTCTTTATCCATGTCGTCCTTCTTTGAGCCACAAGTGATAGTTTCAAGTAATCAGTAGCAACGGTAGGTAATTTATCTTGGTCTTTTACCATATTCTTGTGTCAGATTTCATTTCATTCTTGTTTTCCAGACGCTTCATATTAATATACTATTTTTTCTTATCAGTTTAATTCAAATATGGTTCTTGGTAGCATTAGGTTGTGTGCTTCAGTGAGGAGAAGCTGATGAGCATAATCAGAGGGAAGGGGCCAGGGGTAGTGAACATTGAGATGTTCAAAGGTGTGCTTGTGAACCAAGCTTGTGTTTTTGTTTGCCATGGAGGTACCAGAAATGCTAATCCATATTGTGCCCTGCAGTATTTGCATGATCCAAGCTGTAACCGTGGGTTCCTCTTTGTTGAGTACTATGACCATGCTTGTGCAGACTATGCTGGGCAGAAATTGTCATCACCAGAATTTAAGGTTGACGGAAGCCAATTGACTGTTAGCTAGGCTGAACCTAAGGGATCATCGTCATCGTCATCAGATTCTTCTTCTTCATAATCAAAGGGAAAGGGGGTAGTGACATTGAGATGTTCAAGGTGTGGTTGTGAACCAAGTTTTTTTTTCTTTGCCATGGAGGTACCAGAAATGCTAATTCAGATTGTGTCTTGCAGGATTTGCATGACGCAAGCCGTAACAGTGGGTTCCTTTTTGTTGAGTACTATAACCATGCTTGCGCAGACTATGCCAGGCAGAAATTTTCATCACCAGACTTTAAGGTTGACGGAAGCCAATTGACTGTTAGCTGGGCTGAACCTAAGGGATCATCGTCACCGTCATCAGATTCTTCTTCTTTCGCTGCCCAGGTAAACATTATAAATGAAAACCTGAGCTCTTATGCTTATTATTTTTAATTAACACCTATGCAACGTAGGCCTACAGTTTAGAATAGATGGATCTATTTAGACATGTTTATAATTTTATATTGATAGTTATATCAAGCAATTACTGGAAGATTAGAATAATGTATGATTACGCACCATGGCCGAAATAGAATAGCTATTCCAAGATTGTGGATCAAACCTCAACCATTTTTACGTGATTTATTTTGCACTACAAAAATTATTTTCTTAGCTGCATTCTTATATCTTCTACTCCCTCCATTCCATTTGAAAGTCGTCTAATAGGAACGGAGGGAGTATATGACATGCTAGAAATCAGATATGTTAGAACACGTTGATTTTACTATGAGAATCGAAGTTAAATAGATTGGCTTTGAAGTAAATTTACTTATGTACTGTTACAATGAAAATTCATAGCTATGTAAAACCTTGTCTTGTTTTTTTATATTTAAATACATGTAACTCGCTTCCAAACGACTTTCATATTTTTTCAATTCTATGTACATATGTAACAGTTGTTTTCATTTACAAGTTAAAGACTATATATGTCAAGAACCTACTGGAGAATGTTTCAAAAGAGAAGGTAAAGTATCTTTGAAGTACATGGAGAGGTCACCGAAATTGTGTTACCACCTGCTAAGGCTAGGCATATGAGGGATTTTGGGTTTGTTCACTTCCCTGAAAGATCAAGTGCACTGAAGGCAGTCAAAGGAAGTGAGAAATATGAAATTGATGGTAATCTTTTCCCCATAATTATCATCAATTGAAATTAATATTGTAGTGCTGAGTTTGTCTTAGGCGATTGGTTTGCATGCAATTAAATTAATGGTCATGTGAGTTTCCGGTGGCACTAAATTGTTACTAAATAGGTGGTTATTGCTTTAGAAAAAAATACGTTCTACCATGTGATACATTTCTAAATATTGAGTAAGCATGTTCACAGGAATTTATACTCTCTGTTTGATCCTTGAAGTCCACAAGAACACTCTCTCCAAGTCCTAAAACAAAAGCACGAGCAGTAAGAAGCAGATTAGCAGTTTAGCACACACCGATTTGAACTGTAGATTCAAGCAACGTTACAACCCATCGACGTCTTTTAATTTGCTATCTAAACTGCAAAGTTAGAACTGTATACAAACCGTGAGGTCGTTGACGAAGAGCTGTACATTCTCACTTTTTGGATATCGTTCTATACTATCTCTATAGTTAATGTAACCATAATAAAAGGAATTGCGTCTTTAATACTCGTGTTTGTAGCTTCTGTTTTCTGCCTACGGATTGCCAAACTATATCTTACATTACGCTTTCATCAAGTTTTGATGCAATATAATTTACAAGTTTTACCATTTCGTATTTAACCCGGAATAAATCGGACTTCCTGCGCCATGTGGCGCAACGGGTCATCTAGTATTCCAAAGTCCTAGGTGGGAGCACTACTTTCAAACATCAAGGTGATGATGGAGGCTTTCTCTTTGGCGATCGTTCGCCATGAGAAGCGAACTCTGAACAAGTCGGCGCACATTCTAGCTAGGTCTTGGGAGCATGTAATAAACTCTACTGTTTTTTATTCTGCTCTAGACTTGATCCGAAAACTATGTGGATTGATGTTTCATAATCAATAAAGTGTCGTTGGTCCAATTAAAAAAAAGTTGCCCTCATACTAACACATGTAAACACAACTCTTTTTTCACAATAATACGTGTCTCAATTATAAAATAAAGATTCAATTACAACTCATATAAACACCACTTAGCATAGCTGATTTTTTTTTATAATCCTACTCAAAAACCAGCTATGTCCCTCTCCTTCGACACTACTGAAGTGATAACCAATGGAAAGAAATAACATTACCTCTTCACCCGATCTCGATGCGACTCGCCGATATGCAGCTTAACAAACCTCCAAAATAGTTTGCCAGAAGCAAATCATTGACGTCAAAAGAACCATACTGAGGCTACATGTTCCGGGACACGATATCAAGCTCCAAAATTGACACCCCCGCACAACTAAGACGTGGCAGGAGGAAATCAGATCTGTGAGGCTCTAACCACACACCTAGCACAAGATGCGCCATATTTCAGTTTTCACATATGCAGACAAATGCTTGCGGGTACTCCCGGACAACAAATCATTCATGCTCCTATTGGTCAAACTACATACACACTATGAGATTAGTTGTAAGATGACGTGTTCGTTTATGACATGACTAATTTTACCAGCAAGCTGTCGGAGATGTCCTTAGATACAATGTATAAGAAATAATTCATTAGGTGGTTGGTTATTAAATTATACTTCTACCTGGGATAGCGCGCTAAGATACAATATATTATGTAAGGCCTTAGCGTCTCCCGACTCCCTCTCTTCTAGTTATTTTATTCTTTCCTGTAGTTTCTACTAGTACTTATGAGCTCCGCCTACTATATACAGTCTCATTATTTCTTAGTATTTGGTTCTTGTATCCGATTCACAGAAAGTTCTAAGTAGGTCTAAGATTTTGTACTAATTTTTTTGTTTGCATATTTCTATGTTTCTAATATGTTGTTTGCATGTATCTATGTTTCTGTGATGACTAATAACATGGTTATGTTCGAATTTTGGTACTCCCTCCGTCCCAAATTAGTCGTTGTGTCTTTTTTAAAATATATATGTATTTAGGCATATTTTAATGTATTGATATATCCATATTTTGATAAATGCACGACGATACATTTGAAACGTGTGAGTACAAAGTTCTTTTTTGGTTTTAGAGTAACTTTAACCTCTACATTGATGTCAGAAAAATATGTTGTAATGCAATGTGAACACATTAAGTCCAAAATTTAATAAATGCTACACATTACTCCCTCCGTCCCAAAATACAAGGCGCCATTTAATTTCGCTGGTCAACGACGTCCTACTTTAACCATGATTTGTCCTCATAATATGTCCATATAAATAGTGTAAAGATATATGAAATGAAAGAATTTTACAAGACGAGTTCAACGGTATGTTTTATACGTACTCAATCCATATAATTTGTTATATATTTATGGTCAAAGTTGACAATCCAAGACCACCATAAAAATAGCGCACCTTATATTTTGGGACGGAGGGAGTACGATTTATCAGGATTTTATGATTAGGCAATCCTATATTTTAAATGTCATATGAACCCGTGGCAATCTCTAGGGGTACTTCAGCAAGAATAATAGTAGCTTTTGTATTTAGAACCGGTAGAATAGCAGTACTTGACTTGGACAAACAGTCGAACCGATAATAAAGGCTCTCCGTGTCGTCCTCGTGTGGGAGACACGGGGGAGATTAGGGTTCCCTCCTATAGCCGCCGGCTCCCTGCGCTCCCCCCACCCCCCCACCGTCGTCCCCGGCGGCCTCCAGCCGGCCCGGGGCGGCGGCGAGGCCTCCTCGATTCCTTCTCCTACCTCCCCGTGCCTCTTCCAGTTATGCCCCTCCACGTGTGTCGCCCCCAACGGCTCTACTTCGGTCTCCATCTTTCGATTCGGGCTTGGTCCTTGTGGTGCTTCTCTCCGTGGCGACGTGCCCTGCAGGATTGGACCAGGGGGTCGATCCTCGGCCAGGGACGACGCTCGAAGAGGCCTTGGACGAGCTCCTCCACCTCTGTCGATTCCACCATAGGGGAGGGTCCCGGTGGTGGCATGGTTCATGTGTTGCCGGTGCCAGCGGAACTGACCAATGGGGTCGATCCATGGCCAGGGCTGGTGTGCCTCGATCTGGATTTGGTGTTGGACTTGTGGAACGCCGGTGGTAGCTGCATCTCAGTTGGTTCGACTGTGGCGTTCGTGCGGTGGATGGTGGTGCGTTGTGATGTCTACGCACGCTTCTATTCTTGTAGACATTGTTGCGCCTCCAAGTGCATAGGTTTGTAGAAGAGCAGCAAGTTTCCCTTAACTGGATCACCAAAGGTTTATCAAACTCAGGGAGGAAGAGGTCAAAGATATCCCTCTCAAGCAATCCTGCAGTTACGATACAAGAAGTCTCTTGTGTCCCCAACACAATTAATACTATTGTCAGTTGTATAGGTGAACTAATTTGGCGAATAGATAGTGACATACAAGTGATATGGATGATTATAAGTGATAATAGCAATCTGAAATACAAATGACAGCAAACAAACATGTAACAGAACTGATTGTAAACGGTGTTTCAATACTTAAATACAAGGCCTAGGGATCATACTTTCACTAGTGGACACTCTCAACAATTATATTAATACAAAATATCTTCTCTTCACCATGCTACTCCGAACCACTCTCCGGATGGATAACGAACACCAATTCACTCCGCAGGGCTGTGAAACCACAACTTAAAGTCGCATTCCCCATTGTCGTGGTGATGAAGAGACAGATGCCATTGGATGGCTAATGTTGGGGCGGATGGGCACTGTGGGTATCCGGGGAGGAATCGCACGCCTAGATGACACACTCGGAACACACTGCTAACAACACAATCTACCCAGGTTCGGGGCCCTCGTGTGGAGGTAACACCTCTACTCCTGCCTCTCTCTGTATAAGTGGTAACCGAGTACAAGTGATTCTCAAGCTCAAGGATCTAGAGGAAAAAGAAGCTCTACGGCTATCTCTCTTTCTACAAACTGGCATCACTTCTTCTCTCACGTAACGAGCGACCCTCACGCAGGAGGGGTATGGCCACCTTATATACTGGTGGCCATCAACCAACAATACAGCATTAGGTGACTACACATTGTGCCACAACATACGCCTCCGTGTCTCCGCTGACAGACGCCGAAAGTCTTCGCTGCCATGTCCTGTCCCCCTTGTCAGAGACATGACGTGGCCTCGCCCATACAGTACGTGGTACCTGCATATGCGTACACATCATCACGCCTAGTAAGTTGAACCGCACACGCGTACTCTCCCTGGATCTGCGGGATTAGAACAACTTCGTTGACCTCCCTCCGGCAAGAGCATCACCATCCCTATCCGGATTCTCCAAGCGCTACTCGAATAACCCAGACGAGCACTCATATCTTCAATGTGGATCTTCATCTTGCCTACCGAGATAGATCCTACTCGGTACCTAGTCTGATCTCTGACAAGGCCATCTCGGTAGTCCGCTACTCGGTACAAAGTATCTCAAGCAGCAAACCATACCAATCTTACCCTTAATCGGGGGTAGCCCCCCGACATTAGTCCCCAAAGCTGGTATGGTTCAGCGAACTCGGACGCTGGGCCGTGCTAGCTTAAACCAATTTCCTCCAGAATAACCAACCGAGATGCACCCATCTCGGTCAAGTTCCGACTCGAACTCGGATTCAACTCACCACTCCTTGGTGAACTTTCCTCCAACAACCGAGTAGACCGTGCTGCTTTGGATTTTACCGAGATCCCATCCCTTAGCCAATTTCCCAGAGATTTTGCCGCGCAAGGTAAGATTGCCTAGTTATCTTCGAGTGTAAGGCTCACCACGTGGCACAGAACCGCTGCCCACGCCGCCTCGATTCCCGTGCGGTTGCAGCGGACACCACGCCCACGCCCCTCACTTCACGTTGGGCACACGCGTCATCGCGTCTGTTAGCATAGCACTCAAGTGCCTATGTAGTGGGACGTGTGATTTACTGCGCCACTTACGTGCGGTAATTTTCCTGTATGCGTTTCTCTATGTACAATAACTGCCACGAACCCACGATTGCCCCCGCATTTGATCCGGAGCAGTTACGGCGTTTAGGGGGTATAAATACCCACGCCGTATCTTTCGTCTTGTTTTCCACTTCATTTTCCTCTTCTCCTTCCTCCTCGCACGCGCACACACAGATCCCACCGCTCCGCCGTACGCCGTCGACCACCACCGCGCGCAGAGGAGAGCACTGCGCCACCGCGCAATACTACTGACCGGAGTGTGGCAGCGCACCAGAGTTTCTCTGCGCCGCGCAATTCTCCACCGCCTAGCATCACTGCAGTACAACTTCCTTCCCCATCGCTCTTCATCGAACTCCTCGCCTCGGCAAGCACGCCACGACGTTTGTCTTCTGTGCCGCCGCAGCTTATCTTCGTTCACTGCAGCCCGAGCCGCTCCTCACACCCACGCACAACTCGGAGGAGCCGAGATCCAGACGCGCCCAGATGGAGCTCGAGCCCGTGGATGACCTCGACCTTGAAGGGCCCACGTCCACACACGGAGCCTGGGAAGGGTCCAATGTGGTCGCCTTAGACATCTAGTGGATAGTCAACACTCGCCGCGTGCTGCCGGGCGTGATATGCAAGCCTCCCGGCGACGAGATGGAGCCCCAACCCGGAGACAGCGAGCGCGTCGTCTTCATGAGCCACTTAAAGCGCGGGTTTGGCCTCCCCATCTTTGAGTTTATGTAGAAATTCCTCCACCACTTTGGTTTGCAACCCCATCATCTTCCTGCCAATGCTATTACTATTGTTTCTTCGTTTGTGTCCTTCTCGGAAGCTTATCTTGGTATCTACCCCACGGTATATATCTGGGCCAAGTACTTCCACTTCCGCCAACAAGTTCTCCGAAATACCGCCAATCCCAATGCCCCCAAAACCATGACCCAATGTGGCACGACCATGATTGTGTACCGGAACGGTGCCGATTACCCCAGGGTCCAGGGTCTTGATTTCTGCCGCAAGTGGAAGAGGGGGTTCTTCTATGTGAAGAATGCCGACCAGGTGAACTCTGAGAAGGATGACTCTGAGAAAGAAGATCTCATCAAGCTTCCTCCCTTTCGAATCGATCCCCCCACCACGATGTTGAACCGGAAATACAATACAAAAAAAACACTATACCCGAGGCGAACGTCGCAGATAGCCGGCTGAAGCAGCTCCTCAAGAACGGGCTCCGAGCCGACGACTTGATCGCCACCTGGGTGAGCTGCCGGGTCCTGCCACTGCAGCTCAGGGCCCACAAGATGTGCTACATGGGCGGGGCCCGAGACTGCACGCGCACCACCACCTTCGAGCTCACCAAGAAGGAGGTGGCCATCTGGGCCAAGTCCATCACCAAGGCCACCCTCATAGAGACTTGGGACTGGGTAGTCGAGCCTTACAGCCAAGATAGGCTGGCGCCCCGAGTAAGTACTTGCCATCCAACCGAGTTGCTTTCATCTTGGTGCCTTCCGAATTCATTCAATTCTTTATGCTTTGTGTTTCGCATGTGTAGACCTTTGATCGTCAAAGGAAGGAGGACAACGCGGACCCCGTGGACAACTGGGAAGCAGACTGAACCAAGGACGATGTCGAGCAATTTGACAATCAAGATACGCTTCCCATCCCGCTTGCCCAACCTCCCGCTCAAGCCGGTAAGCCCCGAGTCCCAACCTCAATCCGAGACTGGTCTGAGGATGATGAAGGTGATAGTGATAACAACTGCACTTTCTTATAAGTACCTGCACTAGTAGGGAAATGCCATTCTATGGAATGGATTCTGTGGCGCATCATGTACTGGTGCGCCACAGAAATATTATTTTGTGGCGCACAGCCACGGGTGCGCCACAGAAATCACCATTTTTGTGGCGCATGTGTTAGATGTGCGCCATAGAAAGTGCGCGGGGCCCACCCCAATCATTGGGCTGGGTGTCAGAGGCCATAGTTTTATGGCGCATCCTAACCCGTGCGCCACAGAAAGGGCAACTTCTGTGGCGCACTTTGCTGGTGCGCCACAGAAACACCATGTTCTGTGGCGCATCCTATGCAATGCGCCACAGAATATGTTGTTTCTGTGGCGCACCTGTACCGTGCGCCACAGAATACCATACTGGTGCGCCACAGAATTGTGCGCACTGTGCACATAAAGATGGCCCCTCTCTCCCCCCCCACTCACTTCATTCCAAGTGGATGTTGCTCACTCGCCCCCCCCCCTTCTCTCCACCCCATTTTTACACATTTAGTTCTCCTTTTTAGGTAGGTGAACCTATTTATTCGATGTATAATTGTTGGTGAAGTTTCTTGTTGTTGGGGGGGCCTAATTACTTGCATCTATACTCCGGTCCCTCCCTCTCCTCGCTCTTTTCGCGTGTCGGTATCGAATCTACTAGGTGAGTATAGTTGGAGGTGCATATGTCTCGTGTGGCCATCGATCGATGTGTATGGGTGTTTGTCATGCATGTGCAGGTGGACCGATCGATTGTCGCGCGTGCGGGCGCGGCATGGTGCATGGATGTTTGCCGAAATGTTGATTCACTTCCATTTCGGCAAACTTTTGCACCCCATATGTCCTACTTATAGGAGAGGTCATGCCGAATTTTTCCGGCGACTATGCATGCATGTTGTGGTTCTAATTTTCTGCTCTCTATATGTGTCTGTGCAGGCAACCATGGTACTAGAAATGAGCTCTGCTCGAATCGCTAGATACAAAAAAGACGCGAAGGCGGACATGATTCGGTGCAACAGGCGGCAGATAAGATGCCCGTGTCGATCATGCAAACTCGTGCGCTGGATTGACCCTGATTCCGGACAATTGGAGGAGCACCTTCTCAGACGCGGTTTCTTTGACAACCGCAACCACGTGGCACCGCCGGCAGCAAAAGTTGTGCACGAAGAGGAGGGCGAGCGAGGATATGACGGCGAACAAGATCATCATGAAGAAGGATATGTCGGCGGAGAAGATCGACATGACGATGAAGGCGAGAACACGGAGACCCCGCTAATTTCGGCCTTGCGGGACTCTCATGTTCAGGATCTGCTGCTTAAGGAGACGAGCAACGACATAGCTGCAGCTAGGGAGAAAGCCAAACTGGCGCAAATGGAGATAGACGGGGTGACTCCGTTGTTTTCTGGGTGCCGCCCCGAGGATACGCGGTTGCATGTAACGCTTGCTGCTCTGAAGATGAAGACGCAAAACAAATGGACCGACTCGAGCTTCAACAAGAACTTGAAATTCTGGCACGATCGCCTTCCCGAGGGGAACACATTGCCAAGCAGTATCAACGAGGCTAAGAAAGTCGTGTGCCCTCTTGACCTACCTCACGAAAAATTTCACGCCTGCATCAATGATTGTGTAATTTATCGGGGGGAGTACAAGGACACAATCACATGTCCGAAGTGCGGCCACGGACGATACAAGTGTGGAACCAACAACAAGAAAATTCCTCGAAAAGTGGTATGGTACTTTCCTATCACTCCCCGTCTTCAACGGTACTACGTGGACCCTAAGGAAGCAAAGCTCATGCAATGGCACGCGAAAAGGGAGAAGCCGGAAGAAGATCCGGAGAAGGGCTATATCATGACACATCCTGCAGACGCTGCCCAGTGGGAAGCATTGGACATAGCTTTCCCGAGTTTTGGGGGCGACGCGAGGAACGTCAGGCTGGGTATGAGCACCGATGGACTCAATCCGTTCGGCAACCAGAGTAGCACACATAGCAGCTGGCCCGTGTTTGTATGGCCTTACAACCTACCCCCGTGGCTGTGCACCAAGCAAAAGTACATACACTTGAGTATTCTCATCCAGGGGCCAAAACAACCAGGTGTCGACATGCATTTGTATCTCGGGCTGCTGAAAGACGAGTTAGACACGTTGTGGAAGACGCCACCCCGTACGTGGGACGCGTACACTAGAGATTATTTCCATATGAGAGCCGCGTCGCTGACGACGGTCACAGACTATCCTGGTTACGCGTATGTATCTGCCCAGGTCGGCCACGGATTCTGCGGCTGCGTGAAGTGCATGGACGGGACCCCGCATCTCTAGCTACCAAGGGATCCTGGGTCTTCGAAAACCGTGTACCCAGGGGCTCGAAGGTGGCTTCGCCTGGATCACCCGTGGAGAAAACGCGGTGAGTTGTTCAATGGTAAAGACGAGCCCGATGGAGCCCCGCACACTAGGAGCGGCGAAGAAATCGACGAGCTTCTGAAAAATTGGGACGAGTGCCCTTCGCCGGGAAAGAAACGACCCAAGCCAGAGTCGCTGCTGGGTGTATGGAAAGCGAGGTCTGTTTTCCATGACTTGGAGTACTGGCCGGTCCTCCACGCGCCTCATAGCCTTGATGTGATGCACATTACGAAGAACGTTACGGAGAGTCTGCTTGGCACTATTTGCAATTCGGAGAAGTCCAAGGATGGGCCGAAAGCAAGATACGATCTAAAACATTTTGGCATTAGGAAAAATCTACAGGTCCCCGCTGATAGTGATGATGATGCTGACGATGAGGATAAGACGGAAGGGACTCAACGTCCTCCCCGCAAAAAGGCTAAGAAGAACACCGTGGTGCTTCCCGCTGCCTGCTAAACATTGAGTCCGCCGGAGCTTGAGCAGTTTTTTCAGGTGCCTCGTAGAAGTCAAAGTTCCTCACGGATACTCAGGGAGTATAAGCAGATATCTGGACTTAGCGAAGAAGAGGTTCACCGGGATGAAGTCTCACGATTGTCATGTGCTCATGACGCAGATACTTCCTGTTGCGATCCGAGGGATAATGGACGAGCATGTCCGTGATACGTTGTTTGGCCTTTGCAACTTTTTCGACGTTATCACCCGGAAATCGATCGGCGTGAGGCAGCTCAAGATGCTACAGGATGAGATCGTGGTGATACTATGCGAGCTCGAGATTTACTTCCCGCCGGCATTCTGTGATATATGTGTACATCTCCTTCTCCATGTCGTTGATGACATCAGGCATCTCGGCCCGACGTTTCTGCACTACATGATGCCGATGGAAAGGCAGAATGGTGTCCTGAAAGGATACGTTCGCAATAGGGCCCGTCCAGACGCAAGCATGGCCAAAGGATTTCTAACCAACGAGTGCATCTCTTTCTGCGACAATTACCTAAGCACCGAAGACGATCAGGATGTCGGTTTGTCCACCAGGATGCACCTTGGCAGACTCAACGGAGTCGGTCACCGCGAGGGCTGCCGCGACGTCCATGTCGGCATTCAAAACGACGCGACGACTTTGATAGGGCTCACCGGGTCGCGCTACAACACTTAAAGTTGATCGAGTCTTTCGTGGAAGAGCACAAAAGCTTAATCAATCAGAATTATATTGAAATGGGCGGGCCGAGGAAGATGGGAGACGTAACCAAAGAGCACAACTCCGGCTTCACGCGTTGGTTCAAGCAAAGTCAACTGATTGAAGCACGGAGAAAAATGCCTTCTACGGAAGATGAAAAACTCATATACATCTTATCACAGGGCCCCGGGCAGAACGTAAGGACCTATCAGGGGTACGACATCTCCGGTTACAGATTCTCCACCGAGGACAAGGACATGAGTAGCGAAAATCAAAACTCAGGAGTAACTATGCTATCATATGGCGATGCCGAGACTAATGTGGAAGAAAGATACTTTGGAAAGATCGAGGAGATATGGGAGCTCAACTACTGCGGAGAGACGGTGGTGCCAATGTTCCGTGTGAGATGGGCCAAGAATGTCAAGAAAGAAGGACGGTATTTCACCACAATGGTTATACCCGATGCCAAATCGAAGAACGCATCCGCGAAAAATGAGCCATGGGTACTCGCTAGCCAAGTTGACCAATGCTTTTTCATCACCGACCCGTCAAGGCCTAGCCGTGTTGTCGTGAGGAGGGGCAAGAGGAGCATCATCGGAATGGAAGGAGACGCCAACGAGGAAGACTTGGACAAAAACGGTGATCCGAAGATCGAGGAGGAGTTCGACAAGCACTTCGACATGCCTACTACTGGTAAAGTAAGAAGGAAGACATCCCTACCTACACACGGTTGTCCGTTCACGCGAAGAAATCTCAAGGTGGCCGGTATAAAGTATCCAGTCGCCAACAAAAAGGGAAAGAGACGCTAATTAAGCTAGATCGGAACCGAGACGAAAAAGACTTTATTATGTAATATGCTCATGTGTATGTTAGACAACCATATGTGTGTGTGAGACGTTATATAAAATAATATTCTAATATTAAATGTGTGTTTTATTTTTGTAATTGTAATTTACTGTTTTATTTCTTTAATTATAATTAAATAAAATGTTAAAAAATATGGGGGATTATCAAGATTCGAACCTGGGTGGTGATGAGAACATCACAGCCAACCACTGCACTAGTAACACAGTTTTGTCAAACTACAACCGTGCGCGTTTTTATTTATCTATCCACAGAATTCTGTGGCGCACGTTCTTGACGGTGCGCCATAGAAATTACTACGCCCCAATGACATGTGGCCCCGTACACTTGGCCACAGAATGGGCCCAAGCATTTCTGTGGCGCACCCCTACAAGCATGCGCCACAGAATTCTAACAATTCTGTGGCGCACATGCTCGTGGTGCGCCACAGAAATTACTACGCCCCAATGACATGTGGCCCCATAAACTTGGCCACAGAATGGGCCCAAGCATTTCTGTGGCGCACCCCTATAAGCATGCGCCATAGAATTCTAACAATTCTGTGGCGCACATGCTCGTGGTGCGCCACAGAAAATGCCTCCTTGCCAATGACATGTGGACCCGCGTGGTAATCTTCCACACTTCGCAGTTTTCATCTCAGTTCCTCTCTCTCGCGACGAACACCTCGCGACGAACACCTCGATCGATCTTCTCGCTCGCGCTCGCGCCGCCGTGGAGGATCCGTGTGGAGGAGGAGCCTAGGAGGAGGAGCGCCGTGACTAGGAGGAGGACCGCCGCGCCGTGACCTAGCTAGGAGGAGGACCGCCGCGCCGTGACCTAGCTAGGAGGAGGAGCGCCGCGCCGTCCCCGTCTACACCTCGACGGAGTCACCCCGCCGCGTCGTGACACTGTCTTCCTCGACGCCTACACCTACAGGGTAAGCCCCTCTTCCCCCTCTTCTCCCTCTGCTCGATCCCCTCTCTCTCGCTTGTAGATAAGAACGGACGACAAGGCAGTTTCCAAGAGATCGATAGCTAGGTTGTATATGTGAAATTGCTCAAATTGCAGCATTGCTTCGTAGCATTGCTCAAATTGCTCAAATTGCAGCATTGCTTCGTAGCATTGCTCAAATTGCTCAAATTGTATATGTGAAATCGATCATTAGTGTGTCTTTTAGTCTTTGCAGCATTGCTCAAATTGCTCAAATTGCTCAACTCCGTATTGTATGAACTCAATGTATATGTGAAATATTGTATATCTGACAATGTATATGTGAAAAATCCTTTGTGGTGCTGAAGGAAGAACCAACATGGTCCTTTTACGTTGGTCAGCAGGCCTGATTTTTCAGTCAAGCAATATATGTGCAGCTGGTAGATGTCTTGTGGGATTCCATCAGTCAAGCTGAGAATTTTGACTGTTGAGCTAGTAGTTGTAGGTTTTTTCTGCAGGGTTTTCTTTTTGAGATGCCAAAGTTTCACGAGGAAGTTGATTCATTTCCTTCCGAGCGAATTTCTGGCTCTCTCATACATACGAAAATTAGCAAAAGTCATGCCCAAATTTTCTATGAATTTTATACTTAGTAGCTTTGTCTGTTCTAATTTTTCTATTACTAACCTGATCATTGCCATCATGTAAATGAATAAGAAATTCCAACACCTTCTTTGCATATGTGTGTGGTAGCTTGCATCTGTGTGCTGATGTTTTCGTTGCTGATGTCAGGTTGAAGAGCAGAGTCTAAAAAATAAGTTTATGATGGATATCCATCAGGTGAAATCGAATACCGATTCAAAGTAGTAAGCTTAGAACAAAAATTCAGTACAGGCTAGAACGCAAACAACTAGAGCTCACCAAAGCTAGAGCATACTGCACCAAGTAGTTGTTATTCGCAGCTCCTTCTGGCTGCAACACCAAAATGTAAATTTGTGTTGTGTTAAGTACAGAACAAAATTTGACAGCTCGAGAAATTCTCGCATCCAAGATGTTTAGTCTAGAGTTAAGAGATAATCACCCGACATCCAACAAGTCGATACAGTAACTGCTGCAAGGCTGGCAACTGCTCTAACAGTTCCTGGGACTCTAGTTCTCGTGTTCTACTGTGTCCCTGATGAAAAAATAGCATCGGTTAAAAGCAGTGATTAGTAAGCGAGAATTTATACTCAGATTTAGTACGTGTGGCCCTCAAAACTAGTGTACCGTGGTGCCAAAAAGAGGCATGATTATTCAGACCTTTTCAGGACCTTGACCTTGTTTGGATAGACGCTCAGCCTCAACATCATATTTCAGGACCCTGAAGCATTCCAATCTTTCCTCCAGAAACTGACCATATGTGCGAACCCATGCAGAACAGTCCCAAGCTGGAAAACGCTTAATCTTAGTACATAGGGAATCAAAAGATAATAAGCAGGTCAACAGTATTTCCTACCAAATGAAGAGATACTAACCAACTGGGCTGGAGTCATCCTTGAAGTTTGAGAGCTGCAGAGTCTGGACTCTGGAATCATAATTAAGAATTTTCGTTGAATCATATATAAGGTGAGTGATTGTTACTGATGGAGTACCAAATGTTCCACCAACAAACTTGATAGGTAAATAATAATTTAACTATCATGAGAAACTAGGGGCTGCTCAGAGTGGCAGAACGGTTGCGCAGTGACTCAATTCGGGAAGCGAGAAAGTGACGAGATCGACCGATATATCCATCAGTAACTTCCGTTGCAGAGCTTGGAAGTAATGACTAGCTTTCTTTATATATCTCCATATGTAGCTTGGTAGGTATGCCTAGATCTTTTCTTAATCTGGCTAGCAAGCTCTTAATTTATTTCTAGTAGTGCGTCTGTAAAGCCAATTATGTCAATATAGACAGGGATCGAGAGGAACACACTTGACCCTACCAGCGCAAACTAATTGCTTGGCTAATGTCATACCCTCTAAAGAAATTGCTTGGTTCATGTCTAGATATATGCTAGTATTGTATTGTATTGAACTTATATATGGAAATCAATGTATGCGCATGTTTTAGATGGAAGTTGTATGCATGGTAGGTGTTTCTAGAGTTGATATCATGTGAAAATGAAATGAGCAACACCACTATATCATGCAAACAATTAGAATAGTATGTGTTTAATTTTGGTATATGTACATGTGATAGCAAGCTAGTGTGCAGTAACTCGGTACATGATGTCCCTATCATGAAATCATCATGTATAGAGCTAGCTAGAATTTAACATATACTGCGGTAGTTAGTTGTGGCCAAGTCCTTATTTTACAGCTTTTACTAAATAATTGTACACATAAGGATAGTTAGTTCTTGGTAACTTTACACCCAGCAGTAGCTAGCTAATTAAATAAGTACTTAACATGTATTGTGGGGGACAATAAACTTAATATAATGCATTTTCACACACATTATAACTCATTAAAAATATGAGCCTTCTGTATACCAAATTAAGTGATGATCCCCCACAAATTAAGTACCAAGCTACTGTATCAACCAAGTAGAAAGGTTGTGCAAAACTTAGAACAAAACTGTTTCCCTTGCTTGATCTAGCATGAATGTCTGGTTCTGCAACAGCCCACAGCTCATGTATGCAGTAGTACTGCAAAGTTATTGAGATTAGATCTGAGTTAGCTAAAGATGAATGGCTGAGTAAATTGAAGAGAGCTAACTAATTACCCTTGGCCCGTGAGGATGACTCTGCTGCATAAACGTATGCCCATTGCTGTGAAGAAATGATGCTGTCAGTCATGATCTAACAATGATTCACATGCAGGACCTAACAAAGCTTTTTGTTAAGCACTAGTGCTTATTTGCATAGGATAGGTGCCTAGTTAGTCATCTGTCTAGTATAAATAACCACCAATTCTTAACAATAAACCCGTTTATTTTTCTAGGCACCCCCCCTAAGCATTTTGCATTGTACATGCAGTTAAGGTGCTAGTTCAACCTATATGCCGAAGAACAAACCCAACCATGTACCCACCAAAGACCGAATTCACGATTTGCTTTGGTGATCTTGATTAATAGTGGGAGAAATAATTTCATGATACGATATTAAGAATTTACCTTCTTTTTGGTAGCATTACACTAGCCAGCTTTACACTAGGCAGTAAAAACAAGCAGGAAATACCTATCACTCATCTGGCTCTTCCAAGCACGTCTATATTGAATAATTTGAAATCCAACTCAAAAACTCAAATTTGAATGTTATTACAGAAACATGTCTGGCTCTTCCAAGAACGTGTCCGTGCCCGAAGCCGGTGCCGAGGAAGAGGGCTGGGATGCCCACGCTGCAACCAGAATTGAGGAAGAGGTCCGGGAGGACCCTGATTGGGGGTACTTGGAGGAAGAGGACCAGGATAAGAGCACCGATGGTGGTGGCACTGACCGCACGGCGGCTGGTGGTAGCGGCGACGCCGCCCCGACGACCGATAAGAAGAATAAGAAGCCCCGGGCCCCAAGGAAGGATCGTAAGCCGCAAGTGGTCGCGAACGTCACCGATACAATCACCGAGGTCTCGCCGAGTGGCCTACCATTGGCGCCTCCAGGTGTTGCCTCAGGGTACGGCATGCAGCTAGGGTGCATCGTGCGGGAAAGCATGTCGATCAACACGACGGACCTTAGAAGCGACGACAACAAGGCTTTGGTCGAAATCCTCCTGAAGAAGGTTCACCAGCGATACACGTTCCCGGAGCCGTTCAACAAAATGGTGGACTCTTTAGCCATCACGAAGATGAGCACCGCGTTGAGCAGCTGGAAATCCCGGGTGAAGAAGAAGATTGAAAAAGGTAAAAGCTGGGAGGAGATCAGTCGAAAAGACCCGACGCTTCAGAAAGAAGATTTCGAGATATTTAAGGCGTACTTGAACACCGAGGAGTGTAAAAAATGGACAAAATGGGGGCAGGATATGCGGGACCAAAACATAGGGCACCAACATCTCGGAAGCGGTGGTTACCGAGGAAAACAGCCTATTTGGGAGAAGGAGGACCGCGAGATGGAACGTCTCGGAAAAGATAACCCCTGGCACAAAATCACGGATATACAAGTTAGGAACTTTGTCCGATCCCGGTACTTCTTAGACTGGAAGACGGGGGAATTCGTGACGAAAGACGAGGACGTGAAGGAATTTGAGAAACATTTGGTAAGGATACATATATCTCAAGTACATGTATATTGCATTGATCTAATAATTAGATAATGGGCTCACCTTAATTTCCTTTTGTCCGAAGGAGAGGGAGTTGCGGAAATCTGACTCGTCCGAAGGGTCGACGAGTCGGTGGGACACGCCTTTCAACAGAGCGACGAACGCATAAGCAAAGGCCGTTGGATGCCCCGCCGACGTCAGCTGGCCGTATCTCCGGCTTTGGGCTAAACATGAAGGTAGCCGAGTACTACTCATCAGATTCCAAGTCAAAAAAGAAGAGGAAGACGACATCGACTAAGGATGATGAGGAGGTCGCGGAGCTGAAGAAGAAGATGGCGGCTCTAGAGAAGAAACTGGAGAGCAGAGAGGTGGACCCCGACACGCTCAACCGATTAGTGGATCAGAGGCTCAAGGAAGTCATCCCCGCTGGGTTGATGGAGGGGATAGCTTCTTGGAATGCGGGGGGTCAAATTGGACCGATCCATCTGCCCACCTTCGTCGGCAGCAACTCAAGCATGAACCAGCAAGTGCCGCCGCAACAGCTGACCCCCCAGACGCCGGCGCGCTCCTTCTGGTCACATCGCCGCCCCCTTCCGCAGCAATGCCGAAGAATGATGGGCCGGCCGCCGGCACCGTCGCCCTTGTCTCGACACCCGCCGAGCTTGACGCCATCACCAAGGTAACTAATTAGTTAGTCATGATCTAACTACGCCTTCTCAAGATGACTGTCATCTCATGATGCCTGGTATGTTGCCCAACAGGACGAACCTTGCGTACTCCTGCATCGTGTGGTGCCCGGCGGAGAGTTGGTGGATGTTGCTACCGGCACTATTATACAACCCATGCAACGCACTATGCACCACTCTCGAATGGACGAGAACGTGATGAAGGTGAAGTTGGCCAATGTAGTGCCGGAGTATCGCGACGTCCTCCCCCCCTTTCAACCCCCAGGCTGCGACGAGGACAACTTGGTACTTGGAGAGTGCACGACTTGGGTGATGCAATGGCCGAAGAGCCAGATTCGTCTTGGGGGGGGGGGGGTCTTGTGATCAAGCGCAACACCGGCGCCACATCCCCTATGGCCCCGCAGAATAAGATCGTCCGGCCCACGAAGCAAAGAGCCCTCCAGACTGCACCCAAGGCCGCCGCCCCTCAGAAGGAAACAGTACTCGTCGCCACCACCACCCAGAAGGAACCGGCGGTTGTTGCCACCACCACCCAGAAGGAACCGGCGGTTGTTGCCACCACAACAAGGCACAAAGTGTTGTTGGGAAATATGCCGCAACGACCACCCAAAAGATCATCAAAAGCAGTTGTGCCTCAACCGCCGGCATCACAGCCGCCGGCATCACAGCCGCCGTCACCACCAAAGGACGTGGACAACCAGTTTGCTGGAGCCGCCGGTGTCGAAGACTATCATTACGATGACAATGTCGACATCAATGCCTACCTCAACACGGGCTACAGCCAAGATAGGTACATGCCTGATATGAATCGTGACGACGAAGCCTTCCGCAGTCAGGACGATCAACCTAGACGTACTGAAGTCACGCAGCGTCTGACCTACCCGGAGGGTACAGTATTCAGCCCTGGCACACTGCATAAGACAATCGAAGGGTCGTCCCGAGCACCCGCACCCCCAGCTCCCTCACCCCCAGCTCCCGCAGCAGATCAAGCCACCGCCAGCAAGAAGATTAGGAAGAGACCTGCTAAAAAGGTCCAGCATACTAAGATCTTGGCCGACGCCGTGATACGACCCCGTAAGGATGGCTTGACCCGCTTGCATGAAGCTGGGAAACCGATACTGGGTCCGGACGAGATACATGGGGCAACTGGACCAATGCTCACATTGCAGAACATTATCGTGATGCTAGAGGGTCTCCTTCTTCAAGACAAGTGTCCAAATTACCCTGTGTTCACGGTCAAGGTGCCAGAGGGCCCGGATTTCGTCAACGAAGACCCCGCGGGACTGTTCTTCATAGCGTATGAGGATATCTTCAGTCTGTTTCACTCGAGACGGCTGGACTATAACTTGGTCCGCCTATACGCGCTCAATGCTCAGCTGCAGATCCAGCGAGAGTTACCCCCTCACGTTATGGTAGCGGATCCCTACTACATGCGTGATAGCCAGCTGGAGGAAGGATCAAGTACACGGACCAAGGCAGTGAAGTACCTCGAGAGCTTCATGTTGAGAAACAGTGAGAACAAGAGGGACATTCTTTTGCCTGTCTTCCCCGAGTAAGTCTCGCGACCGTCGTAGCTAATGTTTTTTTTCTAGATTTCATCCATTGCTTATCCTGGATTCAATTGCATGTGTTGAGCAGGGACACATACTGCACACTCGTCGTGCTTTGCCCACAGTGGTCACTTGCCCAATACTTCGACTCGTCGAATGTGACGAAGAGGAAAGACTACACCAGAATAAGGGGTGTTCTCGATGAGGCTATCAATGGCTACGCCCAAAATGGAGGCACATTCCAAAAGAAACAAGAATGTATCAGGCCGGGTACTGGCAAATACGGGTTCAGGCACGTGACCGAGTTCCCCTGCATCAAGCAGCCGGCTTGGAGCACGAAAGAGGCCTTCTATGCCCTCCATCACCTCAAAGGGATTGTCCGCGATGCAAACAATTTGAATCATCCTTCTAGACTCCGAGACTGGTCCAACAAAATGGCGAGGGAAATCTCACAGGAAGATCTTATACAAGATTTTCATCGCATCAAAGTCAAGTTGTCGGAGATAATCATTGAAGATGTCAACAAAAAGGGAGGGTCCTTGCACCAACCCATAGGGTTATGCCAGAGGGATATCCAGGAACGCCTAGAGCGGCAGGCTGATCGTAGGACGTGGATGACCAAGGACCTATATAAGCCGTTTCCGGCGCCGCTCCAGTTGAGGTATCGTTGATCGAGGTGTGCGTAGCTAGCTACTATTAGTTTGTTTAACAAAATTTGCTTAACTTATATAAGCCTAGCTACTATATTAGTTTAGCTCTAAACTTAGGCCTAGCTAGCTACTATTAGTTTGCTCTAAACTTAGGCCTAGCTATAGCTACTATTAGTTAGCTCTAAACTCCTAGCTAGCTACTATTAGTTTGCTCTAAATTAACTTAGGCCTAGCTAGCTTTATGTTTGTATATCTTTGATGATGTTTATTTTTTGTTTCCTTAGTTGTTTTTTGTGAACATATATGACTTAGTTGTTTTTTGCATTATACTTACTAATATGCTTTGTGTCTATCTATATAGATGACGTACTACGTGGTGTTCGAGGGTCGGGTTCCAGGAGTCTATGACGAGTGGAAGGACTGCAAAACACAGGTCGACAAGTTCAGCGGCAACTCCTATAAAGGATACAAGACTAGACACGAGGCGGTTGCGAAGTGGAGGGACCACCAGTCGAAACAGATGAACAAGATGAAGACCTCCATCAAGCTACCGTTCTTGCTCACCATCGTCGCCGTGCTTGTAGTCTATTTCATCTTAGCTTAGGCATTTGTAACTTGACAACTCGAGTAACTATATGTGGTGACAATTATTGTTCGATGATGATGTGTTTGACAACTCGATCGAGTTAACTATGTGATCACTTTGAGACAAATTCGATACTTTGCACTATGTATCACTATTGTGATTTAGTAACTTTGTGAAATATCAGTAATATGTTATATGTTGTCAAATATCACTGCTGTGAATAATTCCTGTATAATTCCTGTATATTCAAACTGTATACAGCAGAAACAATTTAGATTTCGAAATATTGCAGATGTTTCTGTGGCGCACCACTGGACAATTCTGTGGCGCACCTAATTCTGTGGCGCACCATTAAGAGATGCGCCACAGAATCGACTATTTCTGTGGCGCACGGCCTCGGTGCGCCACAGAATCCACCATTTCTGTGGCGCACGGGCTTGGTGCGCCACAGAATCCACTATTTCTATGGCGCACGGGCTTGGTGCGCCACAGAAATTATTTTTGTGGCGTGTGTTCTGTGGCGCACCCCTGTGGCCCCAGGGTGCGCCACAGAATAGCTATTTGGTGCGCCACAGAAGAGGGTTTCTCTACTAGCGCTGACCCCTTCTCGGTCTCACTTCGCATACTCTTTTTCCTTGATCTCAGCAGATACATAAGAAAAGACACACAAGGTGCCGCCCGTGGCCATAGCCGCCCCTGTGGGAGGGAGGGAGAGGGTTGGAAGTGGCACAGTCGAGCCTCCCTCCAAGAGAATCAAGAAGCCCGAGAACAAGGGGCCCAAGGTCACCTCCACCCGCCGGAAGAAGCGACCCATGGAGGACGGGTAAGTAATTTCCGAGATGCTTTATGTTTGCATGGTTCACTATTCTCTTTGCCTCTTTTGACCGAGATGCTCTTTGTTTGCACTTTTTTCATTTTTCTACATTTCCTTTTCTGCGGCGATCCCCTTAACGCTGATGCTCCCGAGACACCCGCGCCCACCGCAGCGTCCCGAACTCGGAGATCGAGATCAACGACTTCTTCTGTGATCGTGGTTCCAGACTCCGACGCCTACATCAACCTTAAGACGATGACGTGGACATCAACGCCATGGACCGGCCCGAGATTCCCTTCCCGGATGGAGAAGACCACGATCTCGGTGCTGGAGACATGGGCATCGAGATAGAGACTCATGAGGTTCTGGAGCATCAGTTCCGACTAACGATCAACCAGAACAGCAGCGAGAGCAACCACAACAGCAACCAGAGCAGCAACCACTGCAGCAACCAGAGCAACATCAGCTAGAAGCGACGACACAACAACAAGTGCCGCCGCAGCAAGTTACCCCTACAGCCACAGCAGCAACACTACCCACACCACCGAGACTCTATGAGCAGCAGAGACAGCAACGGCAGAGCCACAGCCACTACAGGCCCAACAGCAGCGGCCACATGCCCAACTCCTCGAGGCCCTACTCCTCCAGCAACACCAAGCTCAACACCTCCAGCACCTACTCCTCCAGTAGCGACACCGAGAACAACTATGGACCCAGCGGCCAATCCTCCACGAACTCGGTCGCAGGCCAAATTTGCGCCATCCCAAGTTCATGCGACCGAGGAGGGCAGCTCCAAGAAGCTCCCAGTGGTCATTAAGACCAAGAAAGCTGAGTCCACGAAGAAAGCCGGGCAGGGCCAGTGCAAAGCCTGGCACTTTAGTGAGCAGCCAGGACGCCCAGATCGTCCCGCACCAGGGACTCACCGCGCAGCAGGAGCGAGAGGGCCTGGATGCAACTTTGGACCAGGTCGGGTTCATCGACGAAGTCCATGAAGGGAAAAAGTTGGGTCCCTTAGACCACTGCCGCAAAGACTGGAACCAGGCTGATGTCGGTCCAGTCTCCATGGCGGTCGCGGCCTCCAGCAGCACCTTGGCGCACGAAATGTATTGTCTGCGTGCTGCAGCTGAAGACACCGAGTAGACCTCCAGGGTAAGTTTCACTTTCTATCCGGTTTTTTTGAGTTGACAAACTTTCTATCCAAAATCCATACACCATCCAGTCCCCGAGATTTGGACGTGTAGACAATACTCGACCGATTTGAAGCCTACTCGGGTCAAATCTTCCAAATCTTATTCTTTTATCCTTTTCATCTGTGCACAGAGACACACGCCAAGCTGTACCAGAAGCTTGTCTGGCGCCATCGGGACCTTATTGAGCTATATGGCAAGAGCCATAAGGAGCTGGGGGATAAAGGTAGATTTTTCCCTTACCGAGTTAATGTGTATGCTTTTCTCTATATCAAATTTTTAACTCTTGGTCTCTCTTTCCTCTCCCTCACAGGCCATCTTGGACAAGCAGCTTACTGATTCCATCAGTCGGATTTCTTCCCTAGAGAGTGAGTATCCCACTCTTCATTCTGCGTTTTGTGCTTAATCTTTTCCTTCTCTTTGGCTAACGTTGCTTTTGGATGCATATGAGCACAAGATCTTTGCTGAAAAGCACCAGGACTGCACTATGCTAGCCGTGTCAGCACAGAGCAAGATTACATCCTTGGAGAGTAAGTCCTCTTTTCTTCTTCCTTACTCGGTTTCTATCTCTTTATTAAGTTGCTAACAGGACTGTTTTTCTATACAACTGAGCACGAATCCTTTGTTGAGAAACATCAAGATTTCCTCTCCTTGGCTGAGGTGCGGCAGCAGATCAACGAAAGCAAGATCCAGCTCTAGGAAGAGCTCCAGATTGAGAGGAATGAAGTGGCCAAGCTGAAGCTAGAGCTAGCCAAGGCGATGAAGCTGGCGCTGTAGGCTGGGAAGGACAAGAACAAGTTGGAGAACACTGCTGCTACCGAGAAGCTCGAGTTGTATGAGGAGATCAATATCCTCAAAGAGCGGAACACAACACTCGACCAGATGGTGAGCTCCTCATGCGTCCTTCTCGACAAGCACCACACCAGTGCCCATTTCTGGTTCTCCAAGCTGAAGGACCTCATTCTGGAACTAAGATGTAAGATTCAACTTTTCCCTGCATTCTTTGACTTATTTCTTGTTCTTCCTAATAGAGCTTGGTTTAACTCAGATATCTCTTCTCTCATGGGCCTTCCCCAATCTGGATCGTGGTGCCAAGAGGGTTGTGGAGAGGGACAGAGAAGAACGGGCATACGTTGGTTTCGATGTCAACAGGATTGTCACCATGGCGGATCTGGTAGAGAACATCAGAGCCCGAGTTCTGCCCCTCAAAGGGTTAGGCACCAACCTCGTCTCCACTGCCATCCAGCTGCACAAACTCTGCTGGCCAGGAGTTGACCCCCCTCCCCCCGCGACAGTCCATGAGCCGGCCTCAAAGCTGGATTATGTTAAGGAAGAACTCAAGAAATGGCACGCTTCGGCAGCTCGAGCTGGCGCAGACGAGGCCCTGCACTTTTTCCTCTCCTGGTATGAAAACATTGAACTCAATAAGATAAAGAATATGCGGACCGGCTCTAGGTGGTCCACTGAAGAGGCTTGTATCCGGTCTCGGAAGGTGACATCACATCAGTTGGCCTTCTACACAGACACCAAGGAATATGTGCATGGGCCCATCGAGCCCGATACCGAGAGCGAGACTGACGACGACGAAGGCGATGACGCTGATGATGACGAGGGGGAGGCAACGACGATGAAGGAACTTGATACTCCCATGACTCCGAAGAGAGAGATGACAACGACCAAGGAGCCGAGGACGGCGACGAATCCGAGGAGGTGGACGAGGAAATCCAGTCCGAGCTCGAACCAGCCAGAGCCGTCGAGATCGTCATCTCAGAGCCCGCTCCCGAGCTGAGCACCTCAACGCCTACAACCGAGATGGCCGCTCCTGCGCCTGCATCCGAGTTCGCCATCGATTCCACCAATCCGACAGAGGCTACTGCCGAATCAACTCCTCCGGCCGCGTCTTAATTATCTGCTTGTTTATTCTCAAACATTTCATCAGAACCCCGGTATGCCGGGTGCAGTTGTAGGAAAACAATTATCTCACCGTTTTCTACTCAGTTTTACGTTTATGCAAAGTCTGGCTAAATGCCAGATTGCTTTAATTCGAGTCCCCGAGCTCGTTTTCTTATCCACTTGACTTTTTTCTTCTTTGCTCTTGTCTACCGCTTGTGGTTTTTTGACATTCGAGTCACAAGATTTCAAAAACCCAGTTTATAATACTCACATTTCAGAGATAAGAAGTAAATATGTCCAATCACTTAGCCAAAAAAGAGAATAGAGAAACAACTTATGTCGGTTGGTTAACTCTTTCTTTTCTTAGTAGTTTTTCGTGTGCTCATTGACCCTTGGCTTGTTCTCTTGCTTTCCATGAAGCTGGGTTGCGGACAGCAGCGAAGTCGAAGAGTTAGACCTTGGGTTTAAACACATTACTAAACTTTCACATGAAATAACAAGATGACTAACCGACATACAAAAGGTAAAGAACGAATACACAGAGCAAGTTAGGCACAGACAGTCCCCTAGTTCATACTCGGAGTGCCGACATAGATTTCAACTCGGTAAGGAGATACATACAATGATTTTTTCAGGAATGGAAACGGCGGAGTAGAGCTACATTCCAGGGGCGCTTGGTTTCCTCGCCGGATTTTTCCATCATGTTCTTCTCCTGTTCTCGGGCATCAATGAGATAATATGCATCATTGTGCAAGGCCTTGCTCACAATGAACGGCCCTTCCCACGGAGGGGAAAGTTTGTAAATCCCGGCTGTGCGCTGCAAAAGCCTAAGCATCATATCACCTACTCGAAATACCCGTGGGTTTATCTTCCGGCTATGATAGCGTCTCAGATTCTGTTGATATACAGCTGATCTCGACAGAGTTAACTCGTTTGCTTCTTCTAGCATATCAACATCATTTTGTTAGGCTTCTCTTTCCTCTACCTCAGTATAGAGGGTCACTCTCGGTGAGTCATGCTCATGGTCAGTGGGAAACACAGCCTCTGCTCCATATACCAGGAAGAATGGTGTGTATCCGGTTGATCGGTTAGGGGTAGTCCTTAGACTCCATAACACCATCGGCAACTCGTCGAGCCAATAACCAGGGGTTTGCTATAATGTCTCAATTAGCCTTGGCTTTATTCTGGATAAGACCATGTCATTAGCTCTTTCAACTTGCCCATTTGATTCCGGATGCGCGACTGACACAACATCTAGTCGGATCCTCTTCTCCTTGCAGAACCGAGCAGAGCTTCCTCAGCAAAATTTGTTCCATTGTTCGTGATGATCCCATGAAAATAGCCATAGCTCAGGATAATGTCCTTCAATAATGTCACTGATGTGTGCCCATCGCACTTCTGGATTGGCTTGACTTCAATCCACTTGGTGAACTTGTCAACCATGACCAAAATGTGAGTCATATTGCCCCGAGCTGGCTTGAAGGGCCCCCACCATATCCAAGCACCACACTGCAAATGGCCAAGTAATTGGAATGGTCTTGAGCTCGGAGGCTGGCATGTGTATCTTGGTGGCAAATCTCTGACATCCGTTGCACTTCTTTACGAGATCTTCTGCTTGCTCCAAGGCAGTGAGCCAATAGAAACCGTGCCGGAAAGCTTTCTTCATTAGAGACCGAGATGAGGCATGTTGTCCACACTCCCCTTGATGTATTTCTCGGAGAATCTCTTCTCCTTCTTTTGGTTCAACATAGCGCTGGAGCACACCTGTGGCGCTTCTCTTGTGAAGCTTTTTGTTGATGATGGTGTAGCCTTTGGATCTTCTCTGAATTTTCCTGGCCGAGATCTCCTCACTCGGCAAAGTGCCGTCCACCAGATAATACATAATGGGCTAAGCCCAACCCGGTATCGGTCGGATGGGAAATGTTGGCTCATCAATCTCCATAGGTTCTGCCGACATAACGAGCTCCGAGAAGGGAATGAGTCCCCGGGTTCTGCGAAGCAGTCCCCGAGATGAATGTGACAGGCCCCGAGATGAAGGAGGCAGTCCCCGAGATCAAGGAGGCAGTCCCCGAGACCAGGGAGGCAGTCCCCGAGTTCTCCATGATGCACCCCACATCTACCTCCATTGGCACAACTTCTGATTTCGGTTTAGCCGGAATGAATATCGAATCCGACTCAGGTGAGGGCTTGATTTACGGCTTCCTCAAATGCTCCAGAGCAATCCTTGCCGGGATGAATTTTCGAGATGAGCCCAATTTGCACAGAACATCCGCAACATAATTTTCAGCTCGGTGGATGTGATGGAACTCACACCCATCAAAGAATCCGGACATATTTTGGACAAGGAACCGATAAGACGCCACATTGGTATCCAACGCGTCCTAAGTCTTCGAGGCTTGCTGAACCACCAGATCCGAGTCATCATAGCATATTATCCGGAGCACACCAATCTCCTTGGATACTTTCAGTCCATGGACCAAGGCTTCATACTCGGAAACATTGTTGGATGATGCGAAGTGGATTTGCAGGATATATTTGAGTTGATCCAGCTTGGGTGAGGTAAGGACAACAGTCGCACCCAGACCTTCTTTCACCTTGGAACCATCGAAATGCATTTGCCAATAATTTGTTTCCGTCAAGGGAGGCTCATATTGCATCTCGGCCCAATCGACAAAGAAGTCCGCTAGAGCTTGGGATTTAATTGCTTATCTTCTCGCATAGAGCAGAGTGTAAGCTGCGAGCTCAATTGCCCACTTGGCTACTCGGCCGCTTACATCTTTGTTTCCCAGAATCTCCGAGATGGGGGTTGTACTGACCACTTTAATCGGATGCTCTTCGAAGTAGTGCTTGAGTTTCTTGGCAGCACAATACACCCCATACGTCATCTTCTGATAGTGAGGGTAATTTTGCTTCGACCTAGAGATCACCTCACTAAGATAATACACAGGCCTTTGCACAGGTTTGCCTTCCTCTTCTCACTCCACTATCACCACCACACTAACAACTCGCTTGGTAGATGCAATATAAAGCATCATGGGATCCTTGGGAAGTGGGGATGCTAGTACCAGAGCGGTACCCAACATGGTCTTCAAATCTTTGAATGCCACATCAGCTTGTGGAGTCTAGACAAACTTGTCACTTTTCTTCATCAGCCGGTACAGAGGCAAGGCCTTCTCTCCCATTCTACCAATGAACCGGCTAAGGGATGCCAGGCACCCGGTGAAATTCTGCACATTCTTTAATGATCTTGGAAGAGACATGTTCTCAATGGCCTTGATCTTGGAAGGGTTGGCCTCGATTCCTCGGCTGGACACGAGAAAATCGAGTAACTTCCCTGCTGGGACACCGAAGGTACACTTGGTCGGGTTCATGTTCATCTGGTACTTCCGCATATTTGCGAAAGTTTCTTGAATATCTTCTAGGAGTGTGTTTTTCTCCTTGGTCTTGATGCTATATCATCCACATACACCTGCACATTTTTTCCTATTTTCTCATGCAAGCATTTCTGCATGCATCTCTGGTATGTGGCCCCTGCATTTCTGAACCCAAAGCACTTGACACGATAGCAATAAGCCCCATACGGGGTAATAAAGGCAGCCTTTATTTGATCAGCTGGGTTTAGTGGAATCTGGTGAAAACCAAAGTAAGTATCAATGAAAGACAACAACTCACATCTGCCTGTGGAATCAATCACCTGATCAATCCAGGGCAGTGGGAACGGATCTTTGGGACATGCCTTGTTCAAGTCGGTGTAGTCCACGCACATGCGCCACACCACAACAACCATAGGGTCATCCTTCTTCTTCTCGACCATGACCGAATTGGCCAACCACTCCGGATGCAATACCTCCATGATAAATCCACTAGCAGATAGCCTTGTGATCTCGTCACCAATGGCTTTCCTCCTTTCCGCCGCAAAACGACGCAGAGCTTGCTTTACCGGCTTGGCATCCGGCCTCACATGCAAAGAGTGCTCAACCAACTCCCTCGGGACACCTGGCAGATCCTAATTGGACCATGCAAAGACATCCCGATTCTCAAGGAGGAAGTGGATGAGCCCGCTTTCCTATTTCTCCTTCAATCTGGCACCAATGATGGCCACACGCTCGGGGAACTCGAGGTCAATCTACAACTTCTTGGTCTCTTGAGAGGCCTGGAAGGTGGCACCTTGCTGAGAGCTAAGCATCCCAGGCATGCCGAGTTGAGCTGCTTGGGCCATGGCCACCACTTCATGTATCTTTTTCTTCTCGGCAACAATGACCATCGACTCGGCCAGCCGAGATCCAGCTGATGGGCACTCCATAGAGCGCTTTTGTAATCACCCGAGATGGTGATAATGCCATTGGGGTCGGGAAGTTTCATCTTCAAATAGGCCGCATGAGTAGAGGACATGAACTTGGACAAAGCCGGCCTGCTGAGAAGAGCATGATAAGGGCTTTGCAGATCCACTATATCGAATTGCAAGCACTCAGTCCGGCAGTTCTCCCTGGTGCCAAAGAGCACATCAATCTGAATCCTGCCTATGGGAGCGCAGGAAACACCCGGCACAATACCATGGAAGGTAGTCCGGCAGTGCAACAACATGCTCTTGGTAAAACCGAGCTTCTCCATTGAATCCTTGTACATAATGTTGATGCTGCTTCCGGTTTCGATCAACACCTTGGTGAACCTGACATTGATCGATCTCGGGCCGAATGAAGGTTGGGTCCAGCACCAGGGCATAGCTTCCCGAGTTGGGCATGATCCTAGGATGATCAGCCTGAGACCAGACGATCTCTTGGTCACACCAGTGCATGTAATCCCGCACTGTCGGCATCACAACATTTACTTCCATAGCCCGCCTGCACATGCTTTGCTTGTCATCTGGCTCGATAGTGAACACCATGTAGGTCTGATGGTGCTCCTGGTACCGATTCTGGTCTCTGCCACCAGCATTGTCATTGTTCTTGTTATTGTTGTTCCGGTTGAATTCGTTGTTGCGGTCGTTGTTACGATTGTTGTTGCGATTGTTCTTGTTGTTGCAGTTACGGGCGTTGTTGTTGTTGGCCCCCTGCACCACTTGATTCACATTTTCCCTCCTCTGATTGTCTGCCAGCCTTGGTGCAACTGCCCGAATAGGCTGAACATTTGCACCCGAGAGGGGCAGAGGCGGAGGAGGAGGCAACTGGCCCATAAGTTCACTTATAATGCGGTCCCACCAGCTGCACGCCTGGAGGAATGGTTTGCTGGCCTACTCGGATGCCGAGTGTGGTAGCTGCACGACCCAATCCTCATCGTCTCGAAATTGAACCTCTGCTATTCATCAGCCGGCTTCTTCTGGTCGGTCCACTGCTTCTTGTAATTTTGGTTATTTCCATATTGGGGCCATCATTTTTTTGCCTCTGACTGCTTCCGGCACTAGGTTGATCCAGACCCACAGCGGCAACATGGTCAGAGGCATAGCGGATATCCAGCATGTCATCTCGCCTCTTGTTCTGGAAATCCTGGCGATCATTCTTCCTGGAGGATCCCAGACCATCATTGTTGCGGTTTCTTCTACTCGGCTGAACCGAGTCCAGTAAGTGTTGTGTGGGATCACCGAGTGCATACATATCAGCAATCTTCATGGTCTCGGCCAATGTACTCAGGATCTCCCTCTGCGATTTCTGCCACGGCATGTTGCCATGTCGGCAACCCTGAGCGAACCAGGCAATATCTTGAGACTCGTTCGCACCTTCACAGGTGTTCCTCAGTGTGCTCCACCGAGTCAGGTACTCTCGGCCAGTCTCCTCTTCCCTATGCTTGCACGCAGAGAGTTGTTGTGGCCGGTTTGGTCTCTAGTAGGTGCTTGTGAAGTTGCTAATGAAAGCATCTGAGAAGTCAAGCCAACAATTGATGCTGTCTCTCGGCAAGTTGTTCAGCCAGATCCGAGCTGGACCCTCTAGCATCTGGAGCACGTACCTCATCGCCCATCTGCGGTTACCACCAGCAATGTGGACGGCAGTGACATAATCATTCATCCAATCTTCTGGCTTGGTGTTGCTATCATAGGTCTTGGTTCCTCTTGCCAGCTGGAACATGTGCACATCCGGCTCATTCATGATCCTGGGACCGAAACAAAGCGGTCCCAGGGGGCCTTGCAGCTCCATCTCCTCCGATAGGTAGATCTTGTCCAGCATGTACCTTGCATCACTTGTTTGCAGCATTCGGGGCCCCAACCAGGCTTCGAGCACACCATCATCAGCATAGCAATCATTTCTTTGATACCCGGCTTACTCCATAGCCGAGTAGCCGTCATTGTACCGGTCCTGCCGTCCAGCACCGGGTTGGGGAACCGGGTTGACCACATGGGCAACCGCCTGTGGATGAACAGCAAGTCCGGCACCAGGTTGAGCCTGAAGCGGGTTGACTACCGGGTGCCGAGATTGGCCATCTCGGTTGCCTCCTTGCCCTCCTTGCTGAACTCGAGCATCATTTTATCCATCTCGGACAATGTGTTTTTGCTCGGGCTACCGTTCTACAGCTAACTGTTTTCCGGCGACGGTCGGGTCATACACTTGGATCTGTTTATGTTTCCCGGAGTTCACACTCCGAGATCCTCCAGAAGTGACATGAGGGGAGGAACCCTTGCTTCCGGATCCCCCCATGCAAATAGACCACGTGAGATGCACCGACTCCCGGATTTGCCTTCCGGAAAGCCTCATTCTGCCTGCCTGCCTCAATAACAAGCTCATTAAGCCGGTCCTGCTGCCTAGTGCGAGCTTCACTAGTAAGGTTCGGCAACTCGGCAGCAACTGCCTCTGCCGCCCTAAGGTTCTTAGTAGGAGAACTATATTTGGGCCTATGAGTTGAAGTAACACTAGCAGATTTACTAGCAGTTCTACAATCTCTAGCTAATTCAGCACCGAGATCTTGACCTCGGTTCCGGACAGCGCCTAGACGACTAGGGTTGTTACCAGCAGGATTAATACCATGAGCCCTATTGTACTATTCTAGTCGAGATTGGACTCTTGCCTGATTTTCCCCATCTCGGTGGCCTCCAGCAGGAAGGCCTGGCGCTGCTCCTCGAGTTGCTCCCGTAGCACCACCGGATCCGCATCCGCGGTCACGGGTTTGATCAGCTTCTCGATGACGTCGGCGAAGGGAGCCGATCTCGATGTCGATGTAGTAGGAGCCTTGAAACCCAGCTGGTTCTCCTTTCTCTCCAATGGCTTGTGGACCGGCCGAGCCGACTTGCCAGTAGCCTCAGCGCCACCAGTCGCGCTCTTCCCGCCATCAGGAGCCGGACCGGTCATCATCACCTCCACAATGTCTGTAGAGACACCAGAGTGCTGCCCGCGGATGGAGAGAACGACAAGAGGATCTTCAGCAACGAGCACCACCTCGGGTCACTCGCGGATGACGGTGGTGGCAACATACACCAAGTGCGCGCCGAAGCCGATGACAGAGCCGCCTGCGGGCAAAGGCCTGCCGCCGAAATCACCAGCGCTGTTGGTGACGAAGTCGAAGGATCCGAATCTATGGACAAGGCCACATACCACATGCTCCCCGAGTGAGGAAGAGATCTCGTCCAAATAGAAACCCCAGCCAGCGTCGCTGCTGGCCCCACGGTGGGCGCCAACTGCCATGATGATGAAGAGACAGATGCCATAGGATGGCTAATGTTGGGTCCGATGGACACTGTAGGTATCCATGGAGGGATCGCACGCCTAGATGGCACGCTTAGAACACACTTCTAACAACACAATATACTAAGGTTCGGGGCCCTCGTGTGGAGGTAACACCCCTACTCTTGTCGCTCTCTCTGTATAAGTGGTAACCGAGTACAAGTGATCCTCAAGCTGAAGGAGCTAGAGGAAGAAGAAGCTCTACTGCTATCTCTCTCTCCATAAACTATAGCACTTCTTCTCTCACGTAACGAGCGACCCTCACGCAGGAGGGGTATGGCCACCTTATATACTAGTGACCACAAACCAACAGTACGGGATTAGGTGACTACACATTGTGCCACAGCGCACTCCTCCGTGTCTCCGCTGACAGACGCCGAAAGTGTTCACTGTCACGGTCGCTGCCATGTGTTGTCCCCCTTGTCACAGATAGGATGTGGCCTCGCCCATACAGTACATTTTACTTGCGTATGCATACACATCATCACACCTAGTAAGTTGAACCGCACGCGTGTATTCTCCCTGGATTTGCGGGATTACAACAGCTCGTTGACCTCCCTCCGAGAAGAGCAGCACCATCCCTATCCGGATTCTCCAAGCGCTACTCGGATAACCCATACGGGCACTCATATCTTCAATGTGGATCTTCACCTTGCCTACCGAGATAGATCCTACTCGGTATCTCCAACTCGGTACCTAGTCTGATCTCTTACAAGGCCATCTCGGTAGTCCGCTACTCGGTACACATTACCTCAAGCAGCAAACCTTACCAATCTTAACCCTACTTGGGAGTAGCCCCCCGACACCCATCTAGGTAACCCCACACTGTCACCTTGAGTACACTAGATGGTTCCAGACAAACACCGCAATTTCATAGGGTCATCCAACACAAAATGTATAAATCATGATAAGCAACACACGGTGCACACACTTTCACCTTTACACCGTGGGACAAAGGTGTCTCCGGAGATCTCATTAACAAAACCACTTGAGTAGCATAACAGATAAAGAGTAACATCTACTTATTCAACTAGATTACAAAGTTCATGATCACATAAAGATCACACCATGGGAGAGAGAGATGAAACACATAGCTACCGGTAGATCCCTCGGTCTCGGGGGATAACTACCCCCTCCTCAACATGGGAGTCAACAACGGCGATGGAGATGGCGGTGGAGTCGATGGAGATGGCTCTGGGGGCACTTCCCCATCCCGGCAGGGTGCCGGAACAGAGATTTATGTCCCCGAATCTTGTCTGTGATGGCGGCGGAGCTATGAAACTTTTCGTGGATGGAGGCTGGATGTTTTAGGGTATTTGTGTCGGGGGGAATAAATAAGCAAAAGGGCGATGTAGGTGGGCGCCCGCTCCCCCCTATGGTGTGGCTGCTCATCTGCACCCCTCTGGGACTCCTTTGTACTCCGTTTACGTGCCGGGAAAATAGGACTCTAGGATTTTGTTTCATTCATTTCCGAGAATATTTCCTGAACAACTTTTCTGAAATAAAAAACAGCAGAAAACAGGAATGGGCGTTGTGGCATCTTGTCAATAGGTTAGTCCAGAAAACATCCGGAAAATGAAGGAAAACATGTGAAAACATAAAAGCATTGGATAGAAAACAAGCATGGAGTATCAATAATTATAGATACGCTTGGTAGTATCAAGCATCCCCAAGCTTAACTCTTGCTCGTCCTTGAGTAGGTCAGTGATAACAAAAATCTTGATCAACGTTATGTAAATAGATTTTGAGGTGTCATGCAGGCAACACAATCTTGATCAACGTTATGTAAAAGCAATGCAAGCTAAGATCAAAGTACTCTAAACATAGACATGATAGATATAATTCCAACAATTTAACTTAGCAATGAAAAGTAACACACAAAAAAATCATGAATAATAATGCACTTGTAAGTTATACATTTGTTTCGAGCATAAAGACAACATAGCAAAGTGGTATTCCGCTTGCCCTTAAAGTGAGAGCAAAACATAAATGTTAGGACACCTCGAAAGTTCAAGTGGTGACTAGAAACAAGTAATTTAAGAATAATTAATAACATATCATGAATCAATCAATAATAAATTTTGGGACTGATGCACATTATACTGAGAATGACAACAATGCTCTCTTAATTGTGCATAAAGTTAGAAGATGAAGACTCAACATAAAATTAAAAGAAAGCCCCTTCGCAGAAGGAAGCAGGGATTACTCATGTGCTAGAGATTTTTGTTTTATAAAAACAGAGGTATTGAAATAATTTTTAGAGAGGTGTATGTTTATGTCAACGAATAGCAAACAGACAATACAATATGTCACAAGACAACTAGACTTTACAAGAGCGGCTCCCATTGAAGGACGTTCTTTCTACTGGGTCAGTAGATCATCCCTCTTCTCTTTTGTTTACACAATTATACTTTAACTGATACGCCAGGGGCAAAAAGAGTGAAGAGAATTTATAGTAACCAAGTTTGGGGTTGGGCACCCCGTTGCCAGCTCTTCTATCAATTTGGATAAGAGGTGTATAAAGTCCAATCAACAAGTGAGATAAAGATCGTCTGCCTGCGTACACATGAGCTAAAACAAGGGCAAAAAACAGATATACTTTTTAAGATTTTAAAGGTAGCACATGAGAAATTTACTTTGGAGTGGCGGTTAAATACCAGATATAGGTATATGGTAGGCACATTTGGCAAACTTTGGTTTATGGGAGTTGTATGCACGAGTAGAGCTCATACTCAGTACAGGTGGAGGCTAGCAAAAGACTGGGAGCGACAAATTAAGAGAGCAATAATAGCCATAATCATAAATAGCGACAAAAAAATTATTAATCGAAGCATAAATGATATTACAAGTCAAAAACTAAATGATCATAGAGTCTAGAGGTGACTGGTTTGTAGTCATAAGATGGTGTAAGCATGCATCAAGTAAACCAAATAAAGCATTCAAAGGAGATTAGCAAAATATTATGCTTCCATATGATAAAAACAACTCATGATTTATTTCAATGGCACATTAAGCACTCTCAGTAATTTGAGACAAGTCATGCTACATCAATAACCACTAAGCACATGATTAAAATAACATCTAATATGACATGATAAAGTCTAAGCCACAGTCTAAACAAGCTTTACATTGCACCACTATAAGCATGAAATATTTTACTCTTGTCCAACACCAATCAACTATTTTGAAATAACTCTCATAGATAATATTCCTCAAAGACCAGAGAGATAATCATATAACAATGAAGAAAACCAACAATATCTAAACTAAATGCGAGTGGAAATCAAGGGCTAAACACGGTACTAGAAAAAAGTGAACACTCACAGAACAATAAGACAAAAACTAGAGTATTCCAAGCAATAAAAACGGAGCGTGTCTCTCTCCAAAAAAATATGTGGTAGGATCCATCCATATAGTACAGCAAGGAAAACAAAACAAACTGAAAGCAAAAATAATTTACGATCCAAGAATACCACATAATATATGAAGCAATAACAATATAGTGTCTTGAAAGAAGACCTGGTATTTTTGTTGATGAAGAAGGGGATGCCTTGGGCATCCCCAAGCTTTGACACTTGTACTTCTTGGGTATTTCTTGGGGTGACATGGGCATAACCAAGCTTGAGATTTTATCCATCCTTCATCTCATCATATCATTCTCCTCTCCCTACACTTGAAAACTCACTCTATACAAAACTTCACACAATCTTCATTAGCAACGTTAGTGCAATCAAAATAATAAATCCACTTTGGTTCAGTTTCAACACAAGCCTAACACCCGTTGAAACATTATCTACTGTCACAACTTGTTTTAAAGATCTTCCCCTCAAAATAACACCAAAAGAAAAATAGATTAAGAGGCAAATGCAAATATTGGCCGAAATCTGTCAAAACAGAACATCAGGTAAAGATCGATTGTTTCGAAAATCTTCTGTTTCTAAATCACAATGTGCAAAACTAATGGAAGTTAGATAATAACCTGGGGCATGTGAACAAGATTTTTCAAATAAATTCGACGTTTTTACTGAGAGAGTTAATTTATTTGGTAGCAGCACAAAATCTATTTCAGGACAACTTCCCCAAATCTTACTTTCTCCCTATTAGATGCTACTCTTGGAAGAAAAACGAAATAAAAAGGATAAGGAGAGGTTAATATTATTGAGATACACAAAACCATGTTTCCCTCTTTCATAATAACTTTCAGTAGCATCATGAATGAAGTTAACAATATAACTATCACATAAAACATTCTTATCATGAGCCACATGCATAAACGAATTAATATTCTCCACATAAGCATAGTCATTCCCATTAATAGTAGTGGGAGCAAATTTAACAAAATAATTATCATTATTATTCTCATCACCATAATCATGAAATATAGGAGGCATACTGTAATAATAATTATTTTTTTCCTCAATAGTGGATGGACTGAAAATATCATATTCATCATTGTAATCATCATAAAGAACTCCAACATAATAGACAAGTTGTACATTAGGGAGATGGTTTTAGGTAATCCCTCCATAATCATGACAAGTTTCATGAGGATGATTGTAATTATAGCCTATGTCATAGTATTCTTTATACTAATTATCAAAGACTGGACAACTATCAAGATGACAGCTGCGGCACAGTCACGTGGAAGTATGCTAGGAGATGATACGTCTCCAACGTATCTATAATTTCTGATGCTCCATGATCATATTATGCGAATTGCTACATGTTTTCTCCCTTATTTATAGCATTTTTATACGTTTTCCGGGACTAACCTATTAACAAGATACCAAGTGTCAGTTCCCTGTTTTCTGCTGTTTTTGGTTTCAGAAAAGTTGTTCTGGAAACATTCTCGGAATTGAACCCCACACAGCCCGAAGTGCCTATTTTCCCCGGAAGCATCCAGAACACCGAAGAAGAGTCGAAGACAGGCACCAGGGGGCCACACCATAGGGTGGCGCGGCCTCCCCCTGGCTGCGCCAGCTATAGGTGTGCCCCCTGGCCTCTACCGCCTCTGCCCTTTCGCCTATTTATTCCCCCCGGATGGAAAAACCATAGACACCTGATAAAAAATCGAAGATAAGTTCCATAGCCGCCGTCGTCGTCAACCCTAGATCAGGGGGGTTCTGGAGGTGTCTCCCGGCACCCTGCCGGAGAGGAAATCATCACCGGAGCCTTCTACATCACCATGCCTGCCTCCGGAGTGATGCGTGAGTAGTTCGTCCCTTGACTACGGGTCCATAGCAGTAGCTAGATGGTTGTCTCCTCCTCATATGCCTCCATGTTTAGATCTCGTGAGCTGCCTATCATGATCGAGATTGATCTTATGTAATTCTATATGCTGTGTTTGCTGGGATCCGATGAATATTGAACTTATGCCAAGTTGATTATAGTCTATATTGCATATGTTATTTGTGATCTTGTATGCTTTCCGTTGCTAGTGGTTGCTCTGGCCAAGTAGTTGCTAGTGACTCCAAGAGGGAGTATTTATGCTAGATAGTGGGTTCATGCCTCTTTTTCGCTTGTGCTCGAGTGATAGAAACGTGACGGGGGAAGATGTGCTATTGCCACGAGGGAGAAAACAGCGGTGAGAGTGCCCGCGTGTATAATCATTGCTTACATTACACATATAGTTTAATGCAGTTATCTGTTGCTTGCAACTTAATACCTAAGGGGGTTCGGATGATAACCCGAGAGTGGATTATTAGTCATAAATGCAGATGGATTTCGGTCTATGTATTTTGTTGTAATGCCCGCACTAAATATCATAAGAGTCATCATGTTATATTATGCACTACGGTGCAACCTCTGTTTGTCAATTGCCCAGCTGTAATTTGTTCACCCATCATGTTATCTTTATGGAGAGATACCACTAGTGAACCTATGAACCCCGGTCCATTTTCCACACTGTTAAACAAACCACAACAATTTTATGCTCTATTTACTTACTGCAAGCATACATCATTTTCCACACTATACGTCTAATCTTTGTTTCAGCAATACCGGTGAGATTGACAACCTCACTGCACCGTTGGGGCAAAGTATTTTGGTTGTGTTGTGTGCAGATTCCACGTTGTTGCTGACACCGGTGAAGCGCCAGCAGCACCGTCAGTGGCATCAACCTTCCGAAGATCCTCTTTCTCCTACTGGATTGATAACCCTGATTCTTAACTAAGGGGAAAACTCCCATCGCTGTGCTCATTACACTCTCCTTTTGGGATTCCCAACATAGGCATCAGGAGCCAACGTACGCGAGGAGTTACATACGTGAGGAGCTAACGTAGCGCGAGGCCACTTGAGGGATGAAGCAGCTAGCGAGAAAGGGAACCCAATCGAGCACGCAAAAAACTCTACGCCTTCGAGGAAAAAGAGAGACGGATATACACACTGTGAGCAGAATGTACGCCTTCCAAAAAAACGATATACACGCGGTTGGTTGTACCTGCTTGTTTATTTCTTTTTAACTTTTATAGGATGTACGCATTCTAAAAAAAAGGCAGATGTACACCCGAGCAGGATGTACGTCGTAAGTATATGTTTGGCTCGGCTTCGCCTCGATAACCATTTATAAATATCTTAAAGAGGGTACAAAGGTCATTGTGCGCATTGTCCGAAGTGTGCATTGGTCGTAGTGCGTGCTACGACTCGGCTTCGACTCAAACAAACCGTCTACGACGTTTCACCTAAAGAGTACAAACATGTTGTATCTAAAAGTATATAAAAATTGTTGGTGAAAGTATATACATGTTGTACCTGAAAGTATAAATACGGTAAACCTGAAAGAACACGCACGTGCTTGCACACCGACACTAGTACTGTACATACACCCACGCGCTGCTTCTGGGTGTACTTCCACGCTGCTACTGAAAGTACACGGTGTACAAATACGCTGCTACTGGGTGTACACGATATACGTGGTGTACACCCACACATCTGCTACTGGATGTACACTCACGTTGCTACTGGAAGTATAAACTGATAATGGAAGTATAAAGTATATAGAACCGTGAGTACAAAAGTCTGAATTTTTTTCTCGAATTCTATCAACATGGGATCTAGTGTCGGATATATACCAACTAGGGGTATAGAAGATGGTAGACAAAGTGCCGGATTACCAGGGTGGCCCAAGTGGTAGTGGGCTTAGGTCCATTGGGCGGCCCAGTAATCCGACGCGCGGAAGCCGGATTCTAGAAGAACCCGGATCACGGCCCACGTGATCTGGCTTGGAGAAGAAGACGGATTCCTTGCTTTCAAAGTTACAAGTTATCGTAGTCTTCTAGGTTTCCTATTCTGTAAGCCCTAATCCGGCTATTATATAAAGCCGGACGGGAGATAGATTAAGACAAGTATTTTTACCGCACAACAGAGAAGCTCTACGCAACTCGCCGAGAAGCTCATCCTCGCCGAGTAGCTAGATCTACACCCTCATATTGTAACCCTGTTAAACGGGCTTTAGTCCCAATTAGTGAGAAGTGCAGGAGTAGGTACGCCGTACTGTCGCGACGTACCGAACCTGGGTAAAATCCCGTGTTCTGTGTTACTACGCTATCCCGTTACCCCACGTCTCTACCGTAGTCTCATGGCACCCCTGTCTATGAAAACTACTACGATGTCTCGACAGTTGGCGCCCACCGTGGGGCAAACGACGTCAGGCGTAAGATTCCGATCTGGGATACTTGGCGGAATCGGAAGATCAATCACTGTCGGAAGCTTGGAGTTCGACAACGACGTCGGGCGCTTCCTCGACAACGGATCCTACATACCGGCGCAAAACCACCTGGTAAGTGTCTGTGTGTTACCGATAGGATCTGCTAACATCTTTATCGGACTAACTGCAGAAGCAATGGGGTTTTGCGGTGGAAGCAAATTTATCCCACCCGCCCTATACCCAGTCGAAGACGACTATGATGTCGAATTCTGCTCAGATCGCCGACAAAAAAGTGATTCACACTTTATCGGCATGGTGCAATCTGAAATCGCTGAAAACACGGATGACGGAAATCCCGTGCAAGAGGCAGATAACAACGCACCCGTCATGGAGGCGGAGGATCAAACACCCGTCACAGACGCGGAAGATCCGACATCCGTCAACAAGACGATGAACGCGGAAGCAGAATCCGTGCTTGCCGCCATTGAGGCGAGGTTGGAGTCGGAAACCGGATCGGATAACTTTGACTCCGAAGACGAAGACTAGGATGCCTTCGTAAGAAAGGTTAAGTCCTTTCAAGAGGGATTCCATGAAGTGCTAATGGCAAAACCGGCTGATACCACGGGCGCCGGCAGTCAGGAAAGCCCTAAAACCCCTCCGCCAGAGGAAGAGAGAGAAGACGGAGAAACTTCTCCGGTATTCCCCAATGTCAAGGAGATGACAGAAGACGAACCTGTCAAAAAACCTCCCTCTTCCAAGAAAAAGCACCGTGCTGCTAAGAAACTCCAATACAAAATCCGGAAGAAGAAATCAGCCGATCTCGCTGATGAAAACCTGGAAGTAGGAGATGCTAGCAGAACGAAGCCTGCGGAGAAGAAGTCCAAAGAAATCCCTGCCCCTCCAATGACGGAACAGGAAGAGCAAGAACTATTGCAAACACCAGTGGGACCAGATGAACCCCCTGAGATGCTGGAGGCCAGGAGGCAAGCTTTCCAACGGCAACAGCAACATCTACTCCGATCTCGGCAACATCTCCAGCAAACCCAGCATGATATCAAAATCATGAAGGAGGAAATAGAGGAGTACGAGAGAAAGAATAGATCTGCATTAAAACCTACTAGGTTACCCGGAATCGTAAGACCGGAAGAACTGCCGCCAAAAGAAAGGTTTCATAACCCATCTTGGCAAAAGCAGGTAAACGGCAAAGACGCCAGGGGCGAACCAATATACAAAACCGCAGCAGAAAACACGGAAGCAGCATTCGCCATCCTCAACAACGATCTGTACTCCAACGGGGAAAAACTCCAAGGGGTGTATGCTTTCTTAGGAAAAGCATTACAACAGCAACAGCGAGGCCAAGAGCGATCAGGGAGGCTGCATGATAATTCCGCCCTCTGCAAAACAGCTATTTGCGCTGCTGGAGCACCTGGACCGGAAGAACCCGGAGATTCAGATAGTTCAAAGGATAAAAAAGAGGATCCGAGAAAAGACAAGAAAAACCCCGACAACCGGGATGCAGCGTCTAGAACCGGACCTCATCTCCCGAAAGATGGATATAAACCACATGATCGGGAAGACAAACACCGGAATGACGGCAAAATAATGCCACCTCCAAGAAACCCAGCTGAGAAAGCTGGAAGATATGATATACCTCACAGACGTGAAAGATCCCAGACACCTCCTAAGGATAAGGAAAGGCACAGGAGCAGAACTCCGCCTAACCCAAAAGGACGTGACCACGGAAGAGATAGAAATAACCCCGGAAAAGCGCGCCCGCGCAACAATGGAAAAGAAAGGAGCAGATCCCCTTCTGTCCATTCAGCCGGAAGATATTCTGCACACATTGACAGAGCAGAAAAGGATGATCTATACTTCGGTCCTAAGTGTTTTACTGACAGGATCCGAAGGATAACCCTGCATTCTGGCTTCGCCAAAGTTGGTCCAACCTACCAAAAATATACCGGCAGCACAAACCCGGATACCTGGCTCTCAGACTACTATACAGCCGTCCAGATCAACAATGGGACAGACCTGGAAGCTGTCAAGTTTCTTCCCCTAATGTTGCTAGACGGAGCCAGAGATTGGATCAATGGTTTACCATCAAGAACTGTCGACAGCTGGGATGATATGGCTAGAGTATTCACTCAACATTTTCGGGGAACATACAAACGCCCAAACAGCATCAACCAGCTGAACCGTTGCACCCAATTTGAGGATGAACCATACGTGGATTTCATTTCCAGATGGACAACAATGAAGAATAGTTGTTCTGGAGTAACTGACGTACAAGCAATGCATGCTTTCGTCAATGGCCTAAAACCCGGACTCGTACCGTTCATGGTTGGTTCTAAACAGCACAAAGATCTCGGATCTATGCTTACAACCGCTAATGAGCACGCTGCAGCCGAAGATGATATCAGAGCAAGAGGAGGCAATATTGAGTCACTAATACTCGCCAAGAAAACTCCTCGTTCTGACAAAAAAGGAACTCCGGAATCAACGACCAAACCTAAAGAGGTCAACATAGCCTTTGGAGGAGAAAAGGGGAACAAGTGGAAAGGACGCAGCCAAGATCCAATCAATTACACCCCCAAAGAATGGGAGAGAATTAAGTTGGAACCCTGTGTCCACCACTCGCAATTTGGGAAACCCACCCACACAAATGCGCAATGCCGGCTAAATAAGCATATGAAAGGCAGTGCAGGATCCGGAAGTAAGGGAAAGGGTTCCAAGAGGAAACCTGCCAAACAAAAGCCAGAAGCTGACAAAGAAGACAGTGAATCGGACACTGGTGACAAAATCCAGGAACAACAGCGAAAGGGCGAACCCAAATTTCCGAGAGTTGATGGAGAAGCAATGCTAACTTTCTTAGCAACTCCGTCAGCAAAGGTAGCCAAAAGAACACTTCGGGAAATAAACGCGGTTATCCCTGCGACCCCGAAATTCTTGAAGTACTCCAACACACCAATAATCTGGGATCAGTCTGATCATCCCGGAAATATCCCTGAACCAGGCACACAAGCTCTTGTTGTAAGCCCTATTGTTCAAAACACTAGGCTAAGAAGAGTGCTGATGGACGGAGGATCCAGCATTAATATAATGTACCTGGATACACTGAAGCACTTGAAGATCTCCGAGTCCCAGCTCAACTACAGCAATATACGCTTCCATGGCATTGTTCCTGGCAGGCAAGCACGGTCCCTAGGAGAAATTTCCCTAGATGCCACCTTTGGAGATAAAGATCACTTCCGGCAGGAAAAAGTATCCTTCGAAGTAGTGCCGTTCGAAAGCGTGTATCACGCAATACTCGGACGTCCGGCTTTCGCCAAGTTCATGGCAAGATCCTGTTATATCTACAACAAGCTGAAGATGCCAGGACCCAAAGGAGGCGTAATCACCATAGCCGGTGATTTCAAGCTGGCAAACGAGTTGGAGAAAGAAAACGCCCTTTGCGCTCAGAGAGTTATAGCAAAGGAAGAACTGAAGGAATTAGCCAAGGAGGTATCGCCGAAAGAAATGCCGGCAGGAAAAGAAACTCGGAAGCCAACAGATAGCTTCAAGGCGTCCGAGAATACAAGACAGGTAATCCTAGATCCCAAAGATCCGACAAAATTTGTCGTCGTAGGGACTGGGATGACTGACAAATAGGAAGGCGAGCTCATCAAGTTCCTCCGTGAGAACTGGGATATTTTTGCCTGGGGTCCAGCTGACATGCCAGGCGTACCCAGGGAACTTGCTGAGCACCAACTCAAGGTTATTCCTGGATCAAAACCCGTCAAACAAGGTCTCCGTCGATTTGACGGAAGAAGACGGAAGGCTATTGGCAAGGAAATTATCCGGCTTTTAGCAGCAGATTTCATCAGGGAAGTAATCCATACTGATTGGTCCGCAAATCCGGTATTAGTGCCGAAGAAAGACACCACTGCTCTTAGAATGTGTATAGACTACACAGGATTGAACAAGTTGTGTCCGAAAGATAGGTTCGCATTACCGCGAATCGATCAAATAATAGATGCCACTGCAGGCTCCGAGCTTTTATGCTTTTTGGATGCATACTCCGGGTACCACCAAATACGCATGAAAAAGGAAGATCAAATCAAGACTTCTTTTATAACCCCGTATGGGACGTATTATTACATAACCATGCCTTTTGGCCTGAAGAACGCAGGTGCAACCTACCAGCGTTGCATGCAACGCTGCTTGCATAGTCAGATTGGCAAAAACGTCCATGTTTATGTGGACGATATTGCCGTCGTAACCAAGGAAAAAGATACACTCCTTGAGGATTTGCGAGAAACTTTCGAGAACTTGCGTACTTACAAGATGAAGTTGAATCCATCTAAGTGCGTATTCGGGGTTCCCTCAGGAAAACTTCTGGGTTTCATCGTTTCTCATAGAGGAATAGAAGTTAACCCGGAAAAGATCAAGGCAATCTTGAACATCTCAAAACCTATGTGCGTAAAAGATGTCCAAAGATTGACGGGTTCCGCCGCAGCCGTCAGCAGACTTATTAGTCGGCTGGGGGATAAAACCTTACCACTCTACAAGCTGCTGAAGAGATCCGACAAAGTCAAGTGGATTGCGGAAGCCTGGGAACGTCTAGCAAGTTATGTCCCTTTCCGTACTTAGTTCAATTCTATGTAAACATCTTTTGAGATCATGAAATAAAGTTGTCGGAATGCTGTCATCCATATTCTTTATAAGTACAAAGTATTTCCGCCTCATCTATTTCCCAATGATCTTACAAATTTCTCAACGTTAACCCGAATTGTGCTTGCATACTCGGCGTTACAAAACTGAATGATTTTTCAGCCTGTTAACGGCTAAGGGAAACTTGAATTGCCTGCGTGCCCAAGTTTCACTTAAAACTTTCCTTGTTTTCTCTAAGTCTTATCTGATTGTGTGTGTGTTGGGTTACTGGAACTAGTTAGTAAAAATTCCTTTAGCATGGTCCATGTTTCCGAGTTTCAAAACTGCTTGGTTCGTCCCCAGTTACTCGGCATGAAGATTCATATTGCTATTTGAGCCATTTCAAACACTAAGGACAGTTAAAGCATATACACCAGAGAACTTAGAAGATAAAGGAATGGTAAAATCCAAAAAACTTGCAAAGAATTTTATAATTTAAACTGCAAAAGACGGAAGTTTCATTCATACAAAAAGAAGCATTACATTTTGGATTACATTGAAAGAACAGTAATGCTCCTATTGTCTACTTTTGCTATCCAGGTTCAAGATAACCCTTCAAGCATCTGATTCCTCCTCGCTGCTTTCGTCTTCGGGGATTGGAGGGATCTCCTCTTCTGGATAGTTGACGGAGATATTTACCATGGAGGCAATCTGGGTGGCGTGGCCTTTGACTTCACCAAAGATTGTGTTTCGCTGAATATCCGTGTATCCTTGAGGGACACCGGACGCCACGCGCCAAGATTTAGCACTTGGGTAGTGCATACGCATGAGGCCGAGAGCCATGCGCGCACCACCCCGTGCAGCGGAGAGAAGGAGAGACTCATTGGATTCCGCAACCTCCATGATGGCACCCGGAAGTTTTTCAACTTCCGAGAACTCCCCGGACCTTGCGGGAAGGAACTTATCGACTAGCTGCACTCCAGCAGCCCTGATCGAAGACCATGTCTTCCCAAAGGCTCGGATTCCTTCAATCCTAGTACCATCTGGGGTATCCCATGTTTTTTCAACAAAACATCCAAAAAGGTTAGGAGAAAAAACAGAGAAAGAAAGCAAGACATGGAAAAATGGTAAATGAATAAGAAATTTACCGATAAGTTTGTCGATCTCGGAAACTTCCTCCAGGCGAAGATTCAGAGCTTTTTCTAAATCCTGAATGATGGATCTATCCTTCTCCGCCTGCTCGGAAGCCTTGGAATTAGAAACTCCAAGGGCCAGATTACTGGATTCCAAGTCTTGTTGTGCTTTCACAAGGTTCTTGTGAAGCTCAACGTTCTCCTTGCGGAGATATTCGGCATTGCCAGAATCTTCAGCTGCTTGCTTGGCCTGTGCCAAAGCAGCTGAAAAGCAAGAAAAAATCCGAGTTAATTAACTTCCCGGAAAAAACTTAGGCAAATGACTAAATCGGAAATTTCAGAAGGAAAATGCTTACCTTTAGTTTCCGACAGCGCGAGCTGAGACGATTCCAGCTCTGCCTCTTTTTCTTCAAGAATAGAAAGAAGACTTCTAACTTCTTTATTCTTGATGGTGAGTTTCTTGAAAACTTCCATGTTAATGGCTTCGGTGGTTTGCTGAAACGTAGCAAGGAAAAGAATGATTACAAAAAACATCAAAGCAAAAAACATGCATTGTTTAATGCTTGGGGGCTAGAGTTATATACCTGGCTCATGCGTTGCAAACCTGCCAAGTTTTCCTTGAACTCTTTTGCGTATTCCGCAAAAGCAGTTCCGGCCGCGCTTAGGCCGTCGTTGATAATCTTGAAGTCCTTGTCAAAGGTGGGAATTTCTTCGTCGAAAGTCCGAGAAAATTTCTCCACCTCTGGAGCCGCCCTTTCCCTCGTGTCCGTGTTCGACACAACGGGCTGGCTGGGCTCTGACGGCTTGGTCGTGGGGGCTACAGCTTGCTTTTCCGCCATTGTAGACGGCGTGTCCGGGGCAACGGTGGGAGAAGGTTGGCCGCCTCTGCTGGAAACAACCTTGTGTTTCTTCAGCTTCTTTGGTTTTAAACTGGAGGGAGGCAGGCTAAAAACAAAAAACCCGAAAAAGTTAAAACACCGAGGATGGATGAAAAGTTCCCATAAAAGAAAAAAGAATCCAGAAGAAAGAACCTGGAAGTGGCGACGGGAATTCCGTCAAGGTCGATAATTTCTTCCGAGGAAGTTATGTTCTTGCGCTTGCGTCCACCTGTAGCGGCGGCGCGCAGCGCGTCCAGCTCGGCCTCGGAGGCTAACTCCGAGTCTGGAAGATCCGCGAACTGTCGGAAAAAACCAATCGGAATTAGAAGTTAGATTATCCGAGAAAAAATACTGAAACTAAACCCAAATGACGGAAAAATTACCTTGGGAACCGGGTTGTCGGCCGTGTACATCGGCCGACTCGCTTCGTATTGGTCGCGCGATGCGACCAACTGGTTGATGCGCCGTCTAAGTTCCTTTGCGGGCCAATCTTTGGTGGTTGTCCGCATTGGATCCTTGGCTCCCGTGTATTCGCACAAAAGGCGACCACCGTGATTTGCTAACGGCTGAATCCGTCTATTCAGCCAGCAAAAGACCGTATCCATACCGGTCAAAGGTGGGGTGGAGGAGGTGAGCTTGGCGATGCGCCGCTTGATCTTTAGTAGATCTGGCGGCAGAACCTGGACGGCTTCTGTTCCCCAGTTGTCTTGGGGAACTGCGGCAGAGTTCACAAAAGGAGGAACCCCGACGGCTTCCTTAGGGAAAGGCACGTCGGGGTGATAAAAGAAGGAACCCGTCCAAAATTTGACGGATTCCGACGTTTTTATCTTGGGGAACCAATCTTCTCGGAATCTCCGATATGGTCCCGCAAGTCGGGAGTGCGCCCTCCGAAGAGTTCCGCTTAACCCCGAAGCAGTAAGTCCAGAAATCTAGCCTAGGTTCTAGCCCTAAGTAGCCCTCGAACAAAGCCTGGAAGCCGGCCATGTAGAGGATGGAGTTGGGAGGAAGGTTGTGAGGCTGGATGTTGTAGTGAGAAAGGACTTGGAGGAAGAAGGAAGAAGGTGGAAGTCCCATACCTCGAAGAAGGTGGGAACAAAGAAGGACCCTTTCGCCATTTTTTGGCGTTGGCTCGGTCTCGTCTTCTGGAAGCCGCCATTTCTTCTTAAGAACCAGGCCCTCCTTTTCCATGTTTGGAAGGAGAGCCGGAGGAATGCTGCAGGCAATCCAATTGCCTGCAGATTCCGCTTCCTCGTCCGCTCCGGTGGCGGCGGCGGCGGCGGCCTCAGCGGCGGCGAGCTCGTCGCCGAGAAGTTGAATTTTTTCCTCCGCCGTTTCAGGAGCAAACGGCGGGGATGCTGCGGAGCTCGATCCCGCAACGTCCGCGGCGGCGGAAGTGTTCTCTCTGCCCGCCGCGGAGGCCGCGGTCTTCTCCGGCTCGCCGCCGGTGTGCTTGGGCATTCCTAGTTGCGGATCTAGGTCGCTGATGAGCTCGTCGATGGCGGCGCGGGTGGGCGAGGACGTCGAGGAGGCCATTTCGTTGGTGGCGTGTTGCGTTCCGGCGTGCTTGGAGGCTGAGTGCGTTTGGGACAGTGCTGTGCTCTCGAGCTCGTTCGCGTCAATGGCGTGGACAGTGAGGAAGTGAGGAAAGGTTTCGTTGAGGACGAGGACGGCTATTTATAGCCGGAAAACCGTTTAGATGCGTGCCAACGGCTCTTTTGACCGTTGGATGTTCGACGCGTGTCACTCGCCGGAAAATCCGGGAAATGAAACGACAGGGGAATTATGATTATCTCCCCGTTTCTCGTGAGAATCTGTCAAAGATACGTTGCAGGGTTTCCCGCGTGAAACCAAGCGTTGCCTACGTCAGCATGATTAAAGCGCTGACGTCAGAAGTTCCTTTTCCGCGAAGGATCGTGAGAGAGAAGCCGGATTGTCAGGATTCCGAGTTTCATGTTACCATCTCTTTCAAAAAGAAAAATAAGAAGAATCAAGACTGCTGAATCGACATTTCTCGGACAAAGTGTATTTGGCGAAAGACGGAGAATCAGAGTTTTAATCCTTCTTGGGGGCTACTGTCGGATATATACCAACTAGGGGTATAGAAGATGGTAGACAAAGTGCCGGATTACCAGGGTGGCCCAAGTGGTAGTGGGCTTAGGTCCATTGGGCGGCCCAGTAATCCGACGCGCGGAAGCCGGATTCTAGAAGAACCCGGATCACGGCCCACGTGATCTGGCTTAGAGAAGAAGACGGATTCATTGCTTTCCAAGTTACAAGTTATCGTAGTCTTCTAGGTTTCCTATTCTGTAAGCCCTAATCCGGCTATTATATAAAGCCGGACGGGAGATAGATTAAGACAAGTATTTTTACCGCACAACAGAGAAGCTCTACGCAACTCGCCGAGAAGCTCATCCTCGCCGAGTAGCTAGATCTACACCCTCATATTGTAACCCTGTTAAACGGGCTTTAGTCCCAATTAGTGAGAAGTGCAGGAGTAGGTACGCCGTACTGTCGCGACGTACCGAACCTGGGTAAAATCCCGTGTTCTGTGTTACTACGCTATCCCGTTACCCCACGTCTCTACCGTAGTCTCATGGCACCCCCGTCTATGAAAACTACTACGATGTCTCGACATCTAGTTTTGAAGATCTCGACGCGGGATCTCAAATATGAAAACCGTTAGTAATTAACAAAAACGGTTTTCGAGATATTTCATTTCTAAAAAACGAATCCCAAAAATAAATGCGTTCACACCCCTTCCTTGGGATGGAGAAAACCCAACAAAATCCTCTCGTGTTGACACTTGTCACACATGCAAGCACATGTGGGGGCCACGAGGAAGGAGAAGACGACACTTTTCGCGAGGGGAGTGCACGAGAAGATAAAACGCGACACTTATAGCAAGCACAACACGCGAGGATGACCTTCCAAAAGGTTTCCTTTTTCTAGTGATTTCCTTGCGTGGTGCTTATTCTATGGTGTGTGGCTCTTGTAATTGTACTTTTTATTAACCCTAAATCGTGATCCAGAATTGGAGAGATTTTCAATTAACCCTAAACAACAATTCAGAATTGGAGTGCAATTTGTCCTTTCGACCCTTCTGCAAACTTTCGGTTACTAAGGACATCCATAGTGTTGCCAAAGCCGAATTTGGCATATAGATTTATTTGGTATGAGTGCCAAATTTAATGTGTTAGCTACAATGTGTCAATCCAAAGCCAAATGCCAAAATCACTAATTTTGTGGCCCACAATGTATAAAGTAATAATGAAATATTCTTGGGCTGCTCACATCTCTCTAGTCCCCTTTCATTCTATTATTTTATTCACACAAATGAATTTGGCATTTGGATCTTCTAATTGCTCGTACGCCAAATTATTTGGCTTTGGCTTCAAAATTGGGCAGCTCTACAATGTAGCAACACGATGCCAAAAGCCAAATATGCTATTTGGCAACCAAATTTAGCCACACTGTGGTTGCCTAACGGGTCCCGACCAAATTTGTCTCCTCTCGAAAACGTCATCCTAAAATGCGTTTTGACAGCCTAAACTTATCCAAAACATCTAAGTCATATGAGTTAGGCCATCTAGAATGACGTAGTAAGATTTTAGATATTTTGGGAATTTCAAAACAGCGAAGCGAATGGTGTATTATGTGACTAAAGAGAATCTTAAAAGCTCCGAGAATGCAAAAAAAAAAAAAGACGCAAACAACTTATTTAGAATGACTAAGACGTTTTCGGCTAACTTTGCCGTCAAAAATGACTTTAATGGTGGCTTTCTTAGAGAGAAGTCAGATCAGATCTTCTTCAAAGTTATTTGAAGAGGCATTAGTAGCTAAAAGTTTACCAATGGCTATTTAGGAAAAAATAGAGAGAATTGATTATCGACAAAAAAAAAGGGAGTACCCAGAATTGAACTGGGCCGCGGTCGGGGTCCGGGCCCCCGACCTATATTATGTCGAGCGCCGCCCCCAATCCCCCCGTCCCCCTCCCCGACCGTTAGTGAGAACCAAATTAGACAGCACCGCCGGCGATACACCGCCGATCCCCGAGGAGTCGACTGCTCCGCCGCCCGCCCCTACCGCTCCCGAGGACTCTGAACAAATATCGGGCTGCGCCGGTGACCCGACGCTCCCGAGGAGTCGTACCCAAGACCGGCTGCACCACCGCCCCGCCGCTCCCGTGGAGGCTGAACCAAGATCGGGCTGCGCCTCTGCCCCGCCGCTCCCGAAGAGGCTGACCCAAGACCGGCTGCGCCTCCGCCCCCAAAGGATCAAACCGGGCTGCTTCTTCTTCTGTCGGGCGTCTCGTCGTCTCCCAGGTCCATCTTCCACGCCCGCTTCTCCCCTGCCCGTCTCCTCCTTGAGACGGATCTAGTCGAGCCAAGGAAGCGAGGCGCGAGGCGTGTTTGGCTCCGGAAGCGGTGTGAAAATTCCAAGAAACAAGCCCAGGATGGCAGAAGAGCGTGGAAGAGGCAGAGTTGATCTGTCAGTTCTTGATGGGAATATCCTTTGTGCAATTGCCGGCCGCGTGGCGCCGTGCCGGGGCAGCATTGAGGCAATGCGGGGCGTCTGCCGTCACTGGCGCTCGTCAGTTCCCCCGACCAGAGGTCCCTGGGTTGTGCTATCCTCGAGGAACGCAAGTCAGCCAACGGTGTTCCTGGCCATTGTCGGAGGTGCGTTGGTCCGTCAGAGCCCACTGTTTCTTCCCCCAATAGAGGCGTGCTGCTGGAGCTGCTGCCAAGGCTTGATGGCGCTGAGCGTACCAGCCCCAGCGAGTGGTTACTCCATGTGTGTGAATTGCAATCGACGCGATCCGATAGCGCAGATACCACAACATCTGCAGCTGACCAACCTGGCAGAAACACAACAGCTACTGTGCGCAGTATCAACAGACGAACCATTGATCTGCTGGACGTCTGAGCAGGAAGGTCAGTGGAATGAGTTCCAGTACGATTTTGTGGGGATCGCCCCGAGGTCTATTGACTGGCAGGGCGGCATTGCCTGCGTAGCTGCTGCTCCATCTAGCCTCGTTATCGACAATAGCTTTGAGAATCGTCTGATGCAGCTGCCTGATGAAGAGGAGGAGGACGCCGGACTGCCTGTTCCCAACAACCAGCCGCCTCTCCTGATCAATTTTGAGCTGAACTTGGAAGCAACAGAAGCGACCTGGGGAACTCGAGGACACCATGTCTTCAGGATTGGGATTGACACCTTTGTGTGTGTGTTGCTTCGGAGCTTTGAGAACAACACTGTGCAGGCAAGGCTCTTCCTACTCCACAACGCCGACGGGCTCAACTTCTCGTTGATACCTTGGAACACTATTGGTAATTACTCTCTGTTTTTGGGTGGAAACCAAGCTTTTGCGTCAGTATCAGCTCCAGGTCACATCCCAAACAGCGCATATGTCGTGGATGATGATGGCCTGTTTCAAGCCCCGCAGATTGTGAACATTCGTTTCTCCAACGGTCAGCAAACCATCCTACCTTATCCACAGGAGATTGCACAGCAACTGAACATCTACATGCCCGGTAGCTGGCTTGCTCCCCTGCCAGCTCACCAGCTTGAATGGCACTGCAACACTTAGCTCCGGACTCCATATGTGCCCGGCGACATGGCTTGCTCCCATCCGGGCAAAGAACCAAAGCTCCGGACTCCTTTCTGAGCTAAAGAGACTAATGTGCTTGTCGAGACTGAAACAATTACCAAGTCGTGTTTGGTGTTTGTTCAAAATATGTGCCAACTGATCTACTTGATGTATCTATTTTCCTAAACTAGAGAAATGGCTTTGCCTTTTTAGGTCATGGTACTGTTATCCTATAGTAAGCAATCTAGCCACCTCAGGTGTCTAGTACTTCTTGAACTGAAGAACTGTCTATATATATGTCTTGTTTTCTTTCCTGGGAAATTATCAAGTGGGTTTCTCAATGCTCAACATCTAGGAATCTACATGTGTTAGCTGTTTTATTCTTCTTGTAACTGTCGGCCTCGAACCAAATCTAACTTAGATTTTGAACTAAAACTGACACAAAATATAGTCTCGACAAACACATTTGCAACAATCTTGCTATCTAATAAGCAACAGATTTTGTCTAAAAAAAAAACACAACAGGTTTCACTGTTAAACTGGAGCAAGCCAAAACCATATTGTACACGCATAGCAAGTTAGCAACCAAGAACAGCTCCAGCTACTAGGCTAGGTTATTAAACATCATAAGAAGAAATGATACCAGAGAAATCAGGCTAATGATTCAAATACCAGAGATATCAGGTAAAAAAGATGGCTTTGTTCTGGTGCTAAAATTTCTCTGGTTGGCCTACTTAGTAAAACAGCTCCCAATTGAATAATTCTCAGTTAAATTATACCATGCATCAAGATCTTCAACACAATCTGATTTGCATCCTGGACCTTCCAATTGAAGTTTAAAACAGCTCAAAATGTATTTTGTTTCTTCACAAGATTCATTGCAGAAAATACAAATATATGTTGCACGAAGTTTGCACTCTTGTTATATAATGGTAACAGGTTTGTTTTGGTTACAAGAACCACCAGAAATGCATAGATCTTCTTACTACAAGTCAGCAGCTTACAACAATCATCGGGAATGTTTCCATCTTCTTACTAGCACGCACACACCAACACAAATACTACTAACACACTAGCACTCAACACACCTAACACACTAATAATGCTTCCATCTTCATATACAGTTATACACAACATTGCTTCAGCTCTGTGTTCGATCCAGAGCTCCACATCACCCGGTCCTTGCTTCAGGAGTCATAGATTCCAACTTAACTTGTCCCATGCCCCTAATCGCAGCTGCCCTAGTTGCATTCCTCAGTCATGGCTGCACTAGTTGCATGACTGCCTCTTGACAAGCCATAGCCTCTGTCATGGCTGCATTAGTTGCATGCCTTATCACGGATGGGGAATCCTCAGCTGCATGGACTGCCTCCTCAGAAAATGCCCCATCAAAATTGATTTTCAGTCTATCATTCTCAGGCAGAGAGCAGCTCTGATTCAGCTGCGCAACACTGCACCCATCAGTCTTGCTTTTGCAGTACTGCTCTGATGTAGCTGCGCAACACTGCACCCACCTCATTGACATGATACTGCTTGCCTTCCGAATTGAGCTTGTTTCTTCCGAAATGAGCCTGCAGTACACGTGAAAGGATTCTGTCAGGTTCTTTCAGATCCATGATTCCTTGCACCACTAATGCAACCGACCCCGCAATACGCAAACGATCACATACCTCCTCGCCGAGAACTTTGTTTTCTCTCTGCCGCTCACGGGGGTTTTCCTGGAGTCTGAAGTGTTCGATTTGTTTCGTCTCTGATGTGAGTTTTCTGCTGTGTATGCAGGTGAATGGGATATTATACCTCAACGACGGGCCTTCTGGGACAGAACCAAGAATAGGCCAACCAGCCACTGGTTTTGCTGCCGCCCTCCGTGTGTTCTTGTGGGTGCGGAATTCGTTCCACCGTGTTTGATCCCAAATCAAACACAACAAGCCACTGCTCATGCTTGTGTGTATCATGCTCCACAAAGTAGACACAATTTCTCTTGATGGCAGGGAACTCCTTTGCAGAGAGCGCGAGGCTGTCACCCCGGCCCAGGAAGAGCGAGTAGTCTCCAAGATCTGTCACCTTGTCCCCCCGGAGGTCGAGGCGCTCGGCATCCCAATCTGGACGGTGCACTTCTACAAGGATCACGGCGCGGCCTAGTCCACGGTACACCATAACAAGCAGCATCTGGTTGCTGCAGGCCACAACGTGCGGCACGGGATTCCCAGGGAATTGTGGATACCGCGCTTGCAAAGGAGCGTAGAGGCAGATGCGCCGCAGCCGCTTGGGATGATGCTGCTGGAGGTCGAAAATGTCGAGGGACATGTTCATGGTGGAGATGTAGAATCTGCCTTGGTGGAAGGCAGCGCCTTCGATCCTGCCGTTAGGGTACTCGCGCTGCATCGCCCAGGCCTCGTCCCCCGGACGCCAGAAGAACAGCCTCTGCCCGATCTGAGCGCCGGGGACTCTCTGGCTGGCGATCGCCATCCAGCCCGCCGGCGAGGCGAGCGGGTCTCCGGAGAGGAATACCTGGGCGACGGTCGTCAGAGTGGGCAGAGCGATCTGAGCTTTGGAGAGGGGCTCCCAGAGGATGAGCCTGGTGGGGGATTGCAGGTTGTCGGTGAGAGCGAGCCAGCCGCGGGAAGTGCCGCAGCAGTAGGGGAGGCCGGCCGGGACCGGGGCCCGGGAGTCTATCCTTGGACCGCCGCCACGGGGCAGCCACAGGGAGTGCTCGCCGACGGGGTTGACGGCGCTGAAAGAGTCGCGGTGGCGGTCGTGGGCGGCGACGACCCAGGGGCGGCAGGCCGCTAGCTGGGCGGTGGAGGCGCGCCAGTGGGAGCATACCTGGCGGATGTGGATTTGATCCGCGTCGGTTGCCGGCAGACGGTCGGTGACTTCTTTGAGGAGCTCCGCCGGCAGGGAGATCCAGCCGCCGGCGCCGGGTGCCATGCGATGCATCAGCTTCACTCCCATCCTCCTACTCGATTGATTGGATGGAGAATCGAAAAAAGCTGCGCCTGTGATTTTATTATGGGAGGGAGCGGCGGGTGTACGAAACCGAGTCCCCGACGAACTCCAACTCCGAGTCGCCGATGAACTCGGGGTAGGCCGTGGCCGTATGATTCTACCCAATCCTCGCCTCGCCGCCGTGGCCGATGGGCCGTCCAATCCACCCGCCACCGGCGAAAAAAAAATGGAAAATACTTAGAGCATCTACGCTCGTTCGGCCCCTAGCTATTTTTTTTGGGTCGAAAAAATCGCCCGCCTGGGTCGTGCCGGCGTAAATTTCGGCGGCACAGACGCGACCACCTAAATTCGGCAAAATTAAATTCGACGAAACAGAACGAAAATCGGCAAACTAGGATAAAACAAAAATGTTTATAATATTTGGGCGAGCTAGGAACAATGCAGCCGTAGTAGGCACGATTCAACCTAAAACAGAAAGCCTACGGCTAGTGGATGCCGAGTATATGGTACATCTCGGTGTAGTCGCCGTCGTTGTCGTAGTCGTCGCCCGGCGGCTTGTCCTTGTGCGGGGTGCAGCCCTCTCCGGCGTTGATGAACCTCCTCTTCGCCGGCCCGGCAGCCCCTCGTCGTAATCGTCGAGCACAATGATGCCGCCTTTTTCGCAGCTGCGGCGGCGAGCAGCGATTTTCCTCGAGAGGGCGGAGTTGGTGTTGCATCTCCTCAGTAATGTACGTGTTACGAGACAAGGACATGCCAGCCTTGATGTCGTCCGGCGTCCGTTCCGCGTGCTCCTCCTTCGGCACCACCAGGTTGGGGGCTTGGCGAGCAAACGAGGGGGCGCAACGGCCACCCTTGTTTATGACGAGTGGGGTTGCGCGACGGCGAGAGCGCCGGAGCAGCAGGCGTCTCCGGCGACGACTCTGGCTCTGGCATAACCGGGAACAGGGGGACCTGTGGCACCGAGCCGGATGAGCGCGAAGACATGGCTGCGGATGACAAGGAGGATCCTGAAAACTGCCTCGGCAGCCAGGCCGCCCCGCGACAGCGAGACGTCGATGATGGTGGGTACTCCATCCGCGGGGTATTGCGAGCGTCGATGTGGTCGAGGACGGTCGTGAGCGTGCGTATGGGCACACCCCACCAAAGACGATGGTCGCCGGAGTTCTAGCGGTCGGCGACTGCAGCAGCGCCGTTCGTGGACTCCACCTGCTGGTCGTGGCGCTGTTGGAAGTAGGCCGTCCAGACAGCCGTGTTGTTGGCCGCCCAGCGCGGATCGGCCTGCGCGTCTGATACGTCATAAACATATCCTTAATTTCTGATGTTCCATGTTGTTTTTTTGTTATTTGCTACATGTTTGCTATACACTTTATGTCATTTTTATTGATTTCCGGGACTAACTTATTGACAAGATGCCATAGAGTCAGTTCCATGTTTTCTGTTGTTTTTAGTTTCAGAAAAGTTGTTCTGCAAATATTCTCGAAATTGAAACATTTGAAGCCCGAAAGTTTTAGAAATCCCAAAGGTTCCACGGAGCCCGAAGAGGCACGGAGGGGGGGCCAAGGGGCACACCATAGGGTGGCGCCCCCTGGCCACGCCGTGGGGCGGTGTGCATCCCTCGGGGATCCACAGCCATCGCCCTTTCGCCTATTTAATTCTCCCGATACGTGAACCCTAAAAATATACCAATTCTTACCGAGAAACACTTGAGGCCGCCGTCATCGTCAACCCGAGATCGGGAGGCTTCTAGAGCTTTCCACGGCACCCTGCCGGGAGGGAAGTTCATCACCGGAAGGGACTACACCACCATGCCCGCCTCCGGAGTGATGCGTGAGTAGTTTATCCCTGAAATACGGGTCCATATCAGTAGCTAGATGATTGTCTTCTCCACTTTATGCCTCATGTTTAGATCTCGTGAGCTGCCTTACATTATCGAGATCATCTTACTGTAATCCTACATGTTGTGTTTACTGGGATCCCATGAATGTTGAATGATATGTCTTATGATTATCAATCTATCATGTTATCTTCATGCATATGTTATTTATGATCTTGCATTCTCTCCGTTATTAGTAGATGCTCTAGCCGAGTAGATGCTAGTGACTCCAAGAGGGAGTATTTATGCTCGATAGTGGGTATATGCCTCATCTGCATCTGTGCTCGAGTGACAAAAACATGACAGAAGGAGGATGTGTTGTTGCCATTAGGGACAAAACAACGATGTTTACTTCGTTTACATTGTTTATATTACATATTTTGCTTACTGCGATTATCTGTTGCTTACAACTTAATACCCAACATTTATTCAGATGATATTCGGAAGGTGGATTATTAGTAATAGATGCACTTGGATGACGGTATATGTATTTTGTTGTAATGCTCGCATGAATCACATAGTAATATTTATGTCTTGCATATGCATTTACATATGCACTATGGTGCAACCTTTATTTCTATGAATTGCGCAACTGTAATGCGTGTAGTTCACACTTATGAGAAGGTAGGGTTCATCTTCTCGTAGCCAACGGCGGCCCAAGCCGTTCACCACCACGCCATCACTCGGGAAGCGTTTGGCCATTGGTGGAGGAGAAGGGCGAGCGGAAGAGGCGTGTTGTGGCGGGCGAGCTGCGGGCGAGTAGATGAGTGTTCACCGGCGAGTTGGCGCCATTTTATAGCGTTGGGAGAGGGCGTGTGCGCGGGAGGGGTGTAGCAACGATGGGAGGGGTGTAGCGACGGGAAAACTGAAGGATGTGCTGGCTAGTCTCTTCACCGCCACGTGGGCGTATCGCCTGGCCGAAAGCATGCGAACACCGCCGCGTGGCGACCGAATGCTACCGGCGTATTGATTCGCACTGGCAACAAGGAGAGGTAATGAGGACGAAGACGACGCACCCGCTGCCAAGCCGGGTCCACCGTAGGGTTATTTTCGCGCGAGCCATTTCCCGCGCTTAGCGCCCCCAGCGTGCTGAATTCGGCCTGGGTTCGCCGACCCTATTTTCGGCCAAATCCGGCGATTTTTTGGGCCACTAGGGGGCGAGTGGAAAGTTTTTCTCCCGCCGGCAAAAAAATGCCAAAAAAGTGGCTTTGGGGCGCCGTGGGGGACGAGTGGAGTTGCTCTTATATTTTGGAGGCCTACACGAGCGAAGCGTAGATCTGCCTGCTCGCGTTGTCTTCTTGGTCCTTGTGCTCACATATGGCAGGCCCAATAACCTGTAATTTTTTATTTTTCTGAGCTAATTTTCTCTCTTATCTGTCTAGTTAAGTTTTTCGTATTTTTCAATGTTGAATCTGTACTTTTAAATTGTTGAGAAAGCACAAGTGAGATGTTGCAATTTTTTCTGGATGATTTTTCTAGAAAAAACACGTGTGTTCTTTAGAACCCATTAAGAATGATATGTTAATGTGCTCTTCCACTTGTAAACATGTAATTTATTTTTTGGTATCGTTTTTTTTTTTGAATATGTGATGATTTTTGTTGCAACTGAATCTACGACATAACAATGGTTGTTGACCCAGTTTTTAATTGTTGTAAATACATTGTTTGTGTTGTACTAATAGATATTGATTTTTGTGGATATAGTTGATCATTTTTAAGAATGTTGAACAATAATTGATCACCCTTTTAATTGTATAAATACATGTTTTTTTGTTGTCGTGGGTTTTTACGTTTGTTGAAATTGGTGATTATTTTTGTTCGCAAACCTATTTGCAGCAAAAAAAAAAGTTATTTCACCATGTTTTTCTTACATTAGTCTTTTTCGAAATAATTGAATTTTTTTGTTGCGATACTATTTTTTTGTACACGTGATGACATTTTTTTTTTGTTTCAATACTCGTATATTTGTTGCAATACAAAGACCAAAAATCCATGGTGGCATTTTTGTTGTAATTATCGAGAAAAATTAGGGGAAGCGGGATGTACCCCTTCGCTTAAATGGGCAGATTGTGTAGTGCGGGTTGATTTCTAAAGAGGACATGACCAAAACGCAAAAGTGGGTTCTGCTAATTTTTTAGCGTAGAATCATGATCTAACGGTGCGAATAGGGGAGCTATATCCAGCCAATCTAGACCCACCTACGCCTAGCGCGACCCCCAAAAAATTGAGTCTTTATTTTTCTTTCTCCTGAGAGATATGATAAAATCATGGAAAATGAGGAGAAACCACATGCCACAAAACACGTCGAACCCATTAGCCATGTGGCCTTGCTTATTTTATTTTTAGCGATGGAAAAAGATTCTCTATTTTTGATTAAATAAGAGAGAAGACATTTTGGTTTTCCATGTTGCAAACCCTTGGCTTCCCTAAAAAAAATGAGAGATTTAAAAAAAATGTTCCAAACCCTGGCCACAGCCGGTACACACTAAGGATTATTCTCTGATTATTTTAACACCAAAGTGTGTAACATCCTTCTTAACCTAAGCGCGTGAGAAGACCGGCGATGGAAACAATGAGAGGTTTCGGAATACTCGCGTTTCTCTCGCCCAAAATCTCCTAGGCGACGAGAATTAAAAGGTTGGTGGTGCTTTCTTCGGTGCGCTCATGTGGTTGATGATGCTCGTCCACCACTCCTTCACCGAGTTAAGACCTTGCCAAAGCGACGGGATCGGGTTCGGTGTGTCCAAGTCATGAGCGGATATACCACCACACTTTAGCAGTGAACTGACACCGAAAAATCATGTGGGCTTCTTTTCTAGCTCGTGTTTGCACAGTTGGCAAAGGCCACTATTCGGCCAACCTCTTCGAATGAGTCGATCATTGTCCACACAAGGCCGTGAGTAATAAGCGAAGCAAAGAGCTTGCATCGGGAGGGGCCCTAGGCTTCTAAGATGATGATGTCATCACAAAATTAGTTCATTTCTTTGAACTAGAGAAAATAGAGGGTACCAGGATATTACCCAAAGTGTCATCACTAGCAAGCTTCTAGTTCTTCAACTTGGACAAAGTAAAGATACTCGGGGCAATATGTTTTAGGCGCTTTCCATCCAGCCAAGAGAAATCCCATGAAGAAATTTTTTGATCATAGTCAATATATACCCAAAATTTAAGGTAATACTTCCTCCGTTCCAAAATGTAAGCCTCGCTAAAAAAGTCTTACATTTTGGAACGGAGGGAGTACAAGAAATAGGATATGATGATTTAGTACATCCTTTGGAGCAAAAAACACTTTTGCTTAACCGCATGAACCAGAAATACTATATTATTTCCTCTTTTTATATTACTCCTTTTTACTTTATCCATTGTATCGAGAATCTATTTTGATAATGGAACCTTCGTGCCCGCATGGAAAATATCCATGTCATCCTTGTTGCGAAAGTTGCCCAGGATCCGTCATAAAGAAACAAGTCACCACTACCGGCATATTTTGGAGTGTATCATTGAGGGTGAGGATGTGACAACAAATGGTGTTACAAGACTTTTTTTTAACTTGGTCACAAGGCCGTTGGTGTGGCTGAATGAGATGAGGAATTGAGCGATAGAGTGAAAGGATAGAAGATGTTGACTAGAGGGAGGTGAATAGTCAACTACGAATTTTACTTTCTTTGTCAAGTAAGGCTTGTTAAAATATAAGTTCACTAGATTATGCAAACAGGTGAACAATTCTACGCTACTAGCACTAGAGATAAACGTAATTAAACTAGTAGCAACAATAAGTAAAGTTATGTTGAGAGATAACTAACACAATGATGCGGAGATGAATCCTAAAGTTCACTTTCAATGCAACACTCAGAATAATATTAGTCTCCATTGGAGCGATGCGGTGCCACCAAAGTGGAGCACATAATAGCCGCCAAATGGCACACTAAGGATAATATTAGGCGCGAGCGCAGAAAACTCAGCCTAGGTCGGGCACCCGGACAGCAGACTCGACATTGAGGGCCGGACGCGTGGAGGGTCGGCTTGCAAGCCGAGCCACCTGACCTTGATGCGTAGACAGGTCGGCCTCATCCCGGCCAGGTCGGCTAGGAAGACTGCCCGGCCCGGGGACCCGGACCAGCGGAAAGCTAGCCATCACACAGAGCTACCCGACTTAGGGGGCAGATTGCCCGGCCAGGCCGGCTTCCAAGGCCGTCCAAGCAAATTCTTCCCTTGACGTCACCATTTTGTGCTTGAGCTATGTGTTGGAATTTGTATGGAATCATATATGGTGTATGTATGTTGGCTTTGACTTGATTCACACAATACCAATTATAATCCTTCAAGAAAATCTCTATAGTTTTAGAGAGCCTATCAATGAATCTACAACGGAATGCTAGGCTTCACTTTCTCCTTTTTTTGCACTTTGAGAGGTCTACTTAACCATTTTCTTCTTATCTTAGCTTCCTAAAAACACTTAAGCATAAGGTTAAACTTCCACGTGTTGTAATCAAACACCAAAATAAGATTCAGAGACGAAATGTCCTCTGAATCTCCCCTTTTTTATGTTTGATTGCTACCCATGGATTTGCAATAATGATGTACCGCTTTAAGCTTTGCAAAGTTTATCTATAATATGTAGACGGGCTCCCCTAGATGTGTGCCGCAATTTTGAGAATTTCATTGATATATACGAGATACAACAAATAGGGTTTTAGCTCCCCCTAGATTTTATACGCCAATTTGACCTCTAGTGATAGATAGCTAACAAGATATATAGAGGATTAATAAGCATGAATTTAGCACTAAAGAAGATAGATCAATCTGCATTATATCAACAATACTAAGACGTGCATCCACAATAATTACTCTAATCAAAGAGTAGTATTTTAACTCACCATAGTCTTCATCATATAGATAGATAACCCGAGGATGACATAGTCTTACATTAATTAACAACCGTAACCAAGTTCCATGAACATGAAAGCAATATAGAATTCAACTGAACGATGGAAAATCAAATTTGCAAATGGGGAAACGCAAATGCATAATATGCAAATCCCCGAGAGTTCTAATAGACCTCTCTTCCCCTTTCCCATTAATACACCAAAAAGGGAGAAAGCGATGCTACATGCCCAATGGATCACTCGATGAAGTCGTCATCCTTCTGATCATTGTCTTTATCATCTTGGAGGGGAACAACTTGACTGGAACTTGCGGTTGCAGCATTAGCGGGCCAAAACTCACCAAGAGAGGTGACATCATCAGCCAGCCAGTTGGTGTGCTTGGACTTCCATGCTTCTTCAGAGAGCTCCTCAGAGCTAGACGAATAAGGATCTCAAGTATGGACATGATAGCCAGTTGATTGCGATGATATTGCTTATTTTTATTGGACCTGAACACCTTGTTTTGATGGTCAACAAAGAAGCAGTTCATTCGATGAAGATTCATCTTCATGATGTAGTTCTTTGGTGCCTTGGGGACTAGAACCAGAGCGTCATCCCGGGCATCAACTGGAGGAAAGAGAGGTGCATCCTCGTGAGTGGTGTTGAGGGTGCGCTTTGTCCACAGAGGATCATCTTCAACATCACGGGGGTCATGTAAACCAAGCATTATTGGATAAATCATGTCATAGTTGGTAATGGTATTCTATGGAATCTTGGTGTCAAAGAGCATATGAAGGTACATACCATATATAGGAAGCTTTTTGTGGAGCACAGTAAGCTTCATCTCGTTCTACATGTATTCAAGTACATCAATCTTCTTTCCTTCTTCCTTAGCCCTATTAATCCAACAAATGATATTGACCAACCACTTGCGGACCTCACCCTTCTCTCCAAACTTGAAGTTTATAGAGTTCCGCCGAATAGTATGAATAGTGTACCAAAAAGGTGTGAAACTTTCTGCCTTAGGAACATGTTGATGACCAACCTCAAGAGGGTAGCAGTGGAAGATGTTGGGATTGGCCTTCATAAGTCTCTTATCCTCACCATGAATCCGGACAGATGACATGGGCTCGAAAGGACACTCCACAAGACCAAAGAGAGCACCAAACTCTATGAGGGTAGCATGATACTTAATACCGGCACTCATTCAAGTCATGCTCCGAAAACCTTTGGTGGAGAAGTAGATCGTGCCAAATAATTCCCGGAGTAACTCGGGGGCATAGATGCGTTCATGGTGAATGAGGTGACTAATTCCATGGAACTCCATTAGATCCATCACATCACGTCAGTTTTCCTTCGCGTAAGTGATGACCCACAAGTACAGGGGATCACAACAGTATTCGAGGGAATTAAAACCCAAATTTATTGATTTGACACAAGGGGAGCCAAAGAATATTTGTGAGCCTTAACAAGTGAGTTGTTAATTCACTTGCACCTGAAAGTGGACTAGTTCGCAGTGGTTTATCAGTAGTAACCGTTTTATAGCAGCAACAGTGAAATAATAACCGCAGTAGTATGAAAATAGCAGAAGTGGTGATTGAAGTAAACATCGGGATTAAATATTGTAGGCATAGGGATGGATGAACGGTCGTTGCATGGATAAGAAAGTTCAAATAATGATAATGTCATGGGCATTGCAGGTAAATAAGATAAATCATCCAAGTACTAAGTAACCATATGCACGTGTTCCGTAAATAGTCGTACGTGCTCACAATGAGAACTTGCACAACATCTATTGTCCTACCAACCCATGTCAGCGGGGCCTCCGAGGTTCGGGACGGCGGCGGTGCTCTGTTGTGTTTCTGTGGAATATGACGAACCCCCTCGAGTTTTAGGGTTGGAGGCTACTTGTAGTCAAAAGGGGAGTCCGAGGGGGGCCCACACCCTATGCTGGCACGGCCAGGGGGGACCCGCGCCAGGGGGAGTGTGGCCACCCTGTGGCTCCTCTCCTGGCCCCCTTCTGGTTCCCGGGGTCTTCCAGGGTGAAAACACCAATGGGCTCTTTTCTAGGCATTTTCCCGAAAGTTGATTTTTCTGCACAAAAACAAGATACCTAGGTAATTCTGCTGAAAACAGCGTTAGTCCGTGTTAGTTGTATCCAAAACACACAAGTTTAGAGGAAAACAATAAGAAAAGTGTTCGAAAAAGGAGATACGTTTTCGACGTATCAATAAGCCATATTGAAGAAATGCTGAGATACATGAGTGTTCTTGCGAGTTCAAACTGCAAACTCATAGAATTCCCACTGTGAGATGGCAGTGGATAGTTGGGGTTAGAGGATCGAGCGTCTTGACACATTACCAAACTTTTGGGTTCGAGTGTCTGGGATTCCGGAGGAATACACTGGTGATTTTCTTGCGGTGTGGGATATGGGGTATATGATCGGTGTAACGAGAAAGGTGGATATGTCCTACACTCGTCAAGGCGACGGTTTACGGCTTCTGGTGGGATGCCTTGATTACACAAAAATTCCACACTCTATCCCTATGCTCATAAAGATGAATTTTATGCGCTTTCTTTTTATGTGGAGGCAGAGGATAAGTCCGAGAATGAGGATAATATGGTTGTTGATAAGGAGAAAGAGGATGATGAGGATGATGAAGGAGAGTTGGGGGCTGATTTTCGTGATGCTCTCGCAAAAACCTCGTTGGAGGATACCGCGGGTAGAGAGGGAAGTGGTCAAAATACATGTTTAAATTCCGATAGTGATAAGCAAGGGGGTTCGAGTTAAAAAGGCAACACCGGTTTGGAGATGAGGAGAGTGGGGGTGGTCTTCTCCCCCATGTTGCAGGAGCAATTCAGAAAACTAGTACAAATGGAGAGTTCGGAGGCGCAATCTTCCGCCGGGCAGGAAATGGGACCGTTTTTGCCGTCGGCCAGCGGTTCTTGGCAGAAACTGTTGAAAGCTCATGATCCCTCTAATGATTTTGGTGATGATGCTAACACGGATATCTCCTATCTAACAATGTGGTTCAGTCTGTGCAGCTATTGTCCTAGATGATCATCAGTATATCCTTGTCAAAAGATCAAAGAGAAGCTCTCTATTGTGGAAATTCAGCCACCGGATTTTTCAGTGTATAGGGCGGAAATTCCGGGACTTATGTGGCGGATTATCCGGCCATCCAACCGGAAATTTCTGGCCTCCTTTCTGGCTTCCACGAAAACGACTAAGTGTTTGTCTGCCCGCGCACAGAAGCCAGTACGGAAATTTGCCCCGGAAATTTCCGGGCCAAAAATCCGGCCTTCAAGGACTTAGCAGAAATTGGTCTACTTCACATTGCCCGCGCACAGAAGGTGGGGCGGAAATTTGCCCCGGAAATTTCCGGAGCAAATCTCCGGCCCTTGGTCCTTAGCAATTTTCTTCAAGATGTTGATGCCTGCGCACAGAAATGGGGGCGGAGTATTGGGGCGGAAAATTCCGCCCCCGGATATTTCAATTATCCGCCCCCCGGAGTTTTCAAATTTCCGGCCAACTCAGACCGGAATATTCCGGCCTTTACCCCGGAAATTTCCGGTCCCACAGGACTGCAACGGTCAGAATTTGGAGGAGCCTATAAATAGCTGTCTTCTTCCTCTAGATAGGTAGCTCGTCCATTCCTCTCTCTCCTCCATTGTTGTAGAGCTCAAATCGCCTCGATCTCCCTCCTCCTCCAACCAAACTCGATGCCCTTCAAGGATCTCATGGAGGAGGACTAGATCTACCTTTCCACCAAGCCAAAACGTGTGTACCCACACCACAACTCTTGGGATCTTGTAATCTCTTGGTTGCTTTGTCATCCAAGGGAAACCCTAGTGCTTGTAGCTTCCACCTTGTAGCAAGAAGCTTCGATTGTTGAGAGCCTCCATCTCACTTGTGGAGTAGCCTCAACCCCTTGTAAAGGTTTGGTCAACGCCTTCAAGTCGACCTCATAGTGGAAACGAGAATCTCCCTCACCGGAGAAGCTCAAGGAGAACAAGGTGTGCACATCCGTGCTATTGAGGAGCGCCTAGGTGGCTCCCCACCTCTCCAACGTAGACGTACTTCTTTTAAGAAGGAACTACGGGAAACATATCCTTGTCTCCGTGCTTTCACTTGTTGTCATCTTGTACCGTTCCGTATTTCCGCTGCTACTTGCTTTGTATCACCTAGGGTTTTCACTTAGTTGCACATTTAGGTAATCAAGCATTTACTTTCTTAAAAGCCCCATTAAAAATGAAAAAGAATTAAAATTTGTAGGTCACCTATTCACCCCCCCTCTAGTTGACCATATTGCACTTTCAATTGGTATCAGAGCCTCGGCTCTTTTGTCGGGCTTAACCGCCTAAGAGTAATCATGGTCAACGGGGATGTTCCCGAAACTTCTAAGGAGGAGCTCTCCAAAATGGCCGACACTATAGCCAACCTTGAGACAACGGTTTGTACCATACAAACCCAATTGTCGAAGGTTAGCTCTAGTGTGGGCTCGGAGGTCTCCTCCATCAAGAAGATGTTGGAGAACATGATGGGTAGAACCAAGGAGCCGTCCCACTCTCCCCATGTCACCGACGAGGATAGTTCGGATGAGGAAACAAATCCGGACATTTCCGAAATCGAAGAAAACATTGCCAAAGCTAAGGCTAAAGCCGCACAAAAGGCTAAAGCCAAAGCTAAGGAGAGTGACGGTGGCTCCAAGTCTCAAACGGCTAATGGTTCGGGGTCCAATTCAAAAGTTCCACCACCGCAAAACTATGATTCCATCCACCCAATCGTTTCCATGCCACACATCCTTAATGTTGGAGTTCCACCCATCCTTAACACTAACGAATTTTCCTCTTGGAAGTTTGAAATGGAATCTCACATTTCAGGATCGTGTACGGCATTGTGGAGAAGCGTGATCCATGGGTTTCATCCTCATGATCCAAGCAACTTGACTCCAAGGGAGGATGTTGAATCTCAACTCAACAAAACTGCTCTTGTTATTATCCAGAAGGCTCTCCCAAGGGAGCATCTCACTCACATTCGCGGTTGCAAGACCGCCAAGGAAGCTTGGGACAAACTTGATACCTTGTTTCAAGGAAATGCTAGTATTCAGTCCTCCAAGTATGATGTGGCCATTGACAACTCCGAGAACTTTGTTATGCAAGAGGAAGAGACTCCTGAAGAGCTCTATAGACGAGTTGTCACTCTCGCCAATCAACTGAGAGACTTTGGCAAGAAGAGATCACGGATGAATGGATAAAGAGGAAGTTTGTCAAGGCTATCACACCCTTCGAGAAGAATCTCGCCACTAGCATCCGGACAAGAGCGGACTACAATACTCTCAACTCCATAGGTGTTCTTAGTGAGTTCATCGCAATCTCTCTCTCTCACAAGAGTGCGGATGATGCTCTAGCTCGCTCTAGAGGGATGGGAAAGTCTCCCAACCTTGCATTAAAGTCAAAAGCAATGGCTCGAGTTGATGAAAGTGAAGAAGATGATGATGATGAGGAAGACTATGAAGATACTTACACAGGAGCTCACAAGTGCATTGCCCTTGCTATGCATGGATATTGGAAGAGATGGGAAGCTCACAAGACCGGATCTCCAAGGCCTCCACAAAACAAGAACTACAAGAAGAAGGGGGAGCGACCAAGGACATGCTATAATTGTGGTAGCACTAACCACTTCGTGAAGGAGTGCCCCTTTGAGCCAAGAGAAGAAAACGAAGGCAAGCTCATTCGCAAGAACAAGACCAAGCCCCCTCAAAACAAGAACTTTGCAAGGAAGGTTCCAAGAGCTCTCTACGTACAAGAAGGGGCGGTCCTTGAGACTTACATCTCCGGAGATGAAGGAGAAGATGAGGTGGTTGGAGTTGCTCACATCGCCAAGGCCACCGCATCATCACCTTCGATCTCTCTATTTGAATCCCCCAATGAGAATGTGGATACCCGACCTACATGTCTTATGGCAAAAGCCACTTCGGTATGCTCTCCCAACTCTAAGACCATTGTCACTAACCCTCCTTCGTTATTGGATTGTGTTGAAAATGCTTGTGAGGAGGATAGTGAGTCTAATGAGTTAAGCTTATGGCTATCTAGCCTTAAGGGTGAGACTAAGGAAAAGGTGAACTCCCTTTTGAGGCAACTTGATGAGGCTAACTCTCTTGTTGATGAAAAGGAGGAGATCATCATGACCTTAGAAAGCCATGGAGGTCACACTTGCAATGAGCAAGAGCTTGAAAAAGCTCTTGATAATGAGCGTTCCATTCGTGCCTCACTTGAGGAGAAATTGTCTTGTCTTGAAGAAAACTTTGCCATAAGTGTCTCTAAGCTTAGGAAGAAAAATGCTCAATCTCTTGACTTAATTAAAACTCTTGAGCATGAAGAATTGAAGCTAGGAATTGCTCACGAGGAACTTGGTACTCGTTATGAAAAACTTGAAAAAGAGTTCATGTCTCTTAAGGAAATTCATGACAAGTTAACCAAATCTCGTGACAATCTTCTAGCTCAACAATCAAACAAGCAAGTTGTATCCACTTCACTTTCTAGCTTGAATGTCTTGTCTAGCAATGCTTGTGGTACAACTAATCTTGTAGGAAATGAGAAGAGTTCCCATGAGATTGCTTCTCATCATGCCAACAATGGAAAGGAGGGACTTGGCTATATTGCCAAGTCAAAGAAGAAGTACAAGAAGAAGAACAAGAAGAGAGTCACCTCCTCCTCACAAGAAGTAAGATTTGTGAAAGAGGGAGAGGTGACCAAAGGGAAGGAGACCAACACCATTGTGGGTGGTGAGACCTCTAGGGGGAGCACCACTCACAATAACTTTGCCGGGAAATATAATCCATCTTATGTTCTTATGAAATCTAGAGATGGTCATGTATATGCTAAATATGTTGGTACTTCTTATGGTGACGATTATCATTGGAGTATTTGGGTTCCTAAGACCCTTGTCGCTAACATGAGAGGACCCATTCAAAGATGGGTCCCTAAATCAAGCAACTAATCTATTGTAGGGAAGTGCTTCCGGTTCGAGCAAATGGACGGTGGATAGTGGTGCATCCCAACATATGACCGGAAGCAATGACGCAATGAGTGATATTCATCCTCCATTACCTCATCTCAATTGCGTCACTGTTGGTGACAACTCCGAACTAAAGGTATTGGGACGAGGCAAGGTAGCAATCTCAAATGACTTGTCAATTGAGAATGTTCTTCTTGTTGAGTCCCTTGGCTACAATCTCATCTCGGTTCTTCAACTTGCTAAAAGTGGTTTTACCTCTTTCTTTAATAAGGAGAATGTGATTGTCACTTGGGAAACGACTCTTAAAGTAGCCTTTGTTGGGCATGTCGAGAACGGCATGTATGTAGTGGACTTCTCCAAAGGAGACACGTGTGCCGCGACATGCCTAATGGCTAAAGTTGATGTGGGTTGGCTATGGCATCGCCGGTTAGCCCACACCAATATGAGGACGTTGCATGACCTTCAAAGTGGCAATCACGTTCTAGGACTAACAAATGCTAAGTTTGCCAAAGATCGTGTGTGTAGCTCTTGCGTTCTAGGAAAGCAACATGGAGAAGCACATCCCACCAAGACGAACATCACTACATCAAGAATCCTCGAGCTCATTCACTTGGACCTCTTTGGTCCTCTATCATATGATAGTCTTGGAGGCAAAAAGTATTGCTTGGTGATTGTGGATGATTACTCACGATATTGTTGGGTGTACTTCTTCAAGAGAAAGAGTGAGACTCAAAAGCGGGTCATCGAATTCATCACTTTGGTGGAAAGACAACATAATACAAGCATCATGGCTATCCGGAGTGATAATGGATCCGAGTTCAAGAACTACACCGTTGAGGGATTTCTTAGTGAGGAAGGCATTGCTCATCAATATTCCACTCCCTACACTCCTCAACAAAATGGTGTGGCGGAGAGAAAGAATCGGACTCTTATGGATGCGGCTCGTACCATGATTGCGGAGTTCTCTTCTCCTTACAACTTTTGGGCCGAGGCCGTCTCCACCGCTTGTCATGCTAGCAACCGATTATATCTCCGCAAGATTTTGAACAATACCCCCTATGATATTCTCACGGGCAAGAAGCCGGATGTTTCATACTTCAAGGTCTTTGGATGCAAATGCTTCATTCGCAAAAGAGGGAAACGCTTGTCAAAGTTCGAGACTAAGTCTTATGAGGGTATCTTTGTTGGTTATGCCACAAACTCTCACGCCTATAGAGTCTACAACAAATCCACCGGACAAGTTGAAGAAGCTATAGACGTGGTGTTCGATGAGGATAATGGGTCCCAAGGGGGCCGTATAGATCATGGTTTTGTAGGAGATGCAATTCCTCCCATCGTCATAAGAAGAATGGGGGTTGGTGAAATAATCCCCATTGAGGAAAACCGGATGACGGAGGGAGAAGGACTATGCTCCACACAAGTGGAGCCATTGACTACATCCATTGATAACCATGCTACCCAACAAGATGCACCAAGCCCTCATGCCTCACCTCAAGGCCAAGCAAACACTCAAGGCCAAGCTCATGATGAAGGCCAAGCTCATAATGGAGAACAAGATACACATGGTGGTGATACAATTCATCACATAAGGGATCCACCTCTCATCAATGATCAAGACCAAGGTGGACATGTCTCCGATGATGAAGGTGATGATCAAGTACTATCCAAGGAAACTTTGGAGGAGATGCTAGCTCGTAGAGCAAAGAGAAGGCTAGATAATCTTGCTCGTGCCGGTCACACGGAGGATATGATTCTTGGACAAGTTCGTGGAAGGGTCGTCACAAGGAGGCAACTAGCGGACTTTAGCAAAGCTCATGCATTTGTCTCGCACATTGAGCCAAAGAAGGTCTATGAAGCTCTTGAAGATCAAGATTGGCTTGAAGCTATGCACGATGAACTCAACAATTTCGAGCGCAACAAAGTGTGGAAATTGGTTCCAAGGCCCAAGGATTGCAAGAACGTCATCGGCACTAAGTGGATCTTCAAGAACAAACAAGACAAGGACGACATCGTCATCCGCAACAAGGCTAGATTGGTGGCTCAAGGCTTCTCTCAAGTCGAAGGTGTCGATTTCGGTGAAACATTCGCTCCCGTTGCTCGTCTTGAATCTATTCGTATCTTACTTGCATATGCCTCTCATCATAACTTCAAATTGCAACAAATGGATGTTAAAAGTGCTTTTTTGAATGGTCCCATCCATGAGTTGGTTTATGTCAAGCAACCTCCAGGTTTCGAAGATCCCAACCACCCCGATCATGTCTACAAACTCGATAAGGCGCTATATGGGCTTAAACAAGCTCCACGTGCGTGGTACGAACACCTTAAAGAGTTTTTGGTAGATCGAGGGTTCAATGTTGGTTTAATCGATCCCACCCTTTTCACCAAAAAGGTCGGAGGTGACTTGTTCATATGCCAACTCTATGTGGATGATATCATCTTTGGTTCCACTAACGTTGCTTTCAATGATGAGTTTTGCAAGCTTATGACGGACAAGTTCGAGATGTCTATGATGGGAGAATTGGAGTATTTTCTTGGCTTTGAGATCAAGCAACATCCCGAAGGCACATTCATCAAGCAAGCCAAGTATACTCAAGATATGCTCAAGCGATTCAATATGCATGATGCTAAACCTATGAAGACTCCCATGTCCACGACGGTTGATTTGAAACCCGATCCGAATGGTAAAGAGGTAGATCAAAAGGTATACCGCTCCATGATTGGCTCTTTGCTCTACCTTTGTGCATCTAGACCCGATATTATGTATAGCGTTGGTAAATGTGCAAGGTTTCAAGCCTCCCCAAGACAAAGTCATCTTGAAGCGGTTAAGCGTATCTTTCGATATTTAGTTCATACCCCAAACTTTGGTCTTTGGTATCCCAAGGGTTCAAGCTTTCAGCTCATTGGGTATTCGGATGCGGACTATGCGGGAGAGAAGACGGATAGGAAATCTACATCCGGAAGTTGTCAATTTCTTGGCCGCTCATTGGTATGTTGGTCGTCCAAGAAACAAAACTGCATTGCTCTCTCTACCACTGAGGCCGAATACATCTCCGCGGCTAGTTGTTGTGCTCAATTACTTTGGATGAGGCAAACATTGAGAGATTATGGCATCATCTTCGACAACGTTCCTCTCTTGTGCGACAATGAGAGTGCCATCAAGATCGCCTACAATCCCGTTCTTCACTCCAAGACGAAGCACATTGAGATTCGGCATCACTTCATTCGGGATCATGTTGAGAAGGGTGATATTGACCTCTCCTATGTTGCAACCAAGGATCAACTCGCGGATATCTTCACGAAGGCCCTTGATGAACCAAGATTTCGGGGTTTGAGGAATGAACTAAATGTGATCGATGCGTCTAACTTCTCTTGAACCCTTGCATGTGTACCTTCACTATATGTGCTATCTAGTCTAGATGTAGGCATGGACATAGGGGGAGCGTAGTTCAACTCATGAACAAACACTCCACCTATCATGCGTAAAACAATCAAAATGTAATGCATATCTAGTCAGTTCGTGACTTATTGTGCTTAAAACGTGAGTGATACTCTTGAGTCCAAGATACATCTTCGCGGCTCCTTGGTGTCACTCAAACACGGTGGCTCCGGCCACCAACTTTTTCCTTGTGAATGTGTTTTGTTTGATGTTTTCCTCGTATTTGTTCGATTGTTTGTGTCTTTTTGCATTTTTTGGAGGCTCACGATTTGATCCATCTTCCACAAATCTTGGATGGCATTGGCACTCCGGAAATTCCGGCTCAGGACCGGAATATTCCGGCCCTACGACGTTTGACTCAAAAATTTCGCTAAGTTTCGCTGTGCCCGCTCGCAGAAGGCACACCGGAAATTTCAGCGGAAATTTCCGGTCCAAACTTCCGGGGCCCGGAATATTCCGTGTCTTAAGCCACGGAAATTTCCAGAGGATGATTTGGACTCGAATAATCCCCCAACTATCCAGCGTGCCCGCTCGCAGAAGGCACACCGGATATTTGGGCGGAATATTCCTTCCCAAATCTCCGGGGCCCGGAATATCCGGTATTAATACCGGAAATTTCCGGTGCTCTTGGTCTGGGACTATATAAGGACGACGGGAGGGAGCAGTCACGTTGCTTCCCTTCCCTCGTCTCTCCACTCGCCCCCAGCCAGCCGCCGCCACCTCCAAGACTTCCGGGAGGCCTTTTTGCCTCCCCTACTCATCCTCTCCTCTTCCCTTGCGGATCAAGAGACCGCACGTCCTTTCCTGATCATGGATCCTGGTACGTGTTCGTTTTCTCCGCAAACTTTTGGGTTGAGTAGATGCATTCTCACTATATCTAGGGTTTTTCATGTTCTAGCATGGTTCTTTGCTCACTCAAAGTATCATCTATTCATCCTCGTACTAGATCCCCTGTTCCAGATTCGTTATAGGCCCAGATTCAGATCTGGATTCGAAAATCCCGAAGGCCGGAAATTTCCGCCCAGGGCCGGAATTTCCGCACCCCGGAAATTTGCCCTGAGGCCGGAATTTCCGTCCTCCGGAATTTCCGTGTTCATGACCGGAATTTCCGGCCTATACTGAATCTTCACCATCACTCCACGATATTCCATTCCTCATTTCGTGAGCCCCCGTGTTTGATGTTTGTTTGCTTTTCCTTGGTTTTTCTATTTGCTTTCCTCGCAGATGGTTCCACCTCTAGGTCTGGCAAGCTGCTCAGTTCCCGCAAACGCCTCCGTCATCTGACAGAAAATGAGGAGGGGACCTTTGTAGAAGACAATGAGACTCGCCGGCGTGAAAGAGATACTCAGCGCGCATATGAGCAGCAACGTGAGGCTGATCGGGCTGCTCGCAGAGCTGGTAGGCAGCAAGGAAAGGCAACTCTCAACGTGGGCACCATGCCCATTGTTGAGTTTAAGGCATGGCGTAACAAGGCTTGGTACACGGAGAGCACTCAGGACCCCACTATTGACTCATGCTTTTGGCATGTCGAGCAGGAGACCCTCTTCAAGCAAGTGTACACCGTAATGAGCAAACCAGTGTGCCCCATGAAAGTAATCAATTTTGCTCATCTTGCTGCCAACCCAGATTACTTCAACCCTTCTGTTCAGCTTGCTGAGGTTCTTGGTTTGCGTCCACTTATGGAGACTCGTTGCTCTTACAACACCACCTACATCCAGCAGTTCTTTGCTACTCTTGTCATTGATGATTCTGAAGAAATTGGGATGACTTGGATGTCCGGCCCTCACCTGCTCACTGCAAACTTTCATGACTTTGCCACTGTGCTTGACTATCCGTTTGCTGGCCTCAACACTCCTCAGGGCCACCGTATGCATATCCATGGGGAAGAGTATGAGAAGAACAGGCTTGCTGAGCTCTATGGTTCTCAAGGCACTATTGGATCGGCTAAAGGCCTCTTTCCAGTCTATGATATCCTCCTGCGCATGCTCAGGGAGTCCATTGCTCCAAGCGCGGGGAATAATGATGCTATTCGCGGTGGCTTGGTCAACCTTATGCACCATGCCTTCTTGACCTTCTCTGAGACTGATATGACTGATATGGAGGCTCACCGGATTGATGTGATGGATTTCATTTTCAATGAGATCCACTATGCTCTCTTCCATCGTAAGGTGCCTCCATATGCCCCTTACATCATGAAGCTCATCAAGGCACGCTATCCTGAAGCACTTCGAGAAGACTTGGAGCTGGACTGTGAGGATCACAAGGACGTTAATCTCTATAAGAAGTCTGCACACACTCAACAGGCCGCTCATAATGTTGGTGCAACTGGACAGGGACACAGGGATGCTCGCATGCGTCCTCCTCCTCCTGGGAAGAAGAAGCGCTCGTGGCTTGCTCGTGCCGTTGAGAAGGTGCTGAGCTTGATGGTTTGCGTCCACAAGGAGAACTATGCGGCCTATGTGGAGCGCCGCACTATTTTAGAGAACCAGCACCACATCATGACTGCCCTCAAGACTCCCACCGTGCCACCTCTTCCTCCCCCTCGGGTTGCTTACAAGAACTGGAACAACCGTGACGTTGACTGGGATATCGGTGTTGATGAAGATGAGGACATGGAGACTGCCACCGACAGTGAAGCTGAAGAGGACGAAGAGGACACCCAGGCCTAGAGTGTGCTCCATGGGACGTAGCTATCTCTTTTCTCTTTTTGGTGTCTTGATGCCAAAGGGGGAGAAGAATTAGATGATCGTGGGGATTTGCTTGGGAGGGTTTCGTTTGTTCTTCGTTGCCATTTCCGTTTTTCGTGCGTCTTTTTCGAACTTCGTTCTACCGTACTCGTCCTTTATGTTGAACTATTATTATTGGGAGGCATGTCTCCTATATATGCTATCTGTGATGTTTTTCATATCCTGCTTTGTTAGGTTTATTCCCTGCAAATACCCGTGTTGTCATCATTCACCAAAAAGGGGGAGATTGAAAGCTCATGATCCCTCTAATGATTTTGGTGATGATGCTAACACGGATATCTCCTATCTAACAATGTGGTTCAGTCTGTGCAGCTATTGTCCTAGATGATCATCAGTATATCCTTGTCAAAAGATCAAAGAGAAGCTCTCTATTGTGGAAATTCAGCCACCGGATTTTTCAGTGTATAGGGCGGAAATTCCGGGACTTATGTGGCGGATTATCCGGCCATCCAACCGGAAATTTCCGGCCTCCTTTCTGGCTTCCACGAAAACGACTAAGTGTTTGTCTGCCCGCGCACAGAAGCCAGTACGGAAATTTGCCCCGGAAATTTCCGGGCCAAAAATCCGGCCTTCAAGGACTTAGCAGAAATTGGTCTACTTCACATTGCCCGCGCACAGAAGGTGGGGCGGAAATTTGCCCCGGAAATTTCCGGAGCAAATCTCCGGCCCTTGGTCCTTAGCAATTTTCTTCAAGATGTTGATGCCTGCGCACAGAAATGGGGGCGGAGTATTGGGGCGGAAAATTCCGCCCCCGGATATTTCAATTATCCGCCCCCCGGAGTTTTCAAATTTCCGGCCAACTCAGACCGGAATATTCCGGCCTTTACCCCGGAAATTTCCGGTCCCACAGGACTGCAACGGTCAGAATTTGGAGGAGCCTATAAATAGCTGTCTTCTTCCTCTAGATAGGTAGCTCGTCCATTCCTCTCTCTCCTCCATTGTTGTAGAGCTCAAATCGCCCCGATCTCCCTCCTCCTCCAACCAAACTCGATGCCCTTCAAGGATCTCATGGAGGAGGACTAGATCTACCTTTCCACCAAGCCAAAACGTGTGTACCCACACCACAACTCTTGGGATCTTGTAATCTCTTGGTTGCTTTGTCATCCAAGGGAAACCCTAGTGCTTGTAGCTTCCACCTTGTAGCAAGAAGCTTCGATTGTTGAGAGCCTCCATCTCACTTGTGGAGTAGCCTCAACCCCTTGTAAAGGTTTGGTCAACGCCTTCAAGTCGACCTCATAGTGGAAACGAGAATCTCCCTCACCGGAGAAGCTCAAGGAGAACAAGGTGTGCACATCCGTGCTATTGAGGAGCGCCTAGGTGGCTCCCCACCTCTCCAACGTAGACGTACTTCTTTTAAGAAGGAACTACGGGAAACATATCCTTGTCTCCGTGCTTTCACTTGTTGTCATCTTGTACCGTTCCGTATTTCCGCTGCTACTTGCTTTGTATCACCTAGGGTTTTCACTTAGTTGCACATTTAGGTAATCAAGCATTTACTTTCTTAAAAGCCCCATTAAAAATGAAAAAGAATTAAAATTTGTAGGTCACCTATTCACCCCCCCTCTAGTTGACCATATTGCACTTTCAACTGTCTATTCTGCTGCCGCGGTCTCCACTTGGCACGATAATGCTCGGATTTTGCTGTCGGGCAGCGATTCTAGGCAGGAAAACATGGTTGTTGCTACCGCGGACTGTCGCGATTATGTGTCTCGGCATGCGGAGCCCTTTTCTCACGTGTTTGAGTTGCATCCCAATGCTGCCATGGCGGTGACGATGGATCACGTAGTGGCCGACGAGGGGGATATGGTGGGGGCCTTGGGCTCACCGATGGCAGAGGATCAGCTGCCGCGTGACACAAAGATGTGCGGAGTTGCTGCTGCCGTGAGCAACACGGAGTCACTTAGGACACCAGTTCGGTCGGGTGATGCAGGTATGTGGGCTGTAGGTTTTTGGAAAGGTGGAGCAGCATCGGTCACAACTTTTGCAGCAGCGATGGAGCGCAAGAGTAGCCTACCATGGAGACTGCCATCTCGGCGGATGTTCAGACGGAGGCGCGCACACGCATCTCACAACCGTGCTTAGCCGGACCTGGGATTACCTCGATCGGTGTTGCGGTGGGGGGGAGCGGTGCCACTATCTATGGAGGAGGAGGTTGCTTTCGGAGGCATCCCCGACCCAACTACGTCCAGTCTACGATCTAGGGCAGGTATTCGGGCTCATCCCTCTACGGATGTGCCAATTGCAGAGGGGGCGTCTCTGCGTCCTGCTCAGAAGGATGATATACTTGGAGGTATGTCTTTGCAGTACAATATGTCTTTTTACAACATGTACAAATGAAGATATCATTGATAGGGCGGCTAGATTGGTGTTTTGTTAGGTGTATCTCCGTCATCGGCTGATAGAGCTACGTCTTCTTTAAAACTTGTTGGGCACTCGCGGCAATTAGTTATTTTGAGTAATAACTTACAATCTGTTGGGGATGAGAGCAATCACAGTTTAGTGGTGCAAAAGGCATAAACTTATGTGAGGATTATGTTGATGATTTAGAGGAGGGCCTGAGGATCATATGGATCTAATACCCGAGGGTGTCAAGGTGACACGGTCCCATAAAGAGAAAAAATAAAGTGGTTATTATAAACCTAGAAGAAGTGCTAGAATTAAAAATTAACTACTAAGTCGAGATGAGAGGATATTTCTGGAACAGTGATGGGTTTGGGGATACTGCTAAACATTGGTCTATTAGAGAGGCGGTGTCGGAGTTGAAACTGGACTTTATAGCTATCAGTGAGTCTGGGAGAAGTAATTTCAATCCTGATTTCTTAAGTCTTTTGGCCAGCGGGTTAGACTTCAGTTGGTATTGCCTACCACCTCATGGGAGGTCTGGAGGTATTCTAATTGGATTTAATAGTGCGACTATAACAGTGCAGACTTTTACGTCCGGTGACTTTTTGGTTAAAATTCATGTGCAATCCAAGGACGATGGTTACCTTTGGGCACTGGTTGTCGTTTATGGGGCTTCCCAGGACGATAAGAAACCAAAAGTATTATCTAAGTTAGTGCGTATTTGTGATAATGAGACATGGCCTATGTTGGTAGGTGGTTATTTCAATATTATACGTACGCAAGATGAGAAAAAAGATGAAAATTTTAATCCACGCTGGCCATTTATTTTCAATGTCATCATTCATAGTCTTGATTTAAAGGAGTTGGAGATGTCGGGAAAACATTATACTTGGACAAGTAGACGTGATAAACCAACTTTAGAAAAGTTGGACATGATTCTTGCTAATATTGAGTGGGATCATAAATTCCCACTTGTGATAGTGCAAGAGCTGGCTCGACTAGGATCTGATCAAACTCCACTTATTTTGGACTCTGGGTCTACAGCTCATATGGGGAATAAGTATTTATTTTCCTTTGAGTTGGCATGGCTGAGACAACCATGATTTTTTAGTTAGTAAAGGCGGAGTGGGAGTTAGTTGTAGCTGGTTCCACACCGATAGAATGATGGCAAATGAAAATTAGACATCTTCGGAGTTTCTTGAGAGGTTGGGAAAAAAACGTGCGGGTGGGTATAAGAAACCGAGGGATGAGCTTTTGTTACTTATAAATATGCTAGATTTGAAGGCTCAGCATACCCCGCTTTCATAACCAGAGCGGAATCATATGCTTATCTTGCTAACCTTCATCGCGAAGAAGGGTCAAAATGGGCTCAAAGGGCAAAAACGAGGAATATTCAGGATGGGGGAATAACACTAGATATTTCCATCTAATTGCCAATGGTAGACATCGAAAGAAAAAATAATTTTCAATTAGAGAAGGAGGAAGGTACAATAGTTGGGCAAGAGAATTTAAAGGTTTTTATTTCTGAGTAATATAGAAAACTGTTTGGAGCATCGGATCCATCCAGTGTATCGTTAGATGAGATGAGAATTGACGATATAGCTCAGGTATCCCTGGAATAGAATACGCTTCTAACATGACCTTTTACGGAGAAGGAGGTATGTGAGGCTATTTCTCAGATGGAACTTAATAAAGCTCCAGGACCGGATGGGTTCCCTGCTGAGTTTTACAGGCGATTCTGGGAGGGGGGGGCATTAAGGCAGAATTAATGGCTATGTTTAATCAGTTGCATGGGGGGTAATCTAGATTTGTTCAAGTTGAACTTTGATGTGATCACCTTACTTCCTAAGAAAGAAGATGCGAGTAGGATTGAACGATATAGACCTATTTTCCTGTTAAATGCGAGTTTCAAGATATTTACTAAGGTAGAACAAATAGGGTGACCTCTACTGCTCACAGGGTTATTCGTCCTTCTCAATCCCGTTTCCTTCCTAGAAGGAATATTTTGGAAGGGGTTGTTGTCCTACATGAGACTGTTCATGAGCTAAAAAGAAAAAAATAGACGGTGTCTTGCTTAAGATTGATTTTGAAAAAGCGTATGATAAGGTTAACTGGAAGTTCCTCCAGCTGACTCTACACATGAAAGGCTTCGATCTTAAGTGGTGTGATTGGGTAGCCAGATTTGTGCAAGGAGGTAGTGTGGGGATCAGAGTGAATGATGATATTGGTCATTATTTCCAAACGTTAAAAGGTTAACGACAGGGTGATCCGTTATCACCTATACTTTTTAATCTAGTGGCTAATATGTTGTCACTCCTAATTGCACGAGCAAAAGAGGATGGTCAAGTCGGAGGTTTGATCCCTCATCTTGTTGAAGGGGATTTCAATCCTTCAGTACATCGATGACACTATTTATTTCTGGAGCATGATTTGGAGAAGGATGTTAATATGAAATTAATTCTATCCATCTTGAAACAATAGCGTGGGTTAAAAAATTAATTTTCATAAAAGCAAGGTCTTTTGTTTTGGAAAATCCAATGACTTTAAGGTTCAATATAGAAATATTTTTGGGTGTGAGCTTGGTGCTCGGCCTTTTAAATATCTTAGAATTCCAATTCATCATCATAAACTACATAATAAGGGATGAAACTGGTGGAAGACAGTTTTGATCAGAAGTTGAGTTCATGGATAGGCAAATTACTCTCATATGGAGACCGCCTTGTCTTTATTACCTCAGTTCTCTCTAGTTTACTAATGTTTCTACTCTCCTTTTTTGAAATACCTATTAGGGTTAAAAAGAGATTAGATTATTATATATCTCGATTCTTCTAGCAATCTGACCACACCAAAAATAAATATAGGTTGACCAAGTGGAACATTGTTTGTCGCCCAAAGGACCAAGGGGTCTGGGAATCGAATGCCTAGAAGTTAAGAATAAATGTTTACTATGAAAATGTCTTTTTAAATTATTAACGGAAGATGGCATCTGGCACGAGTTAGTGGATAATTAATATATTATGGGCAAGCCGCTCACACAGGTGGAGGCTAAACCTACAGACTCTCCTTTCCGGAAAGGAATAATGGGAGTCAAGCAGGCTTTTTTTAAGCATATTTCTTTCACACTGGGCAATGGGCCAAGTGTTAGATTTTGGGAGGATCCATATTTGGAGGGGACGCCTCTAACGATCCATTATCATACGCTATACAATATTGTGCGTAATAATAATGTGCTAGTGGTTAATGTTCTTTGTCAGGAGCATTTAAATATTTAGTTTAGGCGCTCTTTGTACGGGGATAAATGGGTTGACTGGTTACATCTGGTTGAGAGACTGATGGCAGTCTCTTTGTCAGAGGATGAAGATTCATTTCCATGGAAATTGATGAGCTCAGGTGTTTTCTCAGTTAAGTCATTTTATGAGGAACTTATGAATGGAAGTACTAGATTTTTGCATACCTATTTATGGAAATTAAAGGTACAACCAAAGATTATGATCTTTATGTGGTTTCTCTACCCTAAGGAGTTGCTTACTAAAGATAATTTGGTTAAACGAAGATGGAAATTTGTAAAAATGCGTGTTTTGTGATTCTGATGAGACGGTCGATCATCCGTTTGTTCATTGTGTGTTTGCTAGAAAAATTTGGAGATTAGTCCACTTTAATTACTCTTAGCATTACTCCTCCCACTAGTGTTAATAACATGTTTCGTACATGGTTGAATGGGGTAGATAAATCTACTAAATCTAGTATACGCATTGGTGTATGTGCTTTTCTTTGGGAAATTTTGAATTGCCGAAATGATGTGATATTTAACAATTTGGTGGTAGGAAATTTTTTGCAGGTGGTTCATCGGGCTACAAACTATATCCATATGTGGTCTTACCTTCTGCTAGAAGACCAACGCGAACGTTTGGATGTTCTTGACTGATGGCGGTCGTTCGGGCTATCTTCAGCTGGGATGGATGGTTGCATAATGGACAACTACAATTGGTTGCGGTCTAAAGAGGTTACTATTTAGGTGCCTGATCTTTGTGGCCACTCAAGCAGATTGTTGAGTTGTAATGTGACTTTTTATGGTACTGAAACTCAAATTTTATTAATATAAAAGTCGTGGGCATCATTCTGATGCAGAGGCTGGGTTTACCATTCCAAAAAAAGTGACTGGACTAACCGGATGACAAAAAAATCGGTATTGAGACCGTAGTTGGAGATGCTCTCATACACCACCAGCCCACCTTATTTGCATGAGGGAAAAAGTCTCCACGAGTCTTGGGACGAAGCTTGAGTGACTTGATTGAGCCATATATAAGTTGTATCATGGGTTGTTCTTATAAAATTATTTAATGCATGTTTAGTATGTTTTCCTCAATATTTAGGTGATAGTGTATGTTGCCTAAAAATATATTTAGAAATACATAAATCATGAGGTGTTCGTTTAGTATATTTTTGGATATACAAACTGACAGCGTGTGATGCGAATGTATTAGAAAGACGAACTTTAAGGTGTGATTCTGTCTCAAGGTGGCACTCATGGAACCTAAGATTGTCTCGCGACATTATACAACCATCCACGTCATGCTTTGATGGTCGTCACAATCATGTCCAGCCTCCGACTAATGGCCTTGAACCTTTCCTTTCCTAGAGCACCCGATTCAAGCAAGTCCTCATTCAATTTACCGTGCCACCGAGAAACAATGTCACTGCGTGTTTTGCGATGTGGTGTGTGCTAATAGCGTGTTTCCCCTTCCAATTTCTTCCTTCAAAAAAAATTGAGCGGGAGCTCGTTACGACCTGATGGATGATGGCGCCAGCTGTGATGACCACTTCATGGGGCATGTGAGCTATGTAGATTCATTTTTTTGTTTTGTGTGTTTCATTAATTCAGTTTTTTCAATAGTCATTAATAAATGTTATGGCCATTTTTTAATTCATTTTATGAAATAGTTTGTATTTTCCACATCGTTTCCCGATTTACTATGCAAGTGCTATTTTTATTACTAGGAGTGTGGAACACATTTTTTTATTTGGATGCACATTCTTATGAAGGATGTCAAAAATATTCTAAGAGACCATAAAAACTTTGTACAACTATAGATCATAAGAAACTATAAGGATGGAGGAAGATCTTGTGTGATCAACAAAACCCCACTAGTTATATTATATTGTCGAACACTGGTAGAAAAATGGCCTTCGGTATGCCAGCATCAGTCCCCAAGCGTCGCGCCCCGTGACTAATGAGTCTTTATTCCCGGGTCGCCAGGAGACCCGCGACAGACCAATCAGACGTCGCGGTTTGGGAAACGCGTTGCCGCGCGTGGAGGGAATTAATTCCGGTTGACCTCGCCGCCCGGGACTATTGGTCCTTTATTCCCCGTTCCCGTGGCCAACCGGGACCATTGGCTCTTTATTCCCCGTGCCCGTGGCCAACCGGGACTAAACATCGGCTTCTCGCCTTCCCGCGGCGGTTTTTATTTCGCGAAGAGGCAGAGGGCGCCATTTCCACTGCTCGCTCTCTTCTTCCTCTGTTCTTCCTCGTTCTTCCTCTGTTCTTCCTCTCTCGCCATTTCAAGCACACGCACGCAAAATGGCTGAATGGACGGAATACGATGGGAAGACACCATGCGGCAAGGATTTGGACGTGCTCTTCAGCAACAGTTGCGCGCGGCTGCCTGAAGCTCTAGGTCGTTTGGCCGATCTGTATTGGGCAGCTCCCGAAGAACACCGGTTCTTTGGGCTCGATCTGGAGTACACGGCGAATCAGCAGGATGTTGCCGTCATCCAGATTTCGTTCAAGGAGACGGTGTTGGTCTTCCAATGGTCAAGGTACGTAGAAGCTAGCACACGTCCACGTACAAATCTTGCATGCATGCATTTCGGGTTTTTTGGTTGCATGTGAAGATCATATGTGCTGCAACTAATCTAACACATAGCCTATTTTTGTTGTTACAGTAGCTCAAGGCATTGCCCGGACCTTGTTGATTTTCTTGTCTACAATGGGTTCGACTTTTGCAGCGTTGACATCACGCAAGACCGCGTGAAGTTGGCGCGCATCGGTGTTGTGATACCTGAAGATCACTATATTGATCTTCAGAATCTTATCCAGTTCACCGGGCCAAAGACCGGGATGGCTGTCATGGCAAGCTACTTAATCGACCCCTGCTATCACCGGATGAAGACTGATTTCCCCCGGCAGAATCACAACTATTGGGAGGAGACCCCATTGCGCATGACGAACCTCAAGTATGCGGCCGTAGATGCATATGTTGCGTACGAGTTGTTCCGCATCTACTCGGCGGGGCCATAGATGATGTATGCGTTCGATATTGCGCATGTAATGGTTATCTATAATTAGTAGTATATATATATGTAATGGATAACTTTTGTGATCGACTCTATATATATATGTTAATTATGAAATGTGATCGACTCTATGTTTGTGTTATGTGTGATCGACTCTATGCATGTAATTAATATTGTTTGTATTATTGTTCTTTATTTTTTATATATTTTTTCATTTTAAGATTTTAAAATGAATTAGTATTATTTTTCTTCATTTTTTGATATATTATTTGTATTTTTAAGATTTTAAAATGAATTTGTATTATTGTTCTTAATTTTTGATATACTATTTGTATTTTAAGATTTTAAAATTAATTAGTATTATTGTTCTTCATTTTTGATATATTATTTGTAATTTTAAGATTTTAAAATGAATTAGTTCTATTTTTCTCAATTTTTGGATATATTATTTGTATTTTTAGAAATAATACAAATTAAAAGTTAATGTTTATTTATTTATTCAAAATTATTAATTACATCATTACTTTTGTTTATTAAAAGATTTATTTGCAATTCAAACAATTAAGAAATGTGGCTTCGACTAACATGTTAATAAGATTGATATGATACTACTATCACATACATGCGTGAGAAACACTTGGATTCGGGACGGGATGGAACTCGGAAGTTAAGCGTGCTAGTGCTAGAGTAGTGGGAGGATGGGTGACCGAGCGGGAAGTATGACCATGAGTAAGTAATTTGACTAGGGATAATCTTAGTTAGACACTAAGCAAAGCAAATAATACAAATTGTGAAAAAAAGAAGGGAGTGAAAAAAAAGGGAGAGGGAGTGAAAGAAAAGGGAGTGAAAAAAGGTGAGAAAAATAATTAGAAACCAAATGAATTAAAAAAATTACGAAATAAATCTAGTCCCGGTTCATGTGGCCAACCGGGACTAAATGTCCTCCGACCCCAGGCTCCGCCACCCGCCCACGTGGACGGGCCTTTAGTTCCGGTCCGTAAGTAGCGGGACTATAGGGGGGGGCCTTTAGTCGCGCGTAGCTAGTCCCGGTTGCCTGGACGGGATTAATGGGCCTGGCGAACCGGGACTGTAGGCCTTTTTTCTACCGGTGGAATATTTCTTCTGCCCCATGTGTATGACGATAATTGCACCGAGATATTATAATTTATGTATGCATCTAGTGGTGCAGTCTAGGTATTTTTGAGATACACACTATAAGGAAATTGATTATATCTAGAAGCCCGTGGCGAAGTACCATAAGTCCACGCCGGTGGTAAGCTAGGACCAGATAAAAAATAATACAAGTGTCGTGGACACTTTATCTCACCAATGCTATACTAATATCACCGGCGTGAATCAGACAGAACAACGACACTGCTATGTGTTACCCACCTGCCCTCATTGAAGAAATAAAAACTTACCACCGGCGTTGCTAGGCTGTCCAACTCCAGTGTGGCACTCGCACGTATAACTAGATAGAGCAAACGCGCCGCACATTCTTGCCCCTTTATCTATACCCGATTTGTGGCGCTGCTTCTCCTTCCTTACGCCTCCGTCGCTGCCGCCTCCTCCTCTCCCTTCTCTCACCGACATCTCCACCTACGCCACCACCTGCCGCCACTGATGTCCCCATAGACGTCACTCTCTTTCGCCACCTCCCCCATGGACGTCACTCTCTTCTGATGCCTCCCCACCGACTCCACTCTCAATTTCCGCCGCTGCCGCCTCCCCGTCAAACATCGACGCCCATTCTGCCCAGCCGGTGGGCAGCTCCTTCTTCTCCTCTTGTTTTTAATTATTATTATATAAGTTATAAGATTTATATTAATGTAGTGTAGTTTTTAGATTTAGCTGATTTATAAATATTTCGTTGATCTAGAAAGATTTAGTTTATCTATCTACAAAGATTTTAGTCGACCTTGAAAGATTTAGCTGATATTGAAAGATTTATTTGAAAGATTTTAGTTGATTTACAAGTACCTATAGCTGTTACATAAATCAAGTTTGATTTGGATAATCTATATATAGTGTAGTTGATAGATTACCTGATTTACAAGTAAGTATAGTTGCTACGTAAATCTAGTTTGATTTGGATAATCTATCAAGATTAGTTGATAAATTTAGTTGATTTACAAGTAATATAGCTATTACATAAATCTAGTTTGATTTGGATAATCTATCTGTGTAGTTTATAAATGTAAATTCAATAGTTGTTCATATATACATTGTGTTTATTTTAGTTACTTTTTTTTGTCTCAATTATGATATCAACTATTTTAGAAAATAGACATTTTTGTTCGTTGTGGCTATGCAGAGTGTATATATAAGAGATTTGACGTTGTTCTACGAGAGAACTTTTGAAATAGAATGGTATGTTTTCATTTGACATGCATGCTTGTTGCATCTTAAATGTTCAAATTTGTTTGTAGCATAAAATGAATCTCTAACTCTTGTTATTTTCAGTACATCCCCAGTAGAGCCAGACGTGATTTCTTCAAGCACTATAACTTAAAATGTGAAGTGCTATATAGTTGACGTTCACATAACACAACTAGAGAAATAACAACATAACTTAAATATCAAACTTATAAATATTAATCAAAGAAACACGACTATTAATTACCAGACTTCTCCAATGTCCTCAAGAACTAAACGATCTACTCACAACACATCATAAGGTACATGATCATAGGTGATAAAAGGATGAATAACAATCTGGTCATAAAGTACAAACACCAATAAATCTCATAAGCATCAACTACAAACAAGTAATTCACACCGAAAGAGAGATCTAGTGGAAAACAAAGATATAGAACCCTAATTGTTACAGCGGGGCGGAGCTGGATGGTGAGGACTATGACGTGATGATCTTGATGATGCCCGGTGCGTGAAAGTGATGATGGTGACGATCCCCCCTCCGAGAGGAAATTTCCTCAGCGGTATCTACCTGCCAGGAAGGTGCTTTCGTCTCTTTGTCGTTTCTGTTGCGAAGAGGTGGCGGAAGATTCTACGAAGTGCCTCCTTGGTGTTTTTAGATAAGGGGGTAAGTACCCAAAAGGAGAGCCGGAGGGGGGCCTGAGGCCCACAGGGTCCACCAAGCGTGGCCAAGAGGGGCCTCGCGCTTGGCAGGCGCCCGGGTGCCCCTGGCTCCCCTCTGGCATCCCTTCAGGCCCCCCTGGTGATTTCTGACAAAACCTTGTTTTTTGAAAAAAAAAATCCAATTTTTCTGACGTCTAGAAAATATCTCTTCTGGCATGTGTGTTTTCCAGCTGTTTTCTGACTCTGATAAATAATTCCGCAAAACTATGAAACACAGAGAAAACAACAAAATAACATAAGTATATGGATCTAATAGGGAAAATATCAATGAATAAGGGAAAATTACCATATAAAATAGGGATGCAAAATGGACGTATCAACTCCCCCAAGCTTAGACTCCACTTGTCCCCAAGCGAAAACTGAGCTCGGAAAACATGAACACAAGTTTTATGATGTGAAGTGTTGATATTAAAGAAAATGAACATGAAGCATCAGCAATTACTCAATTACTCAATAAACACTAACAATTCAATATAGAAATCTTTCCCAAAATGCTTCTCATCATATAAAGGTAAAGTGAGTGCAAATTCATTGAGCTCTGGAAAACTGTGTTCTTGGTCAGAATAATCATCATATCAATTATCTTATGAGAAGAGTCTATGTCCGAGCTATTAAGTAAATAACTGTGGAACGCGTAGAGATAAACGAAAACTTTTTCCTACGCGGTACTTCCAAGATCTAGCCCAGGTAGAAGGCCACGATGATTACCACTAGACGTGCGGTTGCGGATTATCGATGAAGCGCGTCGGGGCAGTGCAATCCCACGATCCGGTCCGGCCGATCCAATCCCTCGAACGTCGAAGTGCTGAACGTACAACACCTCTGCCAGTATCCACACGTACGAGGAGGAGCTCCGACGACAGACTGCTGGACTGAGTGGGGCTAGGGTTCCCAACGCATGGGAGTGGACTAACTTGCCCGCTGGGCAACCTGCGCCCCTCTTTATATAGCGAATGGTATTGGGCTTCACAACACTTGTGGTCCATTCCCTCTGTGAGTACGACTCACAAAACCAGTCCATTTCCGGTTCGGGTCCAACCCGACGAATACTTGCTCCCGCTCTTAAGTGTGCGACCCTGCAGGCTCATGGCGACTTGGACACGATTGGAGTCCTACTCTCAATCGATCAATCGGTAGCGGCTCCTAGCAGAACGTGCCAACTCTCAAGTCCCATTGAGTCATGACGACATACCTTTCAATGTGATATTCATCTTAGTCCCTTTTGCCTCACGATATACCTTGTCGAACTATAGGCGATTTATCGTCATCCCTTTAATAGTTAAACTCTCTTCTCGATCCGTGATATGTGATTCACCTGACTAACTCTTAGTCAACAGACACAGTTAACACTTAACTGAGTCGCGCATGGCCATGCTTCCTGAATCATATCACTCGAGAGGGCCCGGAGAATATCTCTCCATTCGGAGGGGCAAAATCCCATCTTGATTATCCACATCACGCAGCTTGCTTCTCATTCGACCCGAACTCTGCCTTTATAGCTGCCTTGTCACAGAACATCGTTTGACAGAACCTAAGTCGGTGATCCACAACTCGGATTGTGCGACAACCTCAGGTCTAAGGATTACATTGATTGAGACATGCAAATGACGACTTGCTCGTTGCATCTCAATGTGGGTCAGTCCGACTTGCTAAACTCTTTAGCCAAGTCTGTGAACGTTGGAATGGCATCACCATGCCCATGACAAATGGAACCGTGTCATCAGCCAACACTCACATTAGTCTAGGGTGTGTGTCCAGCACAACCTTAATGACCAAGGACAATTTAGTATGAACAACATGAATATATAGTTCCACAATCGAATCACATATTCAATGAAATATATCAGATGTTCAAAACAAGGACAACTTAATAACTTTATGAATACACTGGGAATTACATCATACATGCTTGCCTCTAGGGCATATTCCCAACAGTCTCCCACTTGCACTAGAGTCAATCATCTTGGCATCATATGCCTAGGCATCGAATGCCCATGCCTCTCGTGTGCGCCTCATGCTTAGGCTGTGGTAGCGCCTTTGTCAACGGATCTGCAATGTTTGCATCCGTGTGTACTTTGCATAACTTGATATCACCTTGTTCGACAAACTGGCGAATGAGGTGGTACCGCATGAGTATATGTTTGTTCTTGTGTTGTCTAGGTTCCTTGGCTTGTGCTATAGCACCATTGTTGTCACAATATACGTCCAATGGATTGGACGCGCCCTGAACCACACCAAGATCCATCAGGAGGTTCCTGATCCAAACAGCTTCCTTTGCCGCCTCTGAGGCAGCAATATACTCAGCCTCTGTTGTAGATGCAGACACCATATCTTGCTTGGAACTCTTCCAGCTCACAGCTCCTCCGTTCATTACGAACACGTATCCCGATTGCGAACGAGAATCATCTGAGTCGGTGAGATAACTCGCATCCGTGTAACCCTTTACACTGAATTCCTCATCACCTCCATAAACTAGGAACATTACCTTAGTATTTCTCAAGTACTTAAGGATGTTTTTAACCGCTGCCCAGTGGGCTTCGCCAGGGTCAGCCTGGTATCTGCTCGTAACACTAAGAGCATAGGAAACATCTGGCCTAGTACAAATCATGGCATACATGATGGATCCGATTGCCGAAGCATACGGGATCACACTCATCCGACTCATCAGGCGTCGAAGGACACTGAGTCTTGCTAAGTTTTATGCCATGGGACATTGGTAAGAATCCCTTCTTGGACTCTTCCATTTTGAATTTCTTCAAAACCTTGTCCAGATATGTACTCTGACTCAATCCAATGAGCCGCCTGGATCTATCTCTATAGATCCTGATTCCTAATATGTAAGTTGCCTCACCCAAATCCTTCATTGAGAAACTCCTTTCCAATGACTCTTTGGTTTCTTCCAACATCATGACATCATTTCCAATCAGCAATATGTCATCCACATATAAGATTAGAAAGTTTACTTTGCTCCCACTAAACTTCTTGTATAAACAAGAATCATGATCGCTCTTGATGAAGCCAAACGATTTGACTACCTCATCAAAGCGAATGTTCCAACTCCGAGATGCTTGCTTCAACCCATAAATGGATTTCTGAAGTTTGCATACCTTGTCAGCATTAGCTGGATCGACAAAACCTTCGGGCTGTATCATATACACGTCCTCAGTTAAATTTCCATTAAGGAAAGCCGTCTTGACATCCATCTGCCATATCTCATAGTCGAAATAGGCTGCTATAGCTAACATGATTTGAACTGATTTAAGCATCGCTACGGGCGAGAAGGTCTCGTCGTAGTCAACTCCTTGAACCTGTCGGAACCTCTTCGCGACAAGTCGTGCTTTATAGACGGAAATATTTCCATCCATATCAGTTTTTTTCTTAAAGACCCATTTGCACTCGACGGGTCTTGCAGCGTCAGGCAGATCAACCAAATTCCAAACTTGGTTTTCATCCATGGACTTTAACTCGGATCTCATGGCTCCAAGCCATGACTCGGAATCAGATCCCACCATCGCTTCCGAATAAGTTGCCGGCTCATTACTGTCTAACAGTAAAACATCACGAGCATTTTGTAATCTGGCAGATCTCCGTGGTTCAGGTGTTGTTACCGATGTAGGTACATGATGCATGTAAAATGCATAGATGAATTTTTCATATTTTCACATGGTTTTCTATTACATATTGCATCATATAAGGGTATAATTCAATGTTTTATAGTATTTTAGGGTTAAATTACAAAGTTCTCCAACTTTTATGGAATTAACCCTGCTTGTCAGAAACCCAGTTTTCTATATTTTTGACGTTTCAGGGGGCAAACTTCCGCGAAATCACCTGAAAATTTGCGGGGGTCATTTTCTTGGAAGGAGAAGACTTGCGGGCGAAGGATCCACGAGAATTGGGCAAGGAGGCCCAAAAGAGGACCCTCCACGCAGCCAGATTCCTTGGCCGCGTGAGAGGCTGTAACGCCCGAGGGTTTTCCCCAAATAGACTTGATTGTTGTTTTTCTTTTTGCATCGCATGACATCCTCATGCATCATCATCCGTTTAAAACTTGCAAACTATTTGAAATTAATCAAATCATGTTTTCACAAATTCACTAAAATTTATTTGATGTTTAAAATCTATTTTTCTTATTGCCTAAACAATTTCTGGAAAATAAGCAAACAAAAAAAAACCCCAAAGGGGGAGGCAGCCAGGCCCAACATCCAGCCCACTTACCCCTTCGAGGCCCCCCTCCACCTTTCTTCCTCCTCCGTACAGGGAGGACGTCATCCTCCCCCACCGAATCCCCACCTGCTCCCTCCTCCCCTCCCCTACAAAGCCCTCTCCTCCTCCCCAAACCCTAATCCTCCTCCTCCCTCTTCCTCCTTGCGCCGCCTTCCCTTCCTCCTCTGTCCCTTCTCCCCACCTCTCTGTATCTGTTGAAGGAGAACCGGAGCCCCTCCATGGCTGGAGCTTGGAGCTCCTTGCGCCACCGCCACGCTTGCCGTCGAGCCGCAACGACAGCGGGAATGGAACCCCCCGTCGCTCCCTCTCCGTGCTGGACGCCACGCCATGGTCTGAGACGCCCCAGGACGCCGGCGGCATCCTCCTTCCCCTCCTCCGTTCGTCAGGTTCATCCGACCTCTTCTCTGAATCGTTGATCTGCAAAGTTCAGTTAACCGCGTTGTGATGCATCTTATTCCATCGGATCTGTATACCATCACGAGTAGCACAGTAGCCCAGTGGCTAGGATTCCTTGCGCGCGCCCAGCAGGTCTTGGGTTCGATTCCCCCCAGGCGCAAAGCCACCCCCTTTTTTCTTCTTTTCCTTTTTATTTCTCGAATTTCAGAAAAGCAGATCTGAAACCTTATTTGTAAAATCAATAACAAATTGAATTTTGCTCCAATTTCAGTGATTCAAGTTTCTGTAGATTCATAATCTTGTGCTATTTCCATTAGTAACAAAATTGCAACATGTTTCTGTAATAATTTTTGCACTAAATAATTAAATACCTAAATGGCTATTAAAAGTTGAAACTTTGGAATTTCATAACTTGAGTTCTGTTCATCCAATTTGAGCAAACTTGGGCTCTAAAAAATTTGTCTTAACAAACTCTACACATGGGTATTTTATTTGGTCACAATTGAATTAATTTTGAACATGTTTCCTTATGTTTACTAAAAGGGGCAGAATAGAAATGCCTATGAAAAATTGCATAATAAATTCAATAATAACCCAAAAATTATGTTTAATAGCTCAAAATGTTCAGTGAAACATTTGCTACATGTTTTGAACCTTTTCAATGCAATTTGTTTACTGTTTTCCCTAATTAAAAGTGGTGCAATAATTCAATGCTTTAGTTAAACCTTTTAAATTGCAAAATTCATAACTTGGGCAATTCAAATCCAATTCCAACATGTAAAATATGTTTTACATGCAAAATTGAATAAGCTTTCCAAATATCAACTTTGTTTTCTGTTTTGAATAATTTAAATTGCCGAAAACAACTATTCCTTAATTAATGCATTTAAAATTGTCAATTTAATAACTTGCTCCTCTAAAATCCAAATTCAACAAATGAAATATGTATTCCATCTAAAATTTTGTGTTCTTTCCAAATATAATTTTTTTTTATCTGTTTTGAACATTTAAAATTGGTGAAAACAACAAATGTTTGTTTAAACCATTTAAAATGCCAAAGTTCATAACTTAATAAATAAAATTCCAAACTTGGTAAACAACATATCAAACTGAAACTATTGTTGTTTTCTTATTGTTTTCATCATCCATGCAGCATTCTAATCAACTTTCACATGATGGTTATTTGTAGATCATTTAATTCAACATTAATTCATGGGCTTTTCCATATGCAACCCAAATTGCATATGGGCCCATTTAAATATGTTTACCATGTCAACTAGTTTATCTTTGATGCATCCTTAAACTTGTCATGCATCCATATCTTGATCATGCTGGATCTTTTGCCGTAGTAGTAATTGTTGCATCCGGTGTTTGTTCTAGTTCGTTGCTTCTTCGCGGATAGGACGTTGAGATGATGTGAGCAACGACAAGTTCTGCGGATGTACCTCTACTTGCTGGATTCCAGGCAAGTATACTCACTTGCTGCCAAATGGCTTCCTTTCATCACTTGTTACCGATTCTTTCCGTTGTTCTTATGCTAGCCTTATGATTCGATGCTTGTGTCTCGATCCTATCATATTGTTTACCTTGCAGCCATGATATAGCCTTCCTTCTACTTCCTATTAACTGTTGTTTGTTTACCTTGTTGGCCCTTGTGTCGTAGTTGCATGCTTAGTGTTGTTTGCGCTCAAGTCTCGTTGTCCTTTGTTCTATCACCTGTTTAGTCGATAGTTGGGTTTCAGTCAATCAACAACATGTTAATGTTTTGGGGAATAATAATTTGATGATAAGGCACCGGCAGGAGGCCCGGCGTGGTTTTGAGGCCTGCTAGTGTCGAACTTAATTAGGAAAAGGGTCTTGTCCATTGATCCATGATGAGCGCACTAACCGCATGTGGGAAGCGAGTATGGGCGCCCCCCGCAATTCTGATTCGATTCGCATCTCGTCCAAATCGCCACACTTAGTTCGGGCTTACCATTTGATGCATGCATATGCAGGTGCGAACCCTTGGCGCCAGGGTGGAACTTTTGTAGTCGGCATTTAGGGCGGCGTGGTCTTAGAGTGCTATGAGGGTCCCCGTTTTCTTCGTGGGGGCTCGATTAGCCGCGCACGCACAACATGTGGTTCTTTGGGCTTGATGCGAAGAAGAGTTGGGTTGTGTTGAATACCTCGCTTGGTGGGTTGATCCCCCGTCTGGCGGGTTATTCTTACGTGTACGGCCAAATTGGTGCATCCCTGCAGGGTTAAATCTTCTCGAGAAGCCGTGTTGTCCGCGGTTATGGATGACTTGGTGAAAGTGCTGGCTAACAAGTACTCAGACAACCTACACCTAATGATGATAACTTGACTAGTAATATAGATTACTTCCACCATCAAAATGAATGTCACCTTAATCAACCGTGTGAGTTTCCTTGGGTTGCTTCCTTAGTAGGGGGTAACATTGGATGGGTATTGTTTGGTGAGTAGTTGTAGTTGGTTCTGATACGCTATCTTATCCCTTTCTTTTAGCCGGATGTTGTAGCGAGTCTCTGTAGTTAGTTAGTGCAGCCCGCTGCCGCTTCTTTGCAATAATCCTTTCCTTTCCGTTGAACCCAAAGTATTTGTATCTTGTGATGATTGGTTACGCTGGCATCTTGTGAGTATGGGTTATCCACTTGCCAGTACTTAATAGTACTGACCCACGAATCCATTTCGTGGCTGCATATTCCACATTGCAGTCAACAGGTTTGAAGTCTGACGACGTTAGCTTGGGAATCCCTCCGGCTTGGCCTGGGCAGGGATTGGACGCCATCGGTTATCTTCAGGACTCTTAGTCCAATTTGTATCTTGTCCGTAGTCGGACACTATGTTGTTTCTTCCGCTGTTATTTGGATCTTTGTATTGTATCAGTTGTATCCTTGACTCGTTTGAGTCGTCTTGTATATACCTCCTCTGTTGTTGTTGTGGATTTTTCGTGAACTGTTGTAATGTTATCACAAGTGGCAACCTGAAATCGGTTATTATGTGGAATTTGGCGGAAATGCTGAAACTTGCATAGTGCCCGATATCGGGGCGTCACAAATGGTATCAGAGCATGGTTTCCGATTCCCGATATTGTTTCGATACGAATGGTTATCGAAGCAACGGGTCCGCAAAGCCTGTAGGATAACCTCGCTAACGGTCGTTGTTTCTAGAGTGTCAAAAACTATTTCTGCTAAAACTATTTTGGAAACATCTCAATAGGATTCTTGTTTTCTCCTTATCTCTATTCTATTTCTCCTCTCATCTTATTTGTTTTGGAGTCTCTCTCCCTCTCAATCTTTCAAAGTTTTAGGATCCTACGTGGGTGGACGTTTTCTGAGCCTTTAACCTAATAGGTTCGATCATCGGAAGATTCCTGCTGGAAGAACATCGTCATCAATCCGAGCAAGAATCACTTGTTAGTGGTGTCGAGAAGTTTCTTAGTGGTGTCTAGGCGATCAACTTGAAGCATGAAGACTCGATAGTCCGGCTTCTTCCCCTCTCTTGGCGTTGGCGGATTGCGAGGGCGCAATCCCTTGTTAGTGGTGTCGATTGTAACGCCCGGGGGTTTTCCCCAAATAGACTTGATTGTTGTTTTTCTTTTTGCATCGCATGACATCCTCATGCATCATCATCCGTTTAAAACTTGCAAACTATTTGAAATTAATCAAATCATGTTTTCACAAATTCACTAAAATTTATTTGATGTTTAAAATCTATTTTTCTTATTGCCTAAACAATTTCTGGAAAATAAGCAAACAAAAAAAAAACCCAAAGGGGGAGGCAGCCAGGCCCAACATCCAGCCCACTTACCCCTTCGAGGCCCCCGTCCACCTTTCTTCCTCCTCCGTACAGGGAGGACGTCATCCTCCCCCACCGAATCCCCACCTGCTCCCTCCTCCCCTCCCCTACAAAGCCCTCTCCTCCTCCCCAAATCCTAATCCTCCTCCTCCCTCTTCCTCCTTGCGCCGCCTTCCCTTCCTCCTCTGTCCCTTCTCCCCACCTCTCTGTATCTGTTGAAGGAGAACCGGAGCCCCTCCATGGCTGGAGCTTGGAGCTCCTTGCGCCACCGCCACGCTCGCCGTCGAGCCGCAACGACAGCGGGAATGGAACCCCCGTCGCTCCCTCTCCGTGCTGGACGCCACGCCATGGTCTGAGACGCCCCAGGACGCCGGCGGCATCCTCCTTCCCCTCCTCCGTTCGTCAGGTTCATCCGACCTCTTCTCTGAATCGTTGATCTGCAAAGTTCAGTTAACCGCGTTGTGATGCATCTTATTCCATCGGATCTGTATACCATCACGAGTAGCACAGTAGCCCAGTGGCTAGGATTCCTTGCGCGCGCCCAGCAGGTCTTGGGTTCGATTCCCCCCAGGCGCAAAGCCACCCCCTTTTTCCTTCTTTTCCTTTTTATTTCTCGAATTTCAGAAAAGCAGATCTGAAACCTTATTTGTAAAATCAATAACAAATTGAATTTTGCTCCAATTTCAGTGATTCAAGTTTCTGTAGATTCATAATCTTGTGCTCTTTCCATTAGTAACAAAATTGCAACATGTTTCTGTAATAATTTTTGCACTAAATAATTAAATACCTAAATGGCTATTAAAAGTTGAAACTTTGGAATTTCATAACTTGAGTTATGTTCATCCAATTTGAGCAAACTTGGGCTCTAAAAATTTGTCTTAACAAACTCTACACATGGGTATTTTATTTGGTCACAATTGAATTAATTTTGAACATGTTTCCTTATGTTTACTAAAAGGGGCAGAATAGAAATGCCTATGAAAAATTGCATAATAAATTCAATAATAACCCAAAAATTATGTTTAATAGCTCAAAATGTTCAGTGAAACATTTGCTACATGTTTTCAACCTTTTCAATGCAATTTGTTTACTGTTTTCCCTAATTAAAAGTGGTGCAATAATTCAATGTTTTAGTTAAACCTTTTAAATTGCAAAATTCATAACTTGGGCAATTCAAATCCAATTCCAACATGTAAAATATGTTTTACATGCAAAATTGAATAAGCTTTCCAAATATCAACTTTGTTTTCTGTTTTGAATAATTTAAATTGCTGAAAACAACTATTCCTTAATTAATGCATTTAAAATTGTCAATTTAATAACTTGCTCCTCTAAAATCCAAATTCAACAAATGAAATATGTATTCCATCTAAAATTTTGTGTTCTTTCCAAATATAATTTTTGTTATCTGTTTTGAACATTTAAAATTGGTGAAAACAACAAATGTTTGTTTAAACCATTTAAAATGCCAAAGTTCATAACTTAATAAATAAAATTCCAAACTTGGTAAACAACATATCAAACTGAAACTATTGTTGTTTTCTTATTGTTTTCATCATCCATGCATCATTCTAATCAACTTTCACATGATGGTTATTTGTAGATCATTTAATTCAACATTAATTCATGGGCTTTTCCATATGCAACCCAAATTGCATATGGGCCCATTTAAATATGTTTACCATGTCAACTAGTTTATCTTTGATGCATCCTTAAACTTGTCATGCATCCATATCTTGATCATGCTGGATCTTTTGCCGTAGTAGTAATTTTTGCATCCGGTGTTTGTTCTAGTTCGTTGCTTCTTCGCGGATAGGACGTTGAGATGATGTGAGCAACGACAAGTTGTGCGGATGTACCTCTACTTGCTGGATTCCAGGCAAGTATACTCACTTGCTGCCAAATGGCTGCCTTTCATCACTTGTTACCGATTCTTTCCGTTGTTCTTATGCTAGCCTTATGATTCGATGCTTGTGTCTCGATCCTATCATATTGTTTACCTTGCAGCCATGATATAGCCTTCCTTCCACTTCCTATTAACTGTTGTTTGTTTACCTTGTTGGCCCTCGTGTCGTAGTTGCATGCTTAGTGTTGTTTGCGCTCAAGTCTCGTTGTCCTTTGTTCTATCACCTGTTTAGTCGATAGTTGGGTTTCAGTCAATCAACAACATGTTAATGTTTTGGGTAATAATAATTTGATGATAAGGCACCGGCACGAGGCCCGACGTGGTTTTGAGGCCTGCTAGTGTCGAACTTAATTAGGAAAAGGGTCTTGTCCATTGATCCATGATGAGCGCACTAACAGCATGTGCGAAGCGAGTATGGGCGCCCCCCGCAATTCTGATTCGATTCGCATCTCGTCCAAATCGCCACACTTAGTTCGGGCTTTCCATTTGATGCATGCATATGCAGGTGCGAACCCTTGACGCCAGGGTGGAACTTTTGTAGTCGGCATTTAGGGCGGCGTGGTCTTAGAGTGCTATGAGGGTCCCCCTTTTCTTCGTGGGGGCTCGATTAGCCGCGCACGCACAGCATGTGGTTCTTTGGGCTTGATGCGAAGAAGAGTTGGGTTGTGTTGAGTACCTCGCTTCGTGGGTTGATCCCCCGTCTGGCGGGTTATTCTTACGTGTACGGCCAAATTGGTGCATCCCTGCAGGGTTAAATCTTCTCGAGAAGCCGTGTTGTCCGCGGTTATGGATGACTTGGTGAAAGTGCTGGCTAACAAGTACTCAGACAACCTACACCTAATGATGATAACTTGACTAGTAATATAGATTACTTCCACCATCAAAATGAATGTCACCTTAATCAACCGTGTGAGTTTCCTTGGGTTGCTTCCTTAGTAGGGGGTAACATTGGATGGGTATTGTTTGGTGAGTAGTTGTAGTTGGTTTTGATACGCTATCTTATCCCTTTCTTTTAGCCGGATGTTGTAGCGAGTCTCTGTAGTTAGTTAGTGCAGCCCGCTGCCGCTTCTTTGCAATAATCCTTTCCTTTCCGTTCAACCCAAAGTATTTGTATCTTGTGATGATTGGTTACGCTGGCATCTTGTGAGTATGGGTTATCCACTTGCCAGTACTTAATAGTACTGACCCACGAATCCATTTCGTGGCTGCATATTCCACATTGCAGTCAACAGGTTTGAAGTCTGACGACGTTAGCTTGGGAATCCCTCCGGCTTGGCCTGGGCAGGGATTGGACGCCATCGATTATCTTCAGGACTCTTAGTCCAATTTGTATCTTGTCCGTAGTCGGACACTATGTTGTTTCTTCCGCTGTTATTTGGATCTTTGTATTGTATCAGTTGTATCCTTGACTCGTTTGAGTCGTCTTGTATATACCTCCTCTGTTGTTGTTGTGGATTTTTCGTGAACTGTTGTAATGTTATCACAAGTGGCAACCTGAAATCGGTTATTATGTGGAATTTGGCGGAAATGCTGAAATCTGCATAGTGCCCGATCTCGGGGCGTCACAGAGGCCCCCTTTTGGCCCCTGTGCCCCCAATTCCTTCCATCTTCGACTTACCGACTCCGTCTTGACCTAAAACCGACTATAAAAAGGGTCCCCCGTACCCTTACAGAGAGGAGCGCCGCCGAAACACCGAAACACCGAAACAAAGACCAGAAGTTCCAGATTGGAGGGGGAAACTCCGGCGGGGCGCCGCCGGTGTGATCTCCTACCCCTCCAACGTCATCTCCATCGACATCTCCATGAAGAGGGAGTAGTCCACCCCAGGGCTATGGGTTTGTGGAAGTAGCACTTGTATCTCTCTCTCTATGTGCTTCACTAATTAGATCTGTATGAGCTGCCTCACATGATTACGGGCACCGTTGTAATTCCTATGTGGTGGATCTTTTCTATGAGTAGAAAACGGAGAATATTTTCCATGACTAGAACATATAGTGCAACTAAGTGAGAAGAAGACTTCATATCAATATTTCATCATAGGCAAACCCACACCAATGGATACAAAGCTCCACTTATAGAATGATATCCCAACTTGCAAACGACCATAATGTAAGATAACCTCCCTTACCATGATAAGACACACAACTCTAATAATAAAAGCAAAGATAGTGATATCGGGGCAACTCCCCCAAGTTTGGAACAAGCCAAGGGAGTGCCTGTTACCCAGAATGATTAAGCTTGATTCTTCTGTGGTGCTTGTAGGGTATCAATAAGCTTCTCAATCATTGAATTTAGTTCTTAAATTTCTAAACTTAGGTTATGAATCATCTCGGTGTTGCTCTCAGACTCTAAGCACGGCTCATCAGCATGTCCATAGGTGAATGCCCACTCTTGCTTGAATCTCCCTACTCTTCTTTGACTTCAGGACCAAAACTCCCTCTTCTTATATGTTCAGCATGATTCATATTACAAAAAGAAGGTAATTATCCCCAAGGAGTGTTTTCAAGTTGATAAAATTGTAGTAATGTATGGAAGGGATTGGTGGTACGTGAAGAGGAACTATTTTAGCTAGGTTTCCATGAGGGACCTTACCACCTGTAGAGATCCTCGGCCCCTTCTTTTGAGACAAAGGGTTCAGAGTTACATTAATTCTTGCTATGGTGGAATAGGGTTATTTACGTGGATATTCTTCTATCTCTTCGTTCCCATCGTCAAGCATCTCCTCCAGAGTTTCTTCCTCGTCCTTAGCTTGTTTCTCATCCTTCTTGCCATCATCATCTCCACCTTGGTAATCTTGAGAGGGAAACATTGTGATCTAAAATATCTCTCTTCCTGACAAACAATAGAACAAAAACACAACTTGTTGAAAACATAGTTTACGATCCAAGGCGATCCGGGGGGCTTATATAGCAAAAAGTTAGAGAACATAAGGAACGTAAAAATTCGAAGCAGAGTCGGAGTCGAGCTCCGAGGCCTCCAGGGACCCAGCAGCGCAGCCAAGAAGGAGCCCGCGCATGGGGTCCACCTGGGTGCCTCTGGCCTCGGCTCCGACTCTTTTTCATGCCCAAAATTTTCATATTTTCCGAAAATAAGGAATATAAATTATTTATAGTGTTCCTCGAACGTTTTCTTACCAAAACTTATACCTACTCAAATTTCGACTCTGGTCTGCTCTGATATTTGGCTCTAATATGATCTTTCGGAGTGAGTACCTGAACAATATCATCTTCCACATTATATGGATCACCAGATAAATAATGCTTGAGTCTTTGGCCATTCACAACTTGTGGATTGGTGCCTTGGAAATTATTAATCTTGATAGTACTAGACCGATAAACTTCATCCACAACAAAAGGTCCCTCCCATTTAGAAAGAAATTTTCCTAGAAGAAATCTGAGACGAGACCTATACAACAATACTTTATCACTAATACGACCATTTTTTATCACTATTTTATATGATAACTTTCTCTATTAGAGCATCGTACTTATGCTATTTTGTTGTTTTTCTGTGTTTTACAGTTTTACGGAATTATTTATCTGAGTCAGAAAACAGAAAGAAAAAGCACCTGTCAGAAGGGATATCTTCTGGATGTCAGAAAAATCAGGAAAAATCAGAAAACGAGGTTCTAGAAAAAAAACACCGGGGGAACCCGAAGGGCAGCCAAAGGGGAGCCAGGGGGAACGCAGGCTCCTGCCAGGCGCAAGACCCCTCTTGGCGGCACCTGGTAGGCCCCTGGGGGGCCTCAGCCCCCCTTCCGACTCTCCTTTGGGGTACTTATCCCCGTGACCTAAATATCCCAAGGAGGCAGTTCGTATACTTTTTCCATTGCTTCTTCGCGACAAAAATGACAATGAGAAGAAAACACCTTCCTCGCGGGGAGATTCCGCAGGGGAAATTCCCTCCCAGAGGGGGATCATCACCACCGTCACCGTCATCGCACCGGGCATCATCAAGACCATCACCGTCATCGTCCTCACCATCATCACATTCGATCTTGTAAGTGACCGAAGAAAAAGGTTGTACGGTGTTCAGTAGTACAGACTTTTTACATGACACGCCATTCTTTGATGTATGTATACATGTTGCTAGTAGAAATTCAGATTGTCCTATTTTTTGGCAAGAGACTAGTGGATTTGTGATCCTTAAAAAATATCAGTTACAATGGCTCCCCCCATCTCGCGACTCCCATGGTGTCTCTCCGGCGATCTAGGGTTTCTCCCTCTCCAGCATTGGTTTGTCTCCATGCATGCCCTTCTCCATTGGGATTTTCGCCAGGATTGGCCTTGGCAGCTGAGGTGCATCTAAAATTTGATTCCTCCGTTCATTTCTCTCCCTCAATCTCTTCCAAGGAGTTCTTTCTGGCCGCCTTCCTTTTCACTTAGTGAGGAATTAGTTGGTTTGGCTTGGAAATGTTTTCTTGGAGGCGATCCAAAGTTCCGGGCAACACACTCGGGCCGACGGCCGAACTGAACGAGTTAATCCGCAGGTTGAATGTTATTTGAGATGATTTGTCAGTGCTCGTCCTCAAAGTTCGTCGCAGTGGTTAGCATAGTATGAACTGTGCTATAATTATAATTGGCATTTATTGTTAGGCGAATCCCCATTTGAAGTGGTGTATGGGCACAATCCTAGGTGTACTTTGGCATTTCTCCAACAGACACAATTGTCAACGAGGATCTTGCTGAGTGGCTTTAGGAGCGGTAGGTGGATTTGGAATTAGTGCGTCAACACTCACTATGTGCTCAGCACCGTATGAAAGCGAGGCCGATAAAAATAGGACATAGTGACAATTCGTTGTTGGTGACAAGGTGTTTCTCAAAATGCAACTCTATATCCACTGTAATTGCTCCAGCGAATTACACATTAGCATTCAAGTCTTCTGGTCCTTTCTATTGGGTTACATGTAGAAATTTAAAATTTCCCTCTTATGCAACACACAATATCTACTATGAAGGTACGGGCAAAGATAGATCTGATCGTTACCAACATGGAGATGCGCAGCACATATAATCTTACTCCATCACTCATGATTCCCCTTTATTTTGCTAGTCCTTTTAGGCCATATTAGTTCTTTTATTAAGTTGCACATAAGAGCAACTAACCTGATATCCATGTGGTTAAATCACTATACAAATGAATCATATTGACTAGCAAAATGAATATCAGTAATTTGTATAACACTTATATACGATCTGGATTTACCATACTCTAATTTTATGTCATAAACTTTCAATAGTCTCTATTTTGGTGTTTTGGAGAGAAGAAACATTCAACATTAAAAATGACACCAGTTGTTTTGGGATATTTTATCAGTGTGTTAATCATGACACCCTTGCCTTCTTAACTCGAACCCTTTACTCAACATTAACTTATGATAAGCTTTCTCCTAGATTACATTATAAAGTATAATTATTAAATTCATTCACTATCTTTCTTCTCCTTGTCATTAATAATAAGCTCTCGGCACCTTTTACCACGAAATAAAACATGATTAAGATTGGTGCCCAATTTCTTGGTAGACCGGGGCATCCAACGTCTCCAATCCTAGTATGTACCAAGCTTAGTACACATATTTCTATTTCACGAAATTTTATCTTTATTTCTCTTGCATAAAGACTATTTCTTGAGATATCTCCTATCGTGTTTGTATCTGGAGTAACTTTTTCAGCTCCTTGTCTATCCCATAGAAATATATCTGCCAACTTCCTGCATGTGTGTAGAATACTATACACACCCGTCCAACGTCAAGAAATGCATGTTGCACTTCAAAACATCGACATCTTGACGGTGCTTCAGTTGGGATATTTTAGTGCACCGATTTGGATCTCTAGGGGCAAACTCGTGAGCGCCACCACTGTCACACCACTGGTAATTCCTACTCGTGGTGCACTTTGTTGTGCTCCACGAGCGCTACACAATATTATTGGCGAATAACACTTGTGCGCCACGAGTAGGTGGATACCTGCGGCCAAGGGAAAAAATAGCGTGCTATAAGAAATATGGCACTCTCCTCTAAATGCTTTGCATGCTATAGCATGCTATATGAAAATAGCGTTTTGAAAAAACTATCGAATATATTAAAAAAAAAAGGATTCCAACAAGAATAAATGATATAGTCCAAAAATGTGAGACCAATATTTGCATAACCACGTAGAAAATTGTTATCTAGTGAAACACAGTGCTGTACGACGATCGATTCTGTCACATATGGTGTCGGTAGACTGACATCACATCACATGGGGCATTCCCTTTCAGCCATTTCCTGTTGAGAACCATAAATGCAGGTAGAAAGTAGTACAGATTTTTATCCATACAGTTGGGGAATTGTAAATGGAAGGTGACACTTATAATGTAGGAATTTTCTATCGAATGTGTCCGGACAAGTAACCTTGGAGTCGGACGTTCTGCTACCGGCAGGGAAAAAACCCAGGGTTTTGGCTCGTCGACGGTCGTCGGAGAAAAGTCGCGCGCCAACAACAAATACTTGTAGAGGGACGGTCTACCTCAAGTGCTTGTCATCCCCTGTTGTCGGAGACGGCGACGGCGACGGCAATCCTCTACGCTCCTCTGCAATTCTGTTCCCTGATTTTTTTTTAGCTTGTACTTGGGACTTTTTGACCGACCGGTTAGGTGCAGAAAGAGGTAAAATGTCGTTTGACGATGTGGTTTAGAAATTTTGGTTTGCATGTTTAATAGATGGGACGGGCTCTGATGCTCTGCGAAGTGTCGTCGATGGCACAACCCTAATTTTCCGCCCCGACAGAGACAGGGCGCTGCGGGCAATCGATGGAGTAGCCCCAATTTGCGAGACTATAACGCTGGCATGCCGCCGTGTGGCCCTCTTCTTGATGGAATCCAAGAAGATTTCATTTAGTAACCTTAAAAGCTCACCGGATATACATAAACTGAACGAAAAAGTGCTACTAAATTGTAATGCACGAAAACACAAGAGGATCATATATAATTCTTACACACAAATTTGATCACATGAATATAGCCGTATATATGTACAAATTTATCTAAAAAACACTAAAACCTAGGTAAGGCCGTGCTGCATGATGACTCCCACGAAGTTATCACACCTCATCCAACCTCCAGGGTTTGTTGAATGGTAGAGAGGCTTGCTTCTTCCTGGTTCAGGTACGAAAACTAGTGCAAACAATGTCCGTCGGTGCTGGTTAGAGGTGATGTTGCCCTGATCATGTGGTACAACTCGTACGTGACATAAGCATATCTCACTGCGTACTCGATGTTAATCATGTCAAGTGGCTTATGCGCCCATAATTTGTGCCCCTTATCTGGAAATTTCTTTTTCATGTCTCTGTACTTGGCGTGGAATAGTTCTGCAGCGAGGTCAGCAATTCCAGTCATTTATTTGTCGATCTGTAATAATTCTTGGATATCCACATGGAACTCTGGTGGAATTGTAGCTTTCCAGGTATTGTACATCACTCTCATGTCATCCCAGATGTCAACGCTAGCAAAACTTATACAATGTTTAGTAAGGAAATCAATAAGTAACCAGAAACCCTTCACACAGATGCAGCAATCAATATATAAAGTGAGATCATGATCACATTGAGAGTCAAATTGAACTTGCAAGTGCACTACTAGTACGAAGTTGTAGGATTGAGAGAGAGAGAGAGTCAAATCAAACTTGTAAAATGCACTAGTACGAAGTTGTAGAATCGATCAAACTTGTAAATTAATGCACTGTATATGTACCAATTTGTACACTTCTTCCTATATATATCTAATCTAGGGCTCAATCCAACCTCATTTTGCATTTCAAACTTACTGTACTAATCCTATATATAGGCCGGATTGGAGTGGAAAAAATACCTTGACAACTTGAATACTAGAACGTCGTTGTGCATCTCTAGTTGGGCGACGACGATGTCTTTCTCGTGGGCGGTGTGCTCGAAGTCAAGACCCATAAACTTGTCCTTCTCGATGACGAGCCATCTGATACGTCATAAACGTATCTATAATTTCTGATGTTCCATGTTGTTTTCATGTTATTTGCTACATTTTTCTATAAACTTTATATCATTTTTATCGATTTTTTGGGACTAACCTACTGACAAGATGCCATAGAGCCAGTTCCCTGTTTTCTGCTGTTTTTAGTTTCAGAAAAGTTATTCTAGAAATATTCTCGGAATTGGAAAATTCGAAGCCTAGAAGTCATAGAATTTCCGTAGGTTCCACGGAGCCCCGAAGAGACCCGGATGGGGGCCACAGGAGAGCCACACCATAGGGCGGCACGCCCCCTAGCCACGCCACCAGGTGGTGTGGCCCCCCTTGGGCACCCACCTCCATCGCCCTTTCGACTATATATTCCCCTCGGATAGTTAACCCTAGATAGATCCCACTTTTTCACGAAAAAACCCGAGGTCGCCATGATCGTCAACCCGAGATCGGGAGGGTTCTGGAGGTCTCCCAGGCACCCTGCCGGGAAGGGAAATCATCACCGGAGAGCTCTACACCACCATACCGTCTCCGAAGTGATGCATGAGTAGTTCATCCCTGGACTACAGGTACATAGCAGTAGCTAGATGGTTGTTCTCTCCACTTTATGCCTTATGTTTAGATCTCATGAGCTGCCCTACATGATCGAAATCATCTTATTGTAGTGCTACATGTTGTGTTTGCTAAGTCTCTTGAGTATCAATCTATCATGTTATCTTCATGTGTATCTTATTTATGATCTTGCATTCTCTCCGTTGTTAGTAGATGCTCTGGCCAAGTAGACGCTAGTGACTCCAAGAGGGATTATTTATGCTCGATAGTGGGTTCATGCCTCCTTTGCATCTGTGCTCGAGTGACAGAAACGTGATGGATGGAGGATGTGTTGTTGCCAATAGGGAGAAAACAACGATGTTTACATTGTTTACATTACACACTTTGTTTAATGCGATTATCCGTTGCTTGCAACTTAATACCCAAGGTTTCTTCGGATGATATTCTGAGGGTGGATTATTAGTCATAGATACAGTTGTATGACTGTCTATGAGTCTTGTTGTAATGCCCGCATGAATCACATAGTAATCATCATGTCATGCATGTTTCAATATCTATCAATTGCCCAACTGTAATTTGTTCACCACACATGTTATCTATCTTTTATGGAGAGACACCACTAGCGAACTGTGGACTCCGGTCCATTTTCTCATACTGATAATACAACCACTCCTATTCACACTGCTACTACTGTTTTCATATTTTTTTTCTACTGTTTTCCACACCATATATTTAACCTATTTGTTATCAGCAAAACCGGTGAGATTGACAACCTCACTACTTCGTTGGGGCAAAGTGAATTGATTGTGTTGTGTAGGTTCCACGTTGCTGCTGAACCTGTAGTGCGCCCTACTGCATCAACTGCATCAACCTTCAGAAATTGCTTGTCCTCCTACTGGTCGATTCAACCTTGGTTTCTTTTCTGAGGGAAAACTTGCCGCTGCACTTTTCACAACCTTTCTCGTGGGGTTTACCAACGATTTCAACTACGCACACCCATCACCATCTCTTCTGGAGGTTGCGGTGTACTTATTTCACGTTGTCGGTGTACACGACCTGAATCTCTGCCGCTTTATGGGCAACAACGGGAAGACGATGCGTAATGGGTGCTACTTTGTCATCCATGGCGAGAGCTAGAAATGGGTAAGAGTAGATGAACCTCCATATAAAACCAAACAGTGGGGGAGGGGGGTCTGCAGTGGAACCGTGTAGAAGTATAGAACCTGGGGGCAAAATTTTAACTGTCCCAAGTAGATAATATGGTGGCAAAATGTAACCATGTTCATGTTTATGAAAATGTTTGTTTCTTAATTTTAGTGTGGAAATCCGTAAATATGTGCAAACAATACCCCGCCCAGAGAAGGGTCCTATTTGGGGATGTGCCACGGTTCGGCTCCCTTTGGATGGTCCAATTTTACATGGACACTCCGATTGATTTGAAACAAATTTTAGTGGGCTCTGTGATTACGCAAGGCTTAGTTTTGGGAAATAAAGTTTCACATTATGATGTAGGAGCATGCAAAATCTCACATTTTAGTGTGCAAACTTTATTTTGAATAATTTTAGGAGTAGTATAGAAAGTATTGTTTTGTCTGGAATATCCACATTACTCTGGATTTCTAGTAAAATTTTGGCCCAAACAAAAACTACGAGTACACATGCTTTCTGAATGGAACTGGCACATCGAAGTTGAGAACTTATTTCCTTGTACATCCATGACCATATATAACAAGAGTATAGCCACACGCAAAGGTGGGATTGTTCCCGAGACCTTGTCGCATGTTTTCAAGGGAAACCCTATCTAATTTTGGTTCATCCAATGGAAAAATTTGAGGGGTCAGGCCATAACAAAATTTTCTCTCTTTGTGTTAAGCTTTGTCATATGTATTGTCATGGAAAACTAAAATTAGTCCCGAGTTGTCGTAATACCCTCCTTTGTTCCTTCGATCGGGTGGTGTGCGGGGCTAGGGGGAGGGGGGCTCACCAGGTCCAACTGTCCGAAAGTATGCCACAACAAAGTTTTGTGTTTCATCTTATAGGATGACATCCTACACGATTGAACACAAATTTTGGTTCTGTTTTTTTGGTTTGGGAGGGTAAGGGGCTCCGACGCATGACGAACCCCGCCCCTACCCCGTGGCCATGCAACGTCTGCGCTAGACCCGTTTCTAGAGATAAAAAAATTATTTGTTTATCTAAATATTTATCTCGTAGGAACATGAAGCGTAGGTGGACTCACATTTCCGTATGCAAACTCTATTTTGAATAATTTTAGGAGTATTACAGAAAGTATGTATTCATCCGGAGTGTCTGTATATCTTTGGAACTCCAGTAAAATTTCAGCCCAACCAAAACTACACATACTCATGTTTTCTAAATGTAACTAGCACATCGAAGTTGTGCACAAATTTCCTAGTACACCATGATCATATAACAAGGTTAAAGCCACATGTAAAAGGGGGGATGGCCCGAAACCCGATCGCATGATTTCGAGGGAAACCCTAGCTGATTTTAGCCTCGTCCTGTGGCTAACTTTGAGGGGTCGACCATAACAAAATTTTATATTTGCGGTGTTAAGCTTTGCTGTATCTATGATCATGGCAAACAAAAATTGGTCCCAAGTTGTCGTAACCCCCTCCTTTGTTGCTTCGATCGGGTGGCGCGAGCGAGGGCATGGGAGGGGGGCTTCACCACCGAAATGTTTGAAAGTATGCCACAACAAAGTTCAGTGTTTCATATTATAGACACATAAAGTCTGCAGTAACCTCTTATTTTATCCATACCCTGTTTGGGCTGACGCACATAAGCTTCCTCATAGATCTCTCTCATTGTACAACCACGCCGGTAGGTTCCCCACCGCCGACACGCACACATCCGCCGCCATCACCTCCCTACGCGGCCACATCCTAAATCCATACCCGCTGCCAACACCGGAGCAAAGAAGATGCGGAAGACAAGGCACCACGCAGGCTCGAGCCGTCGCACAATCCGTCAAGCGTGAACTCGGACATGGCATCTAGGCTGCTCCCGGTGTCCCCGCGCCACCTAATTGCCACCTTCCGAGGCGGTGGCACCTCGACTTGGACGGTGTCCTCGTGCCGCCGCCGCCGACGGGTGTCTCCCGCGCACTTTCCATCGCCGAACGCAGGGCGCGTTTTCCCTCGGCGCTATGGGAGGACCGGAAGTACGGGCCCAATGCACCATACTGGCGCCGTCTATTCGACCGCAAACACGAGAACATGCGCCGCTGCTCCCGAAATGCTCGAACGCCTCGTCGGTGGAACTTGGCGGCGCGAAACCGTCTCTGGGACCAAGCCCTCGTCGCCCGCTCCTGAACAAGTTGCTGAGCTCAAGCCTGAGGAAGAATGGGAGAGTTTCGATCAGATGATGGGCGCTCACTTGAACCCGCCGTCAAGAAGGAGCCAGATGCGGAGTTGGAGGGCCTGGAAGAGCTCATGTGCGCGTCGCTTGAGCTCTCCGTCAAGCCGGAGCCCCAGGGCTCCGACACCTCAAGCTACGTCGATTGGTCCGCTATCGAGGAGGGAAAAAATGAGATGAAGGAGATACAATAGTCGCCGCCACCGGTGCCTCCTCAGGCCGAGCCTGGCGATGATCCGTTGTGGCGGGGCACTCAGGCCTCCTTGCGTAGGTCCGTGGAGAACGTCCTGATCGCCGCCGACTAGACGAACAAAGATTACCCTTAGTTTGATCTAAGTTATGTTCAAAAGTTTGTAATTTTACAGCTAAGTGCTGGATTATTCAATCAAAAGACTTGCCTTTACTTTGGTATATGTTCAAGTTTAGTAAAATTTATGATGTAGTTTATATTGATCTCTACTCATATTCTAATATAATGTGGTCTTTGTTATTTTCCATGTTTCCAATCTGCACCAAAATGGGTTTAGTCCACAAGTTCGTGTAGGCGTGGACGGTTCAACCATTTCGTTTTGGCGGGGGAATTTCATTCCGGAACATTTTGACCCTCAATTGGTATTTCCACTCGAGTTCGACGGTCAAACATTTTTAATTTCCACCCCGACCTTATCCATCTCCACCGACAACCTATCACCACCCCCTCCCCACAGCCGCAACACAGCCCCCCACGCCCGAGCGCCGGAGCTCCGGCGTGCTCTGCCCCCACTCCTAGCCTGCTCATTCTGCCTCAAGCTCTATGCACATAACCCTCGTGCCCACCACCCCCTTCCACCACCATCACTCCAACCCCCACCACATATTTTGTCCCCCTCCAAGAACGGGCGCACTCCCCATCAGCCCCTGGCCGGCGTCCTGGTACGTGGAATTTTCTTACTAGATCTGTGTGGCTCGATTTGTAATGTATTTCAATGTGTTATTATTTTAGTCTCGTTGCCGACTGTGCCTCAACACTGAAGGTCGATGCAGAATGAAGAACAGATGAACCCCGTTTTTGTTGCTAACCATGCATATGGGGTTCCGAGATTACATGGTATGTGTGTTTATCGTATCATTCATGGTCATCCTAATTGCAATAAAATGCTTTCAAAGGAATGCATGAAATTCAAGTAATTTTGTGCATATACTTGTTGTCTTAATATTTTCCTGTCTCTAGATCATAAAACAATAATTTTTGTTTTTCGTACACAACTTAGCCTCTATGGATCACATGGCGTATGTATAATTTTTTTCTATGCAGTTTTTATAAAGGCGTATGTCTCTTCATGTTGCAGCATTGTTCAAGATTAGTTCAAATCACGTGTCTTGTACTTACTTTTAGTTTAAGTTTCTACGATAAAGAATATTGCTAACATGAAAATTTGTTGTAGTATGTTTCTTGTTGTGTCAAGGAAACAGTTTAATGAAATAACTACTGGTGGTGAGTTCAAAGTTGTGACTCAAGATGGCTTTCCGTATGAACTTGATCTCAACAAAGAAGAGGAAAGAACACCGATAATAGGTGGAGAGTCGAACGACCTTATCGAGCACTACTGTTTGAACTACGAAGATCAGATAGTGCTGAATTAGGACGGTGACCATGAAATTTGCAGGACTACTATATTTGGCGCCAACAATAAAATAAATATTATGGTCGATGAGTCAGATCATACTAATATTATAATGTAGTGCCTCTATCTACGGAGTTAATTACATCTGTTGACATATATATTGTACTAACTGTAAATATACATTGCAGAGGACCAAGTCAACGTGATTCGTTATCCCCTAGCCATACAAGGTAACATAACAAACAATCTTAATATCTGATATATAATCTCTAGAACCTTATATATATATATATATTAGTACACTGCTATTAACTGAATATGTGGTGTCTTGGCCCTAAATTTGTAGGACGTGCCGACATTCTTAATTCTTTGGAAAAACATCCAACATTGTCACTATCTCCTGCACAAACTGGTAGAGTTGTTGCTTTTGACAGAGAACACTATGTACGAATCCGCTCTCTTGTTGTCCATAAGCTCATGGATAAGAACATTGGGCGTAGTACACGTGTAAATAATAAACCAACAACAAATTCAACTGTCATTTCACAGATTATAATCCTACGTGCAATAAACGTCAGAACGAATTCTCTTGCTATATTTTGCTGAAAATTGGAAGTGGTTTTCTCCAGCACTACAACATTTCCTCATCAGTCTGACTCTGTTTATTGATGGAACCGAGGAATCATGTCTTTGGAAAATGGTATGAAGATGCAAGAGACAGATTTTCCGTGGAGAAGAAAATGTGAAATGAATTTGTTAGTAAAGCTGGCATTCAGATCAGATCAGTCAACATTCTCCGCGTCACAAGGTTCAATAGTGACATCCATATGTATTTTCGATGACTCTCAAGAAGTGATCATATCTATCTCTTTTAGTAGTATATACTAGGTTATCTATCATGTTAAGATGTCCTTTTTTTAATATACTCATGACGTACTGAAATATATTTCTGCTAAATTATAATTATATATACAAATGTGATATTTATTTTCCCCACCGGAGCATCCCAGGAATTTCCGAACAAATTTGGCCCCGCCAAATAAAATCAGAGACGGGTAAAAAAAAAACCCGACTCAGGGATAACCGTAATATTAAAATGTATCCCCTCCGAGGTTTTTTGGAGGCTCGATGCGTTGCCCAGCCGGCTAGAAATCAAAACCGATTCTTCTCATGCCGAGTTTGTTTTTTATTCAAATTAGCTCTTCTTTTTTTTAACCCGGAACATCTGAAAAATATCGGATGTCCTGCATCTCTTAGAGTCGTCCGTTAAAATAACACACACTCTAAGCTAAATGATGGGCTTGTGTTTGGGCCGCTTCCGATGAACAACCTATCAGAGACGGGTGTTTTTGAAAACCATCTGAGGAGTGGTGCATCCTAGATGGCCCATGGAACCGGCTCCCATGGATCTGATTATTGACACCTTATGCAACGAACCGGTCAAGAAAACCGCCGCAAGTCTATGCCTTGCACCGAAACCGGCTGAGATTTTGGGTATCGTACTAGAGCACCCTAGCGTTGGATGCGTCCCGGGCGCCCTAGATCGGGGACCGGGAGACCAGCTTGTGGCCCTCTATGGCGCGCCTAGAAAGGAAGACCGAGTAGCCCCTACTCGAGCCGACCGGCAAGGTCGAGCGACCCTTTGCGTCGAACGTGGCCCTGGCGCCCCAGATTGGGGCCCGGATCGAGCCCGCACGGCTAGATCGAGGTTGGAACCATGCCAGGAGCACACGCGCTGCCAGCTTCCTCTTCTGCACGACCAACCCGCCCGACTGCTGCGGCCTCCGCAGCGATGAACACAGGTTGGCGAAGCACTGGGCCGCCACCCAGATTCCGCATCCTATACCCCCATGGTCTTGCGTCAACGGCGGTGGGAGAGAATGAAGGCGGGGGTAATGACGGCGCGGCGCAGGATTTTTTTTTTTTTGCCCTCGCGTCGCTGGAGAGCGATGTGAGAGCGCGTGAGGGGGAGGGGGAGCTTTTTGGGAAGACGCGTCCAGGGCCCTTCTCGCTGCGCATCACCAACGAGTACAGTCACCCTGGTTCATTCATTCAGGCCTCGTTTGTCACACGTGTGTCGGGAGGGTTTGTAGTGTATTTTCCCAGCCCAGCAAAATACACGAGAAACCGCCCGGCCCATCGTTTGGCAGGCCGTCACCAAATTCCGGAAAACACCACGAACCACGTCGGGTCAGCCTGTATTGCACACGCACCTGCCATCTCGCGTTTTGGTACCTAGCCATACAGCGCAGCCCCAGCGATCCCCTCTCGTTAGGGTTTTCGGTGCTCTCGCCGACTTCGAGCCGGCGTGGAGATTCTTCCCCTTCTCCGGTGCGGACTCGTCAGGGCGCTCCTGCTCGGGCTATTAAGGGGAGTTCGCCTCTCTGCCTAGGCCGTGGAGATCGATCTCTGAAGGATTCGCGACAGAGGTTAGGGTTCCTGTAAGGACGAACTTGATAATGGCGGAATCATCTAGCAGGGGAGGAGGTGATGACCTTGAGGCAATGATGGAACAGTTAGGGCTTGCGGAGGAGGATCTTGACGATGTGGTCTTCGAGGAAGAGGTGGAGAGACCTGAAGATGCGGTTCGGTGGCTTGCAATTGCCAGAGTTCATACAGAGAAAGATTACAGTGACTTTTGGTTTAAAAAGAATATGATCAATGCTTGGGACCTTGCCCAGCAGGTGCGCATCAGAACTCTTGAGAGCAATCTTTACACTATGCAATTCAGCTGTTTAGGAGATTGGGAGAAGGTTATGGAAGGAGGTCCATGGAATTTCAGAGGGAATCCGGTTGTTCTTGCCCCTTACGATGGATTTACTAAACCATCAAAAATTGAGCTTAATTTTATCAAGATTTGGATACAGATCCATGATCTTCCTGATGGATATTTGCCTATGGTGAAAGCACTGTCATCTAAGGTGGGAGAATTCATTGCTTCGGAACCTGCTTCGATGGACTTTTCTGGGAATTTTGTTAGGGTGAAGGTCAAGCTGGATGTTCGAAAACCTCTACGTAACCATGTGTCCATTAGTAGGGCTGGGAAGAGGGAGATTTTCATGGTCAAATTTGAGAAACTCCCGGATTGGTGTGCGGTTTGTGGCAAGTTGGGACACATGTTTAAAGAGCATGGCAATGGTCTTCATCCTCCTTCGGCGCTGGTCTTCAAAGATCTACGGGCTGCTTGGAGTATCCGAGATACTGGCAGACAAAATAGGTCCAGAGGGGGTTTTGGTGGCCGAGGTCGTGGCAGAGGAGGCCAAGGTGGGAGAAGTAATGGGATACCAGATGACTATGTAGAGGAGGCCTCTGATGATCATGAGATGGATACTAAAGATGATGAGGGTGATGATGGCAACCGCAAGAGGATGGCGCTATCAAATGCAAATTCCCCTGCGGGCAAGGTTGGTAATGTTCTGTCAATGTTTGAAAGTGGTAATGCTTCTAGTGGTTTGGTTCCTCCAAGTCCACCACCGAAGAGGGATCCGAAAAGAGTGAAGATGGGAGAGAACAAAGGTGAAGACGAGAATAATGGAAATATATCGGCGGGCCTCCAGGGGGGGTGCCGCCGGGAGCAATGAGTCTCATAAGCTTTAACTATCGCGGAGCGGGCAACGACGCGACAGTTCATGAGATCCGGGATCTCGCTAATAAATTTGCTCCTAAGTTATTTTGTATTTTAGAAACTCAGATTAGTAGAAGTAGAACAGAGGGTCTTGCGAGAAGAATTGGGTTTGATCATAGCTTTGCTACTGATAGTGTTGGTAGAAGTGGGGGTATTGGTGTGTTTTGGAACAATGGAATAAATATTGATGTTATTGGTTATTCGTGTTATCATATTGATATGAAAGTGGTGGAGACAGGGTCGGTACCGTGGATATTGACATGTGTTTATGGCGAAGCACAAACTAATGATAGGCACAAGACCTGGGATACTCTGAAAAATATTAGCACCAACAGCAACCTGCCATGGCTTTGCGTGGGGGATTTCAATAAGGTATTGCGTCATTCGGAGTATGAAGGAATTGGTCATCGCTCTAATACCCAGATTCAGGGGTTTAGAGATATGGTTGATATATGTGGGCTGATGGATATTGGTTTTATTGGGAGGTTTTGGACTTTCGAGAAGCGAGTGGTTGGGGGTTCTTTTACCCGAGTGAGATTGGATAGAGCACTGGCTTCTGCGGATTGGTGTTCTCTGTTTCCTATGTCATCTGTTACTCATCTTACAGCAGCGTCATCGGATCATTCCCCCATCTTGCTGAAATTTGAGGAGACACCAAGTGTTATTATCCAGAGGAAACCGTTTCGCTACGAGTTGATGTGGGAAGAACATCCTGACTTGAAGGCCAAGGTAGCTAATGCGTGGATGGGTGAGCCCAGTGCTTCGGTTTCTGATGCTAGTCGGAAGCTCAGTGGGCTTGCGGAGGATTTGTCTGTATGGAATAAACAGGTATTCGGTAATGTTCAAGTGGAGATCAAAAAATTAAATTCCCAGCTTTCTCTATTACAGAATTCTCCCATCAGGAGTGGACCGACACACGTGGAACTCAAACTGAAGGAAAAATTGCTTGAACTATATAGAAGGGAGGAAGTTATGTGGAGGCAGCGGTCCCGTGTGGATTGGCTCAAATCAGGCGACAAAAATACTAAATTCTTTCATCTTAGGGCCTCGATGCGTAGGAGGAAGAACTCTGTTAAAAGGTTGCTGAGAGATGATGGGCAGATGACCGAAGTGGCTCAGGAGATGGAGGAGATCGCCTCCAATTTTTATAGTAACCTTTTTACCTCGGAAGGGGTTGATAATATGGAGGAAGTTTTAGCTCATGTTCCTCAGAAGGTGACGCAGGAGATGAATGAACTATTGACAGCACCCTACAAGGATTCTGAAATTAAAGAGGCCTTATTTCAAATGTTCCCAACCAAAGCTCCAGGCCCCGATGGTTTCCCGGCTCATTTTTTTCAGCGTCACTGGGATGTTTGTGGTTCGGATGTGATTAGTACGGTTATGAGGATTATTAAGGGGGAAGAAAGTGCGGAGGCGATTAATCATACTATTCTGGTTCTTATCCCAAATGTACAAAGCCCAACATCTCTTTCTCAGTTTCGTCCGATCAGTCTTTGCAATGTTCTATATAAAATTGCTTCGAAGGTCATCTCAAATAGGCTGAAAAAAATCCTTCCGGAAATCATATCTGAGGAGCAATCAGCGTTTGTTCCGGGGCGATTGATAACTGATAATATTATTGCGGCTTATGAGTGTCTTCATTTCATGAAGAGAAGCAAGGCAAAGGTAAATAGTACATGTGCTCTTAAGCTTGACATGATGAAGGCTTATGACAGGGTTGAGTGGTGTTATTTGGAAGCAATGATGAAAAAACTTGGTTTTGATCATAATTGGGTGGCCACAATCATGGGCATGGTGAGCTCGGTTTCTTTCTCGGTCTCTTTTAATGGGAAGAAACTCGAGAGTTTTAAGCCATCAAGAGGTATTCGGCAGGGGGATCCAATTTCACCCTACCTTTTCTTACTAGCAGCAGAGGGCCTTTCGTGCCTCTTAAATTTTCGTTTACCGTCATCTTGTTTGGATGGGATCAAGGTTGCTCCATCGGCTCCGTCGGTGAATCACCTCCTCTTCGCGGATGATAGCCTGCTGTTTTTTAAGTCAAGTGTTGAAGGGGCGGAAGAATTATCGAAACTGCTGGAAACTTATTGTGCGGCTTCGGGACAGAGAGTAAATAAGGATAAATCCTCTATTCATTTCAGCAAGCATTGCCCGGATCACTTGAAGGTAGGAATTAAAAATGTTCTAGATGTTCATAATGAGTCACTATCAGAGAGATATCTCGGGATGCCTACGGATGTGGGTCAATCTAGAAGTGGTACTTTTAAATTCTTGAAGGATAGGCTATGGAGCAAGGTGAAAGGGTGGCTGGAAAAATTGTTATCCACAGCAGGCAAGGAAGTTCTCATAAAATCTATTGCTCAATCTTTGCCGGTTTTCATTATGTCTTGTTTCCGTTTGCCGAAAGGGTTTTGCGAGCATCTAAATTCGGTTGTCAGACAATTTTGGTGGGGTAGTACCCGTGGCAAGAGGAAGGTCCATTGGGTTTCTTGGGAGGTCATGACACGTCCCAAATACATGGGCGGACTTGGGTTTAGAGATATGGAATTATTCAACCTTGCCCTTCTTGCGCGTCAGGCTTGGAGAATTGTTCAGGACCCTAATTCCCTAAGTGCCAGAATATTAAAGGCTGTTTATTTTCCTAACACGGATTTCTTGGATGCATCATTGGGCTCTCATCCTTCTCAGGTTTGGAGAGCTATTTTTGATGGTCTTGGTGTGCTAAAGAGAGGGCTTATCCGGCGTATTGGTGATGGGGCTTCCACCGAAATTTGGAGGGATAATTGGTTACCTCGGATTTCTATGCCCAAACCACTATTATCTCTGAAGGTAAACCCTCCCATCCTTGTAAATGAATTGATTGACCACTCAGAGGCAAGGTGGCGCAATGAAATTATTAGCCAATTTTTTCTTCCAATGGATGCTGCTATGATTAAATCTATACCTCTATGCACTTGCCCTATGGAAGATTTTTGGGGTTGGATGCATGAAAGCACGGGTGTTTTTTCGGTCAGATCTGCTTATCGAATGCTCGTATCTGAATGTAATCATCAAGTGCTTCATGATGGACCTTCTAATTCAGTTATTGAGGAAAAATCATGGCAATCTCTTTGGAAACTTAAGGTTCCACCGAAAGTGAGGTTTTTTCTGTGGAGATTATCCAAGCATTCCTTGCCGTCCTATGATATTTTGCATAAAAGAAATATGGCTGCTACCAGTGTGTGCTCATTGTGTGGTGACTGTGACTCCTGGAGACATTCTCTGATTGATTGCCCTATGTCTAGAAGTGTTTGGGCCCTGGAGGATGATGATCTGTTTGAGAAGATCCAAAATTGTGGAGAGAACAATGCTAGAAAGTGGATGTTTATACTCAATGACTCTTTGCAGAATTCGGATTTCATACGTGTGGCTGTTACCCTATGGGCTATCTGGTCTGCAAGGAGGAAGGCAATCCATGAGGATATTTATCAGAGCCCCTACTCTATTCATGGTTTTATTGGGAGATATATCATTGAGTACGAGGATGCCAATAGGGTAACACCAGTGGCTATTTCGGCTCCTCATCCTGTGTCCCGTAGGTGGATTCCTCCTCCGCCGGAATTGGTGAAGATCAATGTGGATGGTGCATTGGATCGTCATCGGAAGAGGTGTTCTGCGGCGGGTATTTGCAGGGACTCTACTGGACGGTATTTAGGCTCGTCTGTTATTGTGATCGAGGGAGTAACGGATCCTGGAACGTTTGAGGCACTGGCATGCCGGGAAGGGCTGTCCCTAGCAACTGATTTAAACTTATCTAAGTGCCTTCTAGCTTCAGACTGCAAGAATGTTGTGGAGGCCATTAATAGCAACTGTTTGGGGGTTTTTGGCTCAGTTACAAAGGAAATTCAGAGGAGAATGATGTCTTTTGATCATTGTGGAGTGGAGCATGAGAAGAGATCTTCTAATGTGGAGGCTCATAGTTTAGCTAAATTTGGTCTTAATTTGGAGTTAGGTAGGCATGTTTGGTTAGGTTCTCCTCATGATACAGATTCTATTCCTGTAATGTTGCCGGTTGTTTAATATAAAGTGTGGGTTTTATCAAAAAAAAAAAATCTCGCGTTTTGGTGGATTGACGGTGAAAATCGCGATGCTGACGACGCCGCCGGCCGTTCGCAATCCCAAACAGCTAAATCATTGGAGAGTATTGCTAAGGAAGGGGATTATGGTGTAATAAAGTGTTTTGGGTGAGATTAGTGTTTTCGCCGAATACCCTTGGGAATATACACTCAAATACTCATTGATACACGTTTGCCAAACGAGGCCTCAAGTATCCAATCCGTCGTTGCGCGTGTACAGGTCGTTGGCTTTTCCTTCAGTTGGCTTTGCAGTTTGCACGAGCTTGAATAACGGAACGAGGTAGCCGAGGCCTTTTGCTGCAGTGAAGGCCATGGAGCTGGAGTCAACTTCGTTTGGGTTTGCACGAGCCTGAATAAGCAGATGCGTGTTCAAAGAGAGATCGATAGATGACCATGTGACTCTGGCTGCCTGGCTGCCTATTTAAACCTCTTTCTCCCTCTGATCCCATATCCGGCCGGCAGGATGTATTCCGGTGGACTCCTTCTGCCCCTGCGCCGCCGCGCTTGCACATTCCTCTTCAGGTAATTAACCAAAGTCTCTTTTTTCTTCTTCTTCATAGACACATGCTGCCTGGGAACAATGCCATGCACGCATTCTGTTTCATGAAGCATTCCGTCTGAAATTCCTATAAATCGTACGCTCCCATGAACGTATCTGTCTCTCTTCTCTGTCAGGTTTCTCTGGATTTGTCTGTAAACAAAGCAGACGGGCTACTCGATCCTGCATCATACAGGGCAGACGGGGAAGATCGGCTTCCTGTCCTTGCTCCTGCTGGCCTCTATGCACATCATTCAGGTCCTGCTCACCGGTGGCGTCGGAGCTTTCCCCGCCTCCGGGTACAGCAATGTTCTCACGGCCAGCGCTCACAGCGATATCAACAAGGTTCAGCTTCCACCCTTCCACACTACAAGCTTGAGTCGACCTTTTAGTTTTTCTTCTTCTTCGAAAAGGAGGTTAATACTGCCATTGTAACTGTTTAATTAACACCACTGATCCCCTGCAAAATGAAAAAAAATCCCACTCGGTCGTTATTCTGGCAGGTTGTTTTCTCATGTTGGCGAGCCTTGCCACGACGGTCACGCTGTCGTACATCATCTCTTGGTGAGTATCTCACATTTCCAGAGTTTCAATGAATGCAGCAGTGCATGCATGAAATAGCTCGTGCAGTTAGGTGGTGCTCATGTGCAAAAATTAGCAGCTAGTACCATCTTTCACTTCACGAGTTCTCTGAATGTCAACATACATGCATTCAGGGGAACCAATGTAAATAGTACATACAACTCAATCGGTATCATGCAGGTGGTTCATGCCGGTTAACATGGGCATCACATTCCTGGTTGGTAGGGCTCTTGGGTGGATTGCCTGCAAGATACTGAAGCCGCCGCCGCATTTCCGGGGCCTGATCATCGCCTTCTGCTCATCAGGTAAAGTTGGTTCAGAATTCCAGTTACCACATAGTACAGGATTTGTTGATATTATAAAACTAACTGTGCCCAGAATTGACAAAATATTGCAGGAAACCTCGGCAACCTGCTGCTGATTGTCGTCCCGGCCGTCTGCGACGAAGACGGCAACCCGTTAGGGGAAGACCGTAGCCTATGCCGCTCGCGTGGACTCACATACTCGTCACTGTCCTTGTCTGTAAGCAGAATCTGTTACCATTCCGCCACATGGATTAAGCTAGCATCAATCATTTACCTGTTGTCTGAAGCCTAGAGATCCATTATACTGCTAATTTAATCACTGTGTGCTTGTCTGCAACTTATTGGGTTGTTCCTATGGACCTACACCTACAGACTGATGCAGAATTCCGGCAAGCTCTACCAGAAGATGCAGTGCAAGAGCATCCAGTGCCCGGCCGACAGCTACAAGGAGCATCCGCGGCAACTTAAACCCCACGATGAATCTGCCCACGACGACGAGGAAGTGGCTCTCCCGGCGTCATCTGGACCTGACAAACACAATGAAGGGAATCAAATTGTAAGTTCCGAAATGTGCATGGTGGTTGTTCGTACAGTTGGCATACTCAGAGAAGCTGATTCGGACAGAAATGCAGGAAGCTCCATTGCTGTCGTGCGACAGCGAGGTCGCTGCCGAAATAGGCTTTCGCCCCGCTTTATAAATAAAGCAACGACCACCGTACAACCTCCGCAAACAAACGCACCCCACACATGCTGGGGCGGCAGCAAACACACACCCAAAGAAAAGAAAAAGAAGAAGAAAAATGGAGACAGAAGCGGATCGACTAAACTACGGTGACCCGTAACCGGTGTGCCCTCCGGAGAAATACCACCACGCTCCTACCGCCGAGTGCCAAGCAACACCTTGAAGAAGTAAAGCGCTAGCTGTTGCCCGGACCAGCGCACTGGTCCTAGGGTTTCCCCCGGCACACAGGGAAGCAGACAAATGGTAGCCACGACGCCCTTCATGAAGGAATGATGACACCCAAGGGCGTCACCGCGCCGGTGTCGGACGAGCCGACAAGGATTTCTCCCGAAGACCAAGTCTGCACCCCGAGCGATCAGCAGCCCGCGAGGGTGCTTGCCACCACCGAACACACCGCCCGCCAACATGCACCACCACAGAAAAAGAGCCACCATCGTCGTCGTCTTCCCGAAGCAACCGTCACGCGGACAACAAAACGGAGGCGAAAAGTAGAGACCCGAAGACAGCAGTCCCGCGGCCGCGCGGGAGGGCACTACCTCCACCGCCGAAGACGGTAGTCGACCGGACATGGTAGCAGAGCACACTAGTCCCCGTTAGGTCCGGCCGGACCCAGCGGGTCCGTAAAGCCCTGATGAGGGCACACCAGTCCTAATAGGGTCCAGCCAGGCCCAGATCGGGCCCGTGAAGTCCGCCACCACGCTGCAACAGGCCGGCCGCCGTCGCCGCTATCACTGCAGGCTCTACCTCGACGTCCGCTGCCGAGCACGCTGCATCCTGGGCCGGCCAGACCCAGTCCCGACCCAGATGGGGCCCCGATCTAGGCCAACCGAGGTCAACCAGCCAGGCTGGAGCACGCCGCCGCCTACATCCCTGCGCCGCCCGCAGATCCTCAGGCGCCGCCGCCGTAACGACGCCCCCCGGCCGCCGCCGAACCTCCGCCGCCCGAAGTGCACCGCCACCATGAGGCTCCCGCCCCGTCGGGTCGCCTAGATGCGCGGGGAGAGTCGATCCCGCCGCCGCCGGCCCCCTGGGCCTAGCCCAGGAGCACCCGCCGGCGACGGCGAGGGAGAAGGGGGGATGCGGTTGTGGAGTAGACGCCGGAGGAGGGGCCGCCCCGGCCGCCCGCGGGGAGGGCGACGGGAGCGAGGAGTGGAGGGGGGGAGGTAGAGGCGGGGCGGGCCGGCCGCCGCCGGCGGCGGCTAGGGTTACGCTCGGGGAGGGAGAGGGTTAGGTCGGGCACGGGTCGCTGCCTCCTCAGCTGTCTGTCGACAGCGAGGTCGCTGACAAGGGCTTCTGGACTAATCTGAAGGAGGCCGTGCACCAGTTAGCCGAGGAGCTCATGGCTCCGGCAACCATATCCGCGGTACCTCTTTGCCTGAATCTAAAAGGAGTTGCTGCAACATTTCGTCGTTTATGCTGTGCTAAAGCACATGATTGTACTAAAACTGTTACGATTTTCTACTGATGTGCATTATGCTGTGCCAGATAATTGGGTTTATTGTTGGGCTAGTTCCGTGGCTGAAGTCACTGCTCATCGGCGACAGTGCGCCGCTGAGAGTCATCCAGCATTCTCTCGAAGTGATATGGTATGAGTCTCTCTACCTACCTGCAGATACAAAAAAGCGTATTGTTTTGAAACTTTTGAACTTCAGTGTTCATTCAGGCTCTCACAACAATGATTGTTTCTCTTTCTCTCTGCAGCAACGGCACGATACCTTGCATCATCCTCATCCTAGGTGGAAACCTGACACAATGTTGAGATACATCACTACATAGATCAAAGATCATTTGCTCATCGGCAGGTCATCTTTCTCTGAACTCAGTTTGATCATTCAATCTTCAGGGCTAAAGAAGTTGGTGCTGAAGCACTCGTGATCGTGGCCATCGTGTGCATCCTATATTTGGCGTTGCCACTGATCGGGATCGCCGTCGTACACGTGGCGCACAATGCTGGGTTACCGGTACGTGCTAATGATGCAGTTCGCGGTGCCCCCCAACATGAGCATCGGGACCATGGCGCAGCTGTTAGACGTTGGGCAAGAGGAGTGCTCGGTGATTTTCTTCTGGACATAGCTTGTTGCCACCGCCGCACTCACAACATGGTCCACCGTCTTCATGTCCATCCTCTAGTGAGAGGCTGAGACGGTTCGATTTTGTAATGGATCTGGAAAAAAATTTGTAGAGTTCGTAGTATACAGTCTATATAGGACACAGCCGTTCTTTCTATATGTATACATGCTACTAGTCCAAATTCAGACTGTCCTATTTTGGCGAGAGACCGGTGGATCTATGATCCATAAGGCACTGTTTATCTATCTGCCTAAGCTAATACTCCCAGACTTTGTCCAACATTTCTTTCAGCAAACTACAAGATTGCAAGGCACATTGAAACGTCTAGTACGTACTACCTCATGAGCTAAAAATTCAGATGTTTTGGCCAACATTTCGGGAAACAAAAATGTAGCGTTTATACTCTGCACTGTCAAAGACCAAAGTAGGAGCCCCCATGAACTTCTTCATTCAACTCTATCAGCCCCATTTTCAATTTGCGCCGGCCATTTCCTGCGGCCTTCGTTGTTGGAGGAGAAGCATACATATATGCTTTATGCTCCTTTAAAAAAAATGCTTTATGCAGAGAGCACACTCGTTCTCAGGATGCATTATTTAAAGGAAACACATATGACCTATAATGCATGTCGCCAGGTTCCAGCAGAACCAAGAGATTGACTACAGGCCAGTATTGGGTTAAATCATTCAAGTGTCAGGCCATATATGACTACTACGCACAGGAAAGGCATCATCAACATTGGCAAGATCGATTACTTGATGGAGCAGATCAACAAATCTCTTTTCTGTCAAACGAATAAAACGGTTTGTGATTGACAAACATAAGTGCAAGGATACTAGAATTGTTTTGTGTAATAGAAAAATCACAGTATAAAAAAGGGTATCATAAATGGCAAACCAATAAAAACCACAGACAAGCAACACACAACTAAAGAAAGATGGACTAACAGGGACTGCACTACCATTATGTGCTCTCTATCTCCAATTGTGAGTGTTTTCCATGGATGTTAATGTTATCTTGAAAATAACAGTTACAAACTCAACATACTCTTACCCAACAACCCAAGCTACACCTTGAAAATAATATTTTGTAGAAGATCAGTAAATAATTGTCATTATATTACCCTCCACTCTGTTTTCTCAAAACTGGAGCCTCATTCTGTTAGGAGGAGAAGACACATTGCTAAGGTTGTATTTTGAGAACTGTGAAATACACTCTTCAATCCATACCAGGACCATATCATCTCACAGAAAAGCCTCCCATGGAAATCCACATCAGGAACATGAATGCGCAATGTTATTACAATGGATGGAAAAACTCTACCTTGAGGATGCTAACAGAAGTGACAAGGCGTTGATGAATACAACAGCAAAGAACTGCGGCGGATGATGGTCCGATTTCCCAATAAGTGAGCAGTCAATATGTAAACATTAACCCTTCCATGAATCAAACCATGCATAAGAGTATACTATGCTACTCTTCCTCTCCACCGTAGGTGGCAATATTGGTTTTTTTTTAGCACAACACATTGTTGTGTAGTTTCTTTAATCTCTCACTCAGCTGGGTTCCAGGAACCTGGGATTCAATAATAGCTTCTTTAAGCATGTGTTGCAGATTCTATGCATGAGCTTGAACAAAAGAAAAGGTAAGAATGTCACTACTTGAATGATAAAAAAAGATCAGTAACATCTAATGGTGAAAAATTGAACTGAATAGTAGGAGCAGACAACTCGCACATATCCTGTTTATCGATTTTACCAAAATATATCACAAAAAACTTCATGTAGGAACATTCAAGCACTAAAAACAGTTGTAACATAGCATGTAACTCTCAGTATTTCTTGTTGTCGGAAATGGCAGAAATAAAGTAGGCAAAGCCTAAAATGAGCTAACAATACATTCTTGCTACATTTATGATATTAAGAATTAGCAATGACCCTAATTCAACCAATAGTAAGAATCTAGGTCTTACACGAAGGTTTCTTACTGAAGAAACTAACCTTCCTAGCTAGACCATAGTGGCGCATTCTATTTGCTCTGCATACTGATTAATTACGCTGCGAAAAAATTCAAAGGAAGCACCTATGGTAGCATGGATGCTGATGTGGTAAACCAACAGAAGGAGCATCAGGCAGCTTAGTGCATGGCTCACCATTTTGGTTCATCGCTGCAGGGAGGAAGTGCCGAACTGACCCTGCCTGGAAAATCTTGCTCTACCTGTGCTTGATCTCTTTCAACTCGCCCCCCATGGCGCACAAGCGAACTGTAAAACGTGTAAATTGGTGAATTAATATTGCAGAATGCAGAGCCGAAAACAGAGGAGATCGAGGTAGATCAGAACAGAGCAGACTAAGTGCCCGTTACCTCGACGCTAGGAGCTCGTGGCGGCAGCGCACAAACTACGGCGCGGAAAAACAGTGGTGCCTCCTGTTCTCCCTCAAAGATTCCGGGAGAGGAGGGGGCGGAGGCGGCGGGTTGTGAAGATGGTGGCTATGGCAGAGCTAGGATGGGAAGCGCGACGGCTGCTGGGAGCCTGGGAGAAAGCGCCAGGCGAGATATTATTCTACTTGAAAGGAATATATTACCATGTACCGCTATTGCGAGGCTGCCCATGGGCATATAATCATACAACACAAGCTTCTCATCATCCACAAAGTAATACCCCCGTAGGGAGGCGACGTATCATTTCACATGGTGCTTATCACTGAAACACGCCTTTTAAACTCATTCTTGGGCAAGACCGAACCCTTGAGCCTCTTCACCGCCAGCTTGGTTCTAATAAGAGGCTCAGCCATGTTTCGGCTAAAGCTACATTTCCCATAAAATGAGCAAATTCTGGTTGCTGTATCGGCTAGACCTACATTTCCCGTTTTGGCCAATGATACTGATTTCTCGTGATGGTAGAGTATTTTCTGGACCTAATATAGCAAAAACTTTATTCATGAGTTGCCATCACTGATGGTCAACTATCATAATACAAATGGGATGCCGTTATTTGTGCAAGCTGAAGCTCCTAATGACAACTGGTGTCGGTTAGCATAAAAGAAACTAAAATCGAGACTCATTCCTTGGTTTCATTAGAAGCTGAATACCAAAAAAATTGTAACAGAACTGTACAAAATTAGAAGTACTATCTACCATAGGATTCCAATAAAATGACCCCAGACAAAAAAAAATGGAAGAATGAAATAATACAAGAGGGCAAGGCACCTTAATGATAACTGTCGGTTACTTGTACATAAAACTAAAATGAGAGAAACCGATTAGAGATTTATTAGGAACTGAATACCACACAAGTTGTAATATAGCTGCCTGTATATCATTGGAAGTACTCTATAGCCTATACTGTTTGATTCCAACCAAAAGACCCCAAATGTAACATACCACATGTTATAACCTACTCCCTCTGATATTTTAAATAGGGGGTGTCTTCTTCACCCAAACTACTATGCTCAGCCGCAATGTTTCGTTATTTAGCATATACACTAGCCAAGGCAATCACAGTGGAAATGTGTCTTATAATGTTTGTAATGCTTCTTTGCTGCTCTCCTATTTCCCTTATGCCTTACAAGATGCATTCATCTGAACCTGTCAAGTTTAGCCCTGGTCGTTTAGGATCAATCTAGCTCATAATTAGGTCTATTTCATACTGTCCATCAGCGACGGGAAGACTTGAGGTTAAGGATGTTCTTTTTTTTTGGCAAGAAAAACGAGATAATGCTACACCTCGACAACAGGATTAGATTGTCCTTGGATCGGAGCTATCACAATATTACCTTGAGTAGAATTACCTGGCAGAGATGGTACACTTCCCCGGCGGCGGTCTTCCCATACCATCTGCCCCAAAAGCACACCACGATGGCCGACGTGAAAACCAGATCCACTGTGTCACGGCTGTTGTGGCTGCCCGTTGCCCGACTTCAGAGACTCACCGGCGCTCCAACCCTTACTCCCTCGCCACGGCAGCCATATGGCTGACTTGGAACGGAGGAGACCTCGTACCCATAGCTCATATGAAGTCGTACCAAGACATAGAACAGTCAAATGGCATTAGATTTTTTGGCGAGAAAGCACGAAAGTTCTTTAGAACTTTTCAGGAGCATCCAAGAAGCAGTGAACTACTTACATCCCAAAGAAGATCCATAGATGAACAACACGGTCGCAGGACGAATAACAATACCCCAAGCAACTAAATCAAAGTACTCACAAGCCAATGGCTTACTCTATGAGACACACAATGTAATAACACTTCCATAGATCCACTCAAATAGGTGGAGAAAACAACAAAAGGATTTCCAAAAACCAAGTTGTCACAAAATGGTCCATTAGTCCAACTCCAAAAAGTCAACTAAGAACTACAATTGTAAGCTAACTCCACCGTTACAAAATATTGATCATATCTTTCAAAATAAAAAAAAGGATTGGTCCAACGATATGAAGGTATCCTCTACGAACTATCACACTTTTGATACATAAAAACATGAAAATCCTGCCAAGAACGGAAATTCAAATCCATGTAAGGCCTCGCGAAGGTATTTTTGAAATTCCCAAATCATTGAGGGAAAAGCGACACATGGTCATGCTCATCTTATCAAGGTTTCTCTACTCTTATAAAAACCACGGTTGGTGATGATGGTATGCCTGCCATCTTTCATCCATGGCCGTTTGATTTTAGATCTAACGGACATGAAGCAATCTATGACAATTTTATAAAAAGACACCCACCCTTCCTACACATTTGCAGATATGTCCTTGTCATTTACATCTCACATGGCCGCCAAATGTTTCACCAAAACAAATCTATGTCTAAAAAAACTGTAGTGTCTCAATTATGGGTTGATTCATGTCAAATGGTGTTTTGCTCTGTGGCGAAGCACGGGCATTGTGCTAGTACTTGTAAAATCCAACCACTTCGCATTGCATCCACACACCAACAACCACACATAAACCATTCTTGACTTTTCGTATAGGTTAGCCCATCTCAAAAGTTTATACGAAACATCAACCCATATGTTAGTTTATGAAACACAATACGAAAGCACACTTCCAAAGATCCACTCCCGAATAGGGGGGAAAACAAGAACGTTTCCAAAAACCAAGTTGTTACGAAATAATCATTTAGTCCAACTCCAAGCAAGTATATTAAGAACTACGATGGTAAGCTAACTCCACAATTACCAAATAATTCACTGGTTTCAAAACCAAACAAAGGATTGATCCAACGACATGAAGATATTCACCGATACAAGATACAACATTTTTATAATAAAAAAAATGAAAAACATGTGACAAGAACGAAAATTCAAATCCATGTAAGGCGTCATGATGGTACTTTTAAAATTCCATTTCAAGAAAAAATGTGACACATGGTCAAGACATCGATTCATACTCATCTATTCAGTAACACTTGAAAAAACCATTTCTTCGCATTGTCTCCACCTACCAACAACCACAAATAAACCATTCTTGACTTATTGTATAGATTAACAAGTATCCCAAATTTATACGGAACATCAAGCCATATCTTACTCTATGAAACACGACATGAAAGAAAATTTACAAACATCCACTCCTCATGAGAAGATTTCAAAAAACCAAGTTATTACGAAGATATTAATTAGTCGAACTCCAAGAAAATTAACCGAGAACTACGATAGTAAGCAATCTCCACATTTACCAAATATGATAAAAAAATTGATACTTAAAAGCATATACTCATCTAGTAAGGTTTAGTAGAAAAATTCAACTCTTCACATTGCATCAACATACCAACAACAACAACAAAAAATAAACATTTCTTGATTTTTTTCGTATAGGTTGACTATCTACAAAATTTATAAGAAACATAAAACCATATCTTACTCTATGAAACACAAATCGAAAGCACACTTCCAAAGATCCACTGCTCAATAGGAGGAGAAAACAAGAAGAAGGTTTCCAAAAAACCATGTTGTGAAAAAACGATCAATTAGTCCAAATACAAGAAAGTCAACTAAGAACTGCGATAATAAACAAACTCCATAATTACAAAATATTGATCATTGGATTCAAAATCAAACAAAGTATCAATCCACCAATGTGAAGATATCATGAGTACGAGCTACACCATTTTTACACTAATATCATGAAAATCGAGCGAATAAAAGAAATTCGAATCCATGTAACAACTTGTGACGATATTTTTGAAATTCCCAAATCATGGAGGGAAAGCGACACATGATAAAGACACCATTCATACTCATCTAATCAAGATTACTTGAAAATCCAACTCCTCTGATTGCATCCACGTACCAATAACCACAAATAAACCATTCTTTACTTTCCATATAGGTTAACCTAACTCCAAAATTTAAAGAAAAACCGGTTCATATCTAACTCTACGAAACACAACATGAAAGCACACTTGTAAAGATCCACTCCTCAATAGGAGGATAAAACAATCAAAACAAAGTTGTTACAAAATAATCAATTAGTCCAACTCCAAAAAAGTTCAACTAAGAACTATAATAGTTAGCAAACTCTACACTTACGAAATATTAATCATTGGTTTAGAAATCAAATAAAGTATCGATCTAAAGATGTGAAGATGTTCACCATTACAAGTCACAACATTTTTTATACTTAAAAGCATGAAAATCGTGCAAAAACGGAAACTCAAATCCATTTAAGGCCTCGTGATGTTTTTTTTTCTAATTCCCAAATCATATGGTGAAAAGCGACACATTATCAAGATACCAATCATACTCATGTAATCAAGCTTATTTGAAAATTCCAACTTTTCTCATTGCATCACCACCAAACAAATAAACCATTCTTGATTTTTTTTCGTATAGGTTATGCTATCAACACAAATTTTACGAAACATCAATCTATATCTTACTCTATAAAACACAAAATGAAAGCACATTTCCAACGATCCACTACTCAATAGGAGGAGAAAACAAGAAGGTTTTGAAAAACCAAGTTGTTACAAAATGGTCAATTATTCCAACTATAAGAAAGTCCACAAAGAACTACGATATTAACCAAAATCTAGAACTACTAATATTGATCATTGGATTCAAAATAAAATAACGGATCAATCCAACGATGTGAAGATATCACGAATACGAGCTACAACATTTTGAAACTTAAGAACATGAAAATCGCGCCAAGAAAAGAAATTCAAATCCATGTAAGAACTTGTGACGGGTTTTTTGAAATTTCCAAAACATGGAGAAAAGAAGGAGAAGGTTTCCAAAAACTAAGTTGTTACAAAATAATAAATTATTCCAGCTCCATGAAAGTCGTGTAAAAACTACGATAGTAAGCCAACTCCATAACAACCGAATGGTGATCATTGGTTTCCAAACAAAATAAAGGATCGATCCATTAATGTGAAAATATTCACCAATATGAGCTACACCATTTATTAAACTTAAAAAACTGAAAATTGTGGCAAGTACGTAAATTCAAATCCATGTAAAGCGGCGTGATGGTATTTTTAAAATTTCCAAATCATAGAGAAAAGGTGAAAAATGGTCAAGATACCATTCGTACTCATTTAAGAAATAATACTTGAATAATCCATCTCTTTGCATGGCATCTGTTTACTCACAACCACAAATAAACCATTCATGACTATTTCGCATAGGCTAACCTATCTCCAAAATTTATATGAAACATCAATCGATATCTTCCTATATGAGTTATAAAATGGAAGCACACCTCCAAAGATCCCCTTCTCAATAGTAGGAGAAAACAATGCGAAGGTTTCCAAAAACCAAGTTGTTAAAAAATGATCAATCAATCCAATTCCAATAAAGTCAACTAAGAACTACGATAGTAGCAAGCCACACAATTAGCAAATAATGATTATTGGATTAAAAAACCATCTTACTCTATGAAACACCAAATGGAAGTACACGTCCAAAGATCAACTCCCCAAAACAAGAACACAAGGAGAAGGTTTCAAAAGGCCAAGTTCTTACGAAATGATCAATTAGACCAACACCAAAAAAATCAACTAAAAACTATGATAGAAACCAAACTACATAATAGGAATATAGATCACTGGTTTCAAAATCAAATAAAGGGTCAAACCAACGATGTGAAGATATCGCAATACAACCTACACCATTTTTTTACTTAAAAACATGAAAATCGTGCCAAGAACACAAATTCAGATACATGCAAGGCCTCGCGAAGGACTTTGTGAAAAATATTAGTCATCTAATCAAGGTTACTAGAAAAATTCAAACCTTCTCATTGCATAGAGGTTAACCTATCTCCAAAATATACACGAAACATCAATCCATATCTTACTGCATGAAACCCAACATGAAAGCACACTTCCAAACATCAATGAGTCCATCTCCAAGACTCAACTAAGAACTATGATACTAAGCAAACTCCACAATTACGAAATATTGTATCAAAATCAAATAAAGGAATCAATCCAACAATGTGAATATATTCACCATACAAGTAACAACATTTCTTATATTCACCATACAAGTAACAACATTTCTTATATTCATCAAGACACCATTCATATTCATCTAATCAATTTTATTTGAAAAATCCAACTCTTCTCATTTCATCCACGTACCAAAACTACAACTAAACCATTCTTTGATATTCACGTCGATGTTAACATATTTCCAAAATCCAAACGAAACATCAATCCATGTCATATTAACCTATCTCCAAAATCATTCTTGACATTCACGTCGACGTTAACCTATCTCCAAAATCCATGTGAAACATCGGTCCATATATTCCAGTATTACTTCTGAACTTTGATGACATCCAATCATTATCATACATATTAGATCAACACGTATCGATGCAATCATCTTACTAGACCCATCAAAACCAAGCCTTATAAATAAATGACTCCCTCAGATCTCCCACTATTTTTCCATGATGGCCCATCCAACCAAATTTATCCAAATAGTCCTCATACAATTATTGTTTCCACCATAAGTAAAAAATTCATCAAGATCATCTATCATTGTCGTAAGACTACCACAACAAGAAACCTACACATCAAGAAGACCACTGATCCTCCAATAATTTGCATATTTTCTAGATTCACCAAACTTACACATGACATCCAATTTACGTTAGCCATGTCCGCTTGACAATTTATATGTAATATCATATGTCACTCAAATCCACTGGTTACTCAAATATCCTCCAAGACAAAGAAATTGTATCTAGACATGCATCCAAAATAAAAAGAGTAATTCCAAATCAAGAAACATACCCATTGTCAAGACATTATTCATACTCGTCTAATCAAGGTTCCTTGACAAATCCAGTTCTTCTCATTGCATCCACATCCCAACAACCACAAATAAATCGTTCTTGACTTTTGTATTGATTAAACTATCTCTTAAATTTAGACGAAATATCAATAGATATCTTAGTCTATGAAACAAAACATGAAAGAACACTTCCAAAGATCCACTCATTTATGAGGAGAAATCAAGGAGAAGGTTTTCGAAAACCAAGTTGTTATGGCATAATTAGTTAGTCCAACTCAAAGAAAGTCACCTAAGAACTACGGTAGTAAGCCAACTCCATAACAACCAAATATTGATCATTGGTTTCAAACCAAAAAAAAATTGATCCAACATTTTGAAGATATTCACCAATATGAGCTACAACATTCTTTAAACTTAAAAACCAGAAAATCATGGCAAAAATGAAAATTCAAATCCATGTAAGGCGCCATGATGGTACTTTTTAAATTCCCAAATCATGCTGAAAAAGCGAAAAATGGTCAAGATACCATTCATACTCATTTAATTAAGATAGTTGAATAAACCATCTCTTTGCATCGCCCCCACGTACAAAAAATCTCAAATAAACCATTTAATGACTTTTTCGTATAGGTTAACATATCTCCAAAACTATATGAAACATCAATCGATATTTTACTCTATGAGAGATAAAATGAAAGCATGCCTACAAAGATCCACTCCTCAAAAGAAATAGAACACAAGGAGAAGGTTCCAAAAAGGCAAGTTGTTACGAAATGACCAATTGGACAGACACCAAAAAAGTTGTTACGAAATGATAGAAACAAACTCCACAATTGCGATACATAGATCACTCGTTTCAAAACCAAATAAAGGATCAATTCAACGATGTCAAGATATCACTGATACATGCTACACCATTTTTGATACATAAATCATTCAAATCCATTCAAGACCTCGCGAAGGTCATTTTGAAATTAAATCATGAGGAAAATGCGTGACATTATCAAGACACCAAGAATTCTCATACAATCAACTTTACGATCCGCTTCTCAATAAGAGGAGAAAATAAAGCGAAGGTTTCAAGAAACCAAGTTGTCACAAAATAATCAATTAGTCCAACTCCAATAAAGCCAACTAAGAACTATGGTCCTAGCAAACCCCACAATTAGAAAATATAAATTATTGGTTTCAAAATCATCTAAATATATGAATCAAAAAATGGAAACACGCGTCGACAGATCCACTCCACCAAAAGAAGGACACGAGGAGAAGGTTTCAAAAAGGCAAATTGTTACGAAATGACTAATTAGACCAACAACAAAAAAATCAACTAAAAACTATGATAGAAACCAAACTCCACAATTACGAAATATAGATCACTAGTTTAAAAAGCATGCGAAGAAGAGAAATTCAAATCCATGCAAAGCCTCGTGAAGGTCATTTTCAAATTTCCAAATCATGAGGAAAAGGCGTTACATTCTCAAGACACCAAGAATAATCATATAATCAAGTTTACCATGCAATTCTCAATAGGAGGAGAAAATAAAGCGAAGGTTTCGAAAAACAAAGTTGTCACAAAATGATCAATTGGTCCAACTCCAATAAAGTCAACTAAGAACTACGATCGTAGCAAACCCCACATTTAGAAAATATATATTATTAGTTTCAAAATCATCCTACTCTATTAAACACAAATTGGAAGCACACGCCCAAAGACCCATTCGAAAATCATGCGAAGAAGAGAAATTCATATCCATGCAAGGCCTTGTGTAATTCATTTTGAAATTTCTAAATCATGAGGAAAAGGCGAGACATTATCAAGACACAAAGAATAATCATCTAATCAAATTTACAATCCAGTTCTCAATAGGAGGAGAAGATAAAGTGAAGGTTTCGAAAAACAAAGTTGTCACAAAACAATCAATTAGTCCAACTCCAATAAACTCAACTAAGAATTACGATCGTAGCAAACCCCACAATTAGCAAATATAGATTATTGGTTTTAAAATCACCTTACTCTATGAAACACAAAATGCAATCGCACGTCCAAAGATCCACTCCCCAAAAGAAGGAGAACACAAGGAGAAGGTTTCAAAAAGGCAACTTGTTACGAAATTATCAATTAGACCAACACCAAAAACCCAACTAAAAACTATGATACAAAACAAACTCCACAATTACGAAATATAGATCACTCGTTTGAAAATCAAATAAAGGATCAATTCAACGATGTGAAAATATCCCCAATACAAGCAACACCATTTCTTATACTTAAAAATGTGAGAATCATGCCAAGAACAACCATTCAAATCTATGCAAGGCCTCGTGAAGGTCATTTTGAAATTCAGAAATCATTAGAAAAAGCCAAAACATTATCAAGACACCAGGAATAATCATCTAATCAAGTTTACAAACCACTTATCAACAGGAGGAGAAAATAAAGCCAAGGTTTGGAAAAACCAATTTGTCACAAAATGCTCAATTAGTCCACCTCAAATAAAGTCAACTAACAACTATGATCGTAGCAACCCACACAATTAGCAAATATAGATTATTGGTTTCAAAATCATTTTACTCTATGAAACACAAAATGAAAGCACACGTCGAAAGATCCACTCCCCAAAAGAAGGAGAACACAAGGAGGAGGTTTCAAAAAGACAAGTTGTTACGAAATGATCAATTAGACAAACATCCAAAAAGTCAACTAAAAACTATGATAGAAACCAAACTCCACAATTACGAAATATAGATCGAAAATCATGCCAAGAAGAGAAATTCAAATCCATGCAAGGCCTCGTGAAGGTCATTTTGAAATTCCTAAATAATGAGGAAACTGCGAGACAGTATCAAGACACCATGAATAATTAGTTAATCAAATTTACAATCCAGTTCTCAATAGGAAGAGAAAATAAAGCGAAGGTTTCGAAAACCAAGTTGTCAAAAAACGATCAATTAGTCCAACTCCACTAAAGTCAACTAGGAATTACGATCGTAGCAAACCCCACAATTAGCAAATATAGATTATTGGTTTCAAAATCATTTTACTCTATGAATCACAAAATGGAAGCACAAGTCCAAAGATCCACTCCCCAAAAGAAGGAGAACACAAGGAGAAGGTTTCAAAAAGGCAAGTTGTTACGAAATGATCAATTAGACAAACACCCAAAAAGTTAAGTAAAAACTATGATAGAAACCAAACTCAACAATTACGAAATATAGATCACTCGTTTGAAAATCATGCCAAGAAGAGAAAGTCAAATCCATGCAAGGCCTCATGAAGGTCATTTTGAAATTTCTAAATCATGAGGAAAAGGCGAGACATTATCAACACACCAAGAATAATCATCCAATCAAATTTACAATCCAGTTCTCAAAAGGAGGAGAAAATGAAGCGAAGGTTTCGAAAAAGAAAGTTGTCACAAAACGATCAATTAGTCCAACTCCAATAAAGTCAACTAAGAATTACGATCGTAACAAACCCCAAAATTAGCAAATATAGATTATTGGTTTTAAAATCATCTTACTCTATGAAACATAAAATGCAATTGCACGTCCAAAGATCCACTCCCCAAAAGAAGGAGAACAAAAGGAGAAGGTTTCAAAAAGGCAACTTGTTACGAAATTATCAATTAGACCAACACCGAAAAACCCAACTAAAAACTATGATAGAAAACAAACTTCACAATTACGAAATATAGATCACTCATTTGAAAATCAAATAAAGGATCAATTCAACGATATGAAAATATCACCAATACAAGCTACACCATTTTTTATATTTAAAAACGTGAGAATCATGCCAAGAACAACCATTCAAATCTATGCAAGGCCTCGTGAAGGTTATTTTGAAATTCGGAAATCATGACAAAAAGGCGAAACATTATCAAGACACTAGGAATAATCATCTAATCAAGTTTATGAACCACTTCTCAACAGGAGGAGAAAATAAAGCCAAGGCTTGGAAAAACCAATTTGTCACAAAATGCTCAATTAGTCCAACTCCAATAAAGTCAACTAAGAACTATGATCGTAGCAAACCCCACAATTAGCAAATATAGATTATTGGTTTCAAAAACATTTTACTCTATGAAACAGAAAATGCAAGCACACGTTCAAAGATTCACTCCCCAAAAGAAGGAGAACACAAGGAGAAGGTTTCAAAAAGACAAGTTGTTACGAAATGATCAATTACACAAACACCCAAAAATTCAAGTGAAAACTATGATAGAAACCAAACTCCACAATTACGAAATATAGATAACTCTATTGATTATCATGCCAAGAAGAGAAATTCAAATCCATGCAAGGCCTCGTGAAGGTCATTTTGAAATTCCTAAATCATGAGGAAAAGGCGAGACATCATGAAGACACCAAGAATAATCATCTAATCAAATTTACAATCCAATTCTCAATAGGAGGAGAAAATAAAGCCAAGGCTTGAAAAAGCAATTTGTCACAAAACGATCAATTAGTCCAACTCCAATAAAGTCAACTAAGAATTACGATCGTAGCAAACCCCACAATTAGCAAATATAAATTATTGGTTTTAAAATCATCTTACTCTATGAAACATAAAATGCAATTGCACGTCCAAAGATCCACTCCCCAAAAGAAGGAGAACACAAGGAGAAGGTTTCAAAAAAGGCAATTTGTTACGAAATTATCAATTAGACAACCACCAAAAAAACCAACTAAAAAATATGATAGAAAACAAACTCCACAATTACGAAATATAGATCGCTTGTTTGAAAATCAAATAAAGGATCAATTCATCGATGTGAAAATATCACCAATACAAGCTACACCATTTTGTACACTTAAAAACGTGAGAATCATGCCAAGAACAACCATTCAAATCTATGCAAGGCCTCGTGAAAGTCATTTTGAAATTCGGAAATCATGAAAAAAAAGGCAAAACATTATCAAGACACCAGGAATAATTATCTAATCAAGTTTACGAACCGCTTCTCAACGAGAGGAGAAAATAAAGCCAAGGTTTGGAAAAACCAATTTGTCAGAAAATGCTCAATTAGTCCAACTCAAATAAATTCAACTAAGAACTATGATCGTAGCAAACCCCACAATTAGCAAATATAGATTACTGGTTTCAAAACCATTTTACTCTATGAAACACAAAATGCAAGCAGACGTCGAAAGATCCACTCCCCAAAAGAAGGAGAACACAAGGAGAAGGTTTGAAAAAGACAAGTTGTTACGAAATGATCAATTAGACCAACACCCAAAAAGTCAACTAAAAACTATGATGGAAACAAAACTCCAAAATTACGAAATATAGATCACTCGTTTGAAAATCATGCCAAAAGATAAATTCAAATTCATGCAAGGCTCGTGAAGGTCATTTTGAAATTTCTAAATAATGAGTAAAAGGCGAGACATTATGAAGACACCAAGAATAATCATGTAATCAAAATTACAATCCAGTTCTCAATAGGAGGAAAAAAATAAAGCAAAGGTTTCGAAAAACAAAGTTGTCACAAAACGATCAATTAGTCCAACTCCAATAAACTCAAGTAAGAATTACCATCGTAGCAAACCCCACAATTAGCAAATATAGATTATTGGTTTTAAAATCATCTTACTCTATGAAACACAAAATGAAATCGCACGTCCAAAGATCCACTTCCCAAATGAAGGAGAACACAAGGAGAAGGTTTCAAAAAGGCAACTTGTTACGAAATTATCAATTAGACCAACACCAAAAAAAACAACTAAAAACTATGATAGAAAACAAACTCCACAATTACGAAATATAGATCGCTCGTTTGAAAATCAAATAAAGGATCAATTCAACGATGTGAAAATATCACCAATACAAGCTACACCATTTTTTACACTTCAAAATGTGAGAATCATGCCAAGAACAATCATTCAAATCTATGCAAGGCCTCGTGAAAGTCATTTTGAAATTCGGAAATCATGAAAAAAAAAGGCGAAACATTATCAAGACACCAGGAATAATTATCTAATCAAGTTTACGAACCGCTTCTCAACAGGAGGAGAAAATAAAGCCAAGGTTTGGAAAAACCAATTTGTTAGAAAATGCTCAATTAGTCCAACTATGATCGTAGCAAACCCCACAATTAGCAAATATAGATTACTGGTTTCAAAACCATTTTACTCTATGAAACACAAAATGCAAGCACACGTCAAAAGATCCACTCCCCAAAAGAAGGAGAACACAAGGAGAAGGTTTGAAAAAGACAAGTTGTTACGAAATGATCAATTAGACCAACACCCAAAAAGTCAACTAAAAACTATGATGGAAACCAAACTCCACAATTACGAAATATAGATCACTCGTTTTAAAATCATGCCAAAAAGATAAATTCAAATTAATGCAAGGCTCGTGAAGGTCATTTTGAAATTTCTAAATAATGAGTAAAAGGCGAGACATTATCAAGACACCAAGAATAATCATGTAATCAAAATTACAATCCAGTTCTCAATAGGAGGAAAAAAATAAAGCAAAGGTTTCGAAAAACAAAGTTGTCACAGAACGATCAATTAGCCCAACTCCAATAAAGTCAACTAAGAATTACGATCATAGCAAACTACACAATTAGAAAATATAGATTATTAGTTTTAAAATCATTTTACTCTATAAAACACAAAATGAAATCGCACGTCCAAAGATCCACTTCCCAAATGAAGGAGAACACAAGGAGAAGGTTTCAAAAAGGCAACTTGTTACGAAATTATCAATTAGACCAACACCAAAAAAAACAACTAAAAACTATGATAGAAAACAAACTCCACAATTACGAAATATAGATCGCTCGTTTGAAAATCAAATAAAGGATCAATTCAACGATGTGAAAATATCAGCAATACAAGCTACACCATTTTTTACACTCAAAAACGTGAGAATCATGCCAAGGACAACCATTCAAATCTATGCAAGGCCTCGTGAAAGTCATTTTGAAATTCGGAAATCATGAAAAGAAAAGGCGAAACATTATCAAGACACCAGGAATAATTATCTAATCAAGTTTACGAACCGCTTCTCAACAGGAGTGAAAATAAAGCCAAGGTTTGGAAAAACCAATTTGTCAGAAAATGCTCAATTAGTCCACCTCAAATAAAGTCAACTAACAACTATGATCGTAGCAAACCCCACAATTAGCAAATATAGATTACTGGTTTCAAAACCATTTTACTCTATGAAACATAAAATGCAAGCACACGTCGAAAGATCCACTCCCCAAAAGAAGGAGAAGACAAGGAGAAGGTTTGAAAAAGAAGTTGTTACGAGATGATCAATTAGACCAACACCCAAAAAGTCAACTAAAAACTTACGAAATATAGATCACTCGTTTGAAAATCATGCCAACAGATAAATTCAAATACATGTAAGGCTCGTGAAGGTCATTTTGAAATTTCTAAATAATGAGTAAAAGGCGAGACATTATCAAGACACCAAGAATAATCATGTAATCAAAATTACAATCCAGTTCTCAATAGGAGGAAAAAAATAAAGCAAAGGTTTCGAAAAACAAAGTTGTCACAAAACAATCAATTAGTCCAACTCCAATAAAGTCAACTAAGAATTACGATCGTAGCAAACCCCACAATTAGCAAATATAGATTATTGGTTTTAAAATCATCTTACTCTATAAAACACAAAATGAAATCGCACGTCCAAAGATCCACTTCCCAAATGAAGGAGAACACAAGGAGAAGGTTTCAAAAAGGCAACTTGTTACGAAATTATCAATTAGGCCAACACAAAAAAAAAGCAACTAGAAACTATGATAGAAAAGAAACTCCACAATTACGAAATATAGATTGCTCGTTTGAAAATCAAATAAAGGATCAATTCAACGATGTGAAAATATCACCAATACAAGCTACACCATTTTTTACACTTAAAAACGTGAGAATCATGCCAAGAACAACCATTCAAATCTATGCAAGACCTCGTGAAAATCATTTTGAAATTCAGAAATCATGAAAAAAAAAGGCGAAGCATTATCAAGACACCAGGAATAATTATCTAATCAAGTTTACGAACCGCTTCTCAACAGGAGGAGAAAATAAAGCCAGGTTTGGAAAAACCAATTTGTTAGAAAATGCTCAATTAGTCCAACTCAAATAAAGTCAACTAAGAACTATGATCGTAGCAAACCCCACAATTAGCAAATATAGATTTCTGGTTTCAAAACCATTTTACTCTATGAAACACAAAATGCAAGCACACGTCGAAAGATCCACTCCCCAAAAGAAGGAGAAGACAAGGAGAAGGTTCGAAAAAGACAAGTTGTTACGAAATGATCAATTAGACCAACACCCAAAAAGTCAACTAAAAACTATGATGGAAACAAAACTCCACAATTACGAAATATAGATCACTCGTTTGAAAATCATGCCAAAAAGAGAAATTCAAATCCATGCAAGGCCTCGTGAAGGTCATTTTGAAATTCCTAAATCATGAGGAAAAGGCGAGACATCATGAAGACACCAAGAATAATCATCTAATCAAATTTACAATCCAATTCTCAATAGGAGGAGAAAATAAAGCCAAGGCTTGGAAAAAGCAATTTGTCACAAAACGATCAATTAGTCCAACTCCAATAAAGTCAACTAAGAATTACGATCGTAGCAAACCCCACAATTAGCAAATATAAATTATTGGTTTTAAAATCATCTTACTCTATGAAACATAAAATGCAATTGCACGTCCAAAGATCCACTCCCCAAAAGAAGGAGAACACAAGGAGAAGGTTTCAAAAAAGGCAATTTGTTACGAAATTATCAATTAGACAACCACCAAAAAAAACCAACTAAAAAATATGATAGAAAACAAACTCCACAATTACGAAATATAGATCGCTTGTTTGAAAATCAAATAAAGGATCAATTCATCGATGTGAAAATATCACCAATACAAGCTACACCATTTTGTACACTTAAAAACGTGAGAATCATGCCAAGAACAACCATTCAAATCTATGACAGGCCTCGTGAAAGTCATTTTGAAATTCGGAAATCATGAAAAAAAAGGCAAAACATTATCAAGACACCAGGAATAATTATCTAATCAAGTTTACGAACCGCTTCTCAACAAGAGGAGAAAATAAAGCCAAGGTTTGGAAAAACCAATTTGTCAGAAAATGCTCAATTAGTCCAACTCAAATAAAGTCAACTAAGAACTATGATCGTAGCAAACCCCACAATTAGCAAATATAGATTACTGGTTTCAAAACCATTTTACTCTATGAAACACAAAATCGAAGCAGACGTCGAAAGATCCACTCCCCAAAAGAAGGAGAACACAAGGAGAAGGTTTGAAAAAGACAAGTTGTTACGAAATGATCAATTAGAACAACACCAAAAAAGTCAACTAAAAACTATGATGGAAACAAAACTCCAAAATTACGAAATATAGATCACTCGTTTGAAAATCATGCCAAAAGATAAATTCAAATTCATGCAAGGCTCGTGAAGGTCATTTTGAAATTTCTAAATAATGAGTAAAAGGCGAGACATTATGAAGACACCAAGAATAATCATGTAATCAAAATTACAATCCAGTTCTTAATAGGAGGAAAAAAATAAAGCAAAGGTTTCGAAAAACAAAGTTGTCACAAAACGATCAATTAGTCCAACTCCAATAAACTCAAGTAAGAATTACCATCGTAGCAAACCCCACAATTAGCAAATATAGATTATTGGTTTTAAAATCATCTTACTCTATGAAACACAAAATGAAATCGCGCGTCCAAAGATCCACTTCCCAAATGAAGGAGAACACAAGGAGAAGGTTTCAAAAAGGCAACTTGTTACGAAATTATCAATTAGACCAACACCAAAAAAACCAACTAAAAACTATGATAGAAAACAAACTCCACAATTACGAAATATAGATCGCTCGTTTGAAAATCAAATAAAGGATCAATTCAACGATGTGAAAATATCACCAATACGAGCTACACCATTTTTTACACTTCAAAATGTGAGAATCATGCCAAGAACAATCATTCAAATCTATGCAAGGCCTCGTGAAAGTAATTTTGAAATTCAGAAATCATGAAAAAAAAAGGCGAAACATTATCAAGACACCAGGAATAATTATCTAATCAAGTTTACGAACCGCTTCTCAACAGGAGGAGAAAATAAAGCCAAGGTTTGGAAAAACCAATTTGTTAGAAAATGCTCAATTAGTCCAACTATGATTGTAGCAAACCCCACAATTAGCAAATATATATTACTGGTTTTAAAACCATTTTACTCTATGAAACACAAAATGCAAGCACACGTCAAAAGATCCACTCCCCAAAAGAAGGAGAACACAAGGAGAAGGTTTGAAAAAGACAAGTTGTTACGAAATGATCAATTAGACCAACACCCAAAAAGTCAACTAAAAACTATGATGGAAACCAAACTCCACAATTACGAAATATAGATCACTCGTTTTAAAATCATGCCAAAAAGATAAATTCAAATTAATGCAAGGCTCGTGAAGGTCATTTTGAAATTTCTAAATAATGAGTAAAAGGCGAGACATTATCAAGACACCAAGAATAATCATGTAATCAAAATTACAATCCAGTTCTCAATAGGAGGAAAAAAATAAAGCAAAGGTTTCGAAAAACAAAGTTGTCACAGAACGATCAATTAGCCCAACTCCAATAAAGTCAACTAAGAATTACGATCGTAGCAAACTACACAATTAGAAAATATAGATTATTAGTTTTAAAATCATTTTACTCTATAAAACACAAAATGAAATCGCACGTCCAAAGATCCACTTCCCAAATGAAGGAGAACACAAGGAGAAGGTTTCAAAAAGGCAACTTGTTACGAAATTATCAATTAGACCAACTCCAAAAAAAAAACAACTAAAAACTATGATAGAAAACAAACTCCACAATTACGAAATATAGATCGCTCGTTTGAAAATCAAATAAAGGATCAATTCAACGATGTGAAATATCACCAATACAAGCTACACCATTTTTTACACTCAAAAACGTGAGAATCATGCCAAGGACAACCATTCAAATCTATGCAAGGCCTCGTGAAAGTCATTTTGAAATTCGGAAATCATGAAAAGAAAAGGCGAAACATTATCAAGACACCAGGAATAATTATCTAATCAAGTTTACGAACCGCTTCTCAACAGGAGTGAAAATAAAGCCAAGGTTTGGAAAAACCAATTTGTCAGAAAATGCTCAATTAGTCCACCTCAAATAAAGTCAACTAACAACTATGATCGTAGCAAACCCCACAATTAGCAAATATAGATTACTGGTTTCAAAACCATTTTACTCTATGAAACATAAAATGCAAGCACACGTCGAAAGATCCACTCCCCAAAAGAAGGAGAAGACAAGGAGAAGGTTTGAAAAAGAAGTTGTTACGAGATGATCAATTAGACCAACACCCAAAAAGTCAACTAAAAACTTACGAAATATAGATCACTCGTTTGAAAATCATGCCAACAGATAAATTCAAATACATGTAAGGCTCGTGAAGGTCATTTTGAAATTTCTAAATAATGAGTAAAAGGCGAGACATTATCAAGACACCAAGAATAATCATGTAATCAAAATTACAATCCAGTTCTCAATAGGAGGAAAAAAATAAAGCAAAGGTTTCGAAAAACAAAGTTGTCACAAAACAATCAATTAGTCCAACTCCAATAAAGTCAAGTAAGAATTACGATCGTAGCAAACCCCACAATTAGCAAATATAGATTATTGGTTTTAAAATCATCTTACTCCATAAAACACAAAATGAAATCGCACGTCCAAAGATCCACTTCCCAAATGAAGGAGAACACAAGGAGAAGGTTTCAAAAAGGCAACTTGTTACGAAATTATCAATTAGGCCAACACCAAAAAAAACCAACTAGAAACTATGATAGAAAAGAAACTCCACAATTACGAAATATAGATTGCTCGTTTGAAAATCAAATAAAGGATCAATTCAACGATGTGAAAATATCACCAATACAAGCTACACCATTTTTTAGACTTACAAACGTGAGAATCATGCCAAGAACAACCATTCAAATCTATGCAAGACCTCGTGAAAATCATTTTGAAATTCGGAAATCATGAAAAAAAAGGCGAAGCATTATCAAGACACCAGGAATAATTATCTAATCAAGTTTACGAACCGCTTCTCAACAGGAGGAGAAAATAAAGCCAGGTTTGGAAAAACCAATTTGTTAGAAAATGCTCAATTAGTCCAACTCAAATAAAGTCAACTAAGAACTATGATCGTAGCAAACCCCACAATTAGCAAATATAGATTTTTGGTTTCAAAACCATTTTACTCTATAAAACACAAAATGCAAGCACACGTCGAAAGATCCACTCCCCAAAAGAAGGAGAAGACAAGGAGAAGGTTCGAAAAAGACAAGTTGTTACGAAATGATCAATTAGACCAACACCCAAAAAGTCAACTAAAAACTATGATGGAAACAAAACTCCACAATTACGAAATATAGATCACTCGTTTGAAAATCATGCCAAAAAGATAAATTCAAATTCATGCAAGGCTCGTGAAGGTCATTTTGAAATTTCTAAATAATGAGTAAAAGGCGAGACATTATGAAGACACCAAGAATAATCATGTAATCAAAATTACAATCCAGTTCTCAATAGGAGGAAAAAAATAAAGCAAAGGTTTCGAAAAACAAAGTTGTCACAAAACGATCAATTAGTCCAACTCCAATAAACTCAAGTAAGAATTACGATCGTAGCAAACCCCACAATTAGCAAATATAGATTATTAGTTTTAAAATCATCTTACTCTATAAAACACAAAATGAAATCGCACGTCCAAAGATCCACTTCCCAAATGAAGGAGAACACAAGGAGAAGGTTTCAAAAAGGCAACTTGTTACGAAATTATCAATTAGACCAACTCCAAAAAAAAAACAACTAAAAACTATGATAGAAAACAAACTCCACAATTACGAAATATAGATCGCTCGTTTGAAAATCAAATAAAGGATCAATTCAACGATGTGAAATATCACCAATACAAGCTACACCATTTTTTACACTCAAAAACGTGAGAATCATGCCAAGGACAACCATTCAAATCTATGCAAGGCCTCGTGAAAGTCATTTTGAAATTCGGAAATCATGAAAAGAAAAGGCGAAACATTATCAAGACACCAGGAATAATTATCTAATCAAGTTTACGAACCGCTTCTCAACAGGAGTGAAAATAAAGCCAAGGTTTGGAAAAACCAATTTGTCAGAAAATGCTCAATTAGTCCACCTCAAATAAAGTCAACTAACAACTATGATCGTAGCAAACCCCACAATTAGCAAATATAGATTACTGGTTTCAAAACCATTTTACTCTATGAAACATAAAATGCAAGCACACGTCGAAAGATCCACTCCCCAAAAGAAGGAGAAGACAAGGAGAAGGTTTGAAAAAGAAGTTGTTACGAGATGATCAATTAGACCAACACCCAAAAAGTCAACTAAAAACTTACGAAATATAGATCACTCGTTTGAAAATCATGCCAACAGATAAATTCAAATACATGTAAGGCTCGTGAAGGTCATTTTGAAATTTCTAAATAATGAGTAAAAGGCGAGACATTATCAAGACACCAAGAATAATCATGTAATCAAAATTACAATCCAGTTCTCAATAGGAGGAAAAAAATAAAGCAAAGGTTTCGAAAAACAAAGTTGTCACAAAACAATCAATTAGTCCAACTCCAATAAAGTCAAGTAAGAATTACGATCGTAGCAAACCCCACAATTAGCAAATATAGATTATTGGTTTTAAAATCATCTTACTCCATAAAACACAAAATGAAATCGCACGTCCAAAGATCCACTTCCCAAATGAAGGAGAACACAAGGAGAAGGTTTCAACAAGGCAACTTGTTACGAAATTATCAATTAGGCCAACACCAAAAAAAACCAACTAGAAACTATGATAGAAAAGAAACTCCACAATTACGAAATATAGATTGCTCGTTTGAAAATCAAATAAAGGATCAATTCAACGATGTGAAAATATCACCAATACAAGCTACACCATTTTTTAGACTTACAAACGTGAGAATCATGCCAAGAACAACCATTCAAATCTATGCAAGACCTCGTGAAAATCATTTTGAAATTCGGAAATCATGAAAAAAAAAGGCGAAGCATTATCAAGACACCAGGAATAATTATCTAATCAAGTTTACGAACCGCTTCTCAACAGGAGGAGAAAATAAAGCCAGGTTTGGAAAAACCAATTTGTTAGAAAATGCTCAATTAGTCCAACTCAAATAAAGTCAACTAAGAACTATGATCGTAGCAAACCCCACAATTAGCAAATATAGATTTTTGGTTTCAAAACCATTTTACTCTATGAAACACAAAATGCAAGCACACGTCGAAAGATCCACTCCCCAAAAGAAGGAGAAGACAAGGAGAAGGTTCGAAAAAGACAAGTTGTTACGAAATGATCAATTAGACCAACACCCAAAAAGTCAACTAAAAACTATGATGGAAACAAAACTCCACAATTACGAAATATAGATCACTCGTTTGAAAATCATGCCAAAAAGATAAATTCAAATTCATGCAAGGCTCGTGAAGGTCATTTTGAAATTTCTAAATAATGAGTAAAAGGCGAGACATTATCAAGACACCAAGAATAATCATGTAATCAAAATTACAATCCAGTTCTCAATAGGAGGAAAAAAAAAAGCAAAGGTTTCGAAAAACAAAGTTGTCACAAAACGATCAATTAGTCCAACTCCAATAAAGTCAAGTAAGAATTACGATCGTAGCAAACCCCACAATTAGCAAATATAGATTATTAGTTTTAAAATCATCTTACTCTATAAAACACAAAATGAAATCGCACGTTCAAAGATCCACTTCCCAAATGAAGGAGAACACAAGGAGAAGGTTTGAAAAAGGCAACTTGTTACGAAATTATCAATTAGACCAACACAAAAAAAACCAACGAAAAACTTTGATAGAAAACAAACTCCACAATTACGAAATATAGATCGCTCGTTTGAAAATCAAATAAAGGATCAATTCAACGATGTGAAAATATCACCAATACAAGCTACACCATTTTTTACACTTAAAAACGTGAGAATCATGCCAAGAACAACCATTCAAATCTATGCAAGGCCTCGTGAAAGTCATTTTGAAATTCGGAAATCATGAAAAAAAAAGGCGAAATATTATCAAGACACCAGGAATTATTATCTAATCAAGTTTACGAACCGCTTCTCAACAGGACGAGAAAATAAAGCCATGGTTTGGAAAAACCAATTTGTCAGAAAATGCTCAATTAGTCCAACTCAAATAAAGTCAACTAAGAACTATGATCGTAGCAAACCCCACAATTAGCAAATATAGATTACTGGTTTCAAAACCATTTTACTCTATGAAACACAAAATGCAAGCACACGTCGAAAGATCCACTCCCCAAAAGAAGGAGAACACAAGGAGAAGGTTTGAAAAAGACAAGTTGTTACGAAATGATCAATTAGACCAACACCCAAAAAGTCAACTAAAAACTATGATGGAAACCAAACTCCACAATTACGAAATATAGATCACTCGTTTGAAAATCATGCCAAAAATATAAATTCAAATTCATGCAAGGCTCATGAAGGTTATTTTGAAATTTCTAAATAATGAGTAAAAGGCGAGACATTATCATGACACCAAGAATAATCATGTAATCAAAATTACAATCCAGTTCTCAATAGGAGGGAAAAAAAATAAAGCAAAGGTTTCGAAAAACAAAGTTGTCACAGAACGATCAATTAGCCCAACTCCAATAAAGTCAACTAAGAATTACGATCGTAGCAAACTACACAATTAGAAAATATAGATTATTAGTTTTAAAATCATCTTACTCTATAAAACACAAAATGAAATCGCACGTCCAAAGATCCACTTCCCAAATGAAGGAGAACACAAGGAGAAGGTTTCAAAAAGGCAACATGTTACGAAATTATCAATTAGACCAACACCAAAAAAAACCAACTAAAAACTATGATAGAAAACAAACTCCACAATTACAAAATATAGATCGCTCGTTTGAAAATCAAATAAAGGATCAATTCAACGATGTGAAAATATCACCAATACAAGCTACACCATTTTTTACACTTAAAAACGTGAGAATCATGCCAAGAACGACCATTCAAATCTATGCAAGGCCTCGTGAAAGTCATTTTGAAATTCGGCAATCATGAAAAAAAAGGTGAAACATTATCAAGACACCAGGAATAATTATCTAATCAAGTTTACGAACCGCTTCTCAACAGGAGGAGAAAATAAAGCCAAGGTTTGGAAAAACCAATTTGTCAGAAAATGCTCAATTAGTCCAACTCAAATAAAGTCAACTAACAACTATGATCGTATCAAACTCCACAATTAGCAAATATAGATTACTGGTTTCAAAACATTTTACTCTATGAAACACAAAATGCAAGCACACGTCGAAAGATCCACTCCCCAAAAGAAGGAGAACACAAGGAGAAGGTTTGAAAAAGACAAGTTGTTACGAGATGATCAATTAGATCAGCACCCAAAAAGTCAATTAAAAACTATGATGGAAACCAAACTCCACAATTACGAAATATAGATCACTCGTTTGGAAATCATGCCAAAAGATAAATTCAAATTCATGTAAAGCTCGTGAAGGTCATTTTGAAATTTCTAAATAATGAGTAAAACGCGAGACATTATTAAGACACCAAGAATAATCATGTAATCAAAATTACAATCCAGTTCTCAATAGGAGGTAAAAAATAAAGCAAAGGTTTCGAAAAACAAAGTTGTCACAAAACGATCAATTAGTCCAACTCCAATAAAGTCAAGTAAGAATTACGATCGTAGCAAACCCCACAATTAGCAAATTTAGATTATTGGTTTTAAAATCATCTTACTCGATAAAACACAAAATGAAATCGCACGTCCAAAGATCCACTTCCCAAATTAAGGAGAACACAAGGAGAAGGTTTCAAAAATGCAACTTGTTACGAAATTATCAATTAGACCAACACCAAAAGGAACCAACTAAAAACTATGATATAAAACAAACTCCACAATTACGAAATATAGATCGCTCGTTTGAAAATCAAATAAAGGATCAATTCAACGATGTGAAAATATCACCAATACAAGCTACACCATTTTTTACACGTAAAAACGTGAGAATCATGCCATGAACAACCATTCAAATCTATGCAAGGCCTCGTGAAAGTCATTTTGAAATTCGGAAATCATGAAAAAAAAAGGCGAAACATTATCAAGACACCAGGAATAATTATCTAATCAAGTTTACGAACCGCTTCTCAACAGGAGGAGAAAATAAAGCCAAGGTTTGGAAAAACCAATTTGTCAGAAAATGCTCAATTAGTCCAACTCTAATAAAGTCAACTAACAACTATGATCGTAGCAAACCCCACAATTAGCAAATATAGATTACTGGTTTCAAAACCATTTTACTCTATGAAACACAAAATGCAAGCACACGTCGAAAGATCCACTCCCCAAAAGAAAAAGAACACAAGGAGAAGGTTTGAAAAAGACAAGTTGTTACGAAATGATCAATTAGACCAACACCCAAAAAGTCAACTAAAAACTATGATGGAAACAAAACTCCACAATTACGAAATATAGATCACTCGTTTGAAAATCATGCCAAAAAGATAAATTCAAATTCATGCAAGGCTCGTGAAGGTCATTTTGAAATTTCTAAATAATGAGTAAAAGGCGAGACATTATCAAGACACCAAGAATAATCATGTAATCAAAATTACAATCCAGTTCTCAATAGGAGGAAAAAAATAAAGCAAAGGTTTCGAAAAACAAAGTTGTCACAAAACGATCAATTAGTCCAACTCCAATAAAGTCAAGTAAGAATTACGATCGTAGCAAACCCCACAATTAGCAAATATAGATTATTAGTTTTAAAATCATCTTACTCTATAAAACACAAAATGAAATCGCACGTTCAAAGATCCACTTCCCAAATGAAGGAGAACACAAGGAGAAGGTTTGAAAAAGGCAACTTGTTACGAAATTATCAATTAGACCAACACAAAAAAAAACCAACGAAAAACTTTGATAGAAAACAAACTCCACAATTACGAAATATAGATCGCTCGTTTGAAAATCAAATAAAGGATCAATTCAACGATGTGAAAATATCACCAATACAAGCTACACCATTTTTTACACTTAAAAACGTGAGAATCATGCCAAGAACAACCATTCAAATCTATGCAAGGCCTCGTGAAAGTCATTTTGAAATTCGGAAATCATGAAAAAAAAAGGCGAAATATTATCAAGACACCAGGAATAATTATCTAATCAAGTTTACGAACCGCTTCTCAACAGGACGAGAAAATAAAGCCATGGTTTGGAAAAACCAATTTGTCAGAAAATGCTCAATTAGTCCAACTCAAATAAAGTCAACTAAGAACTATGATCGTAGCAAACCCCACAATTAGCAAATATAGATTACTGGTTTCAAAACCATTTTACTCTATGAAACACAAAATGCGAGCACACGTCGAAAGATCCACTCCCCAAAAGAAGGAGAACACAAGGAGAAGGTTTGAAAAAGACAAGTTGTTACGAAATGATCAATTAGACCAACACCCAAAAAGTCAACTAAAAACTATGATGGAAACCAAACTCCACAATTACGAAATATAGATCACTCGTTTGAAAATCATGCCAAAAATATAAATTCAAATTCATGCAAGGCTCATGAAGGTCATTTTGAAATTTCTAAATAATGAGTAAAAGGCGAGACATTATCATGACACCAAGAATAATCATGTAATCAAAATTACAATCCAGTTCTCAATAGGAGGGAAAAAAATAAAGCAAGGGTTTCGAAAAACAAAGTTGTCACAGAACGATCAATTAGCCCAACTCCAATAAAGTCAACTAAGAATTACGATCGTAGCAAACTACACAATTAGAAAATATAGATTATTAGTTTTAAAATCATCTTACTCTATAAAACACAAAATGAAATCGCACGTCCAAAGATCCACTTCCCAAATGAAGGAGAACACAAGGAGAAGGTTTCAAAAAGGCAACATGTTACGAAATTATCAACTAGACCAACACCAAAAAAAACCAACTAAAAACTATGATAGAAAACAAACTCCACAATTACGAAATATAGATCGCTCGTTTGAAAATCAAATAAAGGATCAATTCAACGATGTAAAAATATCACCAATACAAGCTACACCATTTTTTACACTTAAAAACGTGAGAATCATGCCAAGAACAACCATTCAAATCTATGCAAGGCCTCGTGAAAGTCATTTTGAAATTCGGAAATCATGAAAAAAAAGGTGAAACATTATCAAGACACCAGGAATAATTATCTAATCAAGTTTACGAACCGCTTCTCAACAGGAGGAGAAAATAAAGCCAAGGTTTGGAAAAACCAATTTGTCAGAAAATGCTCAATTAGTCCAACTCAAATAAAGTCAACTAACAACTATGATCGTATCAAACTCCACAATTAGCAAATATAGATTACTGGTTTCAAAACATTTTACTCTATGAAACACAAAATGCAAGCACACGTCGAAAGATCCACTCCCCAAAAGAAGGAGAACACAAGGAGAAGGTTTGAAAAAGACAAGTTGTTACGAGATGATCAATTAGATCAACACCCAAAAAGTCAATTAAAAACTATGATGGAAACCAAACTCCACAATTACGAAATATAGATCACTCGTTTGAAAAGCATGCCAAAAGATAAATTCAAATTCATGTAAAGCTCGTGAAGGTCATTTTGAAATTTCTAAATAATGAGTAAAAGGCGAGACATTATTAAGACACCAAGAATAATCATGTAATCAAAATTACAATCCAGTTCTCAATAGGAGGTAAAAAATAAAGCAAAGGTTTCGAAAAACAAAGTTGTCACAAAACAATCAATTAGTCCAACTCCAATAAAGTCAAGTAAGAATTACGATCGTAGCAAACCCCACAATTAGCAAATATATATTATTGGTTTTAAAATCATCTTACTCTATAAAACACAAAATGAAATCGCACGTCCAAAGATCCACTTCCCAAATGAAGGAGAACACAAGGAGAAGGTTTCAAAAAGGCAACTTGTTACGAAATTATCAACTAGGCCAACACCAAAAAAAACCAACTAAAAACTATGATAGAAAACAAACTCCACAATTACGAAATATAGATCGCTCGTTTGAAAATAAAATAAAGGATCAATTCAACGATGTGAAAATATCACCAATACAAGCTACACCATTTTTTACACTTAAAAACGTGAGAATCATGCCAAGAACAACCATTCAAATCTATGCAAGACCTCGTGAAAGTCATTTTGAAATTCGGAAATCATGAAAAAAAAAAGGCGAAGCATTATCAAGACACCAGGAATAATTATCTAATCAAGTTTACGAACCGCTGCTCAACAGGAGGAGAAAATAAAGCCAGGTTTGGAAAAACCAATTTGTTAGAAAATGCTCAATTAGTCCAACTCAAATAAAGTCAACTAACAACTATGATCGTATCAAACCCCACAATTAGCAAATATAGATTACTGGTTTCAAAACCATTTTACTCTATGAAACACAAAATGCAAGCACACGACGAAAGATCCACTCCCCAAAAGAAGGAGAACACAAGGAGAAGGTTTGAAAAAGACAAGTTGTTACGAGATGATCAATTAGACCAACACCCAAAAAGTCAACTAAAAACTATGATGGAAACCAAACTCCATAATTACGAAATATAGATCACTCGTTTGGAAATCATGCCGAAAGATAAATTCAAATTCATGTAAAGCTCGTGAAGGTCATTTTGAAATCATCTTACTCGATAAAACACAAAATGAAATCGCACGTCCAAAGATCCACTTCCCAAATGAAGGAGAAACAAGGAGAAGGTTTCAAAAAGGCAACTTGTTACGAAATTATCAATTAGACCAACACCAAAAGGAACCAACTAAAAACTATGATATAAAACAAACTCCACAATTACGAAATATAGATCGCTCGTTTGAAAATCAAATAAAGGATCAATTCAACGATGTGAAAATATCACCAATACAAGCTACACCATTTTTTACACATAAAAACGTGAGAATCATGCCATGAACAACCATTCAAATCTATGCAAGGCCTCGTGAAAGTCATTTTGAAATTCGGAAATCATGAAAAAAAAAGGCGAAACATTATCAAGACACCAGGAATAATTATCTAATCAAGTTTACGAACCGCTTCTCAACAGGAGGAGAAAATAAAGCCAAGGTTTGGAAAAACCAATTTGTTAGAAAATGCTCAATTAGTCCAACTCTAATAAAGTCAACTAACAACTATGATCGTAGCAAACCCCACAATTAGCAAATATAGATTACTGGTTTCAAAACCATTTTACTCTATGAAACACAAAATGCAAGCACACGACGAAAGATCCACTCCCCAAAAGAAGGAGAACACAAGGAGAAGGTTTGAAAAAGACAAGTTGTTACGAGATGATCAATTAGACCAACACCCAAAAAGTCAACTAAAAACTATGATGGAAACCAAACTCCACAATTACGAAATATAGATCACTCGTTTGGAAATCATGCCGAAAGATAAATTCAAATTCATGTAAAGCTCGTGAAGGTCATTTTGAAATCATCTTACTCGATAAAACACAAAATGAAATCGCACGTCCAAAGATCCACTTCCCAAATGAAGGAGAACACAAGGAGAAGGTTTCAAAAAGGCAACTTGTTACGAAATTATCAATTAGACCAACACCAAAAGGAACCAAATAAAAACTATGATATAAAACAAACTCCACAATTACGAAATATAGATCGCTCGTTTGAAAATCAAATAAAGGATCAATTCAACAATGTGAAAATATCACCAATACAAGCTACACCATTTTTTACACGTAAAAACGTGAGAATCATGCCATGAACAACCATTCAAATCTATGCAAGGCCTCGTGAAAGTCATTTTGAAATTCGGAAATCATGAAAAAAAAAGGCGAAACATTATCAAGACACCAGGAATAATTATCTAATCAAGTTTACGAACCACTTCTCAACAGGAGGAGAAAATAAAGCCAAGGTTTGGAAAAACCAATTTGTCAGAAAATGCTCAATTAGTCCAACTCTAATAAAGTCAACTAACAACTATGATCGTAGCAAACCCCACAATTAGCAAATATAGATTACTGGTTTCAAAACCATTTTACTCTATGAAACACAAAATGCAAGCACACGTCGAAAGATCCACTCCCCAAAAGAAAAAAGAACACAAGGAGAAGGTTTGAAAAAGACAAGTTGTTACGAAATGATCAATTAGACCAACACCCAAAAAGTCAACTAAAAACTATGATGGAAACCAAACTCCACAATTACGAAATATAGATCACTCGTTTGAAAATCATGCCAAAAAGATAAATTCAAATTCATGCAAGGCTCATGAAGGTCATTTTGAAATTTCTAAATAATGAGTAAAAGGCGAGACATTATCAAGACACCAAGAATAATCATGTAATCAAAAATTACAATCCAGTTCTCAATAGGAGGGAAAAAAATAAAGCAAAGGTTTCAAAAAACAAAGTTGTCACAAAACGATCAATTAGTCCAACTCCAATAAAGTCAACTAAGAATTACGATCGTAGCAAACTCCACAATTAGCAAATATAGATTATTAGTTTTAAAATCATCTTACTCTATAAAACACAAAATGAAATCGCACGTCCAAAGATCCACTTCCCAAATGAAGGAGAACACAAGGAGAAGGTTTCAAAAAAGGCAACATGTTACGAAATTATCAATTAGACCAACACCAAAAAAAACCAACTAAAAACTATGATAGAAAACAAACTCCACAATTACGAAATATAGATCGCTCGTTTGAAAATCAAATAAAGGATCAATTCAACGATGTGAAAATATCACCAATACAAGCTACACCATTTTTTACACTTAAAAACGTGAGAATCATGCCAATAACAACCATTCAAATCTATTGAAGGCCTCGTGAAAGTCATTTTGAAATTCGGAAATCATGAAAAAAAGGTGAAACATTATCAAGACACCAGGAATAATTATCTAATCAAGTTTACGAACCACTTCTCAACAGGAGGAGAAAATAAAGCCAAGGTTTGGAAAAACCAATTTGTCAGAAAATGCTCAATTAGTCCAACTCAAATAAAGTCAACTAACAACTATGATCGTATCAAACCCCACAATTAGCAAATATAGATTACTGGTTTCAAAACCATTTTACTCTATGAAACACAAAATGCAAGCACACGTCGAAAGATCCACTCCCCAAAAGAAGGAGAACACAAGGAGAAGGTTTGAAAAAGACAAGTTGTTACGAGATGATCAATTAGACCAACACCCAAAAAGTCAACTAAAAACTATGATGGAAACCAAACTCCACAATTACGAAATATAGATCACTCGTTTGGAAATCATGCCGAAAGATAAATTCAAATTCATGTAAAGCTCGTGAAGGTCATTTTGAAATTTCTAAATAATGAGTAAAACGCGAGACATTATTAAGACACCAAGAATAATCATGTAATCAAAATTACAATCCAGTTCTCAATAGGAGGTAAAAAATAAAGCAAAGGTTTCGAAAAACAAAGTTTTCACAAAACGATCAATTAGTCCAACTCCAATAAAGTCAAGTAAGAATTACGATCGTAGCAAACCCCACAATTAGCAAATTTAGATTATTGGTTTTAAAATCATCTTACTCGATAAAACACAAAATGAAATCGCACGTCCAAAGATCCACTTCCCAAATGAAGGAGAACACAAGGAGAAGGTTTCAAAAAGGCAACTTGTTACGAAATTATCAATTAGACCAACACCAAAAGAAACCAACTAAAAACTATGATAGAAAACAAACTCCACAATTACGAAATATAGATCGCTCGTTTGAAAATCAAATAAAGGATCAATTCAACGATGTGAAAATATCACCAATACAAGCTACACCATTTTTTACACTTAAAAACTTGAGAATCATGCCATGAACAACCATTCAAATCTATGCAAGGCCTCGTGAAAGTCATTTTGAAATTCGGAAATCATGAAGAAAAAAAAAGGCGAAACATTATCAAGACACCAGGAATAATTATCTAATCAAGTTTACGAACCGCTTCTCAACAGGAGGAGAAAATAAAGCCAGGTTTGGAAAAACCAATTTGTTAGAAAATGCTTAATTAGTCCAGCTCAAATAAAGTCAACTAACAACTATGATCGTAGCAAACCCCACAATTAGCAAATATAGATTACTGGTTTCAAAACCATTTTACTCTATGAAACACCAAATGCAAGCACACGTCGAAAGATCCACTCCCCAAAAGAAGGAGAACACAAGGAGAAGGTTTGAAAAAGACAAGTTGTTATGAGATGATCAATTAGACCAACACCCAAAAAGTCAACTAAAAACTATGATGGACACAAAACTCCACAATTACGAAATATAGACCACTCGTTTGAAAATCATGCCTAAAGATAAATTCAAATTCATGCAAGGCTCGTGAAGGTCATTTTGAAATTTCTAAATAATGAGTAAAAGGCGAGACATTATCAAGACACCAAGAATAATCATGTAATCAAAATTACAATCCAGTTCTCAATAGGAGGAAAAAAATAAAGCAAAGGTTTCGAAAAACAAAGTTGTCACAAAACGATCAATTAGTCCAACTCCAATAAAGTCAAGTAAGAATTACGATCGTAGCAAACCCCACAATTAGCAAATATAAATTATTGGTTTTAAAATCATCTTACTCTATAAAACAAAAAATGAAATCGGACGTCCAAAGATCCACTTCCCGAATAAAGGAGAACACAAGGAGAAGGTTTCAAAAAGGCAACATGTTACGAAATTATCAATTAGACCAACACCAAAAAAACCAACTAAAAACTATGATAGAAAACAAACTCCACAATTACGAAATATAGATCGCTCGTTTGAAAATCAAATAAAGGATCAATTCAACGATGTGAAAATATCACCAATACAAGCTACACCATTTTTTACACTTAAAAACGTGAGAATCATGCCAATAACAACCATTCAAATCTAAGCAAGGCCTCGTGAAAGTCATTTTGAAATTCGGAAATCATGAAAAAAAAGGTGAAACATTATCAAGACACCAGGAATAATTATCTAATCAAGTTTACGAACCGCTTCTCAACAGGAGGAGAAAATAAAGCCAAGGTTTGGAAAAACCAATTTGTCAGAAAATGCTCAATTAGTCCAACTCAAATAAAGTCAACTAACAACTATGATCGTATCAAACCCCACAATTAGCAAATATAGATTACTGGTTTCAAAACCATTTTACTCTATGAAACACAAAATGCAAGCACACGTCGAAAGATCCACTCCCCAAAAGAAGGAGAACACAAGGAGAAGGTTTGAAAAAGACAAGTTGTTACGAGATGATCAATTAGACCAACACCCAAAAAGTCAACTAAAAACTATGATGGAAACCAAACTCCACAATTACGAAATATAGATCACTCGTTTGAAAATCATGCCAAAAGATAAATTCAAATTCATGTAAAGCTCGTGAAGGTCATTTTGAAATTTCTAAATAATGAGTAAAACGCGAGACATTATTAAGACACCAAGAATAATCATGTAATCAAAATTACAATCCAGTTCTCAATAGGAGGTAAAAAATAAAGCAAAGGTTTCGAAAAACAAAGTTGTCACAAAACGATCAATTAGTCCAACTCCAATAAAGTCAAGTAAGAATTACGATCGTAGCAAACCCCACAATTAGCAAATTTAGATTATTGGTTTTAAAATCATCTTACTCGATAAAACACAAAATGAAATCGCACGTCCAAAGATCCACTTCCCAAATGAAGGAGAACACAAGGAGAAGGTTTCAAAAAGGCAACTTGTTACGAAATTGTCAATTAGACCAACACCAAAAGAAACCAACTAAAAACTATGATAGAAAACAAACTCCACAATTACGAAATATAGATCGCTCGTTTGAAAATCAAATAAAGGATCAATTCAACGATGTGAAAATATCACCAATACAAGCTACACCATTTTTTACACTTAAAAACGTGAGAATCATGCCATGAACAACTATTCAAATCTATGCAAAGCCTCGTGAAAGTCATTTTGAAATTCAGAAATCATGAAAAAAAAGGCGAAACATTATCAAGACACCAGGAATAATTATCTAATCAAGTTTACGAACCGCTTCTCAACAGGAGGAGAAAATAAAGCCAGGTTTGGAAAAACCAATTTGTTAGAAAATGCTCAATTAGTCCACCTCAAATAAAGTCAACTAACAACTATGATCGTAGCAAACCCCACAATTAGCAAATATAGATTACTGGTTTGAAAACCATTTTACTCTATGAAACACAAAATGCAAGCACACGTCGAAAGATCCACTCCCCAAAAGAAGGAGACAACAAGGAGAAGGTTTGAAAAAGACAAGTTGTTATGAGATGATCAATTAGACCAACACCCAAAAAGTCAACTAAAAACTATGATGGAAACAAAACTCCACAATTACGAAATATAGACCACTCGTTTGAAAATCATGCCAAAACATAAATTCAAATTCATGCAAGGCTCGTGAAGGTCATTTTGAAATTTCTAAATAATGAGTAAAAGGCGAGACATTATCAAGACACCAAGAATAATTATGTAATCAAAATTACAATCCAGTTCTCAATAGGAGGAAAAAAATAAAGCAAAGGTTTCGAAAAACAAAGTTGTCACAAAACGATCAATTAGTCCAACTCCAATAAAGTCAAGTAAGAATTACGATCGTAGCAAACCCCACAATTAGCAAATTTAGATTATTGGTTTTAAAATCATCTTACTCGATAAAACACAAAATGAAATCGCACGTCCAAAGATCCACTTCCCAAATGAAGGAGAACACAAGGAGAAGGTTTCAAAAAGGCAACTTGTTACGAAATTGTCAATTAGACCAACACCAAAAGAAACCAACTAAAAACTATGATAGAAAACAAACTCCACAATTACGAAATATAGATCGCTCGTTTGAAAATCAAATAAAGGATCAATTCAACGATGTGAAAATATCACCAATACAAGCTACACCATTTTTTACACTTAAAAACGTGAGAATCATGCCATGAACAACTATTCAAATCTATGCAAAGCCTCGTGAAAGTCATTTTGAAATTCAGAAATCATGAAAAAAAAGGCGAAACATTATCAAGACACCAGGAATAATTATCTAATCAAGTTTACGAACCGCTTCTCAACAGGAGGAGAAAATAAAGCCAGGTTTGGAAAAACCAATTTGTTAGAAAATGCTCAATTAGTCCACCTCAAATAAAGTCAACTAACAACTATGATCGTAGCAAACCCCACAATTAGCAAATATAGATTACTGGTTTGAAAACCATTTTACTCTATGAAACACAAAATGCAAGCACACGTCGAAAGATCCACTCCCCAAAAGAAGGAGACAACAAGGAGAAGGTTTGAAAAAGACAAGTTGTTATGAGATGATCAATTAGACCAACACCCAAAAAGTCAACTAAAAACTATGATGGAAACAAAACTCCACAATTACGAAATATAGACCACTCGTTTGAAAATCATGCCAAAACATAAATTCAAATTCATGCAAGGCTCGTGAAGGTCATTTTGAAATTTCTAAATAATGAGTAAAAGGCGAGACATTATCAAGACACCAAGAATAATTATGTAATCAAAATTACAATCCAGTTCTCAATAGGAGGAAAAAAATAAAGCAAAGGTTTCGAAAAACAAAGTTGTCACAAAACGATCAATTAGTCCAACTCCAATAAAGTCAAGTAAGAATTACGATCGTAGCAAACCCCACAATTAGCAAATATAGATTATTGGTTTTAAAATCATCTTACTCTATAAAACACAAAATGAAATCGCACGTCCAAAGATCCACTTCCCGAATAAAGGAGAACACAAGGAGAAGGTTTCAAAAAGGCAACTTGTTACGAAATTATCAATTAGACCAACACCAAAAAAACCAACTAAAAACTATGATAGAAAACAAACTCCACAATTACGAAATATAGATCGCTCGTTTGAAAATCAAATAAAGGATCAATTCAACGATGTGAAAATATCACCAATACGTAAGAATCATGCCAAGAACAACTATTCAAATCTATGCAAGACCTCGTGAAAGTCCTTTTGAAATTCGGAAATCATGAAAAAGAAAGGCGAAACATTATCAAGACACCAGGAATAATTATCTAATCAAGTTTACGAACCGCTTCTCAACAGGAGGAGAAAATAAAGCCAAGGTTTGGAAAAACCAATTTGTCAGAAAATGCTCAATTAGTCCAACTCAAATAAAGTCAACTAAGAACTATGATCGTAGCAAACCCCACAATTAGCAAATATAGATTACTGGTTTCAAAACCATTTTACTCTATGAAACACAAAATGCAAGCACACGTCGAAAGATCCACTCCCCAAAAGAAGGAGAACACAAGGAGAAGGTTTGAAAAAGACAAGTTGTTACGAAATGATTAATTAGACCAACACCCAAAAAGTCAACTAAAAACAATGATGGAAACCAAACTCCACAATTACGAAATATAGATCACTCGTTTGAAAATCATGCCAAAAAGATAAATTCAAATTCATGCAAGGCTCATGAAGGTCATTTTGAAATTTCTAAATAATGAGTAAAAGGCGAGACATTATCAAGACACCAAGAATAATCATGTAATCAAAATTACAATCCAGTTCTCAATAGGAGGGAAAAAATAAAGCAAAGGTTTCGAAAAACAAAGTTGTCACAAAACGATCAATTAGTCCAACTCCAATAAAGTCAACTAAGAATTACGATCGTAGCAAACTCCACAATTAGCAAATATAGATTATTAGTTTTAAAATCATCTTACTCTATAAAACACAAAATGAAATCGCACGTCCAAAGATCCACTTCCCAAATGAAGGAGAACACAAGGAGAAGGTTTCAAAAAGGAAACTTGTTACGAAATTATCAATTAGACCAACACCAAAAAAACCAACTAAAAACTATGATAGAAAACAAACTCCACAATTACGAAATATAGGTCGCTCGTTTGAAAATCAAATAAAGGATCAATTCAACGATGTGAAAATATCACCAATACAAGCTACACCATTTTTTACACTTAAAAACGTGAGAATCATGCCAAGAACAACCATTCAAATCTATGCAAGGCCTCGTGAACGTCATTTTGAAATTCGGAAGTCATGAAGAAAAAAAAAAGGCGAAACATTATCAAGACACCAGGAATAATTATCTAATCAAGTTTACGAACCGCTTCTCAACAGGAGGAGAAAATTAAGCCAGGTTTGGAAAAACCAATTTGTTAGAAAATGCTTAATTAGTCCAGCTCAAATAAAGTCAACTAACAACTATGATCGTAGCAAACCCCACAATTAGCAAATATAGATTACTGGTTTCAAAACCATTTTACTCTATGAAACACCAAATGCAAGCACACGTCGAAAGATCCACTCCCCAAAAGAAGGAGAACACAAGGAGAAGGTTTGAAAAAGACAAGTTGTTATGAGATGATCAATTAGACCAACACCCAAAAAGTCAACTAAAAACTATGATGGACACAAAACTCCACAATTACGAAATATAGACCACTCGTTTGAAAATCATGCCTAAAGATAAATTCAAATTCATGCAAGGCTCGTGAAGGTCATTTTGAAATTTCTAAATAATGAGTAAAAGGCGAGACATTATCAAGACACCAAGAATAATCATGTAATCAAAATTACAATCCAGTTCTCAATAGGAGGAAAAAAATAAAGCAAAGGTTTCGAAAAACAAAGTTGTCACAAAACGATCAATTAGTCCAACTCCAATAAAGTCAAGTAAGAATTACGATCGTAGCAAACCCCACAATTAGCAAATATAAATTATTGGTTTTAAAATCATCTTACTCTATAAAACAAAAAATGAAATCGGACGTCCAAAGATCCACTTCCCGAATAAAGGAGAACACAAGGAGAAGGTTTCAAAAAGGCAACATGTTACGAAATTATCAATTAGACCAACACCAAAAAAACCAACTAAAAACTATGATAGAAAACAAACTCCACAATTACGAAATATAGATCGCTCGTTTGAAAATCAAATAAAGGATCAATTCAACGATGTGAAAATATCACCAATACAAGCTACACCATTTTTTACACTTAAAAACGTGAGAATCATGCCAATAACAACCATTCAAATCTAAGCAAGGCCTCGTGAAAGTCATTTTGAAATTCGGAAATCATGAAAAAAAAGGTGAAACATTATCAAGACACCAGGAATAATTATCTAATCAAGTTTACGAACCGCTTCTCAACAGGAGGAGAAAATAAAGCCAAGGTTTGGAAAAACCAATTTGTCAGAAAATGCTCAATTAGTCCAACTCAAATAAAGTCAACTAACAACTATGATCGTATCAAACCCCACAATTAGCAAATATAGATTACTGGTTTCAAAACCATTTTACTCTATGAAACACAAAATGCAAGCACACGTCGAAAGATCCACTCCCCAAAAGAAGGAGAACACAAGGAGAAGGTTTGAAAAAGACAAGTTGTTACGAGATGATCAATTAGACCAACACCCAAAAAGTCAACTAAAAACTATGATGGAAACCAAACTCCACAATTACGAAATATAGATCACTCGTTTGAAAATCATGCCAAAAGATAAATTCAAATTCATGTAAAGCTCGTGAAGGTCATTTTGAAATTTCTAAATAATGAGTAAAACGCGAGACATTATTAAGACACCAAGAATAATCATGTAATCAAAATTACAATCCAGTTCTCAATAGGAGGTAAAAAATAAAGCAAAGGTTTCGAAAAACAAAGTTGTCACAAAACGATCAATTAGTCCAACTCCAATAAAGTCAAGTAAGAATTACGATCGTAGCAAACCCCACAATTAGCAAATTTAGATTATTGGTTTTAAAATCATCTTACTCGATAAAACACAAAATGAAATCGCACGTCCAAAGATCCACTTCCCAAATGAAGGAGAACACAAGGAGAAGGTTTCAAAAAGGCAACTTGTTACGAAATTGTCAATTAGACCAACACCAAAAGAAACCAACTAAAAACTATGATAGAAAACAAACTCCACAATTACGAAATATAGATCGCTCGTTTGAAAATCAAATAAAGGATCAATTCAACGATGTGAAAATATCACCAATACAAGCTACACCATTTTTTACACTTAAAAACGTGAGAATCATGCCATGAACAACTATTCAAATCTATGCAAAGCCTCGTGAAAGTCATTTTGAAATTCAGAAATCATGAAAAAAAAGGCGAAACATTATCAAGACACCAGGAATAATTATCTAATCAAGTTTACGAACCGCTTCTCAACAGGAGGAGAAAATAAAGCCAGGTTTGGAAAAACCAATTTGTTAGAAAATGCTCAATTAGTCCACCTCAAATAAAGTCAACTAACAACTATGATCGTAGCAAACCCCACAATTAGCAAATATAGATTACTGGTTTGAAAACCATTTTACTCTATGAAACACAAAATGCAAGCACACGTCGAAAGATCCACTCCCCAAAAGAAGGAGACAACAAGGAGAAGGTTTGAAAAAGACAAGTTGTTATGAGATGATCAATTAGACCAACACCCAAAAAGTCAACTAAAAACTATGATGGAAACAAAACTCCACAATTACGAAATATAGACCACTCGTTTGAAAATCATGCCAAAACATAAATTCAAATTCATGCAAGGCTCGTGAAGGTCATTTTGAAATTTCTAAATAATGAGTAAAAGGCGAGACATTATCAAGACACCAAGAATAATTATGTAATCAAAATTACAATCCAGTTCTCAATAGGAGGAAAAAAATAAAGCAAAGGTTTCGAAAAACAAAGTTGTCACAAAACGATCAATTAGTCCAACTCCAATAAAGTCAAGTAAGAATTACGATCGTAGCAAACCCCACAATTAGCAAATTTAGATTATTGGTTTTAAAATCATCTTACTCGATAAAACACAAAATGAAATCGCACGTCCAAAGATCCACTTCCCAAATGAAGGAGAACACAAGGAGAAGGTTTCAAAAAGGCAACTTGTTACGAAATTGTCAATTAGACCAACACCAAAAGAAACCAACTAAAAACTATGATAGAAAACAAACTCCACAATTACGAAATATAGATCGCTCGTTTGAAAATCAAATAAAGGATCAATTCAACGATGTGAAAATATCACCAATACAAGCTACACCATTTTTTACACTTAAAAACGTGAGAATCATGCCATGAACAACTATTCAAATCTATGCAAAGCCTCGTGAAAGTCATTTTGAAATTCAGAAATCATGAAAAAAAAGGCGAAACATTATCAAGACACCAGGAATAATTATCTAATCAAGTTTACGAACCGCTTCTCAACAGGAGGAGAAAATAAAGCCAGGTTTGGAAAAACCAATTTGTTAGAAAATGCTCAATTAGTCCACCTCAAATAAAGTCAACTAACAACTATGATCGTAGCAAACCCCACAATTAGCAAATATAGATTACTGGTTTGAAAACCATTTTACTCTATGAAACACAAAATGCAAGCACACGTCGAAAGATCCACTCCCCAAAAGAAGGAGACAACAAGGAGAAGGTTTGAAAAAGACAAGTTGTTATGAGATGATCAATTAGACCAACACCCAAAAAGTCAACTAAAAACTATGATGGAAACAAAACTCCACAATTACGAAATATAGACCACTCGTTTGAAAATCATGCCAAAACATAAATTCAAATTCATGCAAGGCTCGTGAAGGTCATTTTGAAATTTCTAAATAATGAGTAAAAGGCGAGACATTATCAAGACACCAAGAATAATTATGTAATCAAAATTACAATCCAGTTCTCAATAGGAGGAAAAAAATAAAGCAAAGGTTTCGAAAAACAAAGTTGTCACAAAACGATCAATTAGTCCAACTCCAATAAAGTCAAGTAAGAATTACGATCGTAGCAAACCCCACAATTAGCAAATATAGATTATTGGTTTTAAAATCATCTTACTCTATAAAACACAAAATGAAATCGCACGTCCAAAGATCCACTTCCCGAATAAAGGAGAACACAAGGAGAAGGTTTCAAAAAGGCAACTTGTTACGAAATTATCAATTAGACCAACACCAAAAAAACCAACTAAAAACTATGATAGAAAACAAACTCCACAATTACGAAATATAGATCGCTCGTTTGAAAATCAAATAAAGGATCAATTCAACGATGTGAAAATATCACCAATACGTAAGAATCATGCCAAGAACAACTATTCAAATCTATGCAAGACCTCGTGAAAGTCCTTTTGAAATTCGGAAATCATGAAAAAGAAAGGCGAAACATTATCAAGACACCAGGAATAATTATCTAATCAAGTTTACGAACCGCTTCTCAACAGGAGGAGAAAATAAAGCCAAGGTTTGGAAAAACCAATTTGTCAGAAAATGCTCAATTAGTCCAACTCAAATAAAGTCAACTAAGAACTATGATCGTAGCAAACCCCACAATTAGCAAATATAGATTACTGGTTTCAAAACCATTTTACTCTATGAAACACAAAATGCAAGCACACGTCGAAAGATCCACTCCCCAAAAGAAGGAGAACACAAGGAGAAGGTTTGAAAAAGACAAGTTGTTACGAAATGATTAATTAGACCAACACCCAAAAAGTCAACTAAAAACAATGATGGAAACCAAACTCCACAATTACGAAATATAGATCACTCGTTTGAAAATCATGCCAAAAAGATAAATTCAAATTCATGCAAGGCTCATGAAGGTCATTTTGAAATTTCTAAATAATGAGTAAAAGGCGAGACATTATCAAGACACCAAGAATAATCATGTAATCAAAATTACAATCCAGTTCTCAATAGGAGGGAAAAAATAAAGCAAAGGTTTCGAAAAACAAAGTTGTCACAAAACGATCAATTAGTCCAACTCCAATAAAGTCAACTAAGAATTACGATCGTAGCAAACTCCACAATTAGCAAATATAGATTATTAGTTTTAAAATCATCTTACTCTATAAAACACAAAATGAAATCGCACGTCCAAAGATCCACTTCCCAAATGAAGGAGAACACAAGGAGAAGGTTTCAAAAAGGAAACTTGTTACGAAATTATCAATTAGACCAACACCAAAAAAACCAACTAAAAACTATGATAGAAAACAAACTCCACAATTACGAAATATAGGTCGCTCGTTTGAAAATCAAATAAAGGATCAATTCAACGATGTGAAAATATCACCAATACAAGCTACACCATTTTTTACACTTAAAAACGTGAGAATCATGCCAAGAACAACCATTCAAATCTATGCAAGGCCTCGTGAACGTCATTTTGAAATTTGGAAATCATGAAAAAAAAGGTGAAACATTATCAAGACACCAGGAATAAGTATCTAATCAAGTTTACGAACCGCTTCTTAACAGGAGGAGAAAATCAAGCCAAGGTTTGGAAAAACCAATTTGTCAGAAAATGCTCAATTAGTCCAGCTCAAATAAAGTCAACTAACAATTATGATCGTATCAAACCCCACAATTAGCAAATATAGATTACTAGTTTCAAAACCATTTTACTCTATGAAACACAAAATGCAAGCACACGTCGAAAGATCCACTCCCCAAAAGAAGGAGAACACAAGGAGAAGGTTTGAAAAAGACAAGTTGTTACGAGATGATCAATTAGACCAACACCCAAAAAGTCAACTAAAAACTATGATGGAAACCAAACTCCACAATTACGAAATATAGATCACTCGTTTGAAAATCATGCCAAAAGATAAATTCAAATTCATGTAAAGCTCGTGAAGGTCATTTTGAAATTTCTAAATAATGAGTAAAACGCGAGACATTATTAAGACACCAAGAATAATCATGTAATCAAAATTACAATCCAGTTCTCAATAGGAGGTAAAAAATAAAGCAAAGGTTTCGAAAAACAAAGTTGTCACAAAACGATCAATTAGTCCAACTCCAATAAAGTCAAGTAAGAATTACGATCGTAGCAAACCCCACAATTAGCAAACTTAGATTATTGGTTTTAAAATCATCTTACTCGATAAAACACAAAATGAAATCGCACGTCCAAAGATCCACTTCCCAAATGAAGGAGAACACAAGGAGAAGGTTTCAAAAAGGCAACTTGTTACGAAATTATCAATTAGACCAACACCAAAAGAAACCAACTAAAAACTATGATAGAAAACAAACTCCACAATTACGAAATATAGATCGCTCGTTTGAAAATCAAATAAAGGATCAATTCAACGATGTGAAAATATCACCAATACAAGCTACACCATTTTTTACACTTAAAAACGTGAGAATCATGCCATGAACAACTATTCAAATCTATGCAAAGCCTCGTGAAAGTCATTTTGAAATTCGGAAATCATGAAAAAAAAAGGCGAAACATTATCAAGACACCAGGAATAATTATCTAATCAAGTTTACGAACCGCTTCTCAACAGGAGGAGAAAATAAAGCCAGGTTTGGAAAAACCAATTTGTTAGAAAATGCTCAATTAGTCCACCTCAAATAAAGTCAACTAACAACTATGATCGTAGCAAACCCCACAATTAGCAAATATAGATTACTGGTTTGAAAACCATTTTACTCTATGAAACACAAAATGCAAGCACACGTCGAAAGATCCACTCCCCAAAAGAAGGAGACAACAAGGAGAAGGTTTGAAAAAGACAAGTTGTTATGAGATGATCAATTAGACCAACACCCAAAAAGTCAACTAACAACTATGATGGAAACAAAACTCCACAATTACGAAATATAGACCACTCGTTTGAAAATCATGCCAAAACATAAATTCAAATTCATGCAAGGCTCGTGAAGGTCATTTTGAAATTTCTAAATAATGAGTAAAAGGCGAGACATTATCAAGACACCAAGAATAATTATGTAATCAAAATTACAATCCAGTTCTCAATAGGAGGAAAAAAATAAAGCAAAGGTTTCGAAAAACAAAGTTGTCACAAAACGATCAATTAGTCCAACTCCAATAAAGTCAAGTAAGAATTACGATCGTAGCAAACCCCACAATTAGCAAATATAGATTATTGGTTTTAAAATCATCTTACTCTATAAAACACAAAATGAAATCGCACGTCCAAAGATCCACTTCCCGAATAAAGGAGAACACAAGGAGAAGGTTTCAAAAAGGCAACTTGTTACGAAATTATCAATTAGACCAACACCAAAAAAACCAACTAAAAACTATGATAGAAAACATACTCCACAATTACGAAATATAGATCACTCGTTTGAAAATCAAATATAGGATCAATTCAACGATGTGAAAATATCACCAATACGTAAGAATCATGCCAAGAACAACCATTCAAATCTATGCAAGACCTCGTGAAAGTCCTTTTGAAATTCGGAAATCATGAAAAAGAAAGGCGAAACATTATCAAGACACCAGGAATAATTATCTAATCAAGTTTACGAACCGCTTCTCAACAGGAGGAGAAAATAAAGCCAAGGTTTGGAAAAACCAATTTGTCAGAAAATGCTCAATTAGTCCAACTCAAATAAAGTCAACTAAGAACTATGATCGTAGCAAACCCCACAATTAGCAAATATAGATTACTGGTTTCAAAACCATTTTACTCTATGAAACACAAAATGCAAGCACACGTCGAAAGATCCACTCCCCAAAAGAAGGAGAACACAAGGAGAAGGTTTGAAAAAGACAAGTTGTTACGAAATGATTAATTAGACCAACACCCAAAAAGTCAACTAAAAACAATGATGGAAACCAAACTCCACAATTACGAAATATAGATCACTCGTTTGAAAATCATGCCAAAAAGATAAATTCAAATTCATGCAAGGCTCATGAAGGTCATTTTGAAATTTCTAAATAATGAGTAAAAGGCGAGACATTATCAAGACACCAAGAATAATCATGTAATCAAAATTACAATCCAGTTCTCAATAGGAGGGAAAAAATAAAGCAAAGGTTTCGAAAAACAAAGTTGTCACAAAACGATCAATTAGTCCAACTCCAATAAAGTCAACTAAGAATTACGATCGTAGCAAACTCCACAATTAGCAAATATAGATTATTAGTTTTAAAATCATCTTACTCTATAAAACACAAAATGAAATCGCACGTCCAAAGATCCACTTCCCAAATGAAGGAGAACACAAGGAGAAGGTTTCAAAAAGGAAACTTGTTACGAAATTATCAATTAGACCAACACCAAAAAAACCAACTAAAAACTATGATAGAAAACAAACTCCACAATTACGAAATATAGGTCGCTCGTTTGAAAATCAAATAAAGGATCAATTCAACGATGTGAAAATATCACCAATACAAGCTACACCATTTTTTACACTTAAAAACGTGAGAATCATGCCAAGAACAACCATTCAAATCTATGCAAGGCCTCGTGAACGTCATTTTGAAATTTGGAAATCATGAAAAAAAAGGTGAAACATTATCAAGACACCAGGAATAAGTATCTAATCAAGTTTACAAACCGCTTCTTAACAGGAGGAGAAAATCAAGCCAAGGTTTGGAAAAACCAATTTGTCAGAAAATGCTCAATTAGTCCAGCTCAAATAAAGTCAACTAACAATTATGATCGTATCAAACCCCACAATTAGCAAATATAGATTACTAGTTTCAAAACCATTTTACTCTATGAAACACAAAATGCAAGCACACGTCGAAAGATCCACTCCCCAAAAGCAGGAGAACACAAGGAGAAGGTTTGAAAAAGATAAGTTGTTACGAGATGATCAATTAGACCAACACCCAAAAAGTCTAACTAAAAACTATGATGGAAACCAAACTCCACAATTACGAAATATAGATCACTCGTTTGAAAATCATGCCAAAAGATAAATTCAAATTCATGTAAAGCTCGTGAAGGTCATTTTGAAATTTCTAAATAATGAGTAAAAGGCGAGACATTATTAAGACACCAAGAATAATCATGTAATCAAAATTACAATCTAGTTCTCAATAGGAGGTAAAAAATAAAGCAAAGTGTTGGAGTATGAGTTAGTATCCTAGCAGTCTCTAGAGTGTTCCAGGGAAGTGGAGCCTATCCTAGTATAGTACTATTGTCCTACAAGAGTCTAGATTGTTCTAGTGTATAAGTGAATATGTATGCCTATATATAGGAGGGTGGTGGAGGTCCAAGGGACAAGTCCATCCAGAAAAGTTCCCCAAAGAACAACATGGTATCAGAGCTATGGCGGTGACCATCAGGCCTAGCTCCAGCAGACAGTGTCTCGGCTGTGGACGACGACAAGTGGAGGAGGAAGCAAAGGTACTGCTGCAGGAAGTAATAGGAGCAAGCGGCTGCAGGCAAGAGCGTGGTCAACTGTAGCTGCGGAAGGTGTCAAGGTGTCAGTGCTGAGGTGTGCGGAAGCTGCAGCAGGGAGAGAGAGGCGGAAAGCCACTGAAGTGTGTCAGAGCTCCTAGGCAGGAAAGACTGCAGGAGGGAATAAGCTCTACACAGGGGTTGCAGGAGGTGCAGAGACGGCAGCCTGTCAGCAGCGTTGAGTCGCGCTTGTGAGAGAGCAGCTGGGTGAGGTGTGGCTGCTCGTGACCGTAGAGAGGAAGCAAGAGAGCTGCGGCTGGAGGTGAGCCCCAGGAGAAGGGAGCACTGCTGGTGGTTGACTGGAGCGCAAGTTGAGCTGGGCCTGGAGGTGTGTGGTGGACGTGCGTCTACGTGGAACCCAAGGAGTGAGAGTTGCAGGCCTTGAGGGCACTGGTGGTTGCAGGAACGGTGTTGGTGGAATTGGTGGATGTGCAGCTGAACACGGTGGTGGAGAGCTAGGAAAGGAGCATTGTCGTTGCTGTTGGTGGCCTAGAGTAGAGGAGGAAGCTACTGCTGTGACAAAGAGCAATAGTGTTGTTGCTTGCTCTCAGAATTGGGTAAAAGAGACGTGTTGTTGGTGGTAAGTGTGATTCTTGCAATGGCGGATAATCAAGGTGTTGAGCAATTGCTCGACAAATTGGCGGAACTGCTCAAAGATTTTAAAAAAATGAGACAATCAGAGAGGAGTGCAGAAAGGGCCATACAGAGTGACAAAACAACAATTCTTCGAAATTCTGTCAATCTTGCTCAAACTGAAAGTGGTACCACGAATTATGCTTCTGGCTCAAATGAAACTTCTCGCTCAAATTGGATACTAGATTCGGGAGCGTCGGCACATGTCACGGGAAGGTGGAGTGAGTTTGCATCATATACTCCACACCCACCCATGCATAAAGAGACCATCCAAACAGCCGATGGGACTTATCAACCTATTAAAGGGGTTGGCACGGTGAAATGCACTCCGTCAATTACATTGTCTCCGGTCTTATATGCTCCATCATTTCCGGTTAGTTTGGTGTCTATGAGCTCCTTGGTTGATGATATTGATTGTCGAATCATCGTGGATCGATACAATTGCATAATTGAGGAGAGGTCAACTAGAAGGAGGATTGGGGTCGGTGTCAGACATAAGGGACTTTGGTACTTGGATAGACAGGAAACAGATGATGCATTATGCACTGCTCTGATGGCTGCTTCGGGAGACAATGAAGCAAAGGTGATGCTCCAACATTGTCGATTGGGGCACATATCTTTTGATGCTATGTCTAAGATTTATCCCGAAGAAATGAAAAAGGTAGATAAAGACAAACTTGTGTGTGATGCATGTGAGTATGGAAAACACACAAGGACTTCATATGTGAGCCGTGGACTCCGGAGTACATCGCCCTTCGTGTTGATCCATTCGGATGTCTGGACTTCTCCCGTGGTTTCTATCAGTGGGATGAAGTATTTTGTCACCTTCATTGACTGTCACTCTCGAATGACTTGGATATATCTCATGAAACAAAAGAGTGAGGTGCTTAGTTGTTTCAAGGACTTCTATGCATATATCCAAAATCGTTTCAACACCGGCATTCAAACTATTAGGACAGATAATGGGACAGAGTATGTGAACAATGAATTTGGAAATTTTCTATCGGAAAAAGGAATACTTCATCAAACTTCGTGTCCTAATACTTCGCCGCAGAATGGAGTGGCTGAAAGAAAGAATCGTCATCTACTGGAGGTAGCTCGATCACTCATGTTTACGATGAATGTGCCTAAATTCTTATGGAGTGAAGCGGTTATGACAGCTACTTATCTCATCAACCGGATGCCATCAAGAGTGCTTGGAATGAAGACTCCATATGAAATGGTCTACGGAAAAAATGAGTTCATTGTTCCGCCAAAGGTGTTTGGATGCACGTGCTTTGTTAGAGACCACAGACCTTCAGTGGGAAAATTGGATCCACGTGTTGTAAAGTGCATCTTTATCGGATACTCACCTGGACAAAAGGGCTACAAATGTTGGAGTCCTAGCGAACGGAGAACATTTGTGAGCATGGATATGTCATTTAGAGAGTCTGAGCCGTTCTATGGAGAGAAGACGGATCTCAGCTCGTTGTTTGACTTTGACTCTCCTAGCACAAGTGATGCTAGTCGAGAGGGGGAGAGTGAATCATTGAGGACAAAGGAGGATGAACCATTGAGAATTGCGATTGGTTCAATTCCATGTCCAAGGAGTGAAGAGAGATGGAGAATGCCAAATGAGGAACAAAATCTGAGGGTCTATACGAGGAAACAACCTACGGGTGAAGAGAGATGGACAAAGCCAAACGAGGAACAAAATTTGAGGGTATACACAAGGAGACAACTTACGGGTGAAGAGAGATGGAAAAAACCAAATGAGGAAGAAAATTTAAGGGTGTATACGAGGAGGCAATCACAACATCAACAACAAGCTCGAAATGGTGAGGTCCAATTGCAGGGGGAGCAAAATCAACAACAGCAGACTCAGGCTCCAGCGGTCGATGAAGTTGACTCATATGAGAGTGAGCCACGTGTCATTGGTGATTCACTAAATTTGCCTATTGCCTTGAGAAAAGAACCACGAGCTAGAGCAGGAAAGCCTCCTGAAAGGTACGGTTTTGAGCATGATATTGCAAATTATGTGTCATATGAATCTCTATCACCCGGGTACAGAGCCTTCATTTCTTCATTACAATCTGTGGCAATCCCAAGAGATTGGAAGGAAGCAAAACAAGACCCAAAGTGGTATGAGGCCATGCTGGAGGAAATGAAAGCTCTTGAGAAGAACAAGACATGGGATCTTGTTTCTCTTCCTATGGGAAAAAGTCCAGTTACTTGCAAATGGGTGTATACTGTGAAGCAATCCCTAGAAGGGAAAATAGAACGATATAAGGCGAGGTTGGTGGCAAGGGGTTACAGCCAAACTTATGGGATTGACTATGACGAGACATTTGCACCGGTTGCAAAGATGAGTACAGTGAGAACTCTTATTTCTTGTGCTGCTAACTTTGGTTGGCTATTGCACCAGCTGGATGTCAAAAATGCATTCTTGCATGGTGATCTTCAGGAGGAAGTGTACATGGAAATTCCACCTGGCTTTGGTACATCTCAGACTCGTGGGAAGGTCCTTAGGTTGAGAAAGTCGTTATATGGGCTTAAACAATCTCCACGGGCATGGTTTGATCGATTTCGCCGTGCTATGTGTAGTATGGGATACTCACAGTGCAACGGGGACCACACTTTGTTCTATCGCCACTCTCAGCGGCACATCACGATTCTTGCAGTGTATGTGGATGACATCATTATTACTGGCGATGATGCTATTGAGATCGCACAATTGAAGCAGAAGTTGAGTAAAGAATTTGAGGTTAAGGACCTTGGCCAACTAAGGTACTTTCTAGGCATTGAGATTGCAAGGTCCCCTAAAGGGATAGTTCTCTCGCAGCGGAAGTATGTCTTGGACCTTCTTAGTGATACAGGAATGCTTGGTTGTCGAGCGGCTTCTTCCCCTATTGAGCAAAATCATCAATTATGTGCGCAATCTGGAGATCCAGTTGATAGAGAGAGCTACCAACGACTTGTAGGTCGACTCATCTATTTATGCCATACGAGACCTGACATATCCTATGCAGTGAGTGTGGTCAGTCGCTACATGCATGACCCAAGAAGTGGCCATTTAGAGGCGGCACACAAAATTTTACGCTATCTAAAAGGCAGTCCAGGAAGAGGTCTATTGTTCAAGGCCAATGGGCACTTGAATGTAGAAGGCTATTGTGACGCTGATTGGGCTAGTTGCCTTGATGACAGAAAGTCAACATCAGGATTTTGTGTCTTTGTTGGAGGTAACTTGGTATCTTGGAGGAGCAAGAAGCAGCCGATGGTCTCCCGATCAACTGCGGAGGCAGAATATAGAGCAATGTCTGTGTGTTTGAGTGAGATGCTATGGATGAAAGGCCTCTTATCAGAATTGAAACTATGACGGAAAGGGCCATTGAACCTTTGGTGTGACAACAAGTCTGCAATCAACATAGCTAACAATCCAGTTCAGCATGACCGAACAAAGCATGTGGAAATAGATCGATTCTTCATCAAAGAGCGGCTCGACGAAGGCACCTTGAAGTTAAGCCATGTAACCTCGAGAGAACAAATAGCAGATTGCTTGACAAAGGGGTTAGGTAGTAAGGAATGTTCATTGGCATGTAACAAGATGGGAATGATAGATATCTATCACCCATCTTGAGGGGGAGTGTTGGAGTATGAGTTAGTATCCTAGCAGTCTCTAGAGTGTTCCAGGGAAGTGGAGCCTATCCTAGTATAGTACTATTGTCCTACAAGAGTCTAGATTGTTCTAGTGTATAAGTGAATATGTATGCCTATATATAGGAGGGTGGTGGAGGTCCAAGGGACAAGTCCATCCAGAAAAGTTCCCCAAAGAACAACACAAAGGTTTCGAAAAACAAAGTTGTCACAAAACGATCAATTAGTCCAACTCCAATAAAGTCAAGTAAGAATTACGATCGTGGCAAGCCCCACAATTAACAAATTTAGATTATTTGTTTTAAAATCATCTTACTCGATAAAACACAAAATGAAATCGCACGTCCAAAGATCCACTTCCCAAATGAAGGAGAACACAAGGAGAAGGTTTCAAAAAGGCAAGTTGTTACGAAATTATCAATTAGACCAGCACCAAAAGAAACCAACTAGTAACTATGATAGAAAACAAACTCCACAATTACAAAATCTAGATCGCTCGTTTGAAAATCAAATAAAGGATCAATTCAACGATGTGAAAATATCACCAATACAAGCTACACCATTTTTTACACTTAAAAACGTGAGAATCATGCCATGAACAACCATTCAAATTTATGCAAGGCCTCGTGAAAGTCATTTTGAAATTCGGAAATCATAAAAAAAAGGCGAAACATTATCAAGACACCAGGAATAATTATCTAATCAAGTTTACGAACCGCTTCTCAACAGGAGGAGAAAATAAAGCCAGGTTTGGAAAAACCAATTTGTTAGAAAATACCCAATTAGTCCAACTCAAATAAAGTCAACTAACAACTGTGATCGTAGCAAACCCCACAATTAGCAAATATAGATTACTGCTTTCAAAACCATTTTACTCTATGAAACACAAAATGCAAGCACACGTCGAAAGATCCACTCCCCAAAAGAAGGAGAACACAAGGAGAAGGTTTGAAAAAGACAAGTTGTTATGAGATGATCAATTAGACCAACACCCAAAAAGTCAACTAAAAACTATGATGGAAACCAAACTCCACAATTACGAAATATAGATCACTCGTTTGAAAATCATGCCAAAAAGATAAATTCAAATTCATGCAAGGCTCGTGAAGGTCATTTTGAAATTTCTAAATAATGAGTAAAAGGGGAGACATTATAAAGACACCAAGAATAATCATGTAATCAAAATTACAATCCAGTTCTCAATAGGAGGAAAAAAATAAAGCAAAGGTTTCGAAAAACAAAGTTGTCACAAAACGATCAATTAGTCCAACTCCAATAAAGTCAAGTAAGAATTACGATCATAGCAAACCCCACAATTAGCAAATATAGATTATTGGTTTTAAAATCATCTTACTCTATAAAACACAAAATGAAATCACACGTCCAAAGATCTACTTCCCGAATAAAGGAGAACACAAGGAGAAGGTTTCAAAAAGACAACTTGTTACGAAATTATCAATTAGACCAACACCAAAAAAACTAACTAAAAACTATTATAGAAAACAAACTCCACAATTACGAAATATAGATCGCTCGTTTGAAAATCAAATAAAGGATCAATTCAACGATGTGAAAATATCACCAATACAAGCTACACCATTTTTTACACTTAAAAACGTGAGAATCATGCCAAGAACAACCATTCAAATCTATGCAAGACCTCAGGAAAGTCATTTTGAAATTCGGAAATCATGAAAAAAAAAGGCGAAACATTATCAAGACACCAGGAATAATTATCTAATCAAGTTTACGAACCGCTTCTCAACAGGAGGAGAAAATAAATCCAGGTTTGGAAAAACCAATTTGTTAGAAAATGCTCAATTAGTCCAACTCAAATAAAGTCAACTAACAACTATGATCGTAGCAAACCCCAAAATTAGCAAATATAGATTACTGCTTTCAAAACCATTTTACTCTATGAAACACAAAATGCAAGCACACGTCGAAAGATCCACTCCCCAAAAGAAGGAGAACACAAGGAGAAGGTTTGAAAAAGACAAGTTGTTATGAGATGATCAATTATACCAACACCCAACAAGTCAACTAAAAACTATGATGGAAACAAAACTCCACAATTACGAAATATAGATCACTCGTTTGAAAATCATGCCAAAAGATAAATTCAAATTCATGCAAGGCTCGTGAAGGTCATTTTGAAATTTCTAAATAATGAGTAAAAGGCGAGACATTATCAAGACACCAAGAATAATCATGTAATCAAATTTACAATCCAGTTCTCAATAGGAGGAAAAAAATAAAGCAAAGGTTTCGAAAAAAAAGTTGTCACAAAACGATCAATTAGTCCAACTCCAATAAAGCCAAGTAAGAATTACGATCGTAGCAAACCCCACAATTAGCAAATATAGATTATTGGTTTTAAAATCATCTTACTCTATAAAACACAAAATGAAATCGCACGTCCAAAGATCCACTTCGCAAATGAAGGAGAACACAAGGAGAAGGTTCCAAAAAGGCAACTTGTTACGAAATTATCAATTAGACCAACAAAAAAAAGAAAACTAATAACTATGATAGAAATCAAACTCCACAATTACGAAATATAGATCGCTCGTTTGAAAATCAAATAAAGGATCAATTCAACGATGTGAAAATATCACCAATACAAGCTACACCATTTTTTACACTTAAAAACGTGAGAATCATGCCAAGAACAACCATTCAAATCTATGCAAGGCCTCGTGAAAGTCATTTTGAAATTCGGAAATCATGAAAAAAAAAAGGCGAAACATTATCAAGACACCAGGAATAATTATCTAATCAAATTTACGAACCGCTTCTCAACAGGAGGAGAAAATAAAGCCAAGGTTTGGAAAAACCAATTTGTCAGAAAATGCTCAATTAGTCCAACTCAAATAAAGTCAACTAACAACTGTGATCGTAGCAAACCCCACAATTAGCAAATATAGATTACTGCTTTCAAAACCATTTTACTCTATAAAACACAAAATGCAAGCACACGTCGGAAGATCCACTCCCCAAAAGAAGGAGAACACAAGGAGAAGGTTTGAAAAAGACAAGTTGTTACGAAATGATCAATTAGACCAACACCCAAAAAGTCAACTAAAAACTATGATGGAAACCAAACTCCACAATTACGAAATATAGATCACTCGTTTGAAAATCATGCCAAAAAGATAAATTCAAATTCATGCAAGGCTCGTGAAGGTCATTTTGAAATTTCTAAATAATGAGTAAAAGGCGAGACATTATCAAGACACCAAGAATAATCATGTAATCAAAATTACAATCCAGTTCTCAATAGGAGGAAAAAAATAAAGCAAAGGTTTCGAAAAACAAAGTTGTCACAAAACGATCAATTAGTCCAACTCCAATAAAGTCAAGTAAGAATTACGATCATAGCAAACCCCACAATTAGCAAATATAGATTATTGGTTTTAAAATCATCTTACTCTATAAAACACAAAATGAAATCGCACGTCCAAAGATCTACTTCCCGAATAAAGGAGAACACAAGGAGAAGGTTTCAAAAAGACAACTTGTTACGAAATTATCAATTAGACCAACACCAAAAAAACTAACTAAAAACTATTATAGAAAACAAACTCCACAATTACGAAATATAGATCGCTCGTTTGAAAATCAAATAAAGGATCAATTCAACGATGTGAAAATATCACCAATACAAGCTACACCATTTTTTACACTTAAAAACGTGAGAATCATGCCAAGAACAACCATTCAAATCTATGCAAGACCTCAGGAAAGTCATTTTGAAATTCGGAAATCATGAAAAAAAAAGGCGAAACATTATCAAGACACCAGGAATAATTATCTAATCAAGTTTACGAACCGCTTCTCAACAGGAGGAGAAAATAAATCCAGGTTTGGAAAAACCAATTTGTTAGAAAATGCTCAATTAGTCCAACTCAAATAAAGTCAACTAACAACTATGATCGTAGCAAACCCCAAAATTAGCAAATATAGATTACTGCTTTCAAAACCATTTTACTCTATGAAACACAAAATGCAAGCACACGTCGAAAGATCCACTCCCCAAAAGAAGGAGAACACAAGGAGAAGGTTTGAAAAAGACAAGTTGTTATGAGATGATCAATTAGACCAACACCCAACAAGTCAACTAAAAACTATGATGGAAACAAAACTCCACAATTACGAAATATAGATCACTCGTTTGAAAATCATGCCAAAAGATAAATTCAAATTCATGCAAGGCTCGTGAAGGTCATTTTGAAATTTCTAAATAATGAGTAAAAGGCGAGACATTATCAAGACACCAAGAATAATCATGTAATCAAATTTACAATCCAGTTCTCAATAGGAGGAAAAAAATAAAGCAAAGGTTTCGAAAAAAAAGTTGTCACAAAACGATCAATTAGTCCAACTCCAATAAAGTGAAGTAAGAATTACGATCGTAGCAAACCCCACAATTAGCAAATATAGATTATTGGTTTTAAAATCATCTTACTCTATAAAACACAAAATGAAAACGCACGTCCAAAGATCCACTTCCCAAATGAAGGAGAACACAAGGAGAAGGTTCCAAAAAGGCAACTTGTTACGAAATTATCAATTAGACCAACAAAAAAAAAAGAAAACTAATAACTATGATAGAAAACAAACTCCACAATTACGAAATATAGATCGCTCGTTTGAAAATCAAATAAAGGATCAATTCAACGATGTGAAAATATCACCAATACAAGCTACACCATTTTTTACACTTAAAAACGTGAGAATCATGCCAAGAACAACCATTCAAATCTATGCAAGGCCTCGTGAAAGTCATTTTGAAATTCGGAAATCATGAAAAAAAAAGGCGAAACATTATCAAGACACCAGGAATAATTATCTAATCAAATTTACGAACCGCTTCTCAACAGGAGGAGAAAATAAAGCCAAGGTTTGGAAAAACCAATTTGTCAGAAAATGCTCAATTAGTCCAACTCAAATAAAGTCAACTAAGAACTATGATCGTAGCAAACCCCACAATTAGCAAATATAGATTACTGGTTTCAAAACCATTTTACTCTATAAAACACAAAATGCAAGCACACGTCGAAAGATCCACTCCCCAAAAGAAGGAGAACACAAGGAGAAGGTTTGAAAAAGACAAGTTGTTACGAAATGATCAATTAGACCAACACCCAAAAAGTCAACTAAAAACTATGATGGAAACCAAACTCCATAATTACGAAATATAGATCACTCGTTTGAAAATCATGCCAAAAAGATAAATTCAAATTCATGCAAGGCTCGTGAAGGTCATTTTGAAATTTCTAAATAATGAGTAAAAGGCGAGACATTATCAAGACACCAAGAATAATCATGTAATCAAAATTACAATCCAGTTCTCAATAGGAGGGGAAAAAATAAAGTAAAGGTTTCGAAAAACAAAGTTGTCACAAAACGATCAATTAGTCCAACTCCAATAAAGTCAACTAAGAATTACGATCGTAGCAAACTCTACAATTAGCAAATATAGATTATTCGTTTTAAAATCATCTTACTCTATAAAACACAAAATGAAATCGCACGTCCAAAGATCCACTTCCCAAATGAAGGAGAACACAAGGAGAAGGTTTCGAAAAGGCAACTTGTTACGAAATTATCAATTAGACCAATACCAAAAAAAACAACTAAAAACTATGATAGAAAACAAACTCCACAATTACGAAATATAGATCGCTCGTTCGAAAATCAAATAAAGGATCAATTCAACGATGTGAAAATATCACCAATACAAGCTACACCATTTTTTACACTTCAAAACGTGAGAATCATGCCAAGAACAACCATTCAAATCTATGCAAGGCCTCGTGAAAGTCATTTTGAAATTCGGAAATCATGAAAAAAAAGGTGAAACGTTATCAAGACACCTGGAATAATTATCTAATCAAGTTTAAGAACCGCTTCTCAACAGGAGGAGAAAATAAAGCCAAAGTTTGGAAAAACCAATTTGTCAGAAAATGTTCAATTAGTCCAACTCAAATAAAGTCAACTAACAACTATCATCGTATCAAACCCCACAATTAGCAAATATAGATTACTGGTTTCAAAACCATTTTACTCTATGAAACACAAAATGCAAGCACACGTCGAAAGATCCACTCCCCAAAAGAAGGAGAACACAAGGAGAAGGTTTGAAAAAGACAAGTTGTTACGAGATGATCAATTAGACCAACACCCAAAAAGTCAACTAAAAACTATGATGGAAACCAAACTCCACAATTACGAAATATAGATCACTCGTTTGAAAATCATGCCAAAAGATAAATTCAAATTCATGTAAGGCTCGTGAAGGTCATTTTGAAATTTCTAAATAATGAGTAAAAGGCGAGACATTATTAAGACACCAAAAATAATAATGTAATCAAAATTACAATCCAGTTCTCAATAGGAGGAAAAAAATAAAGCAAAGGTTTCGAAAAACAAAGTTGTCACAAAACGATTAATTAGTCGAACTCCAATAAAGTCAACTAAGAATTACGATCGTAGCAAACCCCACAATTAGCAAATATAGATTATTGGTTTTAAAATCATCTTACTCTACAAAACACAAAATGAAATCGCATGTCCAAAGATCCACTTCCCAAATGAAGGAGAACACAAGGAGAATGTTTCAAAAAGGCTACTTGTTACAAAATTATCAATTAGACCAACACCAAAAAACCCAACTAAAAACTATGATAGAAAACAAACTCCGCAATTGCCAAATATAGATCAATCGTTTGAAAATCAAATAAAGGATCAATTCAACGATGTGAAAATATCACCAATACAAGCTACACCATTTTTTATACTTAAAAACGTGAGAATCATGTCAAGAACAACCATTCAAATCTATGCAAGGCCTCGTGAAGGTCATTTTGAAATTTGGAAATTATGATAAAAAAAAGGGCGACACATTATCAAGACACCAGGAATAATCATCTAATCAAGTTTACAAACCACTTCTCAACAGGAGGAGAAAATAAAGCCAAGGATTGGAAAAACCAATTTGTCACAAAATGCTCAATTAGTCCAACTCAAATAAAGTCAACTAAGAACTATGATCGTGGCAAACCCCACAATTAGCAAATATAGATTACTGGTTTCAAAATCATTTTACTCTATGAAACACAAAATGCAAGCACACGTCGAAAGATCCACTCCCCAAAAGAAGGAGAACACAAGGAGAAGGTTTGAAAAAGACAAGTTGTTACGAAATGATCAATTAGACCAACAGCCAAAAAGTCAACTAAAAACTATGATGGAAACCAAACTCCACAATTAGGAAATATAGATCACTCGTTTGAAAATCATGCCAAGAAGAGAAATTCAAATCTATGCAAGGCCTCGTGAAGGTCATTTTGAAATTTCTAAATCATGAGCAAAAGGCGAGACATTATCAACACACCAAGAATAATCATGTAATCAAAATTACAATCCAGTTCTCAATAGGAGGAAAAAATAAAGCGAAGGTTTCGAAAAACAAAGTTGTCACAAAACGATCAATTAGTCCAACTCCAATAAAGTCAACTAAGAATTACGATCGTAGCAAACCCCACAATTAGCAAATATAGATTATTGGTTTTAAAATCATCTTACTCTATGAAACACAAAATGCAATCGCACGTCCAAAGATCCACTGCCCAAAAGAAGGAGAACACAAGGAGAAGGTTTCAAAAAGGCAACTTGTTACGAAATTATCAATTAGACCAACCCCAAAAACCCAACTAAAAACTATGATAGAAAACAAACTCCTAAATTACGAAATATAGATCAATCGTTTGAAAATCAAATAAAGGATCAATTCAACGATGTGAAAATATCACCAATACAAGCTACACCATTTTTTATACTTAAAAACGTGAGAATCATGTCAACAACAACCATTTAAATCTATGCAAGGTCTCGTGAAGGTCATTTTGAAATTCGGAAATCATGAGAAAAAGGCGAAACATTATCAAGACACCAGGAATAATCATCTAATCAAGTTTACGAACCACTTCTCAACAGGAGAAGAAAATAAAGCCAAGGCTTGAAAAAACCAATTTGTCACAAAATGCTCAATTAGTCCAACTCCAATAAAGTTAACTAAGAACTATGATCGTAGCAAACCCCCACAATTAGCAAATATAAATTATTGGTTTCAAAAACATTTTACTCTATGAAACACAAAATGCAAGCACACGTTCAAAGATTCACTCCCCAAAAGAAGGAGAACACAACGAGAAGGTTTCAAAAGGGCAACTCGTTTGAAAATCAAATAAAGGATCAATCCAACGATGTGAAGATATCACCAATACAAGCTACACCATTTTTTATAGTTAAAAACATGAAAATCATGTCAAGAACGGACATTCAAATACATGCAATTGAAATTCCTAAATAATGAGGAAGATGCGAGACATTATCAAGACACCAAGAGTAAACATATAATCAAGTTTACGATCCACTTCTCAATAGGAGGAGAACACAAGGAGAAGGTTTCCAGATACCAAGTTCTTATGAATGATTAATTAGTCGAACTCCAAAAATCAACTAAGAATTATAATAGTAAAAAAACTCCATAATTACAAAATATTGATCACTAGATTGAAAATTAAATAAAGTTTCATTACAACGATGTGAAGAAAGACTTCTAAGCAAATGTATGTAGCGTGCAAGAAACGAGCGCACTTTATATTACAACGATGGTCGTATATTCACATGCAACAAATAATGCATAAGTTTTTAGTACTACCGGTGAATCAATTAACTGACATGCAATTTGGATAAGGGACATGATCAACTACTCCAAATCAGGTTAAGATTTTTATCGAAGTGGCTATTGACTAGAATATAAACTTGTTAAGCAAAGAAATATATCATCCATTATATATGTGCTTTGCATAGAAAGAAATTGCATCTCTCCTACGAAGTGTATGAATTTTTAATTAGATAACTAACGGTCAACACACAAAACAACACTGAAAATAGACAGGGAAATAAACACATGTGTGATTTAGATTTACCTCCTTATGGGGAACCTATTATGAGACATGTAGAGCTATTAAACTGTCATCACTGCCACGGAACTCACATTGTTTGCGCCAGCAATTATACATATATAGTAGTTCCTATCCCACTGGTCCATTGTCCATTCCTTCAAATAACCAGAAATCATGACACGTAAATATGGAATCTCGAAACAGATTATTTATATAATCTTTACATAAGGTTAAGTTTTTGTTTTGCAAGTAGTTAGCAATTAAAGAAACAGAGTGCTGCAAGTTACTCACTTTGTGAATAAAATGTCGTGAAACTTCAGACTTGAGAAGAGAACCCCGTGCCAGCATCCATAATTAGTGTCGTACAGATTTGAACAAGATGACACGACTGATAGTTCCATCTTAATTCTCATTTTCAATGTGTTGTACGAGACTTGAATCTGTAACATTCTAGTGATACCTACAACAATCAGAACAGTTATGTTGAAGTGTATATATTGTTTTGCCTCAACAAAAAACGTGCATCGTTAACCATTAATGAAATTATTGGGCCTTATAAGAGATAGTACCTTTGTTTCATAAGCCACCTTGCATGATAAACACTTATCCACTGTGTTGCATGCATGCCCATCCCGATCCTTTTCTTTGGTTGTTCATATGTCTCTTCTACCGACGATATGCGCCCTTTCTTTTCGCCAACTTGGTATATAAGCTGTATACATGTTGCAAGGGAGATTAGAAGAACTCAAGAGATGTTTTAAATAGCAAATAACAAAATAATAGTGTACCTTCTGAGCACCTTTGCCTAAATAGAACTCACTAACCTATCATGCCACCTCAGAATTCCAGCAAGCCATCTCCACACCCTAATCTCCACCTGAAATCAACAACACAAAGGAGGGTCCAGATGTAATTCAAGGCAACCTCCTTTAGCCTCACTGCATTCAGTCTTGTTGCCAGCAGCAGAAAAAGTTGAGGTTGCGTCGTTCTGCCCCATGAGAGATAAAATAGACACTGACCTTGGACCGCATGTGTATCTGCAGTGCATTCATTGTAAAGTGAGACGCTGTTGTTGCAACAACACCACTGCAGTAGGGCCACATGCTGCTGCTGCAGTGGTGGAGCTCAAGGGGAAGAGGAATCAAGAGACTGCATGATGTTGTTAGCAAACTAACTTAATGAGAGTTATTAGGGTAAAATAGCAATCGAGGATGGACAAACACTATGTTTAGTAGGTGCAAATAGAAGCAGCGCCATAAGAGTAAATTATACAAATTTTTATTGATGTTTCAAACTAGATCGGTGCGCATGTAGCTGCAATTTCTACTGGTCATAATGAAATATTATAGAGTGGCACTAACATATTAAAGACGAATACCTTCCACATGACTTATTCTCTTTAGATTGTCTTCCTTTTGCAAAATGGGCAAATATTTCTGTCTGCTGCAGTAGGTACTTCAATCGTCCTTTCCCTTTAGTGCTCTGTGACATGGTATGTTTCTCCAAAAAAATGAATGTAAGAGAAACCACGTAATGTATTTAATGCACACATAATGGTAAATCAGTTGCAGATGGGCATTTGCGTTCAAGGGATTTCACAAAAGTAGAAACATACCATGTCAACATTAATGGCAGCATTTGGGTATCTAATATCTTCTGGATTTTCTGCTTCTTTAATTACTGGAGTTCTTTGAGCCTGGCTCGCTCACACTTCCCTACCACTGGTTTTCCTGCAGGGTCATCGGCCTATAGTCGAAACAGTTTAGGCGCAAATAATGCAAATAGGACCAGCCAAGAATCTGATACAGCTCAAACATCAATGTAGCCAGCTTGATATCCTTCTTACTTTGCACAAGAATACAAAGGCCACGGTCATCCAGACAACTACTAGTGTAAAGACATGGCTTCTTTTCAGTCCTAGCTGGTGACCACAATAAAAGGAAGGTTTCAGGTGCAAGAATGGATTTCTGGAAGAAAAAACAGGAAGCAGAGCGCACAGAGGCAATACCACGGAATATTGTACTGAAGATTATACATAAAGTGCTATCGATAATGTAAACGATGTCATAAAAGCTACATCTAGCCACCTGAACACATCAGGTGGCTGGTCATACTCAACATGACGGAATGTTGATTTATCCTTCCACTTGGTAGCTATCATTTGACCATCAAAGAACACCCAATTAATGCAGACTCCTAAACGTATCACCAACCTAAAGAACTGAATACACAGTATTATCATGATTTTTGTTATACGAAGGGCGAGAAAAATTAATTACCTAAGCCAAGGTCGACGAGATACAATTTTTTCTCTTCCGGAGTTCCAGGAGGCCCTAGCAAGAAATTCTCAGGTTTAACATCGCCATGGACGTATCTGCAGTTGCAAACCGTTTGTTAGACACATGAGGCAAAAACCATAAAAATTGCTATACCATATCCTTTTAAGTTGACCTGTCTCTCCTAGTCCCATATTCCCGTGTAAAAAATAATTCAGGTGATTAGAGGTGCAAGAGTTTATGCCATAACAGTTGAAGGACAAATAAATAACTCAATGTAGGATGATTCAAATTCTTAGAGTTCATTTCATACCATGGGTTTCGAGGGCCTTGAGTTGGCTTGGTCAATAATTCCTTGAACACTCCAGTTTGGTACAGTTTGAATTCGAGAAGTTAAAGGAAATAGTAACTCCACAAGCTTCCGTCTTCCACTGCTTGCAGCGAGTTCTATTGGCTTGGCACCACACTGTCAAGTAACAAAAGAAACAAACAGGAACCACATGATTTAGTAACAAAAGTTATTATATAGCTACTAGAGATAATAAAAGAATAGAGTGAATTCCACTTTTTACCCTACAATTGTGTGTTTGTGACACTTATTACCCCATTTAGCGAAGGAAAATAAGAAATTCACCATATATTAAATAATTAACACAGTTTTATCCTATTTTGGCATTACGCATGATTCTTTAGAATAATCTGTCATTTTAGGACCACGTGGTTATCAAAATATTTAAAGATCGGAGCATGGTATCGACGATACTGTCTAGCTTTCTTTTCACCAGTTGTTCAATTCCTCATGGGTGTCCTGATATTTTGTAGCCCCAACTATCACTTTACACCTTGCCCAAGAGAAATGCATCGAAAAAAGATGATCCAAAGTATTAAAAATAGGTAATCTAGACGATTTTTCATTAGATAGGGTAATTAGTGTAAAAAATACATAAATAGAGGGTAAAAAGTGGAATTCTAACCCTGATAAAGAATCTCAGCAGTATTAATTACATCAAAAGTATATATTAAGGAAATAAATAGCAAGATGAAACTGGGCAGATGAATTGATGAAGTTATGTGTTATACTAAACATTATATTGCACACTTACTTCAAAATGTCATTTGATTTGTTGTTTCTCAAATTGTCAAGCTTTGTACAATCAAAGTCAAGAATATTTTTGTTGCAAATTAATTGCATCAAGTGAGATAATTATCTGCACTCTATATCATGTCATATTTCAGTTCCTGGTATTAGTAGCCTTAAGCACTACCCGGTATAAATCATTTTTCGACCAAATCCTCAACAGTCAAGGAGTGGAGAGAATAAGACACAATCCTGCTGAGTGACAGATCAAAATCAGATAGGATTATCGTTCATTTGATCATGGGACAATAAGTGGTTCATTGCATGTTCATTGGATGCCTTAGGGAGAGGATTTCACGTTAGAACCGAAGTAGGAAATAGGTATTCATGCTAGATATGTCCCAGTCCCCTAGATAATACCAGTTTCTAAGAAAAGTGCAAGCACTAGAAGGCTGGAATATTAAAACTGCAACAAACTCACATGACACTGTGGTATATTTGGGTCTGCGCCAGCCTTCAAGAGGTACTTGACACAGTCAGTCAAGCCATGAGTAATTGCTATGGCCAACGGAGTTTCGGGTTCAGTAGAATTTACATCTGCGCCTGCCTGTAGATATGATTAATACAGAAAATTATGAACTATACGATTAACGCAATTGATTGATATTGTAAGAAAATATGTGCATTATAATGAAGTCAAACTGGATAGTTATCAGACCTCCACAAGCAGCTTCACACACTTCAGTGAAACAGATTCAGGTAGTCCTTTGTCGGTGGCACAAAGTGTTTCAGAGATCCAACATGCAGAAATTGACATTTGAAACCTTGTTCGGCTACATTTTTGAAACCTTGTTCGGCTACATTTTTTATGACAGAATATTTATTAGTGAAAAATATTGACATTTGATATATGCAGAAATTGATTGCTGAAATATAATATAGAGAAATTATAACACAAAGACCCAACATGCTTCTGTTCTCGTGATTCTACTTTTACTTGGAAGTGGGAAGACAGAACTATCATAGGACAGGCTCGTGACAGTTTGGCAGTTTGCAATGCATATTTTATACAGATTGACAAGCATCAGCTGCAAAGACAGTTATTTCAACCCAACAGGACAGAATAACATTATGATGTCGAGTGAAAAATCAAATAAGAAATTCACATGTTAAAGCAGGAACCTATCCTGGCTCTGCGTAAGGACAAGGGCATCCTAAAGCTGTATACTTGACATCAATATCTGCTATGGCATCATGAAGAAGTGAAGATCACACAGCAAGGAAAAATAAGCAATGTTACAGAGTACCATGAAGTATGACCTGCTGAAAAGCCATTTGAATTGCCCATTCCAGCTAACTACTCTGTATATGATTTTGAAGTAAGATTAATTATAAATAGAGGATATTAATCAAGGTTATAAAAAGCACGCTTAAGCTCGCTTAGGCGCTGAGCGGAGGCAAAACGCCTAGCGCTTAACTGTGCTTAAAGGTGCACTTAGCGCTTTAATCCTTCAGAAACAGGAAAAGTGGAGACAAAACGCTCAATCAGCACCTAGCTCTTAATAGAACGTTGATATTAATACCTACAGACACAATAAAAGGCTGAGACCAAGGCGTGGAAAGGCAAACAGACACACTAAATCTTAATGATTTGCATTCTAACAATGTACCATATAAATCTCAAATACAAAAGCATGGAATTCACTTATTACATCTGCATGGTGCTCCAGCACAACTTTCATGACACCAAACTTCCCACCGGCAGCAGCAACATGTAGTGGTGTCACATCAGAAGGACCTATATCAACACGAGCTCCACGTGAGAGCAAAAGTCCTGCTGCTTCATCGCGTCCTGAACAAGTTGCACAAAAAGCAGAAGATAATGCTACCATGAAAAATAAGATTTTCTCGCACAATAGAAGAATATATCTTAAAGAGTATTGAGAAGCACCACTTGCCTGGCTTAGCTAGAGGCTAAGCATGAACTAATTGTGTGATTTTGTCATGATTGTTTTAGTGAAACTATTCAAGAGACATAGCAAATGCTACATGAAAAAAAAATGACAAGCACATAATTTGTTATCATTTTGTTATAAAGGAGACACAAACACAGAGTAAGAAGTGACGTATTCATTTTTTTGACAGGGAACTAGACTTATTTATGAATAAGGAAAACATAGAACTGAAACAATGTAGATGCCCAGATCTGTTAGGTGACGTCAAGATCCAAATTCACGTGACTGAGTTAATCTATTATGCCAAAAAAAAAAATTAAAATTAAAATCAGGAAGACCAGATTGCTAATTATCTGAACCAGACTAAACATCATCTCAATGAGGTTTTGCAATGTAATCTGTAAGCTTACATAGTTGGATAGCACTAAAATCCAGCATGAACTGCGAACAAAATGTCAGTTCATCTTTTTCTTCTCTTAGAAACTACACTTTTGGTAGAAGTGCAAGGATTCAGTGTCTAAAACAGAACAAAAACTATAAGCGAGAAATGATCAAATTGCATTAGTGAGTAGTTGAAGATCATTCCAGAGAACAATGAATCACTCCTTCAAATCTTTCTTCTTCACGCAGCCACCGCTCAGTAAACGCAGATCTACAGACAGAAAGCTTAGTATGTGCAGAGAAGCGACCTTTTGTTGCAGCACAGTGAAGAGCAGTGAAGAATGAACTGTGTTGCTTATTCGGATCAGCCCCATGGTCGAGAAGGTACCTCATAACATCCATCCTTTCATCCATTGTAGCAGCAGCCAAAGCAGTTATACCTGTCAATAACAATGAAAACAAGTAACTGTGTTAGGGTCGACAGTGGACAGCAAAATTTGGATCAATTATCTATTCCCTCCGTTCAACAATAGATGAGTTCTATTTGTCTAGATATGGATGTATCTAGACATCTTTTAGTATCCACGTACATTTATATCTAGACAAGTGGAAGTCATCTATTGTTGAACGGAGGGAGTATAACATAAAATATATATAGTACTTAAAAAACATCTAGAGACTAATGAGTCGGTTTGCACCATGACTTTTCAGATATTGCAGTTTGTGTTTTGGAACGAAGAAATGGAAACTTAATATTTGTCGTTTCAGTTATGTGTGACTTAGTTAATTTTAAACAAACTGTACAATCTAGTTGCTTATTAGATCTTTCAATGTTGTATAAATTTTAATCATCGAGCTACATCTCTTTTGGCAAAAAACATCTTCTATCTTCAGTTAACATTGTACATTTTGTGTCTATATTCTTCTTGGCTTAACTTGTCTCTATGGTTTAGGTTAAACCGGTTAAAAATAAAAAAGTTCAGTTGAAATCATATGGCGGGGAGGCTGTAAAGAGACGGGACTATCAAGTCGCGTCAATGTTCTACACAGAGGTTAGTGGTTATGTGAGGAATGCTGTATTAGTTGTGCTACTCTGAAGTCTTTGAAAAATGCATATGCATGGAACACTTTTACAATGCGCCTTTCCCTGTCGCTATACATAAATAGGCCTCTGCTTCACAACTTTCCGTCGAATTGGAGTTTCTGTTTCAAAATATCTGCCCGTTGATGGAATCAAGAGTGTAGTTATGTTGTATTCAGGCAATCATAGGTCCTACATGGGGCATGCCGCCCAGCCAAAAAAAAAGATTTTGATTGACACATCATATTTAACACTATTTGGGCCAAATTTGACATGATACCCTAGATTAGCCCCATCAACTCTGTTCAAAGCTTATTTAGCTCCCTCTCAAATCTTGTGGAAGCTCCACTACTGTTTCCAGGTAAACATGTCTACTTATGAGCCAAATGACTGTTAAGTACAATTATAGTTGGATCCACCATAAAGGCTCCAGCCAAGTCTACACATGTATCATGTTATCTAGAAACCTGCAACAGCCATGACTGCTGGGAACGGTTCAAACCATCTTCAGCAGTCCTCTAGAACATGATACATGTCTAGAAAGAGTCCCGTAATGATTTGAGAAACTTTGGTTCTCAGGTTTCAGTTCAGAACCATCATAAAGTGTGAACAGACCAATGTAAGAGTTGACATGCATTGACATATGATGTCGTGTTAACTTGGGGTAAATGTTATTCTTGTATACAAGCAGCCCTTTACAAGTTATAATACATTACGCAGTGTCGCTCTTTTGTCAAAAGCGGAAGAGCAAGAGTAAGGCATGCAAACTTACCCTTTTCAGTGCACTTTCTCAAGAATGGATACAGCTTCAATAGCAATGGAAGTGACAATCTCAACTGACATTCTGCAAAACAAATAGTGTTGTTAATGCTTAGGTAAAAGCCTAAAAGACTCTGGACAGTGGTGGGTTAATCAGATACTCACGTGTGGGAATTACTATTACATGCATCCCACAGGCTGAGACCAAGCATATCCATAACCTGCATTTTTAACCATGTTAAGGCTGGTGCCAACCGGGGCGGTAAGGAGGGGCGGGAGGGGCCTTACCGCCCGGTGGCGGGCGAGAGGGGGCGATAGGGGGGGGGGGGCGAGAGGAGCCGGCGGGCGGCAGCGCCACCGCCCGGCGACAGGCCGCTGTCGCCCGGCCTGCCGCCCGCGTTGGCGGGGCGACAAGGAGGGCCCGGGGCGAGAGGGGGGGGGGGGGGGGCGATAGCGGGGCGACACGGTGCCAATGGGGGCGATAGGCCGGGCGATAGTGGAGGCGAGAGTGGAGGAGAGAGAAGTTACAGCCCGTGCACTGGCACCGTGGGGCGAGAGTGAGGTGAGAGTGGGGGTGAGAGTGAGAGTAAAGATGACGTGGCGAGGCGAGAGTGGGGCGGTGCATTGGTACCAGCCTAAGCAGCATCTAGAAATGAGCAGAAAGAAAGAAGTTGGTGTGATTCCAAAGCAAGTGACATTAAATAATAAAGTAATCCCCTTGGCACCCTTTGCAGTGGACTCGAGGAAGCTTAATCACAATTTCACCAAACCCCTTATGATGTGTCAAAGGGCTATAAACTAGGAACATGCTCGAGGTAGAGAATATGAAAATTGAACAGGGGAGTAGGGCTTACCATTCACATGGTAACGATGATTAAAGAAAACGCTAGAGAATCGATTGGTATATCATCCAGTGCAAAATGGGCACATTCTAGCAACTCGAACGTGAACTCTTCGACTAGGCTACTATTTTACTCACTTGGCCAATCAGCGGAATATCCAACTGAGCGAAAGGGGAGACTATCTCCACATCTGCACAAGCTTCTTCCAACGTTTCCCTGGAGGCTCCTTCTGCCGCAGACTCTCCGATTTCCAAATAACCAGCAGGAAGAGCCATGTTCATATAAGTTTGATTAGAATGGTTGATAACTTGGTCCACACCAAAATCTCTATGTTCTTACAGAAAAAGGAAAACTGATTCATGCTTTGCAGATGACTAGCAAAGAATGTGGCAAAACGCAATGTGAAACATGGTTCCAATGAGCATTGCATTAGCAAAACAGAGCATATTTTTAACTGAGGAACAAATTAACGATAACAAAAGAAACACCAACAACATAGCACGGAATTCACACCAACAACATAGGCGCGTAACCGGTAACACAGAACAACAATAAGCCCAAAGCCATGATTATGAGTGCAGGGAATCCACACAAAGTAGGCACAGGTGAAACATAGTACTAAAATCTCACCGCCTCAGTGATTGGACACAATGATGAAGACATGCAGCAGCACTCTCGGTGTGGGCGGCAGGAAGGCCCGAGCAGGAAGCATCGAGCGTGGCGCTTGTCGCTATCAGGCATCAACGCCGGCAAGATCCTGTGGTCGGCACACGCCGGTGAGCTGTGCAGATCTCCCGTCTCTTCCACAAGAAGCAGCTGCTCCAATCGACGAAGCGACCCGTCGACCTGGCAGGCGGCGTTCCTCCCCCTGACCTAACCCCAGCGCCATGAGCAACGGACAGACGACAGCGCCCGGCGTCGGTAACGGCTGCATCTTGTTGGAGCCACGCTGCAGGAGTCCTCCGCGGCGCCGACTAGCCGGAATCCAGCGCGGCTATGGGTTCTTGGAGGAGGAGAAGGTGATCTCGGGGCGGTGGTCTGCGGCTCGAGGGGTCGACGGATTGCCGGAATGGAGGCGGCGGCAAAGGGGGATGAAGAGCAGAAGGGGCAGGGGTCGGGGAGATGTAGGCATGTAGCCGTTGTACTGGTGATTTTGGACTGGGCCAAAAGTTTCCGCTCGGCCCGAAGGACTTTTTTTTTGGCGGTGGATTTAGTACTACTCACGTACCCAAAAAAAACACTCGACGGATACGCGCGCAACTATAATAAAAAAACTATCGCAGGACCCTGCTTCCTTCAGTGGCGGCGCTGGGTATTCACCGATCCCGGTCTTAAATAATTCACGTGTTTTAAAATTATTCACAATGTTTGAAAAAATGTTTACACGGTTAAAAAATTCACATGTTTTCAAAAATTATCCGCGATATGTATAAAATTGTTCACGGATCAAAAGAAAAGTTCACAAGTTTCATATGTTCGTAAAAATTGTTAGTGTTCGAAAAAATGTTCACATATAAAAAAAAATCAAGGGGCCGATAAAAAAATATTCATGGAGTTAAAAATTCACATGTTTATAAAAAATTCCCGGAATGGATACAGTTTTGGGGTTCATATAACGTGGAAGCTGATATTGTTCCGGTACTCACTCCAGAAAATCATATTAGAGCCAAATATTAGAGCAAACCACAGTCAAAATTAGAGTAGGTATTAGTTTTGGGATAACATTTGCGAAACACGGAAAAAAAATATTCTTTATTTTTGGAAAATCTGAAAACTTTGGACACGAAAAAGAGTCGGAGACGGGGCCGGAGGCACCCAGGTGGGCCCCTGGAAGCCCCGGAACTGGACTCCGACTCCGCTTCGACTTTTTACCTTCCGTATGTTCGGTAACTTTTTGTTATATAATCCTCCGGATCGTCCCGGGATTGTAACCTGTGTTTTTTAGTTGTTTCTGTCAGGAAGTCGGGACTTGTCACATCAAGAACCTTGGACTTTTCCTCATAATCAAAGACTTCCTTAGTCCTGTTGGGGACCTCCTAGGACCACTGAAGAATCTGTCGGGGGGTTACCCCCGAGTAGGGTAAAGGCAAGTGATAAAGGCAACAGTCAGAAGAGAAGTTTGGTCGAGTAGCCGCCTACCCGGTACTTGCTACCCGGTCGACTGCTACTCGGTCTTACGAAAAGATGACCAGAAGGAGATATCAAGCAAGTTATGTCCGTTCGAGTAGAAGAGCTGGTCCGAGTAAGATTGGCGGGAATCTACTCGGGCCAGAAGTCAAAGGAGCCGTTCTGACACAGGATCCCGCGTATCCTGGGTCCGTACTTGGCACTGTTCGAACCACTGTTCATCTGGGACCGGCCTGCCTGACAGCGACAGTGTGGAAGCAGGCGGTCGTAGGATAAGGGGGCCCTACTCTGTGTTTGGCACAGTGATACCAGACTGTCCCCTTGGTTTTGCCCAACGACTTTCCGGATGCAGCCAAGATTAGGAACCAAAGCTGTCAGCGAGAACTCGGAAGAAGGACAATGTGCACACTATGTCGACACTTGTCCATATTTGGACGTACCCGGCTGGGCACCGTGTATATAAGGTGCCCCGCCGCCTCCTGCGTGAGGGATCGCACGCATCGCATACTGGAACACAGGAAACCCTAGATTCTTGACCTAGTTCATCACTTAGAGAGAAGAGTGGCTACTCGGTAGCAAGAACATTGTACTGTGGCTACTCGGTGAGACACCAGAATACATAGAGAAAGGCAGGAGTAGGGGTTTTACCTCCTCACGAGGGCCCTAAACCTGGGTAGATCGTGTTGTTTGCAGTGTTCAGTTCTTACCTCACGCGGCTACTCGTCGCGTGATCCCTCCCCGAGCACCTCCAGCGTCCTTCGTCCCCACATCTTTAGCCATCCTATGGCATCTGCCGTGACACCACCACGACAGTTGGCGCCCACCGTGGGGCAACCAGCGGCGCTGGTTGGAGTTTCTGTTCGGACGGGATCTTCTTCAGCGGAGCGCGTGGTCTGTGGCCTTGTCCACAGATTCGGCTCCTTCGACTTCGTCACCGACAACGCCGGCGATTTCGGCGGCAGGGCCATGCCGGAGGGCGGCTCGGTGATCTCCTTCGGCTCTCACCTCGTCTACGTCACCACCGTCGCCAACCGCGCGTACCCCGAGCTGGTGCATGACGCGGAGGATCCTCCTGCGGTGATCGCTGCTCGCGGAAGGCCTGCATGCCGTTCTGCGAACCATGCCGAGGTGATGGTGACCGGCTTGGCGGTGAACGCTGGCGCAGCTGCTGCTGGCGCCGCGGTCGTCGTCGAGGACCTTGCTGGCCCGAGCATTGGTGGCAGGACTCACCGGCCCTACGAGAAGGAGTCCAACTTACCGCCTTCCACTACCCCGACTATTCCCGCGTCGGCTGGGCGACTTGGCATGCCGACTCCCACCGACCTCGAGCTTCTGACCATGAAGGAGCAGCTCGAGCGGCAGCGCCAGGAACTGCTCGCCGAGCAGGCGGAGTTGGATAAGGTTAGGCTGGAGTTGAGTCTAGACCAGCTAGAGTACAACAAGGCTCACGGCTTCACGCCAGTCACTAGGAGAGCTAGCAGAGTAGGCGCCACGCGGCGCAATCTTGGTGCCGAGATGGCGACAGTTGTAGAGGTTCCCGCCCAGTCCGCCACCGCAAACACTTCCACCAGGCCCAGATACAGCACACCTGCAAAGACACTTAGAGCTGCGGAGGCCGTGGCCGCCGAGTTGCCTCGTCTCGACGGCGATGCGCGCGTTAGGAAGCAGGAGAGGCTCAATGAGTTGGTGTTGGAGGCTTCTAGGCAGAACGAGGAGTTCCGAAAAGCCAACCCTGGTGCCGGAGCTTCTCAGGTGGTGCACTCGCACGCGGCTAGATCTAACGATCAGGCCTCGTCTCCGCACCCCAGCCGCGAGAAGAGCCGCAGCGGGCGTTCTGGCAGAAGTAGGCAAATGCAGGTGTATGATCCGACTGCTGCCGCGAAACAGCGAGCTGTTTCGCGGCAGCCCGATCAGGAACACAACGCTGCACGAGCAGGCTTTCAAGCCCAAAAATCTCAAAGCCAGGCCCGAGATGGAGAGCGCCCAGGCCCTTCTCGACAACCCGCAGCTCAGCCTACTCGGCAGAGGCAGCTGCCGCGTGCAGTGGCGCCAGTCGCCAACCCGGTGGAGCAGCCTGCAGCTGTGCAGGTGGATAGATATGATGATGGCTACTCGGCCATGGAGATGGCTGGCTATGATATTCTGGATCGTGTTGGCGAGCGCGTGTTGGCGCCTGGAGATGCAAGGCACCAGTTGGACCGGATCAGCTTGTCGGCGCGGCTGGAGAACACGGGTCTTCCTGGCCCCGAGTGCTTTGGCCCGCGCATCATGAACGAGCCGTCCGTGAAGAACTTCCAGCTCGCAAGGGGCACCAAGAGCTACAATGGAAGCACCAAGCCGGAAGATTGGCTCAATGACTATGTCACCGCGGTTCATATCGCGAACGGCAACCGGAGATGGGCGGTGCGCTATGTCCCGCAGATGCTAGAGGGTCCAGCTCGCACTTGGCTCAACAACTTGCCCAAGAACAGCATCAATTGCTGGCTGGACTTCTCGGACGCCTTCATCAGCAACTTCACGAGCACATACAAGAGGCCGAATAGGCCACAGCAGCTATCCGCTTGCAGGCAGCGAGAAGACGAGACGGACCGCGAGTATCTTACTCGGTGGAGCACCTTGAGGAACACATGTGAAGGTGTGAATGAAGCACATGCCATTACTTGGTTTGCGCAGGGTTGTAGACATGGCAGTATGCTTTGGCAGAGATTGCAGAGGGAGATGCCGAACACTCTGGCGGAGACCATCAAGATCGCGGATCAGTACGCACTCGGTGATCCTACTCAGCCCCTGATGGACTCCTCTGAGCCGAGAAGAAACTTCAGCAACAGCAAGCGCAACGAGTTCCGCAACAAGCGCAGGGGTGACCGAATAGGTACTCGGTACGACCCTGAAGAGGTGAATGCAGTGGCTGTTGGAGCTGGGGGTGGCCAAAGGCAGAAACCTGCTGGAGCCTACGGGCAGAACCAGAACCAGGGCCAAGGCAACAAGAAACCATTCCGCACTTCTCAGTCGGGTAGCGGCAACTCCGAGCAGCCGAAGAAGTTCGTCTTTGACGACATGAAGGATGGCCCATGCAGTTTTCACACTCATCACCCCTCAAGGCCTGCTAACCACACTACTCGGCAGTGCGAGTGGTGGGATGTGATCAAGAATGATGGCTTGCCTCCTCCTCCTCCTCTGCCAGCGGCCAATGCCAATGTGCAGCCTACTCGCGCACCCGCAGCTCGGCCGCCAGTGTTCCCGAGAAGAGAGAATGTGAACCAAGTGGCTTTAGGAGCCAACCGTCACTTCAACAACGAGGGCTATCGCAACAACAACAACTACTACAACCGCAACAACAACAGAGGCAACAACAACAACTACCAGGGCAACAACAACAACGGCAACAATGAGGGCGGAGGCCGCAACCAGTACCAAGAGCACCATGAGAGCTACATGATCTTCACCTCTGAGCCAGTCGACAAGCAATCACAGCACAGGCGTGCCATGGAGGTCAATGCAGTGATTCCTGCTGTCCCTCACTACATGTATTGGTGTGACCAGGAGATCAGGTGGTCCCGAGTAGATCATCCCAAGGTGATGCCCAACCCGGGTAGCTACGCCTTGGTGTTGGATCCTACTTTCCTGGGTCCCGAGAAGAATGTGAGGTTCAGCAAGGTGCTAATCGACAACGGCAGCAGCATCAACATTGTGTACAAGGACACACTCGAGAAGCTCGGGATCGGCGAGAACCAGCTCCTTCCTAGCAAGACCACTTTCCACGGCATTGTGCCCGGGATCTCGTGCAACCCGATTGGCCGAGTGTGGATAGATGTGCTATTCGGCACCAGGGAGAACTGTCGCACAGAGAGCCTGCAGTTTGAGGTGGTTGATCACAAGAGCCCTTACCATGCTCTACTCGGCAGGCCTGCTCTGAGCAAGTTCATGGCCTCTACTCATGTTGCATATCTGAAGATGAAGATCCCTGGCCCCAATGGCATAATTACTATCGCGGGTGATTACAAGAAGTCCATAGAGTGTGCCTCTGCTGGTTCCCAGTTGGCGGAGTCAATGGTGATCGCCGCCGAGAAGAAGAAGATGTACGAGGTGGTGGCTATGGCGCAATCCGCGCAGGCTGGTGCACAAGGCGTGCCGAGTACCCAGCACGGGACCGCGTTCCAGGCGTCTCAGGAAACCAAGAAGGTCCAGATCGACCCCGAGTTCCCCGACCGCGTAGCCATCATTGGCTCCGGGTTGGCGGAGAAATAGGAAGGAGAGCTCATCCACTTCCTCCGTGAGAATCGGGACGTGTTCGCCTGGTCCAATGAAGATCTACCAGGAGTCCCGAGGGAGTTGGTTGAGCACTCATTACATGTGCGTCCTGACGCCAAGCCAGTGAAGCAGGCTATGCGCCGCTTCGGAGATGAGAGAAGGAAGGCCATTGGTGACCAGATCACCAAGTTGCTGATAAGCAATTTCATCATGGAGGTGCTGCATCCGGATTGGCTAGCCAACCCGGTCATGGTCGAGAAGAAGAAGGAAGATCCCAAGGCTGCCACTGCATGGCGCATGTGTGTCGACTACACCGACTTGAACAAGGCGTGCCCCAAGGATCCTTTCCCGCTACCTCGCATAGATCAGGTGATCGATTCCACTGCTGGTTGTGAACTGCTGTCTTTCATAGATGCCTACTCTGGTTTCCATCAGATTGCACTCAATCCTGCTGATCAAATAAAGACTCCTTTCATTACCCCGTACGGGGCTTATTGCTATCGTGTCATGTGTTTTGGCTTGAGGAATGCGGGTGCAACCTATCAGAGATGCATGCAGAAATGCTTGCATAACCAGCTCGGCAAAAATGTGCAGGTGTACGTAGATGACATTGTCATCAAAACGAATAAAACACATACTCTGCTTGCCGACCTGGAGGAAACCTTTGCTAACCTACGCAAGTACAAAATAAAGCTGAATCCGAATAAATGCACCGTTGGTGTCCCGGCTGGCAAGCTACTCGGCTTCCTGGTGTCTAGTCGGGGCATCGAAGCCAATCCTTCAAAGATAAAAGCTATTGAGAGCATGTCTTTGCCGAGATCCCTGAAGGATGTACAGAAGTTTACTGGTTGCTTGGCATCTCTGAGCCGTTTTCTGGGCCGAATGGGCGAGAAGGCCCTGCCTTTATACCAGCTGATGAAGAAAAGTGACAAGTTTGTCTGGACTCCGCAAGCAGACGTGGCATTCAACGAGCTGAAGGCAATGCTGGGTAGCGCTCCCATCTTGGCTAGTCCGCTACCCAAAGAGCCAATGCTGTTGAACATTGCTGCGACTAACCGAGTAGTCAGCGTAGTGATAGTGATGGAGCGAGAAGAAGAAGGCAAGAGTGTGCAGCGCCCAGTATATTACCTCAGTGAAGTGTTGTCTAGCTCCAAGCAGAATTACCCGCATTACCAGAAGATGACTTACGGCGTGTACCTGGGCGCCAAGAAGCTGAAGCACTATTTCCAGGAGCATCCTATCACTGTCGTGAGTTCTGCTCCCATCTCGGATATCATGGGCAACAAGGAGGCGAGTGGCAGAGTAGCCAAGTGGGCGATTGAGCTAGCCGCCTACGTTCCCGCGTATGCGAGAAGAGAAGCCATCAAGTCTCAGATTCTGGCGGAGTTTCTTGTGGACTGGGCCGAAGTGCAGTATGAACCTCCTACTCCAGTTTCTAATTACTGGAAGATGCACTTTGATGGCTCGAAGGTGAAGGAAGGTCTTGGTGCTGGCGTAGTGCTTACGTCACCCAAGCGAGATCAACTCAAGTATGTGCTGCAGATTCATTTCAAGGCGTCCAACAACGTAGCAGAGTACGAGGCAGTAGTGCATGGCTTGCGAGTAGCCAAGGAGGTTGGCGTACAGCGCATCATATGCTATGGAGATTCAGATCTGGTAGTGCAGCAAGTCTCTGGCACTTGGGATGCTCTAGATGCCAACATGGCATCATATCGCTTCCTAGTACAGTCTATGACTGGGTTCTTCGAAGGCTGCGAGTTCCAACACATTCACCGAGCAGAGAATGAGGCAGCAGACGAGATGTCCAAGTTGGGATCTTCTCGGCAATACATTCCGGCGGGGGTTGCCTTGGAGCACTTAAGGAAGCCATCCATCAAGCCCTCTCCCAACTCGGAATCTATATTCGTCCCTTCTCTGCCAAGCGAGGAATCAGATCCCATGGATATTGACTGGGAGAATGCTACAGGAAATCCGGGGACTGCTGCTCTCAACTCAGGGACTGCCATTCCCTACTCGGGGACTGCTATCCTCTACTTGGGGACTGCTGCTCCCAACCCGGGGACTGCCGTTCCCTACTCGGGAACTGTCACTCCTTACTCGGGGACTGCCACTCAATACTCGGGGACTGCCACTCCGTACTCGGGGACTGTTGTCCTTAACCCGGGGACTGTCGCATTCATTGAGGAGCTCCTCGCCAATCGATCAGGGCTCCAGAGAAGTGCTCCTAACCCTCCAGAGCAACCCGAAGTGCCTGTCCCAATGGAACTGGACGAACCAGTGTTTCCCACACGGGAGATACCGAGTTGGGTCATGCCCATATTATCCTTTCTAAGGGACGGTGCCTTGCCAGAAGATGAAGTTACTGCTAGGCAGATTCAGAGAAGATCCAAGGGATACACTATATTCAGAGATGTGCTGCACAAGAGGAGTGCCACCGGCGTGCTGCAACGTTGTGTGGATCCAGAAGAAGGAGAAGAGATTCTGGTGGAGATACATCAAGGAGAATGCGGGCACCACGCCTCTTCTCGGGCATTGGTCAAGAAAGCTTTTCGGCATGGCTTCTACTGGCTCACAGCTCTGCAGCAAGCTGAAGACATTGTGAGGAAGTGCAATGGCTGCCAGATGTTCGCAAGTAAGATTCACATGCCTGCTTCCGAGCTGAAAACAATTCCTATCACATGGCCGTTTGCCGTATGGTGCCTGGATATGGTTGGCCCCTTCAAGCCGGCTAAAGGCAACATGACACACATCTTGGTCATGGTGGACAAGTTCACCAAGTGGATCGAAGTGAAGCCTATTCGGAAGTACGATGGGGCCACAGCTGTGAAATTCGTGAAGGATGTGATCATGAGATATGGCTACCCGCACAGCATCATCACCGACAACGGCACAAATTTCGCAGAAGGAGCAATGGTGCGCTTCTGCAGAGATAAGCACATCCGACTAGATGTTGCGTCTGTTGCGCATCCAGCCTCCAATGGACAAGTGGAAATAGCAAACGGCATGGTACTGGCAGGCATAAAGCCAAGGCTGATTGAGCCATTGCTGAAAACACCTGGGTGTTGGCTAGACGAGTTGCCAGCGGTGTTGTGGAGTCTAAGGACTACCCCTAACCGGTCAACCGGCTACACACCATTCTTCTTGGTATACGGGGCTGAGGCCGTGTTGCCAATAGACTTAGAGCATGACTCCCCCCGAGTAACCCTCTACACTAAGGTGGAGGCGAGAGAAGCTCGAGAAGACGACGTTGACCTGCTTGAAGAAGCAAGAGAGCTGACTCTGTCACGTTCGGCTATCTACCAGCAAAACCTGCGGCGTTATCATAGCCGAAAGGTGAACCCAAGGGTTTTCCGAGAAGGAGACATGGTCCTTAGGCTCGTGCAGCGCACAGCCGGGATGCACAAGTTGTCTCCTCCATGGGAAGGGCCTTGCATTGTGAGCAAAGCGCTGCACAATGACGCGTACTACCTTGTAGATGTGCGCCCATCACAGGCGAACAGGGCAGATAAAGCTGGAGAGGAATCTAAGCGTCCCTGGAATGTAGCCCTACTCCGTCGTTTTCACTCGTGAGGCAAAAAATGTGTATGTACCCTCAATTCTACTCTGCAATCTGAAATTGAACTTGGGGACTGCCCTCGCCCAAAATTGCTCTAAGTGTTTCTACTCGGCTTTACTGTCTGTCTATTCGGTTGCTCCACTTCAAAATTCATACGCGTATTGAGTACTGTGTCTAAACCTACATGCCAACTCTTCGACTCTGCTGCTGTCCGAAACCCGGCTTCATGGCAAGCAAGAGAACAAGCAAAAGGTCAATGAGCACAAGAAAAATCGCCAAGGAAGAAAAGAGTGCAGGAACCGAGTAGGGTGTTCTTTATTTCTGTTCTTTGTCTTATCTTTTCGGCTAAGTGGTGGGCTGTGTTACTATGTTTGTTTCGAAGCGGCTAAGTATTTGCAGCTCTGCTCTTTGACTCTTGTGACTCGAATACCAAAAAAGCAACACGTTGCGGGTAGAGCTGAGACAAAAAGAAAGAGTGAATAAGAAACGCAACTCGGGGACTCGCATGATAACGCAACCCGGCATCGAGCCAAGGCTGAACAAACTGATTAAGTTGAAAATAACAAGTGTGAATAAAAATGAGTAGCAACGGCATAAATAATCTGATACATCTGCACCCGGCATCCCGGGGATCTGATAAGTGTTTAAGCGATAAGTTTGCAGGGGAAAATCAAATTCAGGTCGACGCGGCATTCTCGGCGCTGGCCTTGGCTGCTTCGTCTTCATCAGTGGCCTTGGTGACGTCCGCCTCTGTGCTGGCATCCACGGTCCTCGCGGTTTCCACCTCGGCGCTGGCATTGGTCGCTTCCGCTTCCGAGTTGACGGGGACGGTCTTCGTTAGCTCGGTGTCGGGCTCGGTGGCTTGGGCGCGAAGGCGGACGGTGTCGTCAAGGGCAGCTCCTGACGAGGTGCCAAACTCGAGCGCGGAGGTGTCGATCGACATCTCCACGTTCTCGTCCTCCTCATCGCTACCCGCGATGACGGCGGCCTTCCCCTTCCCGTCCTTGCCAGCAGGAGAGTCGAAGAAGCTCAGATCTGGCTCATCGGTGTCTGTCTCCTCGTCTTCATCCTCCTCCTCGCCCTCGTCCACCTCGGTGTCGGGCTCGGTGAGGCCGTCGATGAAGGTTGTAGTGTCAGCATACTGAGCGACCTCGTGAGCAACCAGCTGGCGAATAGCCACGCAGTCGGGGTCCTTCTCCCACTTGGAATCTCGGCGCATCTCGCGGATAATCTGCATATTGAGGTTTTCATACCAGGAGGTGACGAAGAGCAGCATCATGTCCGCACCTGCCCGAGCTCCCGAGGCGCGCCATTTCTTCAGTTCGGCTTTCACGCGCTGCAGCTTCAAGGAAAGTCCGGAGATTGTTGTCGGCGCAGAGTCATCCGGCCAGAAGAAGGTGTGGATCTGGAAGGCGACGCGCACCAGCTCAGTGCCCACGCCCGCTAGCCGCGGACACTGTCCCTGCATAATCAGGATGCTCTCCTCGATTTCTGCTCGGGTGTCTATAGGCTCGCCCTTCTCAATACGAGCTGCTCGGGCCTTTTCCAGGGCGGGCACGCAAGAAGATTCAAGGTCGGGAAAGATTCCTGCAAGAGCTATCGAGAAGATCAGAAACAATAACAGAGTGGAAGCCTGAAACGAGAAGCAGAGAAGAAAGGTGCAGCCGAGTAGCAGAGAAGCAGAGAAAAGGGAACACTTACTGTTCAAATCATGGCGCAGCCCTGGCAGCTGGGTCTTCCAAGTTTCCTCGTTGGATAGGTGCTTCTCTTCAATCAGACGGAGCTCCTCTAGCTGAGTGAAGAGGCCAGCATTGGCCTTCTTCAGTACCTCGCACTCCTGCTCGAGGGCTTTCACCTTGGCATTGGCTGCTGTTTCGATCTTTGCCTTCTCGGTGATGACTCTATCCCTCTCGGCAGCAAGGTTGATAGCATCCTTGAGCGCAGTCTGCAGCTGGACTTGGAGACCTTCAATTTCAGTAGTGTGCTCTTTCACCAGCTCGACAGCCTGGCTGGACAACTGTTGCTGCACCTCAGCAGGTTTGAGGCAGTCCTGATGTTCTTCAACAAACTTCTTATGATCTTCTGCGAGGGGCCAAGAAAGGTTAGCAGAGTAGCGAAGAAGCAAACACAAGAACAAGCCGAATAGACGGTGGTTTACCTTCAAGTCTCTTGATGGTGGCCTCGCCACTCTCAACGAAGGCACGGCAGTTCTGGTGCTCGTCTGCCAGGGCCTTGAACTTCCCTGCAGAGTAAAGTTGGTTAGCGCAAAAAGCAGAAGCGGGCGTAAACACCAAACGCAAAGAACCGCGTAGCTACAGGCTTACCTTCAACTTCAGACAGCCTCATGGTGCTGTTCATCACTTCCTTGTCGGCTTCCTCGGCGGCTATCTTCTCCTTCTCCAAGGCAGCAATCCGTCTCCTGGCAACAGCGTGGTTCCAGAGTAGCTGACGATGCAAATTGGTCCGCTTCAGTACGCTATTCTGAGAAGCAAAAGGAAAATGAGTCAGACAAAGAAGTAAAGATTCAACCCGAGAAGGCGGCTACTCGAGAGAGTATCCTTCTACTCGGTCAGAATCTCGGGGACTGGGTGATGGTTAAGGAAAAGGGAGACGAGTAGAAGAGAAGAAGAAATGCAACTCGGAGAGGATGAGTTAAGGCTTACCGCGTAAGATTGCTCGAGATCCTCGGCGTTCTTGCGGTGTACAAACATCTTGGCAGCAAGTGTAGCAGAGGTGGTGGAAACGGTCATGGGTTTGTAACCCAAGTCCACCTTATTCCAATCGACACGCATATGGTCGATGTCGCCCAGATCGGTGCCGTTCCAATTGGTGTTGCCGAGAACTTTGCTGTCCCACTTGGCATCGATGAAGCCGATCAAGTCGAGTACTTGCTCAAGGCTCTGGGACATGATCGCCTGATCCTGAACTCCACGAGAAGCAATGGAGATGGATTTGTCTTGATTTAGGGCCGGGGGCCTGGAGTCCACTGCCACGGCTTTCCTTCCTTTCTGAAGAGCAAGATTCCGGTCCTTGGGGGAAAAGCCGACCTGGTGCTGCTGGCTAACCTTCACCATGTAGTCAGGGTAGCAGGGCTGATCAGCTGCAGCGGCGGCTGCAGCAGCGGCGGCAGCAACCGCGTTGGGATCGCGGATAACCAGCTGACTGGACTGGCCAGTTGATGTTGGCGGCGGCATGTCGGCATCCCGCTTCTTCGTCTTCTCCTTCTGGGCAGTTGGCTTCGCGGCGACTGGCTTCTCGGTTTTCTGCTTCTCGGTCTTCTTCTTCTCAACCTTCTCCTTCTCGGCGGCTTTCTTCTCGGCTGCCTCTTTCTCTTCAGCATCTTGGGCACTCTTCCTCGTAACAGGCTTGGCCGAAGGGCCGGCTGCAGCCTTAGTTTGCTGCACCAGGGAGGAGTCTGGCTGGGCGCTACCTTGATCAGTTGGTGGCGCCAGGGGTGCGCTACTCGGCGCGGCATCCGGCTGGATGCTACCCTGCGTGGCGTCTGGTCGCACGTCGCTCAATGGGTACTCCTCCGTCACGGTGACTTCTTCTACCCGCTGCCCGGCAGAGGGATCTGACTGTGAGGCATCTGGTTTTTCTACCCGCGGCTGGGCCGCGGGGTCTTCTTGTCCAGCAGCCCCTGTTGCTGGCTGCTCTTCTTCTTCCTGCCGCTCAAGGGCGGCGTCGTGGTGCATCTCGGTGTCTTGTTCTTGGTTCTCCTCGGCAGTATTGGCCGAAGGAGAAGGATGTCTATCCTGGTGAGCAGCATCCTGCGCTTCTTGATCTGCGCGAGACTGCTGCTCCAGCTCGGCATTCTGGGCACCGGTGCCCTCTGATTGTGTGTTGGCGGTGTTGTTCTCGTCGTCATCGAGGTCAATAAGCTTGTCAACGTCGATGGCGGCTTTCTTCTGGGTCTCAGTGGACGCAAGAGCGGCGTCCACGTCCAAGGGGGCTCTGAAGAGAAAATTGTGTTCAGAAATAAGAAGAGGGCAGAGGAAACAGTGAAGCAAACAAGATTGGGAATCAACCGAGAAGAACGAAGTAAACCAAAGCGTGCAACCGAGAAGGAACTTACCCCTGGCGGGAAGGAATCGCTGGCTTCTTTCTATTCACGACCTTCTTAATCGTCTTCTTGGTCGGCTTCTTCTTCTTGGCGGGAGGCTCTTGGGCGCCACTGCCTGTCCGTTTGCGGGTGGCAGGAGCGGCAACTGCAAGAGGCTTGACGACCTGGGCTTCCTCGTTATCATCCTCATCCTCGTCATCGTCTTCAGCATCTGCAACATCTGTGAAATAGAAAGGAAGAAAAACACTTCAGAAACAGCAGGCAAAGGGCTAGTGCTTCTGGCAAACAAACAGCGTGAATTCAGTTACCTTCTAATTCGTCATCGGACCAATCGCGGAGAGACGTTTCGGCATGCTGCTTCTCCGTCGAAGGGGAATGAGGAAGATTAATCTGGTCCATGGTCTCGAAGGAGGCCTGGTCATCTTCTTCTCGGTCAGATGACCAGTTGCCCTCGAAGCGCTCACAGCTCTCAGCAAGCTGGCGGTCAAGGACCTGAAAGAACATAGAAACATCGCAAATTAGCCGAGTAGCGTGAAGGCATTCTACCCGGATGGGCGTGCAAACACAAAGCACACTAGGCCTAGGGAAATTTGCTAAGTGTCCTACTCGGCAAGGCGTGCAAACAACAAGCACATTAAGACTAAGTATTTCTCCTAAGTGTGCTACCCGACAAGGCGTGCAAACATCAAGCATACTAAGCCTAAGCAGTTCTGATAAGTGCTCTACTCGGCGCAGAATGCAGTTGCTAGTGGCGACAAGGAGAGAAGGATATCTACTCGGATTACATGTATACTGGAAGCAGAGTAAGGAGAACGTACCCGTGGAATCGGCTTCGTGCGGCTGAAGGGGATAAACCCATACTGCCAGTTATCTCGGAGGCTTGTGGTCAGGATGGACCTTGCGTGCGCGGCGACTTCCGCGTTGCTGAGCTCGAACGTGGTCGTTCGAGTGCAATCGCGGGGGCCTCCCAAGTAGCACATTGGGTGGCAGCGCTGCTGCAGAGGCAGCACCCGGTTCCGGATCCAGCAGGCGACGGGATCATCGCTCTTGAGGCCCTCTCCGATTAGTTCAGCAAGCCGCTCCTCCATCTGCACTGCGTTGCGGTCGTTGGGAGGCTTCGTCTTCCAATTCTGCCCAGATGGAGCTCGGTTGCTCCAAGCAGGCAGATTGATGCGGTCCGTTACCTTTCCCCCCTTCGTGGCGGGGATATTCTTCACATAGAGGAAGGATTTTTGCCACATACGGACGGAATCCAAGCCCTTAATGCGAGGGTGGTTGGTTCCCGTCCGCTGCACCATCATGGCGCTGCCGGTGTCGGTTACCCGGCTGCCAGCGGCCGCGCCATCCTTCTTCCCTTTGCTCTGCTGGCGGAGGTGGAAGTACTTCAGCCACGTCTGCACCGTGGGGCGGACGCCAAGAAAGGCCTCGCACACCACGGTGTGATAGGCGAGGAAGACGACAACATTCGGAGGGAGGTGATGCATCTGAACACCGAAGTGATCCAGGAAGGAGCGGAGGAAATCGGAAGCTGGCAGGCCGAATCCTCGCGCGAAGTGCGCGAGGAAGACGACGTGCTCGCCTTCATGCGGGGCCGGAACGATTTCGCCGTCGGACGGCCGGCACTGAACACCAGGAGGAACCCTCCGGGTGTTCACGAGCCAGGAGCAGTCGTCGACGGTGACATCAGAACCAGCCCAGCCGGCACGAGCGGCCATGGCAGCGAGTGAGAAGGTGGTGGAAGGTTTGGAAGAATCTGGTGGACAGAATGAATCCGCGGCGGCGCAAAGAGTTGCGCGGCGACGGAGAGCTCGGTGGCGGAGAAGAACCAGAGAGGCGAAAGAGGAAAGTACGGAGGAAGGAGAAGAGGAAGTTACCGATGGGGGTATTTATATCCTCTCCTCGGATTACCGTTACCATCGGGGGTAGTGGGATCGATCGTGGCCATAACTCTCGTGTGGTGGGGTCTGTGGCCGGTTAGAAACGCACACAAGCGCGGGACGCGCGCGTAACGGCCACAATTGATCCCACGACCAGATCGTGGGCTATTACTGCGCTTGATGGGACATGACGAGCCGGTGGGCCCACTCCGTGAAAACTGGGCGCGTGGCACGTCGTGTCCTGGGCAGCGAGACGTCGGGGTCGCGGATGCTTGACACGTGTCCAGTCGCAGCACGGAAGGCTGGATTATGCTCTGCGCTACAGAAACTCTGCCTGAGATATTCTATAAGTCTTTTTACTCGGACGCAGAGAACGAGACTAGCTCTAATCGGAAGAAAAGAGACCAAAGGTACTTTCCAGAGTGCTACTCGGAGGTTTTACTCGGCATCTCGAGGTTCAAGGGCGGTGTTACAAAGATTGGTTTTAAGCTGGCAGAGCCTAGTGAACGAGTTCGCAAGACTCTACCAGCTTCGGGGACTAATGTCGGGGGGCTACCCCCGAGTAGGGTAAAGGCAAGTGATAAAGGAAACAGTCAGAAGAGAAGTTTGGTCGAGTAGCCGCCTACCCGGTACTTTCTACCCGGTCGACTGCTACTCGGTCTTACGAAAAGATGACCAGAAGGAGATATCAAGCAAGTTATGTCCGTTCGAGTAGAAGAGCTGGTCCGAGTAAGATTGGCGGGAATCTACTCGGGCCAGAAGTCAAAGGAGCCGTTCTGACACAGGATCCCGCGTATCCTGGGTCCGTACTTGGCACTGTTCGAACCACTGTTCATCTGGGACCGGCCTGCCTGACAGCGACAGTGTGGAAGCAGGCGGTCGCAGGATAAGGGGGCCCTACTCTGTGTTTGGCACAGTGATACCAGACTGTCCCCTTGGTTTTGCCCAACGACTTTCCGGATGCAGCCAAGATTAGGAACCAAAGCTGTCAGCGAGAACTCGGAAGAAGGACAATGTGCACACTATGTCGACACTTGTCCATATTTGGACGTACCCGGCTGGGCACCGTGTATATAAGGTGCCCCGCCGCCTCCTGCGTGAGGGATCGCACGCATCGCATACTGGAACACAGGAAACCCTAGATTCTTGACCTAGTTCATCACTTAGAGAGAAGAGTGGCTACTCGGTAGCAAGAACATTGTACTGTGGCTACTCGGTGAGACACCAGAATACATAGAGAAAGGCAGGAGTAGGGGTTTTACCTCCTCACGAGGTCCCTGAACCTGGGTAGATCGTGTTGTTTGCAGTGTTCAGTTCTTACCTCACGCGGCTACTCGTCGCGTGATCCCTCCCCGAGCACCTCCAGCGTCCTTCGTCCCCACATCTTTAGCCATCGTATGGCATCTGCCGTGACACCACCACGACAGAATCAAGCTTAATCATTATGTGTAACAGACACCCCCTTGGCTTGTTCCAATCTTGGGGGAGTTGCCCCTGTATCACTATCTTTACTTTTATTATTAGAGTCATGTGTCTTATCGTGGTTAGGGAGGTTATCTTATAGTATGGTTGTTTGCAAGTTGGGCTATCACTCCTTTATAAGTGAAGCTTTGTATTTGTTGGTGTGAGTTTGCCTATGATGAAATATTGATATGAAGTCTTCTTCTTGCTTAGTTGCATTATATGTTCTATTCATGGCAATTCTTCTCGCATGTTGGTCTTGTGTTTAGTAGTGATCTCATGTTGGGTACGGTAGCATAAATGTATTGAGTATTGGCAAACATAGTATTGGTCATACCAATAACACCTAGAGACTTAGAACAAAGAAGAGAGATTCACACGCAGATATAATACCCCATAGATATTCTATGCCTGCAAAACCTTCATGTTTATGCTCTTATGATTGATGTGTTACGCTGACAAGGAAGCCGATTGCAATACCTCATGTTTTATAGAATTTCATGGTTTTATATATCTGTTTGCATCTCTCAAGTTCGTATGTTTTCTCCAAAGCCTTTGCTAGCCAAAAACCCTGTACTGAGTATGATAACAACTCGTGCATCTAAATACCTGAACCAAAAACCTTCCACAAGTGTCCACCATACCTTCCTATAAGTGGTATATCACTTCCACTCCAAGTAAATTTATCATGTTCTACTGATACGTCTCAAATTATCTATAATTTTCGATGTTCCATGCTTGTTTTCTATCCAATACCTTTATGTTTTCACATGTTTTCATTTGTTTTTCGGACGTTTTCATGGACTAACCTATTGACAAGATGCCACAACGCCAGACGAAATAAAATCTGAATGTCCTATTTTTTCCGGCACGTCAACGGAGTTCAAAGGAGACCCGGAAGGGGGGCCTGGATCCATCACACCATAGGGTGGCGCGTCCCCTGGCCACGCCACCATATGGCGTGGGCCCCTCGGGCACCCACCTCCATCGCCCTTTCACCTATATAATCCCCCCGATGCATAAACCCTAAACCATCCGGCCCTTTCCACAAAAACCGTAGCTCCGCCGCCGCTGCCGACAAGTTTCGGGGGACAGAAATCTCTGTTCCGTCACCCTGCTAGGACGGGGAAGTGCCCCTGGATCCATCTCCATCGACTCCATCGCCATCTTCATCGTTGTTGCTGACTCCCGTGATGAGGAGGGAGTAGTTCTTCCTTTGGGCTAAGGGCTCTACTGGTAGCTATGTGTTTCATCTCTCTCGCATGGTGTGATCTTTATGTGATCATGAGCTTTGTATTCTAGTTGAATAAGTAGATGTTACTCTCATCTATTAAGCTACTCAAGTTTTTTTGTCATGAGATCTCCTTAGACACTTTGATCACGGTGTAAAGGTGACAGTGTGTGCACCGTGTGTATGATTTATATATTTTGTATTGGATGACCCTATGAAATTGTGGTGTTTTTCTGGAACCATCTAGGGATAATAGTGACAGTGTGAGGTTACCTGGATGGGGAAATGCAACTCTAAGGAGTGCTTTTATATCCCTACGCAATGATTGGTGTTTATTATCCTACCGGGGAGTGGTTCAGAGTAGCATAGTGAGGAGATGGTATTTATGCATTCAATTATGTTATTATTGTTGAGAGTGTCCACTGGTGAAAGTATGATCCCTAAGCCTTGTTTCTAAGCATTGAAACACCGTTTACAATCAGTTCTGCTACATGTTCGCTTGCTGCCCTTTTTATTTCAGATTGCTATTATCACTTATAATTATCCATGTGACTTGTATTTCACTATCTCTTCGCCGAACTAGTGCACCTATACAACTGACAATTGTATTAGGTGTGTTGGGGACACACGAGACTTCTTGTATGTTTAGAGGGATATCTTTGACCTCTTCCTCCCTGAGTTCGATAAACCTTGGGTGATCCACTTAAGGGAAACTTGTTGTTGTTCTACAAACCTCTGCACTTGGAGGCCCAACACTGTCTACAAGAATAGAAGCGTGTGTAGATATCAGCTACCTTTAGAACCTTCAAAATATCAAACCTATTTTGTGTACCTGTTTTAGCTCACGAGGAAGTAGTTTAAAGTTTATCATGTCTTATGTCAAGCAATGTCCTTCTTTCTTATTTCACCCAATGAGTATGGAATCGGTGCTCATCTAAAATTGCAAGAGAGATGGTGCCAAATAATATAATATAAAAGGCATTTCCCCATGGATGGATGAAAGGTGGTGGGGTGCCCATGGATATGACTAGCCCTGGTTTGTGAAAGGCATGGTGGGGGGAGTGCCAACCTAAATTAAGAAATGGAAACTGCTCTCAAAAGTCTAAACACCTTGCTTGACATGGGTTATGATAAGTTTTGCATTACCATTCGTTGACATAGACATACATATCTCTCAAAAATTACACTTTCAATGCCTCTGTTGTATTAAAATAAAAAGCTCTAGCACATGAGTAATCTCCCTCTGCGAAGGGCCTTTCTTTACTAACAGGATTGATTCAGTTTACCTATGCCCTCTATGTACTTGACCCGCAAGGCCTTGCGGGTGGGCTTTGATTGGGCCTTCTAGAATTGTTCATGGCGTCTCCCTTTGGGCTTAGGTCTTGGGCCTTGGACCGGGTAGCCTCATCCGATAGGTCCAGGATTCATCCCTTCGTCACGTTTCTCCTACTATAGTTAAGATATAATCTACGAAGGGTTGTTAAAAATGTGTTTATCAACGTTGTGGTTGATGTTCGTAGGTATGCACGGTTCTATCCTCGAAAGCCCTAAGCCACGTAAAATATGCAAAAATAAATTAGAGGCGTCTAACTAGTTTTTGCTGGGCATGTGATGTGATATGATCAATATTACAAATTTGATTATGATATTATCACTTTTGTAAATTATTGATATACCGGAAGGTATCCATATGGTTGTATTATTTTTTATGGACAATCAAAATGGAGGTGCCATGGACATTAGTGCCATGCCGGTGGAATGATGGAGATCATACCATGATGCACATGATGGAGATGAAGTGCAAGAAGGATCATATCATATCACTTTATCCATACATGTGATGTTAATCCTTTTTATGCATCTTATTTTGCTTAGATAGCGACGGTAGCATTATAAGATGATCCCTCTCACTTAATATCAAGATAATAATGTGGTCTTCCTTAGTATGCACCGTTAAGAAAGTTCGTAGTTTCGAGACACCACGTGATGATCGGGTGTGACAGACTCACTGTTCGCATACAACGGGTGCTGACGAGCCTAGCATGTACAAACATGGCCTCGGAACACACGCAATACTACAGTTCTACCTGGCGATCCTAGCATGTACATAAATGGCCTCGGAACATGTAACCGAAAGGTAAAGCATGAGTCATATGGATGATATGATGAACATGTCGATGTTCTCCTTTGCAGCTACATCATCTCACGTGATGATCGGTTTTGGTGTAGTGAATTTGGTTCGTGTAATCACTAAAGATGACTAAGAGGGATGTTGTTTTTGAGTGGGCGTTCATGGCATAATTTTGAATTAACTTGAACTTATTTATCATAAACAACCAATCAAAGTGAATTTGCACAAATTTTAGTATTCATTGGCATCCACAAAACTAGCTTACACTTAGATTGTTAATTGAGATATAACTGTTATGATTTGGTAAAAATCATTCAAGATTGGTACCGTATTAGTGAAATTTAAAATTGAGTCCTGTTGTAGATTTTTGGTATTTCCTACCTAGCTCAATATGGTTAATGATTGATTGATCTAGAGAGCAAATAATTCCTACTTAGAATCTAGAGTCATGGTTGCTTCCATATTACTTTATATTCAAAAGAATGTTTTGTTGATCAAGGTGATTTAGGAACTGAAAATAGTTGTTTTCAGAAACAATCAAGTGAAAGATATATTGATATCTAGAAACTTATTTGTGGCAACATGACCGAGTATAATTTAGGTGACAATGTATGCTTATATTATCTGAATATATGCAATGATTGAAGACGCTAGGCGTTTGAATATTCCAAGAAGTTGGGCGCTGAAAATTATCCTCTAAATTCCTTCCTTAGAGCTACAATAGATTAATCATAAAATTGTTATGATGGGATGGATTAAAAGTATGGGTAAAGTCGTTTACCTTGCCTGGATATTGCTAAAAGTGCAATCCAGAAGAATACTATTAATATGGTGATATTAGTAGAACAATCAAACTCAGAGTATGACCCAATGGGTGATAGTATATGACTAACACGCCAAAGAAAATGAGCTAGTACGACTTGCATTTTTTGATGTTGAATGATTCTTCTGTAAAGAAAAGGGAATATTGAAAATAGAATTCAAAAGGTATATGGCAGAAAAGAATATAATTGGAAAGGTCCAGCTCAGGTGTATATGCTTGATATAAAAGTTATAGATGTATTACTAGTTAACAAAGTATTATTTGTGTATTTTGATACCACGTTGGTTGATATGAGTTGTCATACAAAGCAACGCAATGCAATAAATACAAGGGCCTAAAAGAAACTAGTAGTAGATGTGGAATCAATCACGACAAGAACAGAAATGAAGTATTATTGTGTTCATCGTCGTATTGAACCAAACATTCAAGATTTATTTTTAGAACTTAACAAGTTGTTATTTTGTTCTGGTCCTTTGTGATAACAAATGAGATTGTTCAAACTATGGCCATATTCCATAATTGATGGATGAGTTAATATAAATCGTGTTGGTAAAGTAAACATATATAAGTCTAAATGCTAAACGTTGCAAGACGTAAAAGAATTTCACTTAAATTGTGACACCACCATTTTAGTTCATATCGGAAAGGAAAATATGAAGGAACTCCATATAGATGGACTTCTAGAGTCATTTTGTTTTGAATAAATTGACGCTTGTGAGGCCCCTTCCAAAAAGATGACTAGAATTCCGTTCATAGGCCAAAGTAGAATGGACGACTAATTTAATGGAGATTGTACATGTTGATGTATATAGTTCATTACGTATAGTCATGTGTGGTGGATTAATTTTTCCTTCATGAAATTCCATCGATGCTTTGAGTAGATATATGAGTATATCTATTTAAAGAGAACGGAGTTTCACATTTTTGAATTAGTTCAAATTATTGTTAATATGAAGTAAAAATCATTGTAACAAGATAATCAAGTATTTATGATTGGATCATAAAGGATAAAGTTTAGAGTTACAAGTTTAGCAAAACATCTGAAGAGTTCCAGAATTGTTCTACAAATTATACTTCTCGAATACCCCACGTTAGTTTGAAGTATTCAAGAGACAAAATCAAACCTTGTTGGACATGGTAAGATTAATAAAATTGCCATTATAATTTTGTAGTTTATACATTAGTGACAACCGCTTTTACACTGAAAAGAGTACCATCATGATCCGTTGAAGTTGACAACATATAAGATATGGTTTGGGTATTTACCCGAATTATCTTTCTCTTAAGTTTTAGTATGCATAGCATGTGTAAAATGTTTACAACAAATAGGATAAATATATGTTTATAAGGTTATCCCAAATAAAACATTGGGTATTTCTCCTATCACCGAACCAAAGACAAATGTTGTTTTTCAGAAAGGGTTGATTTCACGAGAAAGTAATTCTTGCGAAACAAGTGATTGGGAGGACAGTACAAACTCGACGAGATTAGAGAATCTTCGTTACCATGTCAAGAGTAGCACAACACTGGAAGTTGTTCTGGGGTTTGCTATTTTGACCAAGTAGAAGACACTAGATGTGTTGTAGATACTTCGAATGAGTTTACGAACTGTACCACAAAAGTCCTAAAAACTTTGTACTTAGACCAACTTATGGTTTAAGAGTAAAGTGTTTTTTTACAACAAAAGGACATGTACCTTATAAAGGAATCAAATGATGGGCCCTGACTTCGTAAAATTGTCTATGAGTCATTATATCCGTGATAGTATTCCTATATGAATATCAAGTATGTGACTTGGTAGTCATTTCGATAGGCATGGTTCCTAGCGATAGAAAATGGGTCTATATAGCAACAAAGACATGGATTTTTACATCCTTTGGCAGTTGTGCTTGTCGAAAAGATGTTTTCGACGAAGTTCAAAGAGTTGAATACTTCAAGATTTTGATCTCCAGTAGTAATGCTTTAGTCTTTGCGGATAGTTCTAGCAAGGAAGTTTGATCAAGGATGTGTACTTGACACAGTCTGAGAGTTTTGTAAAATTCAAAAGGTTGCTAGAAAGGTATGCACACTTCAATGGTTGAAGTGAGCATAACGAAGTTGGAATCTTTACCTTAATGAAGTTATCAAAAGAGTTTGATTCCATCATGAACGATAAAGATACTTATGGAGTTACAAGAAATTAAGTGGGAGCGCTATGACATATTTCCAATGCTTTATGTAGATGACATATGGTTGATTGGAAAATATGTATTTTAAATTAACACGGTTAATACTTTCATATTGATGAAAGGCTTAGAAGATATTGGGCATCGATATCTATAAGAGATGGATTGAAGCGCCTGATATGATTGAAGCCAAATAGCAAAGATGAAAAATTGCAGTAAGTCAATATCGAAATGACAATAAGGAGTTATTGCCACATGGAAAAGAATTAAGCAAGATTCAAGTGTTTTGACACATGATGAGCATAATGAAATTTAGATTTCTAAGTCACATGTTCCATGCTATGTACAACCAGATGAGTCGTGCTATAAAATGTTATAGCAGGATAAGTCATATGATGATTAGACAACAGTGGGATAGATCCTTATGCCATTTTAGAAATGCTAAGGATGTATTTTCCTATGTAGTAATGACAAACTATTTGTTGTAATTTGTTACACTAATAATCTTTTCATCTATTTGAATAATTTTATCTCAATTAAAATATGTGATGAAGCGTAACACAATAGGCTGGAAGAAAGTTCCATGCTGGATTTGACAGAGTTTTCAAAATTAAAGTATTGTGACGGATACTACAACAAAGGCTAAGTATATCGTTGTGATTGACAACAGATAATAAGAGTATTTTGTGTCAAGGGGTTCTTTATTGAACTTGTTGAATTTCCAAGAATGCTGACACTATGAAGCTACATTTGCACAATGTTAGTAACATTGGTTTAAGCTAAGGAATTAATGTCTCACCGGTTGACCAAATATTTACAAAGCCATCTCATTAGAGAATGAGTGATGTGTGTAGACGCAAAGAACATGCAAATACAATAGGACCTGAACAGTTCAGATCTTTTTGATGATGTTTACCACATGCGAATCATGGTAATAACACTAGAACGCCATATGCTTTAAGTGCTTACAGACTAGATTATTGACTCTAGTGCAAGTGGGAGACTGAAGGGAATATGCCTGAGAGGCAATAATAAAGTGGTTATTATCTTATTACTTATTTATGATGAATGTTTATTTCTCATGCTAGAATTGTATTAACCGCAAACGTTCATACATGTGTGTTTAATAAACAAACAAATGTTCCTAGTAAAGCCTCTCTTGCAACTAGCTCGTTGATTAACAGATGATCAATATTTCCTGATCATGAACATTGGATGTTGTTAATAACGGGGTCATGTCATTAGGAGAATGACGTGATGAACCTAGACCCTAGCTAAGTATAACAATGCGATCAGGGTATTAAGTTTTATTGTTATGTCTTACATTCGGAGTAACCTTATTCCTTAGACCATGAGATCATGTAAATCACTAATACCGAAAGAGTACTTTGATGACATCAAACGTCACACCGTACCATGGTGACTATAAAGGTGGCGTTAGGTATTCGGAAAGTGTTAGTTGAGGCTCATGGATCAATAGTGGGATTTGTCCATCCAAAATGACGGAGAGATATACTCTGGGCCCTCTCGGTAATATCGCATCGACACCGCTTGCAAGCACGTGACTAGGTCACAAGGATGTCATATCACGGAAACGAGAAAAGAGTACTTGTCGGTAACGAGATTGAACAAGGTATGGTTGATACCAATGATCGGATCACGGTCAAGTAAAATATCGTGAGACAAAGGGAATTAGTTACAACGTTGAAGGTTCACACGATCACGAGATTCATCGTTGAATATAAAGGAGTCATCACGGATCTCCAGATCCCGATGTTGATTATTGATCGGAGAGGAGTCTCGATCATGTCTTTATTATTCGCGAACCTTAGGGTGACACACTTAAGGTTCGATGACGCATTTGAGAGAATACGGAATATCGAAGAATGTTTTGGGCAGCACCGAATTTGTTTGGGGGAAAATTGAAATAGTTCAAGGGTTTTTTCATCGAATGGTTGTTAATAGAATTAACATATGATTCGAGGTGCTATATGAAAAAGTTTGTTAATAGAATTAACAAATGCTGAAATAAAGAAATAAAAATGTTTTATTTATTTATTAAAGAAAAACCTTTGGATTTTTTAAGTGGAAAATAATAGGAGCATGAGTGCGTGTGAGTGGAGTGTCCACTCACATGATGAGGGAATAGGTGGGGCCACCAGCATGGGCTGGCCGCACCACCCCTTTCGGCTGCCTTCCCTTCCCTTAAAAAAGGAGGGTGAGAGCTCTCCCTCCTCCACACACTTGCCCACCTCACTTCCTCTCCACCCGCTGCTCCATTCCATTGTCTCCGGCTTGGCGAAGCCCTGACTGTGGGATTATTGACCACCACCACGCCGTCTTGCTGCGGAGTTCCGAGGGATCCTCTACTTCTGCTACCCTGCCGGATCGAAGGAACAGAGGTCGTCATCAAATGTACGTGTGGTCGATCACGGAGGCACCGCCAGATTGCGGTGCACATCTTCTCGCTCTCGGGATCGGTGTGAGTACGACTACGCCAACAACGAGATTTTATCTCGTGACGCTTTGTCTTAGAGGGTATGTTCTTCTTAAGACTCTCTCTCTATGCATGTTGCTTTCATCTCCTAGATTAGATCTTGGCTCTTCGGGTGTCTATCGCGTGGGATTTTTTTTGTTTCTATGCAATGAACCCATCACTTAGGGCATCTCCAGTCGTTGCGCCCCCCCAGGACGCAAAAACCCTCCCTTTTTTCCCGCCGCGGCGCGAAACGGCGCTATTCTGGGAACTGGGGGGCGCGTTTCCCAGCCGTGAACCCAGGCCGCCCCCCTAGCCGGCGATTCGGCCAAATTTGGGCAACCAAATAAATAGAGTTTTGCCACCAAATAAATAGAGTTTTGCCACACAAATAAATAGTGTTTTGCCACACAAATAAATAGTTTAACAATTTAAAAAAAAAAGTACACTAGTCATCGTCCTCAACATTGCCATTCCCCTTTCGCACCCACAAATGCTGCACCAGGTCATTCTGCAGAGCATGGTGTGTTGCAGCGTGTCGAATCTCCTGTCGCTTGGTGAGGAAGTCTGTCCATGATGCCGGCACCTGGTGATCAACATCTGCAAGAGGGCCCTGCCGGTAGTATGGTGTGCTTGCCTCACTGTCAGTACCGGGTCATCCCGCTCACTCTCAATGATCATGTTGTGCAAGATCACATAACACTGCATCATCTCCCACATGTTGGACTTCGACCAAGTCATAGCTGGGTACCGGACAACAGCGAATCGAGATTGCAGCGCACCAAATGCCCACTCAACATCCTTCCTGCAAGCCTCCTGGCACTCGGAAAACCAAGATTTTGCGCTTCCTGGGATAGGGTTGGAGATGCTCTTCACAAATGTTGCCCACTTCGGGTAGATGCCATCTGCAAGATAGTACCCCTTTGTATACTGGTGTCCATTGATCTCATAGTTCACAGGAGGGCATGGCCTTCGACAAGCTCGGCAAAGACATTCGAGCACTGCAAGACATTGATGTCGTTGTGACTTCCAGGCATACCAAAGAATGAATGCCAAATCCATAGATCGTACGAAGCCACGGCCTCGAGAACCACCGAGCACTCTCCTTCCTTTCCCTTGTACATCCCCTGCCAGTCAAATGGGCAGTTCTTCCATGCCCAGTGCATACAGTCGATACTGCCAAGCATCCCAGGAAACCCTCTTGCTTAATTCTCTGCGAGGAGACGAGTAGTGTCTTGCGCATTGGGTGATCGCAGGTATATTGGGCCAAAAACTGCAACCACTGCCCGGCAGAACTTGTTCAAGCACTCGAGGGCCATGGACTCGCTCATGCGCATGTAGTCATCTTGTGCACCTGCGGGAGCACCGTATGAAACCAACCTCATGGCCATCGTGCACTTCTGGATAGAGGCAAAGCCTACCGTGGCGGTGCAGTCCTTCTTCAACTTGAAGTAGGTGTCGAACTCCCGGATGGCATGAATGATCTTGAGGAAGAGCGTGCGTTTCATCCTGAAACGACGCCGGAACACCTTCTCGTCGTTGGTGGGATCCTCGGCGAAGTAGTCGGAGTAGAGGATGCAGTAGCCCTCGTATCGCTGCCTCGACTTGCTCTTGCGGCGACCAGGCTTTGATCCAGTGCGGCGTGGCTCGGCGTCCTAGGCCTGCAATCCGGCCAGGCAGCTCAGGACGAGCAGGTGCTCCTCATCGTCGATGGCGGCCTGGTCTTCCTCGTCGAAGAGCTCGGCGAGCATCTCCTCGGCGTCGGAGTCCATGGCTCGGGCAGAGCGTCGAACCCCTTGCGGGCGGTGGACGCGGTTCACCGGGCGCAACCTCCTCCGCGGCGGAGACGCGAGCAAACGGCAGCGACAATGTGGTGGAGCAGCCGGCGGTGGTTTGCCTCGTCGCTCGTGCGTGATGGTGGCCGACGGCAGCGGCGTGGGGTGCGGCCGACGGGGTGGCGACGGCGAGGCGAGCGAGAGGAAAAGCCGAGTCGGGGTGGGAAAAGTGGGGCAAATAGCGCTCCCTCGCCAACAGCGCTGGCCCACGCGCGCTTTTCCTTTCGCCGCCCCCAGGCCGAACCCAATGGGCTGGGTTTCGCCTGGGGCGACGACGCTAATTTCCGCCGAAACGGCGCTTTTTCGGGTTCTGGGGGGGCGACTGGTGAAAAAACGACGCTTTTCGAGCAAAACGGCGCTATTTTGCGTCCTGGGGGGCGCTGGGGGGGACGATTGGAGATGCCCTTAAAATGGTGTGTAAATTGGTAAATGACGAGAGATCTCTTAAATGATATTTATGATTTTTCTACAATGCTTTTTGAGATTAATCCAATTGGGCGAGCATCTGTATTCTTAGTACTACCAAATCCTAGCTTGGCATGATTTAGGAGCCTTGGATTAATTTTGGCATGCATTGCAAGTCTAGGGTCTTTTCTGTCATTTTTATTTATTGTTTAATTATTACTGTTTATTGTTTAAATTGTTTTTTTTGTCAATACTAGAATGTATAGGTTGTGTATTCTCTATTATTATGTTGTTATCTTGCATCAATATAATTTTTAATAATTCTTGTTTGAAGTGTTGCCATGATTATGTTTATTTTCATGTGTATATGCTTGTTTTCTAATTCAGTCTTTTATTGTTTTATTGATTCTTGTTGTTATTATGACTTGTATTATGTCATTGTATGATTAATAAAAAATCTACTGTTAGTATGCCATGTTACCTCTGGTTGTAAAAACCTCTTGTGTTTAGAAATGCATGTTATAATTAGGACTTGTGGTAATTAATACTTCTAATTGTTTCAGTATGCTTATTTAGATGTTTTTGTGTTGTTATCTTGCTTTATTAAAAATCCTCATGGATGACCAGAGGGTCATTTAGCTTGGTTATGTCATGATATGAGAGTGGCACATCCACTGAACACACGACATTCTAGTGGAGGATCACTAGTTCCTTTTCTAGTGTTATTCTAGTACTTTTAGAAATGCATGTTTGCTTATTTGTGTATCTCTAGTATTAATATTTAAAGTGTGATTATTTTGTGAAATAATTCATGTATTATTACTTTAGTATCAAGTTCTTGCCTTTGTTTGGTTCCAATTGTGTGTTTTCTTTTTATTTTTACGATGTTAGATAACGAAGAAGGTGATATTGTCTCCGAGGAGGTTTATTGTCACTCTTGTTTATTTCAAGACCAGGGACAAGATAGGTACCAAGGAAATCCATTCTAAATGCTTTATGTTATTTTACTTATCATTATCTATCATGCATTGTTTACGTCTGAATTTTTACAAAAACTTGTTCCAAATCTATTTTCCAAATGTGTGTTACTACTGGTATTACTACTACTATTTAATATTATTGCCACCATTTAAATCTTGGTTTTACCAAGCCCTTAGCCACCATATTACCTATCTACCATTTTTACTTAAAATCCTAAGTCCTCTAGTGGACAACTTTAAATGTTGGTTTTTGGAAAAATATATGTTTTATGAAAACCCTAGTGAAAAGGTGGGACCTTGTCCACACACTACTAGGGAAAAGCTTACCCGTGACGCACCTTTTTGCCTATCCGTGATGCACCTGGGCGCGTCACGGCTAGCACGCCGCGCCTATGGGTTTAGCCGTGACGCACGGGCCTGGTGCGCCGCGCCTATCTATACCCGTGACGCACGGGCCTGGTGCGCCGCGGCTACTTCTTGGCGCGTCACGCCTAACTATGTAGGTGCGCCACGGCTATGAATAGAGGTGCGTCACGGGTAAGCTAATGCCTCCACGGCTAAGTTCGCTGGTGCGCCACGGGTCTCCACTCTGGCGCGTCACGGCTATTCTACCAGGTGCGTCACGGGTACCTTTTTTGGTGCGTCACGGCTATACTATGCTGTATTTTTTTAAAATACGCAGTACCGTATTTATACAGGTATATACAGCTCAAATACAGAGGAATATCAGTAGAAAAAATGTATCAAAACAGTTCTTTGACAAACAAGTTATATATCATAGTTGATCATACTGCTTGAATTCCTAATAGCTACATCAAACCGTTGATTATGAATACAAAGTGTTTATCATAGTCAAATAGATACAAGTGACCTACATCACACGGTTAATCATCAGGACCGATTACATCGATTGATGATGCTTCATCATCGGGACAAGTGACCTATCTAGTCGCCGATAACCTAATCATCTAGCTAGGAACCATAGCATGACGAGCGAGGCGACGGCGACAAGAGCGGCTGCGATGGTCTTCATCCACTTGTTGTTGTTCTTCTTGATCTTCTTCTGTTCCTCCTCTAGATGGATGAACCACCTAGCTTCCGCCGCCACTCTTGTGTTGTAGGATTTGTAGGCATTCCCTTTGAACTTGTTCACCTGCTCGAAGCAGTCTTTCCAGTGATCGTAGACTCCTGGAACCCTGCCTCTAAACACCACGTAGCACCTCGGCATCTGTAATGACAAGAAAGAAAAACAAAAACAATAGTTTTAAACATGTCTGCAATAGTAGTAAGTGGAGAAATATGACATAAACAAGATGAAAGTTAAACACAAAGGAACAAGATGATCATCTTTTAAACACAAACACAAACACAAAAGATCAAACGAACATCACAAAGTAAAACTGCAATAATAAAAAGTAAGATAATCAAGCCATGTACGATTCATAACCGTAACGATGTGTGCCTCATATTTAGAGTGGACACATACAAGCCGCCGAAGTGGTGCAGCTGCGTCAAGTGGGATGCACAAGATCCTAACTTTGTGAAAATCACAAGGCGCAGCTGACCACCTCGGCCATCTGAGTGTGAACCAACTCTTTTAATCATCGGCATTTACTTATTCAAAAGATCGAACGACCATCACAAGTAGGACCGCAATAATAAAATGCAAGATAATCAAGCATTGACATAATTGAGCATCAGTTACAGAATGGACGATTCATAACCGTAACGATGTGTGCCTCATATTTAGGGTGGACACATACAAGCGGCCGTAGGCGGTGCCGCTGCGCCAAGTGGGATGCACAAGATCCTAACTTTGTGAAAATCACAAGGCGCAACGGACCGCCTAGGCCATCTGAGTGTGAACCAACTCTTTTAATCATCGGCATTTACTTATTCAAAAGCTCGAACGACCATCACAAGTAAGACCGCAATAATGAAAAGAAAGATAATTAAGCATTAACATAATAAAGCATCTGTCACACGATGGACGATTCATAACCCTAACGATTGAGTTCGACTATTTTCGGAAAATGTAGCAAGCCTTACAATAGTTCTCACTCCTTCTGACTCATCCTCCCAGGGATTACAACGGGACAGCCCTCCGGAGTGATGAAGGGCCTGTCGTCACAGGCAGTTGCTAGGTAGGTATCTATGTCGCGGTTCGGCAAGTTGAACCGGCAGTAGAATGTCCCACTCTTGTTCACCACTTCATGAACGATTTTCGTGGCAAAGCACTTCTGGATATCATATATCTCTTCTCTAACCTTGTCATCGCCGACCATCGACAAGCCGGAGGCCCATTGTTGGACTTGACTAGGCAGGGTAAGGAACTGTTGATCCCGTACATACGCCCGCATATGATGGAGGACATAGTAGGTGTCTCGGTTACTGCCCGCCGGCTGCTTGACGCACGCGAAAGTCGTCGTGTGGGTGAACACCCGAGCGCCCTGAACGACCTTCTCCCTAGTGATTTTGCTCCCCCTTGCGTGGTAGCCGGTGAGAGCATTATCCAAAACTTTCTTCACGTTGGAGTAGTCTTTCTTCACCGCACTCCCTGAGTCGAGACACGTGGCATGCGAATGACTGATACAAATGCAGATGAGTGTGCATTGTGTATATCTGCGCGGAACAATCCAAACAAAGTGTTGGAAAGGAGCGATGAAAATCTAAAGAAAATCACTTTCGATTCGGCTAATAATATTGACTTACCCGGCAAAGTAAGGCACGAGGATGTAATCCTTGGTCTGGTTCGCCAGCATGAAGTCCCGGAGATATGTCGACGCGACTACCTGGTTCCCAACGCCGCACAACACGTCGTGGCGCATGTAGAAGGGGTCCGCTATCGCGATGCCCGGTGTATTATCCCTGATGACTTGCACCGCCAGACTGAGCGAGTATAGGCGGATCATGGAGTAGTGCAGCGGATTGCTATGGAACATATCGAAGATGTCCGAATACCGCAGTACTATTCTATCCGCGCCGGTTGACTCGACGAAGCCCAAGTCCTTTGGCACCATGGCAATGAAAACCGGGTATGATGGATCCTTGGATTCAAGAAGACGCGATTCAAGAAAAAGAATGCTGTCGTGCAAACTCCGCATATCCCCACTTGCGGCCTTGAGCTTGCTCTGGCTAAGCATAGGCTGACCAATCACATGCATCTTCGTATGCTTAGATGTAGGTGGGCCGTCCTGAACACGGAGCGGCATCTTAGCAGGCTGGCTCGCGGACTTTGCGGCCTTGGATCTAGGTCCTCTTTTCCGCGGCTTCGGCGCGTTCGGAATGATCTCCTTCTCAATCTCCTCATTAGCCGCCTTACGGATTGTGCTAGGGCTGAAAATAACTCCACCCTTCGCACTTTTCTGAGTCTCGGTGCAGGGGCCGACATCTGGAGGCGTGTCTTCCTGAGAACCGAAGAGACGCTTGCAATTGGATTTATCCGCAGGAGGAGCCTCACCACGAGCCTCCGTGCTATGGTAGGGTTCTTCTGGAGGAGGAGCAACGTAATCTCCGCCATCAAAGTCATCAGCGATGAAATCCATGGCATCAAGATCAACGTCATTCTCCTGGTCTTGTGCCATCTCCATGTCACGGGTAGGCGACGGCGCGGCGACGGTCTTGCCATGGCTCCGCTCCGGAGCTTCTAGAGGGGTTGTCTTCGAGGTGGTGCCTCGCGCCGGTAGTTCTAGAGGCGATGTCCGCGGGGTGGCGCCCCTCTTCCCCAGGCGAATCTGGCTCTTCGGCCATTCCATGTTCCAAGGCATGCACTGGAGCAGCGTCAGGGTATCGGGGTCATCTTCTTCTTGGTAGGGTTGAATGGGAGGCAACAAGTCGTCGTAGCCCGCCAGCACCCGAAGCACTCGAACTCTATATACGTCTTCGCGCATCGGCCTGTTGTGGAACCTGCGGGTTGACGGTTGAACGATCATACCCACAGCAACATCCTTCAACACGCCGTCCACTGTGTGTAAGAGAGTGCATGGAACGTCGTCGTTCTGCGGAAAACATGCAGGGCGTCAGAGAGGCCAGTCTAAGGCAAAGGAAGATCGACGCTCCAACGCTTAACTATTTACCTGGCTGGCGAGGGCGTCGAGCTCCTCTAGTGGCGAGGGGCCAACGACGACGGCGGGCGTGCTACTGCTCAATGGCGAGGGAGAACCGGCGGCGGGCGTGGAACCGATGGCCAGGCGGCGGTTGTTCGTTGGTGCACGCTCTTCATTCGGCGGAGGACCGCCCACTGTGGGCGTGCAACGGATGGTCAGGCGGGTAGAGGCGGGCGGAGTCACTATCGGCGCCGTGGTGTAGGCGGGCGGAGTCACAAGTGGGTCCGCCATCGTGGCGTTGGCCGGCGAGACTCTGGACAAGTCTCTTGAGTTGCTGCCCTGCATGCTAGGCACCGGCCACGGCCCCACTCGACCTCCTTCATTCCATCGAGTAACCACATCGTAGATGGTAGGCAAAACGCTGCCCATTTGTTCTGCCAAAGCTGTTTTGACAATATTAGGAATATCGGCAACTTTGGCCTTGAGGTCTGCAATCTCGCGATCGCGGGCTTTGTCACGTTGGATATCTTCGATGCTCCTCTTTCTATTCCTTCTCGCCTCCCTGGGCTCCTTGAAGTACTCTCTGAGCTTCGTCGTCGTGCCCAGGCCACAAACTCGGCCACCTGACGGCCTTTTGTGCTTTTCCTTCCCCTGCGTCACGTTCACCGCCCTATTTAAAGTGTCGTCCCACGGGCCGTGCTGCCTCGGCATGGATGACGGGGTTCCACCACTTTCGATTTCTAAGTTCTGCACAATTAGCGTGAACCGTTTAGAATTCCACCAGTACACTATGATGCAATCGACTTGATCGTCGAGAGAAAACTAACTAGGGTGGTGTATTTACTTACCAAGTTGTCATACAACGTCTTCACCTTCTCATCATCGGTAGTATACTCATTAGCTACCGGGTCATATGTAAACCGGGCCCTGATGAAGTTTTTCGTCCGCGGCGAGTACTTTGCGAGAGGGTCAGGGATGCCCTGTTCTGCACGTTTGGCGTCCTCCTTCTCCCAATTGGGAATCGCCGCTCTGTAACCGCCGCATCCCAGTTTGTGGGTACCAATGTTCAACTTCCGCATCCTCTGCCCCCAACCGGAGTTAGCCTTGGCGACTTCGCTCTCGCAAATTAGCTTGAAGTCCCGGAGTTCAGCTTCGGTGATTCTCGGCTCACTCGCTAAAACATCCTGCAAGCTATTTTTGGGGTCCAAGACCTTAACCTTCACCCGGTGTTTCCAGTTGGCCAAGGCGGTGTTCATCTTACCAATGGCGGAATGGTTGACCTTATTCCCCTCCAGATTGTCGTTATTGTACTTAAACGGCTCGTCTGGCGGATGCGGGTACAAGTATTGTCCGTGCAGCTTTCTAAAGAGAATAACCCGATAATGGGCATTCTCTTTTTTCCTTAGATCATTGGTTAAGATCCTGACAGTGTCCCGGACAATGCAACCAATCTGGTTGCCGAATCCTTTGACCACCTTCTCGGGCGCGATTGGATACCCAGAGCTATCAATTTCCGTGATCTCTTCACGGTAGGTGCGGAGAGTGTTACATTTCCGTTTCCTCTTCTTGTTGGCTTTGCTACCACCATCTGTCTGACCGCCGGCATCAGTGGTGTCATTTCCGCCGGCGGCGCCACTAGTGATATCACCGGCGGGGCCACTAGTTGTGGCGTCATCCTCCTCGCCACCGCTAGTGTCCGCGTCAGCCCAGGCATCCGCCGTCGGGTCGTATTGCTCATCTTCTTCGTCGGTGATTTGCCAGAACGGCTTAGAACCGCCGGCCTCGTCGTCGTGTGCCATGTTCTGAAGGGGGAAATTATTGGTTAATCTTAAGGAAACAAAAAATCGACATACTACTCGATCACGGGAAAACGGCTAAGTCCTAAATTCACGGGAAAATTTCGGCATGACCTTTGCTAATTTTCTAACACTAGAGTGTCCGATTCTCGCCGAAACGGAAATTAATCAACATTTCGGCGAAAATGGGCAACTCATTATTTGAATTCCCTGCAAAGTTTTAAACGGCTCGATGGCCGGACAGATTCTTTAGGCCAACACCAGCACATGTTTTAAACAACTTAGCAGCAACAACAACCAGCAGCATATAGATTGGATATGATAAGTAACATCAGTAGCGAATTCTCAGGAACAAGCAGCAAACAAAAGCAGCAGCATTTTTCAACAGCTATTTAAGCACCTATCTATTTAAGCAGCAGCATTTTTCAACAGCATTTTTCAGCAGCAGCAGCATTTTTCAACAGCTATTCAAGCAGCAGCATTTTTCAGCAGCAATTTCTTTCGAAACAAGCTTTAATTTTAACCCAGCTATTTAAGCACCTATCTTTTTACCTGCACCATTTTATAGAGAGGAACAGATAATTGTTATGCTCAGCATTGAGCTAGCAGTTGAACTGTTAATCGTGTACTGTGATGGGAATTAATGGCTAAAGCTCAACAACATGGTTATCTGAAGTTATCTAGAGTTTCTTTTGCTAGTTACTAGGACTTGGATTCTGGATACACTAGAGATTGTACTTGACTAGTAAACTGCTAGAGGCAACTCCATGTTCTGTGACAGAAGAAACGAAGAGTCAGTTAGAAACAGCCACCTTTACCCTCGATTCAGATGCCGTTTCACTTATTCATAGTCATATGTATCAGCTGCCAACTGATACTTCAGCTATACCAAAGTTATCAACTAAACTTGCAGCTCTTGTTTCGTTTTACTTACTCATTATGAATCCATGGCAAAACACACTCATTCATGTATACAACTAGTTGAAAAAACTGGTTTTCAGGACCAACAAACTCTCTCGAGTGCATCTGTCAGAATTGGTAATTCTTCAGATAAGAATCTGCTTACCGTTTCCTACTAGGATCTGACAGCATCCCTGAACTTGGAAGGTAAGGGAGGGGGCTTACCCTGTAGGTGGATGGCGTCGAGGAAGTAGGTGGAGGTGGAGGGCGTCGAGGAAGCCGGCACGCGATGCTCCTCGCGGTGGTGGCTCCCTCCTTCTCCTAGATGGCGCGTGACGAAGACGGCGCGGTGGTGGCTCCCTCCTTCTCCTAGACGGTGCGGTGGTGGCTCCTCCTTCTCCTGGATGGCGCGTGACGAAGATGGCGCGGTGGTGGTGACTCCCTCCTTCTCCTGGACGGCGCGGTGGTGGTGGCTGCGTCCTCGCGGTCGATGCAGAGACGAGGTCTCGGTGGTGGCTGCGTCCTCGCGGTCGATGCAGAGGCTAGGGCTAGGGCTTGGTGGTGGTGGGCGGAGCGATGAGAGGGAGGGTAGAGGCTAGGGCGCTGGGCGGTGGCTCTTCGTCGTCGATTGGGCACGGCGACGGCAGTTGGGAACGGGGAGATCGAAGAACAGGGGCGCGATTGCGGAGAAGAAAGGGGAACGGCCGGCCTCGCGCGCGATCCAATCTGTACTCGCAAAAGGCGTGGCGCACCGCGCCTCGCTGCGTCACGCATAGCTTAGCCGCGGCACACCACGCACGGGTGCGTCACGCATATCTTAGCCAAGGCGCACCGCGCTTGGATGCGTCACGCATAGCTTACCCGCGGCGCACCACGCCGAGGTGCGCCACGCCTATTGGTAGCATCTATTCAAAAGATCTGCGCGCGGTATTGTATCAAAACTTGTGACTTAGCCCAGTGGCTGTTGCCTCCTGTTTTCTGCTGTCCACCCAGGTTCGACTCCTGCCCCCCCCCCTTTTACTTAATTTTTCTTACCTTTTTCAATTAATTTTTTCTTACCAAATAAACTATAGTATTTTAATATAAATGCAAAAATCTCAAATAAAGTGTTGACTAATTTAGAAATCATAAAATCTCAAATATTCTTATTACATCATCATAATTTTGTCGAATTCACGCACACACATGACAACATAATTAATGATTCTTGTATCTCTAGCTAGCGTTTTACAATTTTCTTTCCCTTCTTTGTCGCGGTTGAGTAATTCAGTCCTGGAACACCGTGACTTCTTCGGTGGAATGGGCGACCTGTAGGTAGCGTTGTCCTGCTTCTTCTTGTTGTGTATTTCGTTCCATCGTCATTGTCATCTTCCATTTTCGGGTCGCCGTACTGGTCAAAGTCTTGCTCGTTGGCTACTCCATCCATTCCGATGATGTTTCTTTTGCCTCTCCGCACGACAACACGGCTAGGCCTTGTCGGGTCAGTAATGAAGAAGCATTGGTCCACTTTGTTAGCCAAGACCCATGGCTCATTTTTTGCGGTGACATTCGTGCCGGATTTGGCTTCAGGTATCACCATGGTGGTGAAATATTGTCCTTCTTTCCTGACGCTCTTTGCCCATGTGACACGGAACATTGGCACCTTCTCTCCGCAGTAGTCGAGTTCCCATATCTCGTCGATCCTACCATAGTATCTTTCCTTGACGTCACCTGTTAATGATTCCATCGTTACCCCCGAGTTCTGGTATTCGCAGTTCCGGTCCTTATTTGCCGTGTAGAATGTGTAACCATTGATATCGTATGCCTGATATGTCATGAGGTTATGTGCGGGGCCTTGTGACAATGTGAGTATGAGTTTTTCTTCTTCAGAATAAGGCGTCTCCGGTTGATCGGTCATAATCTTCTCCCTGAACCACTGTGTGAAATGGATGTTGTGCTCTTTGATTATTTCTGCTTCGGTCCTATGTTGACCCCGGTCACTGTAATACTTCGCGATTAGCAATTTGTGCTTTTCCAACCAAGGATCGACCACTGTTAGATGTTGTAGCGCGACTAGGTTTGCTCTGTCAAAGTCGTTGCGTCGGCCCTGAAAGTCGACATTCATTTCGCGCTGGCCCTCGCGGTGTCCCCATCCACCGAGCCTGCCAAAGTGCCTGTTTACGGGCAGACCAGGGTTCTCATCTTTGTCTAGAAAATTCGTGCAGAAAGAGATGCACTCCTCTGTCAGAAAGCCCTTGGCAATGCTTGCGTCTGGACGGGCCCTGTTGCGGACGTATCCTTTGATGGAACCATTCATCCTTTCGAACGCCATCATGGAGTGTAAAAACGGCGGCCCGAGCTGGATGATATCATCCACGACATGGACAAGGAGATGCACCATAATGTCGAAGAATGCTGGCGGGAAGTATATCTCAAGCTCGCATAGTATCACCACGATCTCTTCCTGTAGCCTTGCGAGTTTCTTCACGCCAATCGACTTTCGAGAGATATATCCGTAACCGAGGTAGTCATGCACCGTCGTGAGGAGCGCGGCTCTCAATGGGAAAAACGTTTCTCCATAGGCGTCCCACGTATTGGCTGGCTCGTCCCATAACGTGGCTAGCTCCTCTTCCAACAACTGGACATACAGATTGATGTCGTTACCTGGTTGTTTCGGCCCTTGAATAAGCATACTCATCTGTATGTACTTCCTCTTCAAGCACAACCAGGGGGGTAGGTTGTATATACATACAAACACGGGCCAGGTGCTATGGGTGCTGCTCTGGTTGCCAAAAGGATTTAATCCATCCGTACTCATGCACAACCTGATGTTCCTTGGATCGTCGCCGAATTCGGGGTATTCGATGTCTAGCGCCTTCCACTGGCTAGCATCTGAGGGATGTGTCAGCATCGTGTCATCATTCTCCGGATCGGTTCCATCATGCTCTTCTGGCTTCTTCCTTTCCGCGTGCCATCGCATGAGCTTCGCCTGTGTGGGGTCTGCGAAATACCGCTGCAGACGGGAAGTTATCGGAAAGTACCACACCACTTTTCGAGGAGAGGCCTTCTTCCCTGTCTTGTATCGAGTTGCGTCGCACACCGGGCATATGGTTCTCTCCGCGTCCGCGCCCCGATAGATGATGCAGTCATTAATGCAAGCATGGTATTTCACGTGAGGTAAATCCAGAGGGCACACGACTTTTTTCGCCTCCTCGATGCTCGTTGGACACTTGTTCCCCGTGGGAAGACGGTCGTGCCAGAATGCCATGTTCTCATCGTAGCTCGCATCGGTCCATCGGTGTTTTGTCTTCATCTCGAGGGTCCTTAACGTTACGTTCAGACGGGTATCCTCGCTCACGCATCCTTCATACAATGGAGTAACGGCGTCTATCTCCAGTTGCGACAACTTCGATTTCTCTCTAGCAGCAGCTCTGGTGTTGCTAGTCTCCTTGAGAAGCAGAGCTTGGACATGAGGGTCCCGCACCCAGTCCGACGACGATGTCACGACATCTTCATCATGATGTCCTTCGTCTTGATTATGATCATGGCCGACATCTTCATCACGATGTCCTTCGTCTTAATTATGATCATGTCCTTCATCTTGATCATGATGTCCTTCATCATGTCCGGGCGACTCTTCATCTTCATCACTTGACGGGTAAAGAGTGTAGCCATCCATAAAACCACGACGGATAAGGTGCGACTCCAAGTCACCAGAATCGTATCTGATCAAGTGTTTCAGTTTGCATCTTCGACAAGGACATCTTATCTCCGTCATGCTATTTCGAAACATTTCGTCCGTCGCATGTTTCATAAATCTAGCCACGGTGCCTGTGCTTATATGCATGGTTGCCTACATAGTAAAAAAAGATCAAATGAAAAATTAATTAGAATCAAATTACGTAATATATGGATATATGATGCATGCACATGGCCGTCGTCGACGGAAAAATTCGGCATGACCTATGCTAAAAATAGGACATTCTCGGAGTGCGTGGTCGCCGAAATGGAAATGAATCAACATTTTGGCAACACATGTCAACTCATTTTTAAGACATCCACAAATTTCATCAAAAATACGCAACACAATTGCGCATATATGTATATATGCAACCATATATATGAATCTTTTGTGACGACGACGCACGCGGCGCCGACACACATACATACAACACATATACATATCGTCCCTCCAACAACTCACCAACTATAGATCTTGCCGACACGAGACCGAGAGAGTACGTTTGTATGTGCCTGTAGAAAGTGAAAAGATGGAAGGGAAAGTGGTAATAAAGTGAGAGATGGGGGTGGAGACAAATATTTACTAGATTCCCCACACATATGTATCAAATAAAATAGGTTAAATAAGTTTTAAATGGTGGGAAAATGGGGGAAATGAGGTGGTGAGGGGGTGGGGGGCGACCAGATCTAAAATGGGGTGGAGATATGGGTGGATGGGAGGTTGGGGGTGGTCCCAACCACTTAAATTCGTTCCAGGTATACACGTGACGCACATCATATTCGGCACATCACGGCTATGCTGGATAGCCGCGGCGCACGTAGCAGTGGTGCGCCACGGCTATAGATGCCATCGGTGGAAACGATACCCGTGACGCACATCTAGAGTGTGCGCCGCGGCTACCCAACATAGCCGTGACGCACCGCCCGGTTGGTGCGTCGCGGGTATGCCTCGGAGGCTCGCAACCCCGGCCCCACACATACGCGTGACGCGGCTCCCAATTGGTGCGCCGCGGCTATTGCTTTACGCGCGACGCGCAGAAGCGTGGTGCGCCGCGGGTAATAGGCGTGACGCGCCAAACGCGATGTGCGTCACGGGTATCATCACTCCTATAGCCATTTTCCTAGTAGTGACAGGGAGGTGAAGAGAAATTGTTTTTCAAAAGTGTTCTTTGTAAGACGACACATGCCCTTGTCTTTGCCGGACAACCAAAGTCGTACTGCCGCATTACCTCAAAATGGGAACGAGGTCTATCTTGATACTTGTATGTGTTTAATTTCCCCCCGGTTGCAACATTTGTGTCTCCTGTTATGGTGAAGTGTTGGGAAACCGGATTGATACGGCTGACTCACTCGGTGCCGGGGAGAAAAACCCAGTTGAGGAGGTAGTCATTTACTAGCATAGACATAGTTGATGGTTAGGATCAGTTATCTGATATTCGCATACTGTCGTGAACAGTTCGTGGTTGTTCATGGAGGATGTACTGGATCATGTGGAATGTGCAAACCTTTGCAGAGTAAATCTATTCAGAATAGCCGCGTCCTCGGATATGGACAGTTGAATCGCCATGTAGTTAGTATTCTGTCAATGTTTTCTTAAAAGAGTTGTGAAATCGGTGAAGTACCCGGGAGGTACTTGGAAATGGAAGTTTTGTACCTGAGAGGTACCGGATGATCGTGAACTTGAAGGATACTTGTTATACCAAGAAGTTTTACAAAGAACAATCCCTTTTATATAATTGGTCTTTACCAAAACCTTGTGGATAGGCGATATATATAAGAGAAACATTATTTATGTTTTCAAGTATCTTCTTCAGCAAAGATCTAAAACTGTTGCAATCATGATGAGTCTTCTATTTATCATGGCTAGATAAACACTAAGTATAGTCCTCCTACATACACTTGGCATACTTGCATATTTTAGCTTTCATTTGGGGTGACTTGCGAGTACTTCAAATGTACTCAAATTGGTTTCGTCCCTGGCTATTTAACTGGCCCGACTTCAAAGAGCAGCCTCAGGAAGATCACTTTGAGGAGGAGTACTACGATGAATCTGTGAATTAGGCACGTCTCATGGTTAGTAGCATGTGGTGTTAAGCCTTGAGTTGGGTTCTACTATGTTATTTGTTGCTTACTATACTACGCTGGTGTGTGTGTGTGTGTGTGTGTGTGTGTGTTGTCTGCCCTCCGTGGTGGTGACCTGGTCATGTGACCTTTTGTAAGATTTGTTTATTCGTGTAATGGACGTTGTACTCTGAACCACCAGCTCTAAATATGTTGCTCACAACTGTTTGATCCGGGAACGTGAGTGTATGCATATTGGAGGTCTTGGACTGCTAGTATAGGGTCCACACACTTCTCTCAAGTAAGCTTATATCCATCGGGGTGGATACATCCTTTGGTTATAAGTTGAGTATGCATTTTGTAATACATTAAATTCTAGTGATTAGGAATATCAGATTTAGTGGGAGCACATAGTTAATTATTTTGACAAGTTCGTAGAAAAATAATTATGAACATGTCTAAGTGAACTATTAAATTGTTGTAGATCCATGGCTAGTAATGCACCCGCTATTAACCTTGGTCCACTACTTAAAAATAAACCATTTTATGCCAATGGATGTAACTATGCGGATTGGGTCCGTACCCTCAGAATTGTTCTCAGGGGTATCAAGAAAGAGTGGATCTCGATGAAGATACTTCTGATGCTAAAAAGGATGCACACACCTCGATGAGTGATGATGCAATAGTTGTTCAATATCTCGTGCTGACATGTATGGATCCTGAACTGCAGAAACTATTTGATTGTACGTCCGAGTATGATACGATCGTTGCACTCACGGTCATGTACCAGATAGAAGCCAAGACTGCACGTTATGAAATAATGAAGGTTGTGTGGTCATGTCACATGGCAGAAAGAAGCTCAGTGATCAAGATGTTTGGTTCCAGGACTAGGATTCAGGCTTCGGGTTTCCCAATCCTTGCCAAGCTAAGTACAGATTCGGTGTTCGCTTCACTCCCTCCCGTCTTACAACGGTTTCATCGTGAATTACAACATGAATAGGATAGATAAAATACCAAATGAGCTCCTTGCTATGCTGAAAACTGCAAAGTATGGTGTGTGGAGGTAAAACAATCAACTATTGATGGTTTCCAAGACTGCACCATTCAAGAAGAAAATAGAACAGATAGGGCAAAAAGTGCTAAAATGCCGAATAAATCCAAGTTTTCCGCATAGAGTAAGTCTGAATGCTTTTTCTGTAGAAAGAAAGGTAATTCGAAGAGGAACTGTAAAAGCTAACTCAAGAAAAAGGAAAATTTCACCAAATGTGATAAAGGTATAAGAGTTATACCTGAATGATATTTGTCATTCTTACTAGTATCTCTAGTGTATCGATTGCTCAAATTATTTTATGCATTCGATATAGGAGCTGCGGAAAGTAGGGAGACGAAATAATAAAAAGTGTTGATGAGCTTCAAGCTAGGCGTATAAAGGATCATCTAAGGATGAAGACATCTCCACTTTTATTTTTATAATTTGAAAGATGTATCAGCTTCGGCACCAATTATTGCAATGAGGTCGCATGCTTTGCGACGTAATAGTCTTGTGGATTAATAGGACGAAGTCCTAGTTATTTTATGAGAAAATTATGGATCAATCCCTTCGTGGATGATTGAGGTACAAATCCTTTGAATTGATGAAATATCATTTATTCTGAAATATTTTGTGATCAAGTTGACACCACCTTCAGTGGCACTATGATTTCAAACACATCATTTACATGATGAAGGTTTGAAATGTTGACTGAAATACTTAATAAATTTCACACTTATTTGAAGGATGAATTTGTGTAAGTTTTCAAGAACATAGAGAAGTCAACAAGAAAAAGGTTACTGATATGTTCTCGTCAGTAACAAAAGGATTTCACAAAAAAAATCGAAGTTATGTCTTAGTGATGTCTTGAAAGATTTCAAGTCAAGTCATATTTGACTAAGTGGATGTAACATCCCAAGTATGAAAAATAGCCATTAGAATGTTTGCTATCTGTTATTTTATGTTTTGCATCATGGCATCATGTTGATTGCATTTGTTTTGCTTGTTTTCCATTTGTTATTCTCTGTTTTGCTTTGTTTTCCAACTGTTTTCATTTGTTTTCCTTTGTTTTCTATTTGAATTTCAAACCAAAATTCAAACCTTTTGTTTCATCCTTGTGATGTTACAATTTCCAAAATGATATTTCAAAATAAAACAATTGTTTGTTTCCATTAAAGTGTGATTTCAAAACTGTTGTGTTGTTTCTATAAAAATGCATCCAATAACCAAACCCTTTTCAAATTCAATTATGATTTTCTTCCAAACAACAACCATGTGGATCTTATAAAAATTGCAACACAATTATTAATCATATGCTTCCAATCAAAATTATTTGATCACTCCATTTAACATTGGTTTGCAATAATCAGTTAATCTCAAAATCATTTAAATTCAAATCAAAAACATCAAACAACACCCAATTTCAAAGTATGAAAAACACCAAAACAACTTTGATCATTTGTTCTATTTAAATCAATAGGGTTCACCCTATTAAAATTGTTGTTTTCAATAATAATCACCTCATAAGCAAATTCTTTCAAAATTTGAATTAAATCACAAATAACAATTTAGATTTGAACTGTTAAAAAACCAACTTGGCAAGTGAGTGTTTTTGACTTAATAAACTCACCCAAAATTTCTTCAATTTTCCTAACTCCCAAAACCCCTTTTTTCTTCTCTAATTCAATTCAGCAAAAAAAAAACCGAAACAATTAATAAAAAGAACCAGAGAGAGAGCAGCCAGCATGGCCCAGCCCAATTCCCCCTAGAGGCCCAATACCTTTTTTTCCCTGTCGTCTTCCTCCTTGTACGACCTCCATCAGAGCTATCCACGTTGCAGAGGAGGAACCAGCAATGGTGGAGCTCTTTCCCCCTACTCCTTAAGACCTAACCCTAGCCCTAGGGTTTTCCCCCTACTCTCTCTTCTCCCTCTCCCCCGCCTCCACCTCTTCTTCCACCTCCATCCCTCTTCTCTCTGTCTCCTTCCTTCTGTTACTGAACCCCACCGAAAATGCTCCACTTCCCCTCCGGCGATCGCCGCCGTCGGGGCCCCCTCCGGCCGCGGTGAGGGCGGGAATGGAAAGCCCTCACCGCGGGCTCCCTTCTCCCCCCCTTGGCTTGGGCCGGGAGGGCCTGAGTCACCGCCACCGTCGCCTCCTTCCCGCCGGCGACCTCCCTGTCCACATCTGCTCCGACCGCCTCCTGCCTCGATGGTGAGCCTCGGTTAATAAATTTCACACTTATTTGAAGGATGAATTTGTGTAAGTTTTCAAGAACATAGAGAAGTCAACAAGAAAAAGGTTACTGATATGTTCTCGTCAGTAACAAAAGGATTTCACAAAAAAAATCGAAGTTATGTCTTAGTGATGTCTTGAAAGATTTCAAGTCAAGTCATATTTGACTAAGTGGATGTAACATCCCAAGTATGAAAAATAGCCATTAGAATGTTTGCTATCTGTTATTTTATGTTTTGCATCATGGCATCATGTTGATTGCATTTGTTTTGCTTGTTTTCCATTTGTTATTCTCTGTTTTGCTTTGTTTTCCAACTGTTTTCATTTGTTTTCCTTTGTTTTCTATTTGAATTTCAAACCAAAATTCAAACCTTTTGTTTCATCCTTGTGATGTTACAATTTCCAAAATGATATTTCAAAATAAAACAATTGTTTGTTTCCATTAAAGTGTGATTTCAAAACTGTTGTGTTGTTTCTATAAAAATGCATCCAATAACCAAACCCTTTTCAAATTCAATTATGATTTTCTTCCAAACAACAACCATGTGGATCTTATAAAAATTGCAACACAATTATTAATCATATGCTTCCAATCAAAATTATTTGATCACTCCATTTAACATTGGTTTGCAATAATCAGTTAATCTCAAAATCATTTAAATTCAAATCAAAAACATCAAACAACACCCAATTTCAAAGTATGAAAAACACCAAAACAACTTTGATCATTTGTTCTATTTAAATCAATAGGGTTCACCCTATTAAAATTGTTGTTTTCAATAATAATCACCTCATAAGCAAATTCTTTCAAAATTTGAATTAAATCACAAATAACAATTTAGATTTGAACTGTTAAAAAACCAACTTGGCAAGTGAGTGTTTTTGACTTAATAAACTCACCCAAAATTTCTTCAATTTTCCTAACTCCCAAAACCCCTTTTTTCTTCTCTAATTCAATTCAGCAAAAAAAAAAAACCGAAACAATTAATAAAAAGAACCAGAGAGAGAGCAGCCAGCATGGCCCAGCCCAATTCCCCCTAGAGGCCCAATACCTTTTTTTCCCTGTCGTCTTCCTCCTTGTACGACCTCCATCAGAGCTATCCACGTTGCAGAGGAGGAACCAGCAATGGTGGAGCTCTTTCCCCCTACTCCTTAAGACCTAACCCTAGCCCTAGGGTTTTCCCCCTACTCTCTCTTCTCCCTCTCCCCCGCCTCCACCTCTTCTTCCACCTCCATCCCTCTTCTCTCTGTCTCCTTCCTTCTGTTACTGAACCCCACCGAAAATGCTCCACTTCCCCTCCGGCGATCGCCGCCGTCGGGGCCCCCTCCGGCCGCGGTGAGGGCGGGAATGGAAAGCCCTCACCGCGGGCTCCCTTCTCCCCCCCTTGGCTTGGGCCGGGAGGGCCTGAGTCACCGCCACCGTCGCCTCCTTCCCGCCGGCGACCTCCCTGTCCACATCTGCTCCGACCGCCTCCTGCCTCGATGGTGAGCCTCGGTTCCCTTCCTCCTCTCCCTCCCCTTCGATCACACGTCGCAGCACACGCCGGCACCCACGCACCCACACCGCGCACGGCGCCCTCCCGCGCGTGGCAGCAGGCCGGCGAGCCGCTGCAGATCGATGTCCCTGTCTCGATCGGGTACAGGAACGTGCAGTTCCGAAATTTCCGCTCGCAGCAACACCTTATCTCCCCTCGCCCCCCTTCCTAGACACAACGCACCGCACCACCGCAGTGGCAGAGACCACAGCGCGCGAGCCCCAGGTCGCGGGATCGAGTCCCATCCCCACCCTTTTTTCTGCTCCTTTACTCGTTTTGATTTAGTTAAGCCCGCAGCTGGACCTTAAGCCCCCCGAGGCCCCCTTCCATCACCAACCGAAGCAGCTACCCAGTTGGTTCTGTCCCTTGTCCTCACAGCAGGAGGGCAGGGGTTCGATCCCCCTCCCACACAATTAAAACCATCTTTTTATTTTCCATTGTTTTGGTCCCAGAAACATCTCAGATTCACAGCTAGGCCCTTGCAAATTATTTCTAGCCCCTGTAATAATTTTTCCTAAGTCCCTAGTTACTAAAAAATGGCAGATTTGCACCAAATGTTCTAAAATGCATAAGTAATTCATCCCAACTCCAATTTTAACTTTTTAAATATGTTTCTTGTCCCAAATTAAATGTTCTTTCCAAATATAAAATTTGTTTACTGTTTTGAATATTTTAAATTGGTGAAACATTTGAATTCTTGTTTAAATCACTTAATTTTGCAAAATTCATAACTTGAGCATAAAAATTCCAAATTCCACAAATGAAATATGTTTTCCAATCAAATTTTCATGTACTTTCCAAATATAATTTTTTTTTGCTGTTTTGAATAATTTAAATTGCTGAAAACAACTGTTTCTTAATTATTGCATTTAAAATTGCCAAAATAATAACTTGCTCATTTTAAATCCAATTTCAACAAATAAAATATGTTTTCCATGCAAAATTAAACCCTATTTCCAAATATAAACTTTGTTTTCTGTTTTGAATAATTAAAATTGGTTAAATAATTTAAACCTTGTTTAATTCATTTAAAATTGGTAATTTCATAACTTGATCAAAACAAATTCTTTTGGGACATATAAAATATGTTTTCCAACCCTAAAAGTATAAACTTTTCAAATATGAATTTGGTTTAATGCTTTGAACAAATAAAAATTCAAATAAGTTCATGTTTAAATTAAATTCATTTAATTCTTGCTTAAACTTGTTTAATTCATAAATAATTTATTTGAAATCCTTTCTCAACAAGTGAAACATGTATTCAAGCTAAAATCTTTTTTTCTTTTCAAATATGAACTTTGTTATCTATCTTGAACAAATAAAATTGGTGAAAACAACAAATTCTTGTGTGGCACCTTTAAGAAACCAAAATTCCAAAACTTAATAAACAAATTTCCAAACTTGTTAAACCTTATTTCTATTTGCTTCTATTGTTGTTATTTTTCTGTTTTCCTCTTCCATGCATCATGCTAATCAACTTTCACATGATGATTAGTTGTAGAACAATTAATTCAACCATAATTCATGGGCTTTTCATATGCAATCCAAATTGCATGAGGGTCCATTTAATCATGTTGTTACCATGTCAACTAATTTATTTTTGGATGCATCAATTAAACTATCATGCATCATCCCATGTTTATGCACTATGCCATGGTATTGATTGTTTATCTTTCTGCATTGTTTGTTTGCTTCTTCTCGGATAAACGACGACGTTGAGACCGACGATACTTACGACATCCCTTCTAAGGAGTTAGCTCAGTACCAGGCTACTGGGTTTGCAGGCAAGTTATCACTCACATGAACCATCGTGTTCCTTTCAACATTGGTTACCGATACTTTCCGTTGTCTATTTCTGCTAGCCATAGATTAGTTGTTTCTGTTACGAACCTATCACATGAATCCCTTAACCCTGATATTGCCTCACCTCCATACCTATAACCATTGCTTGTGCCCGTGTCTTAATAGCATGCTTAGGGTTGTTTTGCTCGAGTCTGTTACCCGTTACTTTCTGTTACTATTTCTATTATGTTCTGGGGGCTCGATGTTTAATCAATCAATCATGCTAATGTTATTGTTAAATAATAAATTTGATGATAAGGCACCGGCAGGAGGCCCTGTGTGGTTTTGAGGCCTGCTAGTGTCGACCCTAATAGGAAAAGGGTCGTGTCTACTGATCCATGATGAGCGCACTAACCGCATGTGGGAAGCGAGTATGGGCGCCCCCCTCAATTTGATTCGATTCGCATCTCGTCCAAATCGCCTCATTTAGTTCGTGTTTTCCATTTGCCGCATGCATGTTTTTGCGAGCCCAGGCCAGGGTGGAACTTTTGTAGTCGGCATATAGGGGGACACGTTCTTAGAGTGCTATGAGGGTCCATTTTCTTCTGGGCTCGATTAGCCGTGCGCCCAAGGTGCTTTGGGCTTGATGCGAAGAAGAGTTGAGTTGTGTTGAGTGCCCCGCTTGGTGGAAGGGCCTTTCCATCTGGCGGGTTATTCATGCGTGTACGGCCAAATTGGTGCAACCCTGCAGGGAAAATCTTCTCGAGAAGCCGTGTTTTCCGCGGTTATGGATTACTTGGTGAAAGTACTGGCTAACAAGTACTCAGGACAACTTAAACCTAATGATTAACAACCTTACACCCAATGATTAACAAATTGACTAGTAATAGGCTTATTGACACAAAAATCTGAACCATCATTATTTCAACTGTGTGAGTTATCCTCGGATTGCTTCTTTGGATAAGGGGCGAGATCCAGGATGGGTTTGTTTGGAGTTAGTTGGTAGGTTGGTTACGATACGCGATCTTATCTCCTTTCCGTTAGCTGGAAGTTATAGTATGTTCTGTAGTTGGTTAGAGCAGCCAGTTGCAGCATCTTTCATGTCCCCTTTCCTCCGTTGAACCCAAAGCATCTGTGCTTGGTGTTGACGGGTTATACTTTGGTGAACTGTGAGTCTTGCTTTCCAGTACGTTTATGTACTGACCCCTTTGGGGCTGTGATTTCCGCAGACGACGTTTCCGAGGATCTACATGGTGGCTACTACGTGGAGTATGACGAGACTGCTGACGAGTAGATAGCGGACTCGGGCAGGATCCGAGACTTCGTGGATGGGCTCCGTCTGTTCGTTTCTGGCCTCTTAGGCCTATTTGGTTCTTGTCTGTACTCAGACATTTTGGATGCTTCCGCTGTGATGTAATGATGAATTGTTGGGACAGGTGTCCTCTGATTTATTGTATTTGCTATCTCTGCTCTAATGAGAGCCATTTGCAACTTATTTCGATCTTTTGTGTCGTAGAGATCTGTTGTGATATCACTTGTTCCAATGCCGTTGACGTACCATGTGTGTATGTTTTGAAGTACGTCAATGGAAGTATCCTGATTTCTATGGGATAGTTTACGTCGACGCTGAACAGATAGGGGTTGGTTGTCACACATACGTGTGTTGGCCTACTCGTAAGAGGAAGCGGGTGCCGGTAAGCCCCGTAATCCAATCTACTACTGTTCAACGGAACGGCGAGTATCCTTTAGAAGTCCGGGTGCGACAAATGGTATCAGAGCCAGTCTGCCTGTAGGATCCCTTTTTACTGGTCGCAGTTGAGTCTAGAAACTATTTTGTAGCTATATAGGAAAAATGAAACGTGAGAGTAGGAATTCTGTTCTTTTTCTTCTTTCCCCACCCACCCTCCCTTTTTCTGGTAAGGAAGTGCAACGTTGTTTTCCCTTCTCATCTAAGCTTTCAAGATAGGATTTCACGAATTCTGGTTTCTCTAGGATGGTTATACCTACTAGACCATAGGAATGGAGGTGGTTGTGACATGATTTATCATGTTGCCAACTCATGATTGAGAACGGAGGCGTGTAAGCCCCGGAAGCAGATCCTCTATTTCTTAAGCAGTAGATATTGATCCTTTAGAAGCCCGGATGGGTTTTCCGTAGTACCTCAGGAGTTTTGTTCTCGTTTTCCCCGATGTTGATATCATGTTCTTCTCAACATCCTTTTCGTCCGTTGAAATCTTGTTGTTGTTTTCCACTTCAATTCTTCTACCGGCGTCTAATCAAAACTTCCCAAATATCAACTCTATCTGGCCAGAAAGGTTGTTGTTGTTTCGAAAACTACCAGGCTATGAGAGCTGGCATTCCTATCACCTGGGGTTGTTTCGAGGAAGCATTCCTGAATCACCACATTCCAGATAGTCTATTCCCCAAATGAATCAAGTTTTATTCAACTATACACCCTCAATACAAAACCACTCCCTTTATTTGAAAATGTTCCGGTGGTTTCCAATTTCACTGACATCTTTCCAGAAGAGTTGCCAGGAATTCCTATCGTTTTGAACTTCCAGAAAAACTATCCAAGGTGCACGATGTGTTTCACGTGTCACAGCTCAAGAGGATCTTCGCAAGAAGTATCCGGACCTTTTCTTTTCTCAGTAGGAATCTCGGGGCGCGATTCCTTCAAGGGGGGGCGTTTTGTAACATCCCAAGTATGAAAAATAGCCATTAGAATGTTTGCTATCTGTTATTTTATGTTTTGCATCATGGCGTCATGTTGATTGCATTTGTTTTGCTTGTTTTCCATTTATTATTCTCTGTTTTGCTTTGTTTTCCAACTGTTTTCATTTGTTTTCCTTTGTTTTCTATTTGAATTCCAAACCAAAATTCAAACCTTTTGTTTCATCCTTGTGATGTTACAATTCCAAAATGATATTTCAAAATAAAACAATTGTTTGTTTCCATTAAAGTGTGATTTCAAAACTGTTGTGTTGTTTCTATAAAAATGCATCCAATAACCAAACCCTTTTCAAATTCAATTATGATTTTCTTCCAAACAACAACCATGTGGATCTTATAAAAACTGCAACACAATTATTAATCATATGCTTCCAATCAAAATTATTTGATCACTCCATTTAACATTGGTTTGCAATAATCAGTTAATCTCAAAATCATTTAAATTCAAATCAAAAACATCAAACAACACCCAATTTCAAAGTATGAAAAACACCAAAACAACTTTGATCATTTGTTCTATTTAAATCAATAGGGTTCACCCTATTAAAATTGTTGTTTTCAATAATAATCACCTCATAAGCAAATTCTTTCAAAATTTGAATTAAATCACAAATAACAATTTAGATTTGAACTTTTGAAAAACCAACTTGGCAAGTGATTGTTTTTGACTTAATAAACTCACCCAAAATTTCTCCAATTTTCCTAACTCCCAAAACCCCTTTTTTCTTCTCTAATTCAATTCAGCAAAAAAAAATAAAACCGAAACAATTAATAAAAAGAACCAGAGAGAGAGCAGCCAGCATGGCCCAGCCCAATTCCCCCTAGAGGCCCAATACCTTTTCCCCCTGTCGTCTTCCTCCTTGTACGACCTCCATCAGAGCTATCCACGTTGCAGAGGAGGAACCAGCAACGGTGGAGCTCTTTCCCCCTCCTCCTTAAGACCTAACCCTAGCCCTAGGGTTTTCCCCCTACTCTCTCTTCGCCCTCTCCCCCGCCTCCACCTCTTCTTCCACCTCCATCCCTCTTCTCTCTGTCTCCTTCCTTCTGTTACTGAACCCCACCGAAAATGCTCCACTTCCCCTCCGGCGATCGCCGCCGTCGGGGCCCCCTCCGGCCGCGGTGAGGGCGGGAATGGAAAGCCCTCACCGCGGGCTCCTTTCTCCCCCCCTTGGCTTGGGCCGGGAGGGCCTGAGTCACCGCCACCGTCGCCTCCTTCCCGCCGGCGACCTCCCTATCCACATCTGCTCCGACCGCCTCCTGCCTCGATGGTGAGCCTCGGTTCCCTTCCTCCTCTCCCTCCCCTTCGATCACACGTCGCAGCACACGCCGGCACCCACGCACCCACACCACGCACGGCGCCCTCCCGCGCGTGGCAGCAGGCCGGCGAGCCGCTGCAGATCGCTGTCCCTGTCTCGATCGGGTACAGGAACGTGCAGTTCCGAAATTTCCGCTCGCAGCAACACCTTATCTCCCCTCGCCCCCCTTCCTAGACACAACGCACCGCACCACCGCAGTGGCAGAGACCACAGCGCGCGAGCCCCAGGTCGCGGGATCGAGTCCCATCCCCACCCTTTTTCTGCTCCTTTACTCGTTTTGATTCAGTTAAGCCCGCAGCTGGACCTTAAGCCCCCCGAGGCCCCCTTCCATCACCAACCGAAGCAGCTACCCAGTTGGTTATGTCCCTTGTCCTCACAGCAGGAGGGCAGGGGTTCGATCCCCCTCCCACACAATTAAAACCATCTTTTTATTTTCCATTGTTTTGGTCCCAGAAACATCTCAGATTCACAGCTAGGCCCTTGCAAATTATTTCTAGCCCCTGTAATAATTTTTCCTAAGTCCCTAGTTACTAAAAAATGGCAGATTTGCACCAAATGTTCTAAAATGCATAAGTAATTCATCCCAACTCCAATTTTAACTTTTTAAATATGTTTTCTGTCCCAAATTAAATGTTCTTTCCAAATATAAAATTTGTTTACTGTTTTGAATATTTTAAATTGGTGAGACATTTGAATTCTTGTTTAAATCACTTAATTTTGCAAAATTCATAACTTGAGCATAAAAATTCCAAATTCCACAAATGAAATATGTTTTCCAATCAACTTTTCATGTACTTTACAAATATAAATTTTGTTTGCTGTTTTGAATAATTTAAATTGCTGAAAACAACTGTTTCTTAATTATTGCATTTAAAATTGCCAAAATAATAACTGGCTCATTTTAAATCCAATTTCAACAAATAAAATATGTTTCCCATGCAAAATTAAACCCTATTTCCAAATATAAACTTTGTTTTCTGTTTTGAATAATTAAAATTGGTTAAATAATTTAAACCTTGTTTAATTCATTTAAAATTGGTAATTTCATAACTTGATCAAAACAAATTCTTTTGGGACATATAAAATATGTTTTCCAACCCTAAAAGTATAAACTTTTCAAATATGAATTTGGTTTAATGCTTTGAACAAATAAAAATTCAAATAAGTTCATGTTTGAATTAAATTCATTTAATTCTTGCTTAAACTTGTTTAATTCATAAATAATTTATTTGAAATCCTTTCTCAACAAGTGAAACATGTATTCCAGCTAAAATCTTTTTTTCTTTTCAAATATGAACTTTGTTATCTATCTTGAACAAATAAAATTGGTGAAAACAACAAATTCTTGTGTGGCACCTTTAAGAAACCAAAATTCCAAAACTTAATAAACAAATTTCCAAACTTGTTAAACCTTATTTCTATTTGCTTCTATTGTTGTTATTTTTCTGTTTTCCTCTTCCATGCATCATGCTAATCAACTTTCACATGATGATTAGTTGTAGAACAATTAATTCAACCATAATTCATGGGCTTTTCATATGCAATCCAAATTGCATGAGGGTCCATTTAATCATGTTGTTACCATGTCAACTAATTTATTTTTGGATGCATCAATTAAACTATCATGCATCATCCCATGTTTGTGCACTATGCCATGGTATTGATTGTTTATCTTTCTGCATTGTTTGTTTGCTTCTTCTCGGATAAACGACGACGTTGAGACCGATGATACTTACGACATCCCTTCTAAGGAGTTAGCTCAGTACCAGGCTACTGGGTTTGCAGGAAAGTTATCACTCACATGAACCATCGTGTTCCTTTCAACATTGGTTACCGATACTTTCCGTTGTCTATTTCTGCTAGCCATATGATTAGTTGTTTCTGTTACGAACCTATCACATGAATCCCTTAACCCTGATATTGCCTCACCTCCATACCTATAACCATTGCTTGTGCCCGTGTCTTAATAGCATGCTTAGGGTTGTTTTGCTCGAGTCTGTTACCCGTTACTTTCTGTTACTATTTCTATTATGTTCTGGGGGCTCGATGTTTAATCAATCAATCATGCTAATGTTATTGTTAAATAATAAATTTGATGATAAGGCACCGGCAGGAGGCCCTGTGTGGTTTTGAGGCCTGCTAGTGTCGACCCTAATAGGAAAAGGGTCTTGTCTACTGATCCATGATGAGCGCACTAACCGCATGTGGGAAGCGAGTATGGGCGCCCCCCTCAATTTGATTCGATTCGCATCTCGTCCAAATCGCCTCATTTAGTTCGTGTTTTCCATTTGCCGCATGCATGTTTTTGCGAGCCCAGGCCAGGGTGGAACTTTTGTAGTCGGCATATAGGGGGACACGTTCTTAGAGTGCTATGAGGGTCCATTTTCTTCTGGGCTCGATTCGCCGTGCGCCCAAGGTGCTTTGGGCTTGATGCGAAGAAGAGTTGAGTTGTGTTGAGTGCCCCGCTTGGTGGAAGGGCCTTTCCATCTTGCGGGTTATTCATGCGTGTACGGCCAAATTGGTGCAACCCTGCAGGGAAAATCTTCTCGAGAAGCCGTGTTTTCCGCGGTTATGGATTACTTGGTGAAAGTACTGGCTAACAAGTACTCAGGACAACTTAAACCTAATGATTAACAACCTTACACCCAATGATTAACAACTTGACTAGTAATAGGCTTATTGACACAATAATCTGAACCATCATTATTTCAACTGTGTGAGTTATCCTCGGATTGCTTCTTTGGATAAGGGGCGAGATCCAGGATGGGTTTGTTTGGAGTTAGTTGGTAGGTTGGTTACGATACGCGATCTTATCTCCTTTCCGTTAGCCGGAAGTTATAGTATGTTCTGTAGTTGGTTAGAGCAGCCAGTTACAGCATCTTTCATGTCCCCTTTCCTCCGTTGAACCCAAAGCATATGTGCTTGGTGTTGATGGGTTACACTTTGGTGAACTGTGAGTCTTGCTTGCCAGTACGTTTATGTACTGACCCCTTTGGGGCTGTGATTTCCGCAGACGACGTTTCCGAGGATCTACATGGTGGCTACTACGTGGAGTATGACGAGACTGCCGACGAGTAGATAGCGGACCTGGGCAGGATCCGAGACTTCGTGGATGGGCTCCGTCTGTTCGTTTCCGGCCTCTTAGGCCTATTTGGTTCTTGTCTGTACTCAGACATTTTGGATGCTTCCGCTGTGATGTAATGATGAATTGTTGGGACAGGTGTCCTCTGAATGATTGTATTTGCTATCTCTGCTCTAATGAGAGCCATTTGCAACTTATTTTGATCTTTTGTGTCGTAGAGATCTGTTGTGATATCACTTGTTCCAATGCCGTTGACGTACCATGTGTGTATGTTTTGAAGTACGTCAATGGAAGTATCCTGATTTCTATGGGATAGTTTACGTCGACGCTGAACAGATAGGGGTTGGTTGTCACACATACGTGTGTTGGCCTACTCGTAAGAGGACGCGGGTGCCGGTAAGCCCCGTAATCCAATCTACTACTGTTCAACGGAACGACGAGTATCCTTTAGAAGTCCGGGTGCGACAGTGGAGACAAAATCGAATCCTAAAAAGGATTATTTTGCAAATGATTCTTTATATTATCCGTGGAATAGTATAGTAACTTAAATTTTATTTTAGCACAAAATTAGTCTCTTTACTTTGTGTCATAGTTATGAAGAACATACTATACAGATATAGAGACACATTAATCTTAGAATCTGGAAGTTTCCGGAATATTGAAACTTGATACTAAGATTAAAAGAATAAAGTTATACTTTGTTGGTTATTCCAATTATGCATTGGAAATCCTCATATATATGAAACCACCACATAAGATACAAAATTTTGTTTCTACGGATATGTGATTCTTAAGGAATGAATTCATTGTTGAAATTAGTGGGAGGATTGTATTTTTTAAAGTGATTATTGTATATCTAGAAGTAGTCGCCAGAGTTGTGCAAGCGGAAGCAATTCCAATTGAAAATCCTTTCAAACTAAAACCGAGAGCCATTGCGCTTTAAGGCATGTCTACTTATCAAGAAAATACTTAACCATGAAAGCAGATAAAAGTTTCAAGACAACTTGAATAAAGGATGTGCATGTAATTAGTAAAAATAATAGAAGGCCTTAAATATCCAAATGACTTAGAGTCAAAAAGTAATTTATACCCTTAAATTCAAGTTGACAAAAATTGGAGGAATTCCTGATGGAATAAAGGGATCATAAATCTTATTTTGTCTTAAATATCTTTTTGACAAAATAAAAATTTCACTAATAAAGATCGGGTGATCCTTAGCAAAGCTTTATCGATTAGTATAATAAGTTTGTATGAGAAATTAACAAAAACAAATTCCTTTGAAAGAAAGTTGATCGAGTTTGTGTACAAAGTACAACTCGAGGTTTTTTGTTAAATACGGAGTTTATTATAAAATGCTAAATTTGTTTATAAGCCACTTGGTATAAAATTTTATACTGGAAATATAATTTGTGAAGTAAAACAAGAGTTGTTTTGACTTCCTAAAAAATTATACAAGTCTTTTTTGTTTTTAGTCAGTGGGAGTTATTTCGATGATATCTAAATTATTAGAAATCATTAAAGATTTTTTTGACACAAAAGATGTATCGTTAAAATATTATTTTCTAACATACATGTGGCAGCAAATTTAGTAATTCATAGAGGATTAAAATCCTAAGTGAAAATTAATATAAGTTTTATGAAATAAATAAATATAGGAAGTTTTAAATGAAGTAATGAAACTTGAGAGAACTAAGTTCTGAGAAGGAATTGGAATTTCGAGTGCGAGATCCAATGTTGAAAAACAATGGTGACCAATGATCAAATGATTTATCATTAATGATCATAGTAGAAATTCCTCACACAATGCATTCTATCAAAACATATAAAATAGGTGAATGCCCGTGCGTTGCTACGGCCTAGGGGCACATCTTTAAATATTTTGTGTTTCACAAAAATGCCCAAAGTTCAATTCGCTGTCCCGACCTTCCACCTCCGACGGACAACAGCAAGGAAAGTTCAATCGGTTTCACATCATAGTGCTATCCTACATCCTCCGAGAACAACTTATGTTGTGCGCCATCATATATATTTTTATGGGGTTGCAATAGTTGTCCGATAGCTTCATTATATTAGTCATCATATATATTGCTTCACGTATAAAAAGGATGTGCCTAGAAAAGACAGAAAAAAGACCCCATAAGTGGTAAAAGCAAACAGAAAAAGATATATATTAAAAGATGGCACAGTACAATTACAGAATTTATTTCACACATCCTCACTTGTGAGTAAAGCAATGGTTCGTTCATAGCAACCATTGCAGCAGTTCCCCACGGATCTACTACTTCAAATTTTACCATGGCTCTACCCACCAGAGCCTTGAAAATTTCAAGACAAATGATGCTCTAATATGAAAAGGAATCCAATTCTACTAATACATGAAATTCATTAACATGTAATAACGTCCCATGACAAAATAAGGACCGTACCATCACCATCAGGCTTCTTTACCTTTGACCTTCGCCACATCAATCATTGTTGGCCGCTGCTACCTGACCAGAGCTCTTAGCTGCAAACCTGGACCATCAACCAAAGTCCCAGGTAGCAGGCCACGAAAGGTTGCACCTGGAAACTCGATGAGCAGAGACCAATCAGATTGCCCACGTAGCAGGCCACAAAAGCTTGCACCTCTCAACTCGGTGAACAGATACCAATCTGATTTTCTTATGCCTGAAAAACCTATGTATTATTTGATAACAAAAAGCCTATACAAGGACCTGATCAATAAAAGTAAGTTCTTTACGGGTTATGGCCATATCCAGAAGTAAATTAATTATAAATATACTCTAATTCATAGGGTGCACCTCCGTATATGCAATACATAGTCACAGTCTTTCTTAAAGGATGTAAATTGCAAAACCTACATATTCATGATTGCAATTTGTGCACAAGAAAGATATTGTATAATATTGGCGCAAACCTGCTGATGAACTTCAAATTCCATTAGAAGTCTTCGTAAATCTTACCTGCAAGTTTTCGCGCAAATGACAAAGTTTACACCTGAAAAGTTTAAGGTCAAGGTTTAAGCGTGTTGGTATTTAACTATTTGTGCCAAAAATATTACATGAATAAGGTGTACAGATTATACTTATTTAAAACGTTAAAAATTAATGCCTCCAGTTCATGTTGACACAACACAAGCTTGCCGAAGGATCCTTTCAACTGTCAGATCTTGACTAAAAATAAAATGGCGACTCTCTTGCCTGCTAGTGTCCATGTTCCATCATCCTTTAGGACATTGCTTATGAAACAGGCCTTTTCCCTACCGGTTCTCAATCTTCAGCACCATGTTTATGACCAGAATATCCTTACCGGCATTTTTGTTTTCTTTTTGAACACCGAAACTGTTGTAACATCATCCTCCAATCAATATTCTTATCCTCCTATGAAAGAAGAACATGTTAATGACCTATTCGAACACTCATCTGGCTATCAGCATAAAACTACTTGATATTGAGATATTTTCCCGGTCTGCGATGACTTTGTTCACAAGCAACTGTACAAATATTTAACAACTTTAAAGTTCAGCCAGTATGTACAGATATTCAGCAAACTTTAAAGTTCAACCAGTATGTACAGATATTCAGCAATAAAACATAAACGATGTGCTACACCAACGATAGCATTTGCAGTTTTGCCTTAGAGGGCACAAAATAGATGTACCCTATTGCACCAAAAAAAAATAAGTTGGTACTTTTTTTCATTAGGCGACTACCTTTATATTATGTAATCGTTCATTTACAGTATCCAAGATATTCTAGAATAAACATCTTACCTAACTCTTTTCAATGTGGATGGCAATATAACACATTCATGCATGTCTTCATACTAAAAGTAATTAGCGATTTTTTAGGTACAATTAGCACCAACTAATTAAAACATTTAGCTACAATTAGCGTTTTTTTATCATAGCTACAATTACGATAAGTGAAACTTTCTAGTACTATCCAATGATTTAGACTATTAGAAAATCCCCAATTTGATGCATCCACTACCAAGAACTGCTCCAAAGAATATTAATACATGGAGGCCAAGTTCTTGCGGAGGTTAAGCAAGCCTACTGCTTTTTATGGTGGACATTTACGTAAAAATGCTTAAATTTTGGTTAATCTAAATTTTGTCACACTTGCAACAGGACTTGTGTTAGTTGCTTAGATCAGTATGCATTAGTATATTCGTATTTTCTGTGATTATAGCTTTGTACAAAATTACACATTTCTCTGCTTTCAATGGTCTATGGACAAGAGATTCTACCACAATCAGGTTATTAAATAGGTTAAAGTGTTACTTTCTGCTATGCATAACATTCAGTAGAGGGTTCAGAATTTACCAGGACACCGTTAAGATCAACCACGCCGACTGTCTCGACATATGTCTTTTCCAAATTTCCCAACAGATAATTAGCGGTAACCTATAAAAACAGAGAAGAGAAAATGAGTGATACATGCCCTAAAAGCTAAACAAAGTAGCGCCAATTATGAACAATTCCAGATAGTTTAAAGGTATACAGATGGTGTATCAGGAGTCAGGACCCAAGATAGACTTATTAGAGCATACACAACTAAAATAAATATGAGGAAGCATACAGAGATAAATAATTCCAGCAACGTACCCATTCATATGCACCTTCCTGGGATCCATCAAGAACTGTGGCCAAATCTGGTTGGTTTCTTAACGAGCTGTTTCCACGAAGAAAGTCTGTGTTCCAATAATTTGCTGTTATGATATCCGATTGATGGAGCACATACGGATTGCAAAATTTGCTTGGACTTTTCTATTCCCAATGCTCACACACCCGTGGTTGCCTGCCCATGGATGATGAATATTAAAGAGGAACGGAATTCAAACAATACTGAGAGGAGATCCAGATCTGATGGATGAACGAGTCGTCGTTGTAGCTGCACGAAGAGCTCGATTTCGGTGCCAGTGTAGATGAGATCCAAATTTGTAGAAGTCGAAGACATGGACGCGGACATGCAGACTTCTTGGCCCCGGCGGTGGACACAGCCCCCACACAATTGGTGGCCGCGATGCCCTTGGCCAGCGAGGCCTCGCCGGACTGTGGAAGCAAGAAGGAGAACAGTGCGAGAGGAGCGCCGTGCGGAGGTGAGGCCAGGGAGGTCGCAGTCGGATCGCTCGGGATTTGGGGGAGAGGCGCGCTGGACTACCAGCGACGGCCGCTTCTTCTCTAAGAGGCTTTAGAGTCATGGACGGGATGGGGTGGAAGATTTGTTTCTGTGGCAGCGGCAATGTCGCCGGAGGTCGACGGAAAGGGATGGCGGCCGCAAACCCTAGCGCCACCGCTCGCCTCTCATCCTTCCATCGGTGCGGGACTCAGGGAAACGACGAGGTGAGGAACCGGTACGAGGGAACTGCGGGTTGATTTGTCAATTTACGAGGGGGTTATGTGTTAATGAGCGAGGGCAGACGACGTGGGAGCGGACGAAGACGTACCAACGAACCATCATCACGGTAAGACAAATTATATAGTAGAGATAATAAATGTTGGAGCATTGAATTTGATAAAAGTTTAATTAGCTCCAAATTATTATGAGTATTCTCCTCAAGAATATTTTCAAGATGTCTCTTCAAAAGAATGGAGAATAGGCTTTTGATGTAAGAGTTAAATTATAAAAAAATAACTTATGAGATAAGTACATAAGATTAAATAGTACTTATGTGATAAGTATTGACCAAGGATTCAGATATAATCTTGTGATTATATGAATAGCAAGGGTTTAGAATTGCTTAATTGATTTAAGTATAAATTTACGAACACTACAATAATAGCAGTAAAGGGTAGAAGCTTAAATACTTCTAATACTTTGGCAATCGGTTCATTATATGACTATGTGTGGTATTTCACAAAAGATCCAGAATGATCTGTGATAAACAGCAAAACTGTACCCAACTTGCAAGTGCACGAGTCCAAGATCGCCGCAATCGCCTCCTGTGGGTGCTGCCCCTCCATAACCCTCCTCCTTACAGTCCTCCTCGTTGCAGTAGTCAGATCTCTGAAATGCTCCTGCGATTCCCTCCACTCCTCGCCTGGAATCACCTCTGTAAAGGAGAGGAGTGCCGTAGCACTCTCCAACTCCGGTGAAAACTGCTCCTGTCTAGCAATAGCAACGGGTCTGCTTCCGGCCGGGGAGTGCCTTCTCATCCCCATCCCCATCTCCATCGGGTTCGTGGTGGGGATTGGGTTCCCTATTTAGAAACTAAATTCAAATGATCTTGTCAATTTTTTTCTGATATTACACTCTCAACACACAGGAGTACACAGCCCATGTAACATGTATATGGTAAAATGTCATAAATTTAGTACCATCTTTATAGAATAGTATTAAAAACACCTTAATAAACACAATATTACAGTAAATTAAATATAAAAGTTATCGGTTTATATATACGCATGTATATAAATGGGGTATGGCGGGGAACGGGGAAAGGGACCTTTGAATCCCCATTCCCATTATAGATGGCGGGAAATAAAGTTCCCCATAGCCATCCCCTTATAGATGAATTCTCCTCGAGAATAAGGGGGAACGAGGACTCATTTCCATACCTACTCATGCGCCGCTCTATTTAGGATTGGATCCTTCATCGCAAATGGGACAGAGAACCTCCAACACTGAATCGAAGGATAGCTTCACCCAAGAGTCGTAGGCTAGGCGGAAAGTGAGACTATCCAGGTTCTTGCGCTTCAACGGCGGCGGCGTGATGGACGCCGGGAGGGTGTGGCGCCGGGTGGGTGCGGGGGAGGAGCGAGGTGTTCGGGATGGGGGAGGAACGGGCTATACTCGGGCCGAGGAGCTCGAATCTCGCCATTGATGGGGGTAGGGGGCCTAATAGCCCTCCTCGGGGCGAGAGACATGCTCATCTCTCTCTATAAGGTAACGTTTCGCCCCAGCTAGTGATCCCGATTACAGATTCTAGGGTTCGCAGATGGAGATGCGTCATCAGCGAGGGAGTGGACCGGGAGAAGGGTGCCAGCGAGAGGATCTGGCGAAATCGCTTCGTCGGTAGAGGTTGTGGCAATCTCTATTAAACATTTGATTCTCTTTTCGTTTGGGCCAATCTCCCATTATGTAGGCCTGATAAGCATGGGAGGGGCCTGGGAGAGCCAAGCCCACTAATCAAACAACAAGATGGCCTACCTCCTCTCTGCTGCCCCAGCCACCAGCCAACGAGCTTAGAACATATGATTCTCTCGTGGTGTTCTACAACCATCTCGAGATTTTTAACAGTGGTGCATTAGTGGTCGCCAATCTTAGAGCATCTCTAACAGAGCCCGTAAAATGTCGAGACCCCAAAAGGCTGGCGGGTATACGGGCTGGGGGCACAGTTTTGGCCGTAGAAGAGCCCGTATAACGCAGCCGGCCTATAAACAGTTTTCAGTCGCCCGTGAATCCGAGGTGCGGAGCCCTACAAGTAGTGGTCGCGCGGCCATTATCAGGTCGTGTCCCATCCCTCCGCCGCCGTCGACGAGCAACCCTTCCGCGCCGGCACACACCTCCGGCGACAAATTACTCGCGCCTCCACCCAGATCCACCTCCGTCGCGCCGCCATGCCGCCAAAACTGAAGACCCCGAAGCGCGAGCCCGCATCCCGCCCCGCGTTCTACCCTTCAGATCTATCTGACGAGGCGCGGCGCAGGGTGGTGCGGTCCGACGCCACGCAGAAGAGGACGGCACACGCCTTCAGCAACCGCCAGCACCCCGGGCCGGCGTCCCTAAAGTACTGCGCCCTCCCGGAGTTTGACCGCCTCCGCGAAGCCGCGAGGTGCGGTCAGGGCAGCTCCTTCAACGCGGGAAGTTCCTCCCACGCACGCCTGCGGACGGAGGTTTGAGTCGCTGCCGGGGTACAACTCGGCGGCATTTGGTCCCTCCTTCTCCGAGCTCGACTTCGTCCCCGACAATGCGGTGAACACCGGCGTGGTGACCCTCTGCTAGCGCTGTGCAGCGGAGGAGGAGCTCGAGGCGCAGCGCCGCCAGCAGCTCGAGACGAACGAGGTGCTCCTCGAGAAGGGCATCGCTGCCTCGCTCGAGGAGCCAAAGTACATCGGCTCCTCCGATGAGGACTGAGCCGCGCCGCCGCGACATTTTGGGGAGGGGTGCCGCCCCCGGGTACGCTAGGGCTAGGGCTGCTCCGGTGATCACCATTGGCGACAATCGTCGTAATCAGTGGTCTTTGGCGTCTCTTTATAAACTAAATTCCCAGCAAATCAGAAATTGAAATATGCGGGTTATGTTTACAGTCAGTGCTACTGCGCGACCAAAGAAACTGGAAAAAAAAAATCCTCGAACACAAACTGAAAACCGGGTTTTGGGGGTGCTCCTAGACGTACCCTCCGACTAATGGCTTCAACCCCTTAACCGCCCCGTAGCGCCAAATTCGAGCATGTTGACGCTCAGTTTGCTGTGGAACCAAGCAACGAGCCACAACATTATTCACACTACGTGCTGATACCATATTTCGCAGTCAAATTTCCTCAGTATATTATACTCAACAGATAGAGACTTTCATTGCAGATCAACGTACGCATGCGTGAGGGGCAATCTCTAGGCTTACTTGAGGTAGAATAATAGTAGTAGTTTTTTTTTAGAAACTACTCCTCCATATCAAAATGTAAGATGACAATGTAAGATGTTTTAGTTTTTTCTAGACAAAATAGAAAAAGCTAAAACGTCTTACATTTTGATACGGAGGGACTAGTAGAATAATATTACTCTCTTTGTCTCGAATTAGTTGTCGTGGATTTATTAAACTATGGATATATCAATACACTAAAATATGCCTAAATAATACTCCCCTTGATCCATAAAAGTGTCACCCATTTTATATTAAGCTCGGCGCATTTTGGCTCAGCCGCCCGAAGTGAGGCGCCGTTCGGCCGGCCCGTTTGGGTGTCTGATCAATTTTCGTTTTCTTTTTCCTTTTTCACTTTATTTTCATGTGTATATTTTCTGGTTTTTTCTCTGTATTCCTTTTCTATTATCTTTTTTTTCATTTTTCTGAAATAGTTCAGCTTTTGATAGAAAAAAAATTGAATTTTTTACAGATGTTCAGGTTTTTAAATTTGTTCAAACTTGAAAATTGTTCACAATGAAAATTTTCAAATTAAAAATTGTTCACATTTTGATATGTTCATTTTTTTTTGAAAACTAATCAAATTCAAATTTGTTCAAATTGAAAAATTGTTCAAATTTAAAATTGTTCATAGTTAAAAATGTTTAGGATTTAGAATGTTCAGATTTTGATTTTTTTTAAATATTCGTATTTTGATTTTTTTTTCATATTAATACAATGTCTAGACTTTAAAAAACACAGCTTATTAAAAACGTAAACAAAATAATTTTTAATTACTTTTTATTGGGCATTAGAAGCTTCCCATGTAAGTTCCCTTCAGGCTTTCGAGCCCCTAAGCGCAGTTGAGGAGCGGCAAATAGGAGCTCCCAACCTGGCTCCTAGTGCTCGAAAATTCGTGCGCGGTAGAACATGATGCGGTCCCGTCTACCAAACAAGCCCAAATTGCATACCCCGAGCCTGGGCTGGTGGCCGACGGTCCCAAATGGAGAGCGACTGGGATGGTCGCAACCACTATGTGTCTCTCTTTGCAAGTTGTTACTCGAACTCGCCCGCATACAAGTTTTAACAGGGCCGACCCAATAGCTTTTCGCAAAGATAACAAAATAGTTGCGAATCAGGGATTCAAACCTCGGAAGTTTGGTGTAAATTTGGCAATGTGGCCCATTCCCTGATCCCCGGTGGTTAATTCACCTATTAGGGGACGCTTTTGGTTAACGTTTAATCTCCATGGGGCTCTTATCAAAGGCAAACTGATCCCCGTTGGGCAAGCGGGGTTTGAGGATGGATCACCACTATCCCGGTGGTTACTCGTTAGTTATTCGCTAGGCCACATGACAATTGAGGGGTATGTGATACATACGAAATCCTAAATCCCACATCTATGCTCACATTTGCCCTCCCGTCCCCAACTGCCAGAACCCCAATGCCCATGTCCAATTGACCGCATGTCGTCGCTCTCGCTCTCTAATCTGCATATCTTCCTCCGCTCCAGTCTTCACTGCCACCACCACATCCGCATTATTTAATCCACCCAACAATGTTGCCTCTCAACAACCTTTGCATCCCCTCACTGTCATCGCCGTCTCGTATCTCAGCGCGGAAGCAATGGAATCCAAGGAGGTTCTCTCAACTTTTTGTACTCATTGTCACCAGCTTAGCGGGAATGGATAACCCGATGGTTATTTGATCCCCGCTGGGGACGGGGATGGTAGAACAATTGTCCCCATGTCAGTTAGTAGGGGCAGAGATGGTAAGATTTTTATTTGATGGGGATGGTTATGGTTAAGCAATAACCGGTGGTTAGTGTCCCCGTTACCAAATTTAGTTTGGTCACGGTGTCACGTACTCACGGGCGAAGCCACTATGCTGCTGCAACGAGTTTGTGCCATGTCTTCTTTAAAAAAAAAAGTCTTTTTTTTTTCTTTTTTCATTTTCTTTTATGTTTCAGTTTTTTCTTTTCCGTTTTATTCTTTTTCTGTTTTATTTTTTATTAGTTTTATTTTCCTTTATTTGAATTTTTTTGATATTTTTCAAAAATATGAATTTTTGTTTTATGTGTTTTACTGAAAATTTTAAAATTTGTCTATTTTCGAAATTTGTTCACCATCTTAAAAAATTCTTGTTTTTAGAAATTGTTCGTATTCAAAATTGTTCATCATTTCTCAGAAAAAATATTATAAAAAAGTTGTTCAATTTCAAAAAATATTCAATTTAAAAACTAGTTCATTTCCAAAATTTGTGCATTTAAAAGTTTATCCGTTTTTCAAAATTGTTCATAATTTTCAAAAGATTTTTTTACGATACATTTTTCAATTTAAAAACTTGTTCATTTTCAAAATTCGTTCATTTAAAAATTGTTTCATTTTAAAAAATTGTTATGTATAGACTCATTTTCTACACGCTACTGGGCCTAGCCCATTTAGGGGATCTTGTCCGGCTCGCCTGGGCGATTCACCCTTAGCGCTCGCAACGAGCGTTGCATAGGGGGTCCCCGGCTGGTGGCTTCAATGGAGAACGGACATGAGGCATCGATTGCAGTTTTGGCCCATTTGTGCGAAATAACAAACGAGATTCCCGATCTAGAAAAACAAAAACAGATAGAGCTTCAATGCCCCGAAATTAAAGAAGACAAACATTGACAAGAAAGATTAATACTCCCTCCGTCTACTTTTATAAGACACTATTTACCATTTCAATTTTGACCGTATATATACTTATCTTTGCTAAAAGCTATGTTCATGTGACCAAAATTAAAATGGCTTATAAAAGCGAACGGGGGAGTAGTAATAACCAAATAACCACTTTGCTGGAAGATATATTAATCAACCGAATGTTTCCTGGCATTTCTTGAATAGATCATCAAACCCATCCACATGAAAAAGCTTCAGTGCCAAGACAGAAACAAATCCAAGATGTATCGCAAACCTATAGGGAGAAACCTAACTAGGGAGTGAAAAGAACGAACAAACTAACCGATCGAGCGTGACTGCGCCTGGAGGACGCACTGGTAGAAATAGGCCTTTAGTCCCGGTTCGCAAAGGCCATTAGTCCCGACCGCGCAACTGGGACTAAATATCCGCGACTAAAGCCCCCCCCTCTTTAGTCGCGCGGTTTACGAACCGGGACTAAAGGCCCGCCACTTGGGCAGTTGGCGTGCGCCGCTGGCGGGAGGACCTTTAGTCCCGGTTTTTGACACGAACCGGGACTACATGCTATTTCGTTATTTCTTTAATTCATTTGGGTTTCTAATTATTTTTCACCCCAATTTTTCACTCCCTCTTTTTCACTCCCTTTTTTCAGAATTTTTATTATTTTCTTAGTGTCTAACTACAATCTCTAGTCAAATTACTTACTCGTGGTCAAACTTCCCGCTCGGTCACCCATCCTCCCACTACTGTAGCACTAACACGCTCAACTTCCGAGTTACACCCCGTCCCGCATCCAAGTGTCTCGCACGCATGTATGTGATACTAGTATCATATCAATCTATTAACATGTTGGTCGATGCCACCTTCTTTATTGTCTGAATTTTAAATAAATCTTTTAATAAACAAAAGTAACGATGTAATTAATAATTTTGAATAAATAAATAAGCATTAACTTTTTAATTTGTATTATTTCTAAAAAATATTCAAAAAATAAAAATTATTCATTTTAAAATCTTAAAAATACAAATAATATATCAAAATATTCAGAAAAATAAAACTATTTCATTTTAAAATCTTAAAAATACAAATAATATATCAAAATATTCAAAAAAATAAAACTAATTCATTTTCCCCTTTCCTAAATTCAAAATAAAATCTGATAAAATTCATGAACCAAACCATATGAAATCTAAACCATATAAAATTTGCAGATCCAAGTTTGGAGTATTATTTTGGACAGAAGAACTGTTTTGGCAATGACTATCTGTGAGAATGATTTGAACCTAACTTTTAAAATTTATAACCAAAATGGACAAACTAAAATGTTCTAGATAGATATTGAAAAAATCTATCCATAGCACTTAGCCTCACATCAAGGTCAGCAACCAAATGAAAATACCATCATTTTTAATAAAAGACCAGTAGGCTCTTCTATGATTTTTAGAATGAGTTAAAAAATGAATTTTGAAGTAAATCCAACTGGATGAGTTTGGTATTGACTAGATCTATGTTTTCCTGGCTTAGATTAATTTTTGGAGCTCTAGATTTATTTTTGGTGAACAAATATAGAAACAGTAGTTTTTCTGTTTTGTTTTCTTGATGTGTTTTTGTTTGTTTTGAAATGTGTGTTTGATCTTATCTTGTTTCCTAGCTTGTATAGAGTGTTAGGACTTGATATTAGGTTGTTTGCTTGCAGAACATCTACCTTAGAAAGTGTGTGCATGATTGGAAATCCAAATAAAAATGGAACTAGCATTTGTTACTTTCTAGTTTTATTATTTTGGAATTGTGTGTGAGCTAGATCTTTGTGTGATTGCTTTAGTAAATTTTGTGCTATGTTTAACCCGTGATTTTATTTGAGACATTACATAACATAGCGGTACATATATATATATCCATTACATAATATAGAAATAATATAGCTAGGAATTAATATAGAAATAATATAGGAATTAATAGAAAGACATATCCATTACATAATATATCCATTACATATATCGAACGCAACATAGCGGTACATACATGCGGTATACACAAACAACATCTACTCGAGCTCCGAAGACTAGATGCGGAACAACTCGAAGGCAACATATGCATCTATTGCTGCATACTCGAGATTGATCCGGTCAAGTGGGTTCTTCCCCCAATAAAAGTGATTCTTTGAGGGGAAACAAGTCTTCATGGTTTTGTAGTTGGGGTGGATGAAGGCAGTTTCCATACTAGCCCTCCCGGTCTTGTGCCCGTATAGGTCATCGAAATGGATCAAGTCCTGAAGATCAATGTAGTGATCTTCAGGTATCTCAATACCCAACGTGCGCATCAAATTCTGCCGGTCATTTGTGATGTCAACGCTACAGAAGTCGTACCCTTTGTTGACAAGAAAATCAACAAGTTCTGGAGATTGCTTTGAACTACTGCAACAACAAAAATGGAACACGTGTTAGATATTGTTGCAACATGTGTATTCTTCCAATGCAACAACAAAAATGGAACACAATTTTCCTATGCAACAACAACAAATAGAAAATGCCATATTGCTACCCTATGCAATTTTCCTCTCTACAATTGCTACCCTATGCAATTTTCCTCTCTACAATTGTTGCAACAAGTGATACTATTGCTATCAACATGACAACACAATTTTCCTCTCTACAATTGCTACCCTATGCAATTTTCCTCTCTACAATTGCAACAAGTGATGCTATTGCTATCAACATGACAACACAATTTTCCTCTCTACAATTGCTACCCTTGAAATTTTCCTCTCTACAATTGCAACAAGTGATACTATTGCTATCAACATGACAACACAATTTTCCTCTCTACAATTGCTACCCTATGCAATTTTCCTCTCTACAATTGCTACCCTATGCAATTTTCCTCTCTACAATTGCAACAAGTGATACTATTGCTATCAACATGACAACACAATTTTCCTACAAGAGAGATCGTATGCGTACATTTCCCATTGGAAGACAAGCACGGTATCCTCGTGAGCAATTTGGATGACGGCCACATCCCGTTGATTCGCCGTGTACTCTAGATCAAGCCCGAAGAACTTGTGGTGTTCATCGGCGGCTTCATAGCGATTGCTCAAACGGCAAAGAATTCCTGGGAGCCTCTCGCATATATTGGTATAGAGGACATGGATATTCTTGCCGCATGGTGTGGGCACATGGAGAACGTTCCAAACGGGAGAATCCATGGGTGGTGGGTGTGGAGGAAGAAGAGAAAGGATCAAGAAGAGAAGAGAGGTAGAAGAACAGAGAGCCGCGCACTGTAGCAAATGGCCTTCTGCCTCTCGTTCGCAAAATAAAAACGCGCGGGAGGCGAGCAGTTTCGATCTTTAGTCGCGGGTGGCCAGGCCAACCGGGACTAAAGGTCGGGATGCCAGCCGTTGGGACCTTTAGTCGCGGGTGGCCAGGCCAACCGGAATTAATGCCCTCCGCGCGCTTCCCCAACTGCCATTCATGACATTTAGTCGCGGGTCGCCTCGCGAACCGCGACTAAAACGCTTTTAGCTACGGTTTGTATTGTTTGGGGACTAATGGGCGCGTATGGAAGGCCTTTTTTCTACCAGTGACAGACAGCCTGGGAGCATGCAGGGGCGGAGACGGACTCTTGCGCCGTCGCCGTGGAAGCTCGGGGAGATCCCGGCAGATGGGGACTCTAGATTCGCGTGTCTTGGCCCTCTTGAGGCGGTGTCGTCCGGTGAGCGGGATCTCGCCGATGAGGAGTACTCTCGGCACCATGTTGCCGTCCAGTTGGCGCTCGACGTGGTGGATGAGGAGGCTCCAAGGCGGTCGGTCTCGCCGGCGGAGCATTGTGAGGTTCTACCGGAGGCGGAACGACTGCGGGATTTCTGGACTGCCGCCGGTTACCCGTCCCCAGAGTCTCGATCGTGGGAGAGTTCGGTCGCTGGTAAGTCAGGTGAGGCTATGGTTGGTTCGTGTGATTGCAGGGATGACGCGGCGCAGGTGGACAGGAAGCACCGGTGGCGGCTAGGTCTGGTTCCGCCAGCCGGGGTGCGCCTGTCTAGGTCACCACCACGCATGGGTGGTTGGCGAGGGCCTCTTCCGCCTCGCCGGATAAGGCCGCCGCCAGTGCTTGGAGATTTCCTCGACAAGGCCTTCGATGTGAGTGGCTGGAGGCGAGCCAACTCGGTCCAGCTCGGGCCGAGCCTGCAAAAAGTTCGGTCGAGAGTTGCCGAGCCCGAGCCAGGTCGACATCGCCGGCGAGCCGGAAAAGGGAGCTCGGCCCGAGCTTCCCGCAAACTCGGTGCGGCTCGCGAGCCAGAAGGTTGTAGGACACTAACGAGTGGGCCCGTATTCCATGGCAACGACGCAGAGTGGAGATGCAGCAGCGGCAGTGCGGGGCGGCACCATTGCGTGCTTGACGAAGGTTGTACGCCGGATTGGCTACCGTGCATGGCGTCGAGTCACCGACGCCATGTCGGGAGAGGTCGGGGAGGCCATCGGCGACGGGCAACGGCGTAATCGGTAGTGAAGCGAACCACCTCCAGGTCACCGGCGACGAGGAGACGTGATTTGGTGGCGGCGTTCCTGTGATTTGGGGAAGAGACGATACCTAATTGCTGTGCGGACGTCCAGATGGGCCAGAAACTGATCCATGCCTCCGAAGCTGCACACAAAATTCGTAAAAGAAAAATAATTAGCGAGCCAGCGGGCTGGACCGAGCCGAGCCTGGATCGGCCCGAGGTGCTTTCGGTCCAGGAAAAGGAGCTCGGCTCGGTCAAATTCGTACGTGGGCCGATCCCAGCTCGCACCGAGCCTGAACAAACTCGGGCCAAGCCCAAAAACTCGTGCTGGAGGTCCAGCCAGACTTGCGCCTATGTCCCAACCGGGCCAATTTCTGCCGGCTTATGTTCCTCCTCTACGTCCGCTGCAGTATCCTTCGAGAAAGTATGGACCACCGGCTTATTTGCCAATGTTCCCGCAGCAGTTCCAGCAGTCACCGATGCAAGAACGGCCGGGGATCCCGGTGTTCCAGCAGCAGGCCTCTCAGATGCCGCCAGTTGTGGTCAGGTCGCTGCTAGGCCGAAGCGCAAGAAGAAGAAGCCGCATCAACCTGGGCAACAGCAACAGCAACAGCCGATGCAACAACAACAGTTTCCTATGCAGTTGTTTGGTCCGCCGATGGCGCATGCGTCTCAGGCTTCTAAGCAGTTTGGACAGGTGCAGCAGTCAGCATTCCCTCAGCGGCCTATTTTCCAGGGTCAGCCAGTTTTTTCTCAGGGGATGATTGCTGGTTTGGTTGATGGTGGGTGCTTTCGGTTGTGAGCTCGCAACAACAACAGTTAGAGGGAACATGTGTAGGAGGGAAAGCTAAGGCGAACAAGGGTTGCTGGAAGTGTGTTGTGGATACCCATTCTTCTAAAGAGTGCAAGGTTCAGCATTATTGTCTTCTGTGTGATAATTCCAAACACCCAACTTTGAGATGACCCACTATTAAACTTCCAAAGCCTTCTGCCTTTACCTCGGGTTATGGGACCAATGAGACGATGTTTGTTCAGCTCCCTGACAGTGTCTATAAGCCTCACCTAGTTCCGACGAGTTCTCCTACAGCGTTGGTCTCAGTTGTAGCCAATGTGGTGCCGGCAGACGCTGTTGAGAGTTTTATGTCCATGATGTGTCCTTCTAGTTCTCAGTGGTCTTGGGAGGCTCTCCCCATGGGACCGATGCTTTTTTGATTGGGTTACCATCAGCAGATGATCTTAATAGAGTGGTGGGTTTGGTGATGAATATTCCTTCACATAATGCTCAGGAATTTTTTTTTGGCTTGGAAGTCTGTGGATATTACCCCGTCTAGAGTGATGGAGAAGGTCTGGGTGCATGTTAAAGGTGTGACGTATCAGTTGAGACACTTCCTTGGTTTTTGGGCTGTTGGATCTCTCATTGGGAGTTATCTCGATGTGGATCTTGTCACGTACAAGAGCTGCGGGATAGTTCGTATTCCTGTGGGCATGCTCAACCCACGGGCTTTGGAAAAGAGTTCAAATGCTAATGGTCCTTATGTTGGTGCTGCTTGTGTTGTTAAGCTTAGGGAGAAATGAGTTATTCTTTCTTGGAGAGGCAGTGGATTTTGTCCCGGATCCCAACTTCGTCCCATATTTTTTTGCGGCGAAAAGGGGATGATGTTGATGACGAGGAGGGAAATGAGGAGGGCTTGTATGGTGCAGTTGGCGCCTCGGGGTTGGCTGACGTGCATACCACACATACCTCTAGTATGGAGATTGATTCAGGCAAGTCGGCAGAGGGTTTCAATGTTGGCAAGTAAGTGTCCTCTTTTATTTCATCTTCACATGTTTCAGGTATGGTGATTACTCCTTACAATCCCAACCTTCAGACTCCTAGAGGTATTGAGATTGTGGAGAATATCCGTAGATCTTCTCCGGGGCTGCTTCGACAAACTCCACCTTCTGTACTTGCTGGTCGAGATGTTGGGTTTCTTTCTCCAGCAGGTGGTGTGGTGCGATGCCGACTACATGAGGATATCGTTGTTCTTGGGACGGAGATCTTGTCAGACTTGGAGTATGCAGCGACCGGATCTGTTCCGGTTGGGGGCTCCCCAATGGCCTCTTTGGTGGGCCATGTTGTGGCGGCTTTGGATGTGGGGGAGGACACTTCTTCGTCGATATCTCCCCTGGATCTTTCGGTGGCCTGCCACGGAGGTTTAGGACTCGGAGTGGGTGTGGACTCTTCTTCAGCTTTGTCCACACCCTACTTCGTGGATGGGACAACTACTTCCTCACCACCGTTGTCCCCGTCCGCACGTTGCATGGTGGTCGCATCCGACCGGGTTGGCTCCGTCTCGCCTTGTACTTCACTTCCTATAGCGGTGCCACGTCGCAGTGGGAGTTTTGAGTCGGCGATGGATGGGGCTAATGCTACGGATGAGGATTCCTTGATGAAGGCCATGCATCGCAAGGCTGAGCTTAACCTTGATTCGCATGGTATGGATAATGCACCTAAGTCTTTTCTTTATTTTTCGTCTTCAGCTATTTCTTCAAAGCTTGCTAAAGTAGGTGTTAATCTAGGTAATGGTAGCTCTCAAATTTCAGTTTTGACTCGTGTCTTGAGACATATGGAATTTGACTGTTTAACGGTTATCCATAAAATCTCGACTAGTCGGAGCGCCACCTATCTAGATGATGAGGAAATGAATGCCACATCAGATGGTCAACTTCTCTCTCATTTAGTTGGTGAGGTGTCAGAAGTTAGTTTGGAGCGATCTAATTCTTCTTCTAACAAGCGGTCTCGGAAAGGGTCCAAATTATCCAAATCCCCCATTGTTTCCCAATGAATGACATATTTGCAAATAGCAGAGGTCTTGGTGACTTGGCTAAACATTTGCACTTTGTTGATTGTATTAGGGATCATAATTTGGATTTTTTTGGGTATTTCTGAGACTGGTAGACGTGATTTCTCGCATAGCCTACTAAACCGTCTCTCCAGTGGTGTAGATTTTGCGTGGTATTCACACCTGCCTAGGGGACGTTCTGGAGGTATTTTACTCAGAGTAAGGACATACACGATGGAAGTGTTAGCAGTTACGGATGGTGAGTTTCATATCAAACTTAACATTCGTAATAAAGTTGACAATTTCATATGGAGTCTTGTTACCGTGTATGGACCTGCCCAGGAGGAACCCAAGGCCGATTTTCTCGTGGAATTGGTTAACCTAGTAAAAGATAACCCGCATCCCATAATCACTGGGGGGATTTCAATATGCTTAGGTTTCCAACCGAGAAAAGCAAGGGCCGGTTCAACAACCATTGGCCTCTTTTGTTCAATGGAGTCATTGACAGCTTGAGTTTGAGAGAGATTTCGATGGTTGGAAGACAATTTACATGGGCAAATAGCCTGCCTGAACCTACATGCGAGAAACTAGACCGGGTACTTATGGATACGGAATGGGAATTGAAATATCCCATGGTATCGGTACGGTCTCTAGAACGTATTGAGGATCTGTCAGATCACGCTCCCATTCTTTTGATGACCGGATTTCCTAGACCAAGGTGTAATATTCGGTTCAAGTTTGAGCTTGGCTGGCTTCACCTGGAGGGCTTTGATGAAATGGTCAAAAAGTTATGGGAAAGACCTGTTGCTGAGACAACGCCAATCCAGAGGTGGAATAATAAAATACGTGTTGTACGTAACTACCTTATCAGATGGGCTCGTCATACAACAGGTTTACTTAGAAAAGAAAAACTGCGGCTATCATCAATTATTGATGACCTTGATGCATTAGCGGAAGTACGGCCTCTATCTATGCAAGAGATTGAATTGAAAAATCAATCAAATGCCCAGATTGCGGGATTATTGCGCGAGGAGCTCGAATGGTATTAAAGATCGAAAGCATAGTTTATTCTGGAAGGGGACTCAAATACGAGATATTTCCATAGTGTTGCCAATGGCAGACAATATTACTAATCATTATAAAAGACTGTTTGGAGCTCCGGAGGAAGATCATTTTTCCTTAGATGAGAACTAAACGGTGGATATCCAATACCAAATTCCGCGCGATCCGGAACGTTTCAATACCGTTCCGGATGGGCTCCAAACTGTCGCTAAGGGCAATCCGTGACGGTTTGCGCGACAGAATGAAAATGTATCAGATCGGCTACCACTGACGATTCCGCAACGTTTATATGAAAACTAAACCTTTAAGGATACCCCCAACGTACAGCAAATCGTCGCCACCAGTTGGGCCGTCCGGACTAGGCTCAATAAGCATTAGCGTTTTTATTTCGTCGCTATGAGGCGACACGTGGCAAACGATTTTCTAACCGCCGTTATCGTAATCACCTGACGTGGCTAAACTTTTAGTCACCATAAGCAAAACGTGGGAACGTTTTTTTACGTCACCAGTCTTGACCAATGAGGCGAAACCATGTGGACCAATCGAAATACGCCACATGGAAGAAAAATGGTGCCACGTTGCCTTCTGCTGGGACGAAATCTGTTTGTCCTGGGCTACCTAGCGACGTTTTTTCCCGTCGCGAGTCTCGACTAATCAGGCGAAAGCATGTGGACCAATCAAAATACGCCACATGGAAACAAAATAGCGTCACGTCGCCTTCTTCTGGGACGAAATCTGCTCGTCGCGGACTACCCAACACTTTTTTTTCGTCGCTAAACTCGTGGTACGTGCACCAACCAAATGGTGCCACGCAACGTCTTTTCCATAAAGCTTTTTTTCGTCTCGGATTTGGGTGATGTCATCAAACATGCCGGGGATGTTATTTTTACGTCGTCTAATCACCCACTCATAGTAGGCCACGTGTCGGTATTTGCCTTGACGGATTTTTACGTTACATTACTATGATGTCGGTTTTGGTGCTATTTGGGTGGTTACATCATCGTTATAATTGCCAATTGCACACAGGCAGAAAAGAAACCACATAACAGACATCAAATACTTAGTTTTTCTCACAGAATATCGAACCAACATACATAACCACAGTTTCAAGGACCACGCATCTGCTCAGCCAGCATCTCAAGTAGGGCAACTCCTTCTAGTTGAGATTTCTTTAGCGCAGCTTGTTGCTTCCGAATGTCTTCCATATCAACTACAAACTTCAGTCTCAATTGGTCGGATTCTGCTTTCTCCGTCCTTATATCAGCAATTGTTCTGCTCACATTCACATCAAGCTGTGGTTCAGGCTCAGACTATGAAAGACATGATTCCACACGGGCCTTCTTTGAGAAAGTATGCTTTCCAGTCTTCGGCATGCCAACTTCACTATCATCCTCGTCCTCAACCTCTGAAGCAGATCGAGACATCACCCTTTTCTTGCTTGCCTATCAAGCATGCAAAGAAAATAGATGAAAATAACAGATGACAAGAATGTACAGAACATAGATGAAACTAGCAGATGACAAGCATGTACAAAAAAATGATGGAAACTAGCAGATTATAGTCAAATAACGGTGTGTGTCATGAACTAGCAGATGAGAAGCATAGATGAAACAGCAGGTGTCAAGCATGTGAGGAAGATAGATGAAAATAGCAGATGGCAAGCATGTAGAAAAAATGATGAAAACTAGCAGATTATAGTCAAACAACGGTGTGTGTCATGAACTAGCCGATGAGAAGCATAGATGAAACAACAGGTGTCAAGCATGTGAGGAAGATAGATGAAAATAGCAGATGACAAGCATGTACAAAAAATTGATGAAAACTAGTATATTATAATCAACCAATTGTGTGTGCATTGAATTAGCAGATGAGAAGCATAGATGGAATAGCAGGTGTCAAGCATGTGACGAAGATAGATAGAAACCATGTTGAAATGACAACGATAACCTTAATTACTATAAGTGGGTTTCACGGCCTTAATTAGCTTGCCAAAACTTCTTATAGTATGGAATAGAGGAAGTAGCACAAAATATATGGCGCCACATTGATCAAATAGTTCAACACAAGATAAGAAAGTTGCACCCTAGTTGTTGCGATATCATGAAAGAATGTTGAGCTACCGGGTTAGGGAACAACCTGTAGCTCATTGTCCACGCTGGATTGTGATTGATATGACACGACTCCTTCAGTGGCATCTGATTCCTCTTCAACATCATACACATGCAAGTACTGAGATCCAGAGTCTTGCTTCTTGGTCTTTTGGGGGGGGGGTACAGTAGGGCATGAAAGAAAACTTGATGGCTTTACGCCCAGTTCTTGCATCATTGCATTGTTTGCCATGATAGTTCTGGCACGCTCTTCTTCAATGGGCTGTAATGGCAATCCTAACATGAATGAAGAACTAAAAGTAAAGTACAAATATAGCACTTCACAATAACCTAATACAGCATAAATAATTAAGGCACTCATCTTGTAAGAACAGTCCAATGCAAGTAATATAAATTCTGATCCTAACTAAGACTGATAGGATCACAAGCAAAGTGACATTAAACCTAATACGTAGTATACAAGCTAGACGGCTGCAAACGAGCAAAGTTTTACCAAGCCAGAAGGGCCCCCTTCCTATTTCCGTTACAAGAAACCGTTTAGAGAGATTTATTGCATCAAACATTAGCAGTATAATTAGGATAATAATGAAGCATCGAACATACGATTAAACAGACAACCAATTTAGAAAGATTAACTGCATCAAATATAAGCAGGATAATAAGGAAGCATCAAACATACAATTAAATAGACAAAAACAATTTAGAGAGAATAGTTACTTGCATCTTTGGGGTATTATGTCTTGCTGCGTTTCTCGCCTTCAATCTTCACTCGTTTCAGCGTGCTTGCAAACATTGACGGTGATGTTGCGGCGAGGTTGGGGACGAGGTGGCAGATCTAGATGTACGGTGAGGTCGGTGGCGTGGTGGCTGACCGGCGAACATGGCGTCGAGGTGGCCGACCGGCGAGCATGGCGCGAGGTGGAAGATAACGTACGGCGAGGTTGGAGACAGGCGAGCACAACGGCGAGGTGGCGGATCTGGACGGCGAAAAGGCCGGTGATGTGGCAGATTAGGAGGGTGATCTCCACGGCGACGAGGGAGTTCTGGCAAGCGAGCTATACGGCGAGGTGTGAGTCCGAGGGAATACATGATCTGTTTTGGGAGGACAAGAGGGAGTGAATATTTCGAAATAGTGGCTTTCTGTTTCGGCGAGAGAGCGCCGATCGAGGGGATAAGGCAGGGTTTCAGAACGATTACAGAAATGCCCTCCAGGCTCAAGGTTGCCAGTTGTGTGCGGGACGGCTGAGAAGTAAAATATCCTTGCACGAAAATATTTGGGCGGGCTGTCCAGGCGCGAACTTTTTGGAGCGACGCGAAATTTTTGCGGAACTGCGGGAACCTTTGCTAGCCGTCCGATTCTGATGGGCGGCTTACAAAAATTGAGCATTTATGCAATTATTTAGTACTAAAAATTGTGAAAAAATCCCGAGATTATTTTACCTAAAATTCTGGAAAGGGTCAATTATGTGGAATACTACTACGTGTTGACTGGTGGCTTGAACTTTGCTAGCCGTTTGATGCTAGTCAACTTTTTTGTCTAGACCTATCACCGGTGTCGGAAGGGGGGTAGACCACTGTTCTTTTTTGCTTGGTTTTGTTAAGTTAGTCCATAGTTACATGGATAACCCAAATCTAGATCTACTTGTAATAAGATTCCCTCTAGTTTGCCTTAAGAAACCATATCCATGATGGGGGAAAAGACGGAACTGTCGTTCTGGCACCTCTACATGAGCTGGAAGGGGGTTGAAAATTGGAACCAATTTCTTGGTTTTGTTAGGTTAGGCATAAGGAACACCCAAGATAATGGTAGAGCCCACTTCTTGGCAAGTTTTTCCTAGTTCCGCCAGATCCGGGACTTTCGGGCTCTAAGTAGTCCTCGCACATGCTGAGAGAATCCGACGCCGGTGAAGTGCACCCTAACATAGAGAGCGAGGGAATCTTGTGCATCCAAGACCCATCACACACTCTAACACACATGGTATGGCATACACTGGGATTTGGTGGCATTCGGATGATCCGAAACCCCTCTCCGAAGAAACCATAGCCCCGCTGTGAAAAAAGACGAAATTGCCGTTTTGGCCCCTCTACGTGAGCCGGAAGGGGATAGAAAAGTGGAACCAATTGCTTGGTTGTGTTTGGTTAGGCCTAATGAACACCCAAGACAATTGTAGGTCCTACCTCTTGCCAAGATTCCCCCAGTTCCGTCAGATCTGGGAGTTTCGGGATCTAAGTAGTCCTAGATCTCGCTAGAGAGAATCTGACGCCGGTGAATCCCTAACACTGGAAGTGAGGGAATCTTGGGAATCCTAGACCCATGCCACACTATAACACACGTGGTATGACATACCATGGGATTTCGTGTCATTCAAATGATCTTGATCCCCCTCTCCCGAGAAACCATAGCCCCGATGACGAAAAAGACGGAACTGTCGTTCTGGCCCCTCTACGTGAGCCGGGAGGGGTAGCAAAGTGGAACCAATTACTTGGTTGTGTTAGGTTAGGCCCAATGAACACCCAATACAATGTTTGGTCCCACCGATTGGCAGGATTACCCCAGTTCCGTCAGTTCCGGGAGTTTTGGGCTAATCCTGGAACCGGGAGAGAGAATATGACGCCGGTGGAAACCTAAAACAGAGAGCGAGGGAATGTTAGCCATCCAAGGCCTATGACACACTATAACACACATGGTATGGCATAACATCGGGTAGTAGCATTCGGATGATCCTGAGCCCCCTCTTCGGAGAAACCATAGCCCCGATGTAGAAAAAGACGGAACTGCCATTCTGCCACTCTACGTGAGCCGGAAAGGGGTAGAAAAGTGGAACCAATTGCTTCTTTGTGTTAGGTTAGGCCCAAGGAACACGCAATACAATGTTGGGCCCACCTGTTGGCAATATTCCCCGAGTTTCGTCGGTTTCGGCAGTTTCAGGCTCTAAGTAGTCCTTGAGCCCGCCAGAGAGAATCCGACGCCGGTGAAGCCCTAACATAGAGAGAGGGGGGAATCTTCGGAATACAAGACCCATGACACACTATAACACACATGGTATGTCGTACCTTGGGATTTGGTGGCATGCATTCACACGATCTAGAGGCCCCTCTCCGGAGAAACCATGGCCCCGTTGGGGGAAAATACGGAACTGTCGTTCTAGCCCCTCTACGTTAGGCGGAAGGGGTAGCAAAGTGGAACCAACTTCTTGGTTGTATTAGGTTAGGCCCAAGGAACACCCAAGACAAGGGTAGGTCCCACCTCTTGGCAAGATTCCCGCCATTCCGTGAGATCTGGGAGTTTCAGGCTCTGAGTAGTCCTGGAACCCGTGAAAGAGAATGTGGCGCCGGTGAAGCCATAACACAAAGAGTGAGGGAATCTTGGGCATCCAAGACCCATGTCACAATATAAAACATAAGGTTTGGCTTAACCTATGATAGGGTGGGAATTCAGACGCTCCAGAGCCCCTCCCCAGAGAAACCCTAGGTTTGCTGGAGAAAAAGAAGAAACGGTCGGTCTGGCCCTCTACGTAAGCCAGAAAGGGGTATCAAAGTGGAACTTATTACTTGGTTATGTTATTTTAAGCCCAAGTAACACCAAATAAAATTGTAGGACCCACCTCTTGGCAAGATTCCCCCTGTTGATGGCTAGGTTGAGACTCCAAGTGCAGAGTGTGTAGCTAGTGGCAAGCCTTCTTCCCCACGAGGGTGACTCGAGGGTTTATATCCAACTCTTGGGGAGCCAGTATTTCATCAGTTGTCTTTCAAGCTTCCTCCAGGATCCTGAAAACAAGTAGAGAATTTTGTGCCCTCAACCTCACCAAGTGGTTGTCAAGCACAAGGTGTGAGACTTCTAAATTGCAATGCAAAACTGAAAGTAAATGTGCAATAATTAAATCTACTACTAAATGCAAATGAGAAAATAAATATGCAATGGATTGTTTTTGTATTTTTGTGATGCAAGTGGTGATGGAGATAATGTAAATTCGAATTTGAGATGCAAGTAAAGTAAAGTGCAAGTAAAGTAAATTGCAGCAAAGTAACTAGAGTGTTTTCTTATATTTAAAATAGGACCGGGGTTCATGGTTTCACACTTGCATTCTCTCAAATAAAGTGGTAGACGATGGACATAAAGAATTACATGTGAGATTACAATAACATGTTTAACATTGAGTACTTTCATATGGGCATCACGTCCTAGCATAGAGATCTCTACGGTCATATTGATCCCTCTTATACTTCACCAAGATGCGAAATAAATCATAACACCTCGATAATTAAGGAAAAACCAGAGTATAGCTTTAAGCAATGTGACATGAAGTTGAAGTAAGAACTTGCTAGATCTAGTCATGGAGATTGATTAGTGTCACTTCAAATCCCCGGTAACAAGGTACTCCTTTTTATCCCTAGTGAGGTAACTAAGAAAGGTTTAACAAAACCTAAGTGGATCGTTGAACTTCTGTCACTTTCATAGCACTAGCCACCCCCCATTACTCCAACTAATGCACCCATCACCCCACACACGCTCTCAAGAACCAGATTGATCAAAGCTAGCAAATAAGAACGGGGTACATAAGATACATCTACTCAAATAACTCAAGAGAAACAATTGCAATCTCAGATTCAATAACTCATAGAAAAGATCCACAACATAGGAATTACAACGGTGCCCGTAATCATGTGAGGCAGCTCATGCGGTTCTAATTAGTGAAGCACATAGAGAGAGATACAAGTGCTACTTCCACAAACCCATAGCCCTGGGGTGGACTACTCCCTCTTCATGGAGATGTCGATGGAGATGGCGTTGGAGGGGTAGGAGATCACACCGGCGGCGCCCCGCCGGAGTTTTCCCCCTCCAATCTGGAACTCCAGGTCTCTGTTTCGGTGTTTCGGCCGCGCTCTTCTCCGTAAGGGTATGGGGGACCCTTTTTATAGTCGATTTTAGGTTAAGACGGAGTCGGAAAGTCGAAGATGGAAGGAATTGGGGCCACAGGGGCCAAAAGGGGGCCTCTCACGCGGCCAAGGAATCTGGCCGCGTGGAGGGTCCTCTTTTGTGCCTCCTTGCCCAATTCTCGTGGGTCCTTCGCCCACAAGTCTTCTCCTTCCAAGAAAATGACCCCTGCAGATTTTCAGGTGATTTCGCAGAAGTTTGCCCCCTGAAACGTCAAAAATATAGAAAACGGGGTTTCTGACAGGCAGGGTTAATTCCATAAAAGTTGGGGGACTTTGTAATTTAACCCCAAAATACTATAAAACATTTAATTATACCCTTATATGATGCAATATGTAATAGAAAACCATGTGAAAATATGCAAAATTCATCTATGCATTTTACATGCATCAACATCCCCAAGCTTAACCCATGCTCGTCCTCGAGTATGAAGGTGATAAAACTAAGATGGGTTTTGCATATTGAAACAATCATGGGATATCAAGGAGGATTATTCATGCTACATATAATCAAATGATTAATACTAGAAATGAGTAGCAATATACAATTCATGTTGTAAGAAATATCAAATATGCAAGCAAAGATGCTTCATGAAAGTTCACAAAGTGTATAATGAAATAAAAGCACTATGGACCAAATGCATACACAAAATGAAAAATAAAATCCTATATTGGTCAAAGAATAGCATAATGGAGAATAGAAAATATGGTGGACACTTTGGAGAAAATTGAGTACAGGTAAAACATGATCAAGTCTTATTTAGCCTCTAAATTATTCAACTAAAATTACTAATTGAAATGTGGTATCCATTGATCTAGGACTCTCATTACCCCTTTATCACTAGCATCTTAAAATTGTGAGTATTGAAGTAATGAGAATGACAAGGTGGTTGAAAGCCTCATGCCCCGTGAGTGTGAAAACCTACTCCATGATTACTCAACTTAAGATTCCTAATAAACTTTGTACAATCATAGTAAGTATTAATGACATCATAGAGAACCGCAAAGAGGTACCTGTTTCCCCATGACATGGAAACAAGCCCATGTTACAATGACAAGATGAACAAACGGAGTAGACTCATCATCCTTTTTATTTTCATTCACTATTATGCATAGCTTCTTATTTTATTATAGGATGTGTTGTAGAGTCACTCAAGCTGTAAGTAAATTTCCACCATGATAAAGCATGGCTTGGGTTAGCGTCCCAATGCGTTTCTCTAGTCATATAGATACTTACTCATCAAAACTTACTATTCCTCTATTTCATTTTGGCATGGCAGGAGTCCAAAAACAAAAGTACATGATATCAACCAAATGTAATTTTTTTGTGCAATGTTGAAAGCTTTCCGGTGATACACGTTTATAGCTAGCTCCCAACCACACACTTGTCAAACGCAAAACTTGTGGCTCACATTATTGGGTCATGTTTATTAGATGCATAAAAAGTAAAGTGTGCCTTCAAAAGTTCGTGCGAGTCCTATCCCAAGTTCAACCCATGACAATTAATAAAGTGAATATCTTAATTTAGAACATAAATAACATAATAACATGGTGAACATACTCGGAATAGCAATGAAGCTAATGGGAAGATATGGTGGACTCACTGGAAATACTTGGCTAAGGAGTGTTGGAAACAAGTTTTTACTTGTTGGAATTTTTAAATTTTTGGGCTAGCAAGAGGGAGATAGTTTACCAGCTACTATGCATGCATATGTCCATAGAAATACTCATTTCATGACAAACTAAATAAACCAGCAATTAACATCAAGGACATGAATAAGAGATAGCTCAAGACAACATTATTGCAAATTTCTACACATAAAAAGCCTATAAATCATGCAAACATATGTAGCTCTTCAAATCAACCATGGCATCCCTTCCAAGTCATAATACTAGCATCCAATACATTCCAACCCCAAACTCCAGTAGCTCAGTCTCATATAAAATGATGGTGGTGGTCTTATCAAAATAAAAATAAAAACAAAAACTAGACGCTTCAAGTCTCTACGATAAATGCTTTGATTAGAAAAACAGAAAGTAGACGTGTGCTAACCAAAAGAGTGTAGCTCCAGTGGGTTGTTCATCACATCCCCAAGCTTATGGCTTTCACCATTCTTGGATGTCTTGAGGCGCACCTCCTCTATTCCCTGTGAAAAAACTTCACAAAACATGTTTCTCCCATTCTTTTTCTGTGGGGTGAGATTAGCAAGGACAAACAAATCACATGTTTGCTGTGCAAAATTCCAAATCAAATTCTCCAGTAGATAGAAAATAAGGTTCATTATGTTGCATGTTCACTCTCTTGCTTGAAATAATCATGGAAAATCGATTCCCAAGCCCAAAGAGTGCATAAAACAAAAGAAGGCAGAATCTGTCCAGAAAAGCAACAGCAGCAAAACGAACGTTTTTTCCTAAGCTAGAATCGTCAAAAAATTAAGCCAATTTTTGTGCTTACATAGAACGAAAAGTTGCATAACAAACTAAAAAATTAGCTCAATCCGACATACCAATAAAAAACGTAAAATCATACGGTGAGCAGACTCGTGCTGAAACAGAAATTTCATGCACTAGGATAGCAACTTATAAGTCCAAATGGGTTTGACTTGACTCTTTATTGAAAACTCCAGAATTAAAACAAAAAAACTAATCTCTTGAGACAGCAAGAGGGCACTAGGAAAATCCAAACAAAAACAACCGGTTTGCCTCCCGTAAAATGCTTTCTTTATAGCCATATAGCTAGGCTTTACTTACTTGATAATCAAGAGGGATAAAGCTCATGAGGGAGCTTGTTCTTCAGCGTGCCCCTCTTCCTTGGGAAGTGCTCCATGATTTTCTTGTGAGGGAACTGAAACTTGACATTCCCTTCCTTGGATTCTATGATTGCACCTGTAGTACGAAGAAAAGGTCTACCCAAAATAATAGGACTAGGGGATTTATCCCCCATATCCATAATAATGAAATCAACGGGTACGAAAGTCATGTGCAAATAAATCATAACATATTTTACTTGTCCTACAACATGTTTAGTAGAGTTATCAGCAAGGACAAATTCACTTGAGCACTTTTCTAAATTTTCTAGTTCTAGCAATTCATATAATTCTTTAGAGAGTACCGATACACTAGAACCTAGATCTAACATAGCATGGTGAATTTCTTTTCCAATTGAAACTAGCACCTTGGGGATCCATGCATCCCCAAGCTTAGGAGGTATCATAGCCTCATTCTTGTACCTAGCAATTTTTTCTTGCAAGACATGATTAGCAATATAAGATCCAAAGCCAGGTTGATTAACATTTATAGTGGGATCACTAGCAAATTTTTGTAGAGTAGCAATAAGTTCTTGCAAGCTACTTTTTTCTAAATCAAGCAATGTATCCTTAATTTCAGTAATCATCATAATTTCCTCTACTTTACTCTCTAATTTAGCTAGCATACTTGATTCATGAGGACTAATTTCATCTTTGCTAGCAAGATAAGACATATATGGAAGTAAATATTCAGGGTATTTCACTATTTCATTCAAAGTTTCTTCTAAGCTAGTAGGGACATGCTCACTTGTATTCTCAGCAATATGATCAATATTTTCAATAATAGAAGCAGCAATAGTAATAGAATTCATTCCTACACTAGGTTGTGCTTGTGGCTTTCCTGCTGACATGCTTAATAGAATTGCTTGATTATCAGCTAATTTTGACAATGCTTTATCTAAATTCGAAGATTGAAGTTGCAATCCTTTAATATCACTACTAATGTATGCAATAGAATTATTTAACTCATGTATCATAGCATTGTGACTAGCAACTTGTTCCATAAGCAATTTATTAGATTCAGAAATTTCACTAGAAGGGTTCCACTTATTTTCATTAGCATTAGGATATGGAACAAAAGGTTTATTTGGCACATAAGGAGGTTTACTATATGAATTGTAAGCATTACCAAAACCATTGCTACCATAATTCCTAACAAAATTAACATCCACACTTTCAGAATTACTACCAACTAGCTCCTGCAAAGGCACATTCTCCATATTTTGTTTATTAATAAAGGCAAGAATAGTGTCCATTTTAGAAGACAAATCATTGGTTTCTTCAATTGAGTTTATTTTCTTAGTGGGATTGGGTGCTCTTTCAGTATTCCATTGACTATAATTTTGCAATATTTTTTCTAATATGCTCTTAGCCTCTCCTACAGTTTTACTCATAAAGGCACCTCCAGCAGCAGCAGAATCAAGTATATTTCTAGACATGTAGTTTAGACCATTATAAAAAGAGTGTAGTATGGTCCATTCATTTACTCCATGTGATGGGAATGTTCTAATCATTAATTTAATTCTATCCCATGCCATGGCTACATGTTCATTATCATTTTGCCTAAATGAGAGGATATTATTCGTATTTTGCAAAATTTTAACGGAAGGATAATATTTCTTAATGAAAGCTTATTTTAAATCATCCCAAGACTTTATACTAGCTGTAGGTAGTGAAAGTAACCATTCTTTAGCCTTTCCTCTAAGTGAAAAAGGAAATAATTTTAGTTTTAAAACACTACTTTCCACATTTTTAAATTTTTGCATATCACATATTTCCATGAAATCATGAAGATGCATAGAGGCATCCTCCATAGCACTACCACCAAATTGCTCTCTAGTAATTAAATTCAATAAACTAGGACTTACTTCATAGCTTTCAGCTTGTATTTCAGGTGTAGTAATTGGCCTAGCAATGAATTGGTCATTGGGTGTATTTGTGTAGTCACTTAATTTAGTTCTATCACCCATTTTAACAGTTTTTATGTAATTTTTAATTTTTTATGCAAAACTGAAAAGTAAAGTAACTAGGCAAATTTGAAATACTAAAATAAACTAGAAAACTAAAAGGCAAACTAAAATAAAATATGCAAGACAAAACAAAAACTAGAACAAAAACAAAACAAAAACAAAAACAAGACAAGAAACAAAACAATCTACTTGAAAGAAGGTGGAGATAGAAAGGACGGTACTCACGTAGGTGCAACCTCCCCAAGCTTAGGTGTTTGCACACCTTGTTGGTGATGAAGACTTCTTGTGAGCTCCCTTGGACAACTCCTTCACCTATGGCTCCCCGGCAACGGCGCCAGAAAAACGCTTGATGGCTAGGTTGAGACTCCAAGTGCAGAGTGTGTAGCTAGTGGGAAGCCTTCTTCCCCACGAGGGTGACTCGAGGGTTTATATCGAACTCTTGGGGAGCCAGTATTTCAGCAGTTGTCTTCCAAGCTTCCTCCAGGATCCTACAAACAAGTAGAGAATTTTGTGCCCTCAACCTCACCAAGCGGTTGTCAAGCACAAGGTGTGAGACTTCTAAATTGCAATGCAAAACTAAAAGTAAATGTGCAATAATTAAATCTACTACTAAATGCAAGTGAGAAAATAAATATGCAATGGATTGTTTTTGTATTTTTGTGATGCAAGTGGTGATGGAGATAATGTAAATTCGAATTTGAGATGCAAGTAAAGTAAAGTGCAAGTAAAGTAAATTGCAGCAAAGTAACTAGAGTGTTTTCTTATAATTAAAATAGGACCGGGGTTCATGGTTTCACACTTGCATTCTCTCAAATAAAGTGGTAGACAGTGGACATAAAGAATTACATGTGAGATTACAATAACATGTTTAACATTGAGTACTTTCATATGGGCATCACGTCCTAGCATAGAGATCTCTACGGTCATATTGATCCCTCTTATACTCCACCAAGATGCGAAATAAATCATAACACCTCGATAATTAAGGAAAAACCAGAGTATAGCTTTAAGCAATGTGACATGAAGTTGAAGTAAGAACTTGCTAGATCTAGTCATGGAGATTGATTAGTGTCACTTCAAATCCCCGGTAACAAGGTACTCCTTTTTATCCCTAGTGAGGTAACTAAGAAAGGTTTAACAAAACCTAAGTGGATCGTTGAACTTCTGTCACTTTCATAGCACTAGCCACCCCCCGTTACTCCAACTAATGCACCCATCACCCCACACATGCTCTCAAGAACTAGATTGATCAAAGCTAGCAAATAAGAACGGGGTACATAAGATACATCTACTCAAATAACTCAAGAGAAACATTTGCAATCTCAGATTCAATAACTCATAGAAAAGATCCACCACATAGGAATTAAAACGGTGCCCGTAATCATGTGAGACAGCTCATACGGATCTAATCAGTGAAGCACATAGAGAGAGAGATACAAGTGCTACTTCCACAAACCCATAGCCCTGGGGTGGACTACTCCCTCTTCATGGAGATGTCGATGGAGATGACGTTGGAGGGGTAGGAGATCACACCGGCGGCGCCCCGCCGGAGTTTTGCCCCTCCAATCTGGAACTCCAGGTCTCTGTTTTGGTGTTTCTGTGTTTTGGCGGCGCTCTTCTCCGTAAGGGTACGGGGGACCCTTTTTATAGTCGGTTTTAGGTCAAGACGGAGTCGGTTAGTCGAAGATGGAAGGAATTGGGGCCACAGGGGCCAAAAGGGGGCCTCTCACGCGGCCAAGGAATCTGGCCGCGTGGAGGGTCCTCTTTTGTGCCTCCTTGCCCAATTATCGTGGATCCTTCGCCCGCAAGTATTCTCCTTCCAATAAAATGACCCCCGCAGAATTTCAGGTGATTTCGCGGAAGTTTGCCCCCTGAAACGTCAAAAATATAGAAAACGGGGTTTCTGACAGGCAGGGTTAATTCCATAAAAGTTGGGGGACTTTGTAATTTAACCCCAAAATACTATAAAACATTGAATTATACCCTTATATGATGCAATATGTAATAGAAAACCATGTGAAAATATGCAAAATTCATCTATGCATTTTACATGCATCACCTGTTCCGTCAGATCAGGGAGTTTCGGGCTCTAAATAGTTTTGGAACCTGCTAGAGAGAATCCGACGCCGGCGAAGGCCTAACACACAAACAGAGGGAATCTTGGGCATCCAAGACCCATGACACACTATAACACACAAGGTATGAAATACCATGGGATTTTGTGGTATTCAGACGATCTAGAGCCCCTCTCCGGAGAAACCCTAGCCCCGTTGGGAAAACAGACGGAACTGCCGTTCTGGCCCTCTACATGAGCCGAAAGGGGGTAGCAAAGTGGAACCAACTGCTTGGTTGTGTTAGTTTAGGCCAAATGAACACCCAAGATAATGGTATGCCTACCTTTTGGCAAGATTCCTCGAGTTCCGCCAGTTCCGGGTGTCTTGGGTTCTAAGTAGACCTGGAACCCGCCAGAGAGAATCCGACGCCGGTGAAGCCATAACACGCAGATTGAGGAAATGTTGGAAATCCAAGACCCATGAAACACTCTAACACACATGGTATGTCATACCATGGGATTTGGTGGCATTCAGACGATCCAGAGGCCCCTGTCTTGAGAAACCATAGCCCCGCTAGGGAAAAGACGGAACTGCCATTCTGGCCCCTCTACGTGAGCCGGAAGGGGGTAGCAAAGTGGAACTAACTCCTTGGTTGTGTTAGTTTAGGCCCAATGAACACCAAAGATAATGGTAGGGTGTAACACCCGGGGTTTCCTAAATTAGTTTTGCTTGTTTTCTTTTTCTTGCATGCATCATGCCATCGTGTCATCCGCATCATAAAACTCACCACACATTTAAAATTTTGCCAATCCTATTTTTCATAACATATAAGTTCACTTTCTGGCCTCAAAGCTATATTAAAATAGTGGCAAAACAATCTGTAAAAAATTAATAAAACAAACCCTGGAAAAAAAAATCTTTTTGAGGGAGAGAGAGAGGGCGGCCCAGCAGCCAGCTAGGCCCAGTCGGCCTCCTCCACCAAACCAGCCTCCCCAAACCCTAAAAATCTTTCTCCCCTCGCGAAACCCCCCCCCCCCCCCCCGCTGTTTCTGTTATTTGCGTCTAGGTCCTCCCACCTCTCCCTCACAGCACACACGCACGCATCGCACGGGAGAGAGCCCCGCTCGATCCCCATCGCCCCGAGTCCCTTCCCCTGCTCGCTGTCGGCCGCCTCCCTGCTCTCCCCTCGTCTCTCCCTCCTCCTCGCATCCTCCTTCCCTCCGGTCGCCGCACCATCTCCCTCGACGTTCCCCCTGCCCGTCTCCCTCTCCTCCGCCCGCCGTCCTCCTTCCCTCGAGCGCAGCGCCGCCTCCCAACCCGCAGCGCCGCCAAGCCTCCGCCGCCTCCCGCCATGGCCTCCCCTCTCCCCTCGTCCTCCTGCCACCTCTCGCCGGCGAGCCCAGCTCCCCTCCTGTCGCCCTCTCGAGCTCCACCTTCTCCGGGCTCGCCCGCGCCGGCCGGACACGGGAGGCGCTGCGAAGGTTCCTGCAGATGACGCGCGGCCTAGTGGCGCCGGACGCCTCCCCTTGCTGCGGCGGCGACCGGGGATCCGCGTGGCAGCTCCACGCGAGGGCTCTCAAGGCCGGGGTGTTCGCGGACGCCTGCGTCGGTACTGGTTTCGTCAGGCTGTATGCAGAGCTGCGAGTCATGGAGGAAGCGCGGAAGGTGTTTGATTGTATGCCACCGCGAGATTTGATGTCCTGGAATGTTATGTTGGAGGTGGTCTACAGTTGCGCGGCGAGGATGTGTGGTGGTGCGGTGGCCGGGTGCCGCTGTTGTGGCTCATCGCAGGTGATGAGCCTGTGATGAGATGCTCCTTGTGCCGACGTCGCTGCGGTGGTGCCGCTGCGGCAACTTCGTCAACGTGGGCGGGACGGCAGTGCACGACTACAACCCCGGCGTCGACAAGATCTCCAACGACCCAACAGAAACGGCGCCCGAACGACTACGATGACACAGACGGCTACCGACGTGCCAAGATCTTCGGCCTGTGAACCCCTACAAATTTGTGTGACGGTCTCCTTCGTGCGCGCCGTGAAGACGGGAACCGCCATGAATCTCCTACATGGATGCGACGAGTACCTCGACCACGACTACGTCTACTCCCTCTTCGAACCTCGATGACAAGATCGACAACTACCACCGATGACGTGAACGACTACTTCCACTACGGAACGAGTACCACTACTTCCTCGACTACATGAGAACGAACGGCAACTTCCCCTACGTCGACTACTTCCACGACATCGACGACTTTGTCTACTTCCCATTCTTCGTCTACTTCCTCCACGTCCTGAAGACACCGGCGTTGCCCCGAAGATCTCCTCTTTCCGGCGTCGAACACAAAGATCCCTTTCCAACGTGCGAACCCAAACCCCCACCCTATACATATATGCCTATTTTCTAAATGTCATCTATATCGTGCATATTAAATCATTCATGTGTTGCATTGCATTTTTGTGGGTGCGGGTAATAGTAATATCATAAAATAATTAAATATGGGATGTGTTGGGATGTTATATATCTAGTCCCGGTTCCATTTAAACTTGTGTAGCTCATCGATATCTTGTTATACATGTTAAACAACATTTAATCTTGATGGGTAGATAAATAATGTGAACCTCCTAAATTAAATGTTGGGCTTCCGGCTCATTTAAATTGATTTAATTGCATAAATCATAACTAATTCATTTTAACTCCAAATTTGAAAAGTAAAATATGTTTTCCAATCAAAATTCTCTAAACTTTGCAAATATCAACTTTGTTTTCTGTTTTGAATAAATTAAATTGCTGAAAACAACTATTTCTTAATTAATGCATTTAAAATTGTCAATTTAATAACTTGCTCAATTCAAAACCAAATTCCACATATCAAATATGTTTTCCAACCATAAAAATGCAAGGAATACTAATATGCCATCCATGTTCATGTTTGCACCTTGCATTTTGCATTTGTAGTAGTGTTATGTATGTTCACCTAATAAATAAATATGGAATGTGTTGGGGTATTTAATTCAATTGTTGCCCTATTCCATTTAATATTGCTTAACTCACCTATTTACTGTTTTCCATGCTAAACAACATTTAAATTGATGGTTAGCTAAACAACTTGAACCAATTCCTATTTCTCCGGACTCCGGTTCCGATTAAATTGCTTAAGTTGTTTCCCCTGTTGCATCTTGCCATGCCATGCATATAAAATAGGATCATGCTGGATCTTTTGCCGTAGAAGTAATTGTTGCATCCGGTGTTTGTTCTAGTTCGTTGCTTCTTCATGGATAGGACGTTGAGATGATGTGAGCAACGACAAGTTCTGCGGATGTATCTCTACTTGCTAGATTCCAGGCAAGTATACTCACTTGCTGCCAAATGGCTGCCTTTCATCACTTGTTACCGATTCTTTCCGTTGTTCTTATTCTAGCCTTTTGATTCGATGCTTGTGTCTCGATCCTATTATATGTTCACCCTGCAACCATGATATAGCCTTCCTTCCACTTCCTATCAACTGTTGTTTGTTTACCTTGTTGGCCCTCGTGTCGTAGTTGCATGCTTAGGTTTGTTTGCGCTCAAGCCTTGTTGTCCTTTTTCATATCACCTGTTTAGTTGATAGCTGGGTTTAATTTAATCAACAACATGTTAATGTTTTGGGTAATAATAATTTGATGATAAGGCACCGGCAGGAGGCCCGGCGTGGTTTTGAAGCCTGCTAGTGTCGACCCTAATTAGGAAAAGGGTCTTGTCTACTGATCCATGATGAGCGCACTAACCGCATGTGGGAAGCGAGTATGGGCGCCCCCCTCAATTTGATTCGATTCGCATCTCGTCCAAATCGCCTCATTTAGTTCGGGTTTTCCATTTGCCGCATGCATGATCTTGCGAACCCAGTCCAGGGTGGAACTTTTGTAGTCGGCATTTAGGGAGACACGTTCTTAGAGTGCTATGAGGGTCCCCTTTTCTTCGTGGGGCTTGATTAGCCGTGCGCTCAATTGCACGGGGTTCTTTGGACTTGATGCGAAGAAGAGTTGGGTTGTGTTGAGTACCTCGCTTGGTGGGTTGATCCCCCGTCTGGCGGGTTATTCTTACGTGTACGGCCAAATTGGTGCACCCCTGCAGGGTAAATCTTCTCGAGAAGCCGTGTTTTCCGCGGTTATGGATGACTTGGTGAAAGTACTGGCTAACAAGTACTCAGAATAACTTACACCTAACTAATGATAATTTGCCTAGTAATAGTCTTATTGACACAATAACTTGAACCATCATTAATCCAACAGTGTGAGTTATCCTTGGGTTGCTTCCTTAGTAGGGGGTAACATTGGATGGGTTTGTTTGGGTGGTCAGTACTAGTTGGTTACGATACGCTATCTTATCCCCCTCTTTTAGCCGGATGTTGTAGTGAGTCTCTGTAGTTGGTTAGTGCAGCCTGCTGCCGCTTATTTGCAATAATCCTTTGCTTTCCGTTGAACCCAAAGTATTTGTATCTGGTGATGACTGGTTACGCCGGTATCTTGTGAGTATGGTTTATCCACTTGCCAGTACTTAACCGTACTGACCCACGAATCTTTTTCGTGGCTGCATATTCAACATTGCAGTCAACAGGTTTGAAGTCTGACGACGTTAGCTTGGGAATCCCTCCGGCTTGGCCTGGGCAGGGATTGGACGCTCTCGGTTATCTTCAGGACTCTTAGTCCAATTTGTATCTTGTCCGTAGTCGGACGCTATGTTGTTTCTTCCGCTGTTATTTAGATCTTTGTATTGTATCAGTTGTATCCTTGGCTCGTTTGAGTCCTCTTGTATAAATCTTTTCTGTTGTTGTTGTGGATTATTCGTGAACTGTTGTAATGTTATCACAAGTGGCAACCTGGAATCGGTTATTATGTGGATTTTGGCGGAAATGCTGAAATCTGCATAGTGCCCGATCTAGGGGCGTCACAAATGGTATCAGAGCATGGTTCCGATTCCCGAGATTGTTTCGATACGAATGGTTATCGAAGCAACGGGTCCGCAAAGCCTGTAGGATAACCTCGCTAACGATCGTGTTTCTAGAGTGTCAAAAACTATTTCTGCTAAAAACTATTTTGGAAACATCTCAATAGGGTTCTTGTTTTCTCCTTATCTCTATTCTATTTCCCCTCCCATCTTATTTGTTTTGGAGTCTCTCCCCCTCTCAATCTTTCAAAGTTTTAGGATCCTACGTGGGTGGACGTTTTCTGAGCCTTTAACCTAATAGGTTCGATCATCGGAAGATTCCTGGTGGGAGAAGATCGTCATCAACATGAGCAAGAACTCCTTGTTAGTGGTGTCGAGAAGTTCTTGATGGGGGGATAGTAACCCGGTAGGCCAACTCCAAGGTGTAACCCGGCCCAAAGGACGATGCGCGAGATCCGGCTAAGGATACAGAAACTTCTGGAAGGCCCAAAGTTTGTAGGCCTCGTAACCCGGATTGTGGGTTGCGGTAAGGAAAGCTAGGGTTTGTAAGTAGAGTTCGGATAGGACTCAAGCTGTGCCTTGGAGGGCAAGCCAGGGGGTACGGGTGCTTTATAAACCGGCCCCTAGGCTTAGCTTGACAGAGATTCACGACATAATCATATCACCTGTTATCAAGTATCCAGTATAAATAGAGAGCCATATTCGAGACTCGGCGAGTTGAGTACCGATTCCTAGATCGCTTATCACCATGTTCTCTTTCGAGCTAAACCCTCTCCCAAATACCTGTGTCGACTTGCCCCAAGATCAGTTACCTCAGGTAACATCTGCCGTGATTATCCCACGACAGTTGGCGCCCACCGTGGGGCCTGCGTCCAAAGGTGTTTACATCACGGGAGAAGCTCGGAAAAGCATGAGGAACCTCGTCGTTGGAGAGATCTACGACGACCACAAAGGAGAGAAGATGGTGGACGACTCCGGATGGGGGCCAGAATCGGATCGCCTCGAATCCGGATCTGTCGTTACAATCGGCCGTATCAGCGTCTTCATCGGTATGGTATGTTCCTCTGGCTCGGCTCCTGACTATGTTGGATCTGATTCTGTGTCAGGGGAGGATGCTTGCGCCCAGTCAGGTAGAGAAGAATCAGTTGGAGCAACAGACCAGATAGAAGAATCCATCGCGCAGTGGGAACAGCCGGAGGAGCCGGCGTGGGCCCCGCATGACCCGGACAATGGAAAAGATGATACTGGATCTGTCAGGGACCTGCTGGAGGACCGTTACGGAGAAGACAACAGCGGAGAAGAACAGTGTGAACTCACAACAGGCGTAATACGCCGAGCGGCGGTCTACACGGCTCCAGCAGCCAACCTCAATCAAGGAAACATGACCACGGCCCCGGTCGGGGCGGCTCAGACATTGGCACAGCGACAGGACGCGGCCAACGGAAACCCGATCCTGGCCCGGGTCGACGGAGAGTCGGCATCAGTGACTAGCCGTGCGGCGGAGGAGGAGCTGCACGCGAATACGTTCGGATTCCTGGGAAACCGGACACCGGGGGCGGGTCCGTCAAACCCGCGCCACCCGGCCTTGTTCGACAATAATCTGATCCTAGACCCAACGGTCCTCGCTACGGTTATCACTCCAGAAAACGCAGCTGAACGTGTCAGGGACCTAGATGTGGCTCGCCGCGCGTTGGAACAACAAAGAAGGCAAGTGGAAGCAGAGAAACAAGGGATGGCTACGCGTCAGCGCGAGCTGGATGCATTGGAAACCCGGCTCCGAGAGGAAACATCTAGAGTACACCAGAGAACTCAAACTAGACTACCGGCTACGGGTGGGGTCCTTAACCCGGCGGCTTTGTTTATTACGCCTCAGGACCAACCGATCCCAGCTGTAAACCAGGGAACTGCGCCTCAGCCGGCGACAGCGGAAGCCCGCGCGGCAAACGTGCAGGCCGGGTTACCCCCACCACGAACCAGAGTCGCAACCGGCATCGAGTTGCCACCGCATCCGCCGTCACGGTTTCGCACACCAGCAGGCCACTACAACAATCCTATGGACAATGTGTATGCAGCAACACTTGCATTGAACCAAATCCCGGTAGGAGAATCGCCCCATGCAGAAAGGACCCGGCAGGCGATCGATCTACTGCACACTGCGGTGGCACAGCAGGCCAATTACCCGGACCACAGAAGCGGGATGCATGGGACGCCATACGCCAGTCAACAACAAGGGAATATTCAAGTAAACTCGGCGCGGCGGAGGGAAGAGCAGCAGCAAATGCCGCCTCCTCCCCGTGTTCCAGCAGCATCGGTGGCGCAGGCCGTTGTGGATAGCTCCAGGGCTCGGAGAGCTGGGGTCGGGTCTGCTGCACATGGGTTGCCTGCAGCACCGCGCCCCGCTACGCCCCCGGCTGGATCGCACACTCCCCGAGTAAGGCCAGTCTCAACCGTCCTCGCAGGGCCCAAGTGTCTCTCGGATGACATCAGAGCTGAACCTTACCCGGAAAAGTTCAAAGAGCCGGGAAAAGTAGTGAACTATGAACCGACCATGGATCCGGAAACTTGGTTGAGTAGTTATGAGATGGCAATGTCAATCCGCAATGCATCCGAGAATCTTCAAGCCAAGTTCATGTACTTAATGATGTCAGAAGGAGCAGCAAAGTTATGGTTTACCAACCTGCCAGAAAGATCGATCAAGTCCTGGGAAGAACTAAAGACCGCGTTCGTCAAGCACTTTCATGGAACGTGCAGAAAGCTATTCACTATTGATGATTTAGAGCGATGCGTTCAGAAAAAGGGAGAATCAGCACGCAGTTGGGTACGCCGGGTTATGGAGATACTTCACTCATCCACAGAAATTCAGCCCAAAGATGCGCTACAAGCTATGGCAAAAACATGCAAGTATATTCCTTTAGTACAAAAGTTAACTCGCATGAAGTCCAGTAGGAATGCATCGGAGGTTACAATGGGAGAATTAATGGATGCATGCAACAAGCACGCTGCAACAGACACTACAGAGGAGGAAGTCGATGACAAGAAAGTGAAGGTGAACACCAGTAACAGTGGAAGAACCGGCAATGGATCAACACCGAGTAATAACGGAAATAGTCAGAACAAGCGCCCATTTGAAGGAGGTTCCGAGTTTGTAGCTAATACTGAAGCCGGGTCTTCGAGACCCAGGTCTGAAGGGAATTTTAATACCGGAAATCATAATGGAGGACACTATCAGGGACCTCCGAGGCCGGGCAACAGTTGGGATATATTCAGGATGGCGTGCCCGAAGCATAGCAGGAACGGCAAGCCGGCTAATCACTCCTTGGAGCAATGCGCCGACTTACAGAGGTGGAAGAATGAGGAAGTAAACAGAGCCATGCGAGGAGCGGGTCGGGGAGGAGGCCCGGGTCCAGGTGGAAATTTGGGCAACGGTCCACCCCCAGCCGGTAACCCGGCAGCGGGAAATCCGGGCAACAATCAAGGGGGAGTGGGAGGTTTTCAGGCTAACCCCAAACAGTTGGGTCAATATCATGTGCACACTACTGGAGGCTCTAACAAGGATAAAAAGATACTGAAACAAGCGGTCAATTCAGTCTCTTCCGCTGTTCCGAGGTATTTGAGGTGGTCAGAACAGGAGGTAACTTGGAGCAGAAGGGATCATCCGGACAGAGTTGATCACCCGGGAGTTTTAGCCTTGGTAGTGGCACCACAGGTCAATGGGTATGAACTGAAAAAAGTCTTGATGGATGGAGGAAGCAGCATCAATATCCTGTACTGGGAAACTTTTCTGCGCATGGGCCTCAAAGAATCTCAACTGCAAAAGAGTACAACAGTTTTTCACGGGATAGTGCCGGGTCATTCAGCGTGCCCTGAAGGAAAAATGGCGTTGGAGGTAGCTTTTGGGGAATCAAAGGACAATTATCGGGTTGAGTGGCTTACCTTTGAGGTGGTTAAGTGGCGCAGTCCCTATCACGCATTGTTTGGAAGGCCGGCTTATGCCAAGTTCATGGCAAGACCGTGTTATGTGTATCTACAACTGAAAATCCCGGGTCCTAAGAAGACCATTACCATACACGGAAATCGAGATATAGCAGCTGAATGCGACGAAGGAGATGCAGCAATGGCTGAGCAAGCCTGTAGGAAAGAGGAGCTCAAGCATTACCGATCGCAGGCAAACCTGGAGGAAAGGGCAACGTCAAAAAGGCCGACCTCTGAAGGGGATAAAGCAAAAACTAGGACAGAACAAGATCACAAGATGGTGGCCTTCGTCAGGAGCGGTCCTTCCAAGTTTCCTGGCGTAGAAGAGGAAAGCACACCGCTATCTACAACTAGCCGCGCTACAAGAACGACATACCCGGATTGGCTAACAAACCCGGTACTCATTATGAAAGGGACTAACAAATGGAGAATGTGCATCGGCCGTGCCAGCATGGGGCCGATTCTCGAGAAGAACTAAAGCAGTGTAACGGCCAGCAGGTTTCTTACGCGCTCTTTTCCTACCCAGGGTACCTAAGGGGACTGGGAGGTTTTTAATGAGGCGGCCTGCTAGCACAAATTTTTTCGTATCAATAAAAGAGGTGGTTTTCAAGTCTTATCATGGTCTTTGCTTCAAGTACAAGTAAGTGATATTTGTTATTATCAATGCATCAGTATCATCAAAATACGTTGCACGTACATGAGTTTTTGGGAATTGAACTGCTTAAGTAGTAGTCACAAACCCAGAGACCTGGCCTTGATGCCTATGAGTTATGAGGGCCGATTACTTGCAAGACGAGTACGGCTGCAATCTTATAACCGGACGAAGGAGCCAAATTTCTTGGTTATTCTTACTTAAGCTCGATGTGAATCGCACCAAAGTGGCATGATCTGTTCGCTTACGATTACAATCAAACCATGCAGCCCAATGGGACTTGCTTGATTCTGTTTTTCGTATAGATGTAACAACATGGTATCCACGTGAAAGCCGGCTTACAGTACAAGATAATCAAAAGGGTCATCTAAACCACAAGTCTATGCAGAGTACAAGGCTAAATAGCCGTAAACTCAACAAGTATCAAGCATGACTTCAGTATTTACATAAATGGCTATTGGTTTTCGGCTTAGTAAAGAGCAGTTTGTCATCTGAGAAAGGCTACACCCCCCTGGCTCGTACTTTGGGTCATGGGGACTGCAGACTTCGAAACAGAAACAAGCTGTTTATCTATTAAAGCTCGAAAAACCTTGGCTTCCGAGTCTTGGGGACTTAGAGAAAAGTCCAGTTATCAAAGCCCACGATACTCGGTTAACCGAGCCTCGAAAAGGGAATCAAAAGCAATCGGGTATCGAGAATAAGCTTAAAAACAAGGGTCGAGATTATCAAAAGCCGGGAAAGGCACAGAGTTATCACGAGTTAAAAGTACAAAGTGACAGTACCAGTATCAATGGCGCAACAAGCGCATCATCAAAATCACACCAGTTTTTACAAAACATCATCCTACTCGGCATCCTGGGAATGGTCTTCCGGGTCTTGGTCTTGAACCTGTTCCTTAGCCTTTCCAGCAGCATTACCCGGATTTTCCACATCAGGACGGACAGGCGGAGGAACAGCCGGCGTAGAGGTAGACGGCCTTAAACCTGACTCGGCCTCTCTCTTAGCAGCTTCTTCTTTCCTCCTGGCCAGGTCAGTCGCCCATTTTTCCAGCATGTCGAAGGGAGGGGGTGCCTCTACCAAAATAGTTTTGCCTTCAGCGTCGTACAAGCTCATGATTGTGTCCAGTTCCATCTTATCGGCCAAAGCAGTAGCCGAGTGACGTACGGCGGATTGTATAACTTTGAAATCCTTGGGCGTAAACTTGGAGCCGTCAGCCTTGAATTCCGGAAACCCGGATATTACCTTTGCCGGGTCAAGCTTAGGAAAATAAGCTTTCGCCAGCGTAAAGGCCCGGGTCATACCGACTCGGCAAGACGAGCGCTTCCATATTTCAACCCATCCAGGCACCGTCGAAAACGCTTGCATGAGGTTTTCCTCGCCTGGGTATACCTCGGAGGGCCATTTCACGGCATCCAATAAAAGCTTTGTGCCGGCAAAAAATGTACGGAGCACAGTCTTTAGTGTTTTAGTCATAGCAACGGCATCGTCCTCTGGGGCAGCAAGGTTAGCACCTGCAATTGAAATAAAAGAAAGCATATCAGTAATCTTGATTATTATAACGATAAGATAGAGGCATGTAAGTTAATCGCGAACAAAAACTTACTTAGCAAGATGCGATAAGTGTCCGCAACTTGGTTCGACAAGTTTTTCAGTGTAGATTGGGCAGCATCGTACTTCTTCTTGTATCTGGAGACGTCTTTTTTCAAAGTTTTCACCTCCGCCTCAAGGGTTTCTCTGCGCTTTACTTCAGCAAGCAGGAGCTGCTCGGTCTTGAGTAATACCTCGTCGGACCGAGTAATTTCCGCCTGCAAGGAACGAGTGAAACTGTAAGTCGGATATCATGACAAGCCGAATATGGTATGAAATACCGAGCACAACAAGAGCAAGTTATGCTCAGAACTTGGGGACTGGGTGTGCAGTAAGGAATATCAAATAATGTTACCTGATGTGCTGCGGCCATACGCTCCAAGACATTTCCCTCTGAAGCTTTCATGGACAGGAGAGCACTCATCAGCTGGTTAAAATCATTGTTATCCGAGTTAGAAGACTCGGGGGCGTGGAAATTTGGAGAAGAAGTTTTCTTCGTAACAGGAGACGGCACCCGGGTCATCCGAATGTCGGAGTTTGGCCCTCCTCCTGCGCCCGCAGCTGCGCCCTTTTCCTTCTCGCTTGCGTGCGAGGCTATTGGATACCCGGCTTCTTGCCTAGCCGGGTTCGTTGGTGACGCTTGCTCATCACCAGCTGTGGTGAATGCATCGTCAGTCAGTTTATTCTTACCCCGGTCCTCAACTTCCATGTTTTCCTGGTCGCTAACAACGACCGTGGCTCTATAGAAAGTGCAGGGGTGCAGTTAGCGCATAAGTCATGAAAAGGGCGATAAAAGTTCGGCATAACATCAGGAAAAGAACTTTACCCGGGGTTCACCGCGAAGTCCGAGGGAAAGTCACTGCTGGACCCGGAAGATACTGAAAAATACCAGGCAAGGTGTGAGATTACTTTGTGAGGGAATGTTTGGGAAAGATTCGTGTGTATGGTGAATACCAGTATGTCGAGCTGGAGGCGATGAAGTACCCGTGTTAAGGGTCTCGTTACCCGGATGGTTCCGGGTCACTCTACGCTTGGACGCAGGTGGCTCCTTCAATATGGCCAAAGGGGTGATGACAGGGTTAGCTCATGAATGATATCACGGGAACGCAAATTAAGCACAAGGAAATGAAATGAAACCTGGAAAACAATTCCTTGGGGTTTTCTTTTGGATCCGGCTTTAATCGCTGGCTCCGGTTCATCTTCATCACTGGCAGACTCCACCTTGCCGTCCGTTTCTTCCTCCTCGTCTTGGTCTTCTTGCTCTGAAAGTAATCAAGATTATAGTATGGAAATGAGAAATAGGGCATGACGTATTCAAGGGGACTAAGTATGTACCTTCGTCCGAGTTAACGGCATCCCCTTCCTCTTCCGGGTTTCCGGAGTTATGAGGAGTATCCGCCTTCCAGAAGTCACTATCGGCCTGAGGTGGAGACACCAGAGCAAGGATTAACAGTTGTACCAAGAGGAACGAATAAAATTGAACTTGTTAGAGTTAGGTCCTTACCGCGGGGGCCGGGTTCTCGAGGGTAAAAGGTTCTAATCCGGCTATGTTCCGGATCACCTCGAGCTTTTCCGTCAGAAAGCCCTTGATTGTTTTGTTGGCATCGCTAGGAGCGAAATTGCTGGTGGAGTATCGGATCGGGTCCGTGGTCTGCCCCGAGTATTCGCACATCAGTTTTGTGCGAATGGAGTTGGGTTGGATACGGAAATTGACCCAAGTCTTCACCAGGTTAAGCCCGATGAGGCCTTGGGCAGAAAGGATGGAGATTTTGGCCAGTAGAGGCAGAATTTCTTCCCTTTTCGGGTCAGGGGCAAACCTATTGAAGGCTTCGGAAATGTCAAGTTGACCCTCCGAGTAACCCGGTAACTTCTTTTCGCCGGGTGGGGAGGTGTCCTGGCAGTAAAAGTATGAGAGCTGCCAGTGCTTTACGTGGGAGTTAAGTGTGAGAGGAGGCATTAAGGAGTTTTTGCGGCGTTGGATGGAAACCCCGCCGCAAGTAAGAAGTGCACCGTCGCCGCTTTCGCGGCACGGTTTGCACTGGAAGAGTTCGACGAAGAGGGCCATACTTGGCGGAGTGCACAAGTAAGACTCGGAAAGAACGATAAAATGAGTGATGTTTAAAACGGAGTTGGGTCCTATGTCGAAAATGCGAAGGCCATAATGGCTTAAAACGTCGCGAAAGAAAGGATGGCCCGGAGGCCGGAAGCCCCGAGTCACATGTTCAACAAAGCATATTACCTCGTTTTCTGCCGGAGTAGGCCGAGTTTCGTTACCCGGCACCCTCCAGTGGATAATTTCTTGAGGAGGGAGAACCCCTAGCTCGACCAATTCTTCTAATTTGGCCTTGGTGACCGAAGATCGCGCCCAGTTGGCGGATATGGAGTTTGTGGTCTTGGCTTTGGCTGACTGCTTTCCCTGCTTCTTGGGTGCCATGGGGTTAACCTGTAAAACATCAAGTAGAAAAACATGAGAAACGAGACTCGGAAACTGTCAGTTGGCCGAGTATTGATAAGAGGTATTGAGGCAACTTGGAAGTTAAATGTTATCCGGGTATTGTTTTGCGGAGCACGGTACAAATTATCCGGGTATCGTGCGTTCTTATAAAAAAATTATGGAGGTTAATGTATGGATAAGTGTTTAGAAGAAATAGATGGTTGTCTGTGCATCTATCGCAAGTAAATGAACTGGAAAGGGAGGATTTTCCGGGTGACAAAAGCAAGGGCGGAAATTTTAGGCGGCTCGAGCCCAGATTGGGAATTCCATTTCTGGATTTACGGCGAAATTAATGATTACTGGTAGTAGAGGAGTGAGCTGAGGACTATCTCTTATCTAATGGATGGGTTAGGATGAATGCTAGCAACCTAATTCGGTGTGCCCCGAGAAATCGCCGGCGGGTCGATTTAGATCCAATTCGAGGCAAAACCAAGAAATTGCAAGGGCAGATTAATGAGTGCCGGAGACTTACTGGAGGAGGTTGAGATGAAGCCTTGCGGAGGCAAATAGCGCAGGCCTGGTGCCCTTTCGCGACTCTTGGCGGGCAGGTCGGGTGTTTGGCGGCGGATCTCGGCGGCGGGGCTGAGCGCGTTGTGGCGGAGCGCAGCCGGCGACAAATGGGCTCCGGTGATGCGCGCGGAGTTCCCGTAATGGCGCTCTGCGGGCTTGGGTACGGAGGAAGAGGAATGAGGAAAAGTGAGACGTTGGGGTTAGGGTTACCCCTAAGGACCTATTTATAATGGTTCGGGTGGAAAAACTAAGTCCAACGGGCGGGACCCGGAAATTGCGGGGTAACGGCTACCTATTCAAAGTTTACGGGAGGTGCATCGAGTGTTGAGCAAGAGATCCTGGCAGAAAAGAGACAGGGATACTTTCCGTGGTAACATGATTAACTATCGAGAAAAGTGTAGAGTCGTGGAGTTTTTATTAAGACTTAGACCTGGAAAATTAGGAGAAGCATTCGGAGGAGACCCGGGTTATTGCATGGTCACCATGGAGTTGGACCCAGCTATTTATCAAAGTATTGTAACCCGGCCTCCATACGCTTGAGCGTTTGATATTTTTGCAGGGAATAGCCAGCGCTTCACGGAAGAATCCGGGAAGCCCAAGCTATCCTGGGGACTACTGATGGGGGGATAGTAACCCGGTAGGCCAACTCCAAGGTGTAACCCGGCCCAAAGGACGATGCGCGAGATCCGGCTAAGGATACAGAAACTTCTGGAAGGCCCAAAGTTTGTAGGCCTCGTGACCCGGATTGTGGGTTGCGGTAAGGAAAGCTAGGGTTTGTAAGTAGAGTTCGGATAGGACTCGAGCTGTGCCTTGGAGGGCAAGCCAGGGGGGTACGGGTGCTTTATAAACCGGCCCCTAGGCTTAGCTTGACAGAGATTCACGACATAATCATATCACCTGCTATCAAGTATCCAGTATAAATAGAGAGCCATATTCGAGACTCGGCGAGTTGAGTACCGATTCCTAGATCGCTTATCACCATGTTCTCTTTCGAGCTAAACCCTCTCCCAAATACCTGTGTCGACTTGCCCCAAGATCAGTTACCTCAGGTAACATCTGCCGTGATTATCCCACGACAGTTCTATTAGTGGTGTCAAGGAGATCAACAATGTGGCCGAAGACTCGATAGATCTGACTTCTTCCCTCTCCCGTGGTTGTGAGCGGATTGCGAGGGCGCAATCCCTTGTTAGTGGTGTCGTCTGTAACACCCGGGGTTTCCTAAATTAGTTTCGCTTGTTTTCTTTTTCTTGCATGCATCATGCCATCGTGTCATCCGCATCATAAAACTCACCACACATTTAAAATTTTGCCAATCCTATTTTTCATAACATCTAAGTTCACTTTCTGGCCTCAAAGCTATATTAAAATAGTGGCAAAACAATCTGTAAAAAATTAATAAAACAAACCCTGGAAAAAAAAATCTTTTTGAGGGAGAGAGAGAGGGCGGCCCAGCAGCCAGCGAGGCCCAGCCGGCCTCCTCCACCAAACCAGCCTCCCCAAACCCTAAAAATCTTTCTTCCCTCGCGAAACCCCCCCCCCCCCGCCGTTTCTGTTATTTGCGTCTAGGTCCTCCCACCTCTCCCTCACAGCACACACGCACGCATCGCACGGGAGAGAGCCCCGCTCGATCCCCCGCTCAATCCCCATCGCCCCGAGTCCCTTCCCCTGCTCGATGTCGGCCGCCTCCCTGCTCTCCCCTCGTCTCTCCCTCCTCCTCGCATCCTCCTTCCCTCCGGTCGCCGCACCCTCTCCCTCGATGCTCCCCCTGCCCGTCTCCCTCTCCTCCGCCCGCCGTCCTCCTTCCCTCGAGCGCAGCGCCGCCTCCCAACCCGCAGCGCCGCCAAGCCTCCGCCGCCTCCCGCCATGGCCTCCCCTCTCCCCTCGTCCTCCTGCCACCTCCCGCCGGCGAGCCCAGCTCCCCTCCTGCCGCCCTCTCGAGCTCCACCTTCTCCGGGCTCGCCCGCGCCGGCCGGACACGGGAGGCGCTGCGAAGGTTCCTGCAGATGACGCGCGGCCTAGTGGCGCCGGACGCCTCCCCTTGCTGCGGCGGCGACCGGGGATCCGCGCGGCAGCTCCACGCGAGGGCTCTCAAGGCCAGGGTGTTCGCGGACGCCTGCGTCGGTACTGGTTTCGTCAGGCTGTATGCAGAGCTGCGAGTCATGGAGGAAGCGCGGAAGGTGTTTGATTGTATGCCACCGCGAGATTTGATGTCCTGGAATGTTATGTTGGTGGTGGTCTACAGTTGCGCGGCGAGGATGTGTGGTGGTGCGGTGGCCGGGTGCCGCTGTTGTGGCTCATCGCAGGTGATGAGCCTGTGATGAGATGCTCCTTGTGCCGACGTCGCTGCGGTGGTGCCGCTGCGGCAACTTCGTCAACGTGGGCGGGACGGCAGTGCACGACTACAACCCCGGCGTCGACAAGATCTCCAACGACCCAACAGAAACGGCGCCCGAACGACTATGATGACACAGACGGCTACCGACGCGCCAAGATCTTCGGCCCGTGAACCCCTACAAATTTGTGTGACGGTCGCCTTCGTGCGCGCCGTGAAGACGGGAACCGCCATGAATCTCCTACATGGATGCGACGAGTACCTCGACCACGACTACGTCTACTCCCTCTTCGAACCTCGATGACAAGATCGACAACTACCACCGATGACGTGAACGACTACTTCCACTACGGAGCGAGTACCACTACTTCCTCGACTACATGAGAACGAACGGCTACTTCCCCTACGTCGACTACTTCCACGACATCGACGACTTCGTCTACTTCCCATTCTTCGTCTACTTCCTCCACGTCCTGAAGACACCGGCGTTGCCCCGAAGATCTCTGATGGAGGGATAATAACCCGGTAGGCCAACTCCAAGGTGTAATCCGGCCCAAAGGACTCTGTGCAGGATCCGGCTAAGGATAAAGAAACTTCCGGAAGGCCCAAGTTTGTAGGCCTAGTAACCCGGATTGTGGGTTACGGTAAAGGAAGGTTAGGGTTCGTATGCCGTGTCAGGGTAGGATCCAGGGTACGTCTTGGAGGACAAGCCGGGGGGTACGGGTGCTTTATAAACCGACCCCTAGGTCTAGTTGAGAGATCCAAGAACCCTAGTAGTACCGCTTGATATCGAGCATCCAGTGTATACAAGAGATCGAGTTAATATACTGAGATCGGAGACTCGGCGACTTGATTGCCGGCTACCAGATCGAGTTCCACCATGTTTTCCTCTGAGCTAAACCCTCTCCCAAACGCCTGTGTCGTCTTGCCCCAAGATCAGTTACCCCCGGTAACGTCTGCCGTGATAATCCCACGACAGTTGGCGCCCACCGTGGGGCCTGCGTCCAAAGGTGTTTACATCACGGGAGAAGCTCGGAAGAGCATGGAGAATCTTGTCGTCGGCGAGATCTACATCGACCACAAAGGAGAGAAGACGGTGGACGATTCCGGCTGGGGGCTAGAGTCGGATCACCTTGAATCCGGATCCGTCGTGACAATCGGCCGGATCAGCGTCTTCATCGGTATGGTATGTACTTCTGGTTCGATCCCTGACAATTTTGGATCTGATTCTGTGACAGGGGAGGCCGCCTATATCCCATCAGATGAAGAAGAATCAGTTGGAACGACATATCCAACAGAAGAACCCATCACAAAGTGGGAACAGCCGGAGGAGCCGGCATGGACCCCGCGTGACCGGGTCGAAAGAGAGGATGATACCGAGTCCATCCTGGATCTGCTGGAAAACCGGTATGAGGAGAATAACAGCAAGGGGGAACAGCATGAATTCGCGCCAAGCGTCATACGCCGAGTCGCGGTTTACACGGCTCCCGCGACCAATCTCAACCAAGAGACCGTAACCGCGGCCGCGGCCGGGTCAGCACAAGTATTAACCCGGCAGCAGGGGCCGGCTAACGGAAACACGGTTTTCGCCCAGATTGACGGAAAGTCGGCATCGGTCACCAGTCAAGCACCAGAAAATGAGCTACACGCGAACACGTTCGGATTCCTAGCAAACCGGACGCCAGGAGCGGGTCCCCCCAATCCGCAACACCCGGCCTTGTTCGATAACAATCTGATCCTAGATCCGACGGTTCTCGCCACGGTTATTACTCCAGAAAACGCGGCGGAACGTGTTAGGGATTTGGACGTAGCCCGTCGTGCATTGGAGCAGCAGAGGAGGCAAGTAGAAGCAGAAAGGCAAGGGATGGCCACACGGCAACGTGAGCTGGATGCACTGGAAACTCGGCTCTGAGAGGAAACGACTAGAATACATCAAAGGCATCAGACTAGATTACCAGCATTGGGAGGATTCATAAACCCGGCCACGCTATTTATCACGCCTCAGGATCAGCCGATTCCAGCGGCAAATCCAGGGACTGCCCCTCAGCCGACAACCGGAAGAGTACAACCGGCAGATGTGCAGGCCGGATTACCTGCACCACAGACTGGAGTCACTGCCGGCAACGTCGTACCACCACCGCCACCATCGCGTTTTCGCACACCAACGGGTCATTACAACAATCCCATGGACAACGTGTACGCGGCAACGCTTGCACTAAATCAAATCCCCGTAAGAGAGTCACCCCACGCAGAGGAGACCCGGCGGGCGATAGATATGCTGCGCACCGCGGTGGCGCAACAGGTTAATTACCCGGATCACAGAAGTGGAATGCATGGGACGCCATATGTCAGCCAACAACAAGGTAACACTGGAAACATCCAAACAAGTTCGGCGCGGCGGAGGGAAGAGCAGCAGCAAATGCCGCCTCCTCCACACATTCAGGCAGTGCCAGCAGCATCAGCAGCACAGGCCATCGTGGATAGCTCCAGAGCCAGGAGAGCTGTGGCCGGGTCTGCGGCACATGGGCCACCAGCGGTACCGCATCCAGCTGTACCCCCTGCAGGATCACACGCTTCCCGGGTAAGACCAGCTTCAACCATTCTTGCAGGGCCTAAGTGTCTTTCGGACAGCATCAGAGCTGAACCTTACCCGGAAAAGTTCAAAGAACCGGGTAAAGTGGTGAATTATGAGCCGACTATGGATCCGGAAACATGGTTGAGCAGCTATGAGATGGCCATGTCGATTCGCAATGCGTCCGAGAATCTTCAAGCCAAATTCATGTATCTAATGATGTCAGAGGGAGCAGCAAAGTTATGGTTCGCCAATCTACCGGAAGGATCTATTAAGTCATGGGAAGAATTGAAAACTGCGTTTATCAAGCACTTTCACGGGACGTGTAGAAAGTTATTCACTATTGACGACTTAGAGCGATGTGTTCAGAAGAAGGGAGAATCGGCACGCAGCTGGGTGCGTCGGGTTATGGAAATTCTTCATTCATTCTACGGATATTCAGCCCAAGGATGCGCTGCAATCTATGGCAAAGACCTGCAAGTACACACCCTTAGTACAAAAGTTAACTCGCATGAAATCTAGTCGGAATGCTTTGGAGGTTACAATGGGCGAATTAATGGATGCATGCAACAAACACGCTGCAACGGATACTACAGAAGAGGAAGTTGATGACAAAAAGGCAAAAGCAAACACGAGTAATAGTGGAAGAACCGGCAATGGATCAGCACCGGGTAATAATGGAAATAGCCAGAACAAGCGCCCGTTTGAAGGAGGCTCCGAGTTTGTCGCTAACACAGAAGCCGGGTCTTCGAGACCCAGGGCAGAAGGAAATTTCAATGCTGGGAATCACAATGGAGGAAACTATCAAGGACCACCAAGGCCGAGTAATAATTGGGACATATTCAGAATGGCATGCCCGAAGCACAGCAGGAACGGCAGGCCAGCTAACCACTCCTTGGAGCAGTGCGCCGACCTACAAAGATGGAAAAATGAGGAAGTGAACAGAGCTATGCGAGGTGCAGGACGGGGAGGGGGACCGGGTCCAGGGGAAACCCGGGCAACGGCCCACCCCCAGCCGGTAACCCGGTGGCTGGAAATCAAGGTAATAACCAAGGGGGAGCAGGAGGTTTCCAGGCTAACCCCAAACAGTTGGGTCAATATCATGTGCATACCACAGGAGGTTCTAACAAGGACAAAAAGATACTGAAGCAAGCGGTCAATTCAGTTTCGTCGGCTGTCCCGAGATACCTGAGATGGTCAGAACAGGATGTAACATGGAGCAGAAGGGATCACCCAGAAAGAGTAGAACACCCGGGAGTCTTGGCATTAGTAGTCGCACCGCAGGTCAATGGGTATGAGCTGAGAAAGGTTTTGATGGATGGTGGAAGTAGCATCAATATACTGTATTGGAAAACCTTCCTACGCATGGGCCTCAAGGAGTCTCAGCTACAAAAAAGCTCAACAATTTTTCATGGGATAGTGCCGGGTCATTCAGCATGCCCCGAGGGAAAAATCGCATTGGAGGTAGCTTTTGGGGAGTCAAAGGATAACTATCGAGTTGAGTGGCTCACCTTTGAGGTGGTCAAATTGCGCAGTCCTTATCACGCGTTATTCGGAAGGCCGGCTTATGCCAAATTCATGGCTAGGCCGTGTTACGTGTATCTACAGCTAAAAATCCCGGGTCCTAAGAAGACCATTACCATACATGGAAATCGAGACATAGCAGCTGAATGTGATGAAGGAGACGCAGCAATGGCCGAGCAAGCCTGTAGAAAAGAGGAACTCAAGCACTACCGGTCTCAAGCAGACCCGGAGGACAGAACCACATCAAAAAGGCCGAGTACTGAAGGCGAAAGAGCAAAGTCCAAGGTAGCACAAGATACTAAAATGGTGGCTTTTATTGAGGATGACTCCCCCAAACAATCTGCTATAAGAGAAGAAACTGCACGGCCGCTCACAACCAGCCGTGTTATGGAAACACCTCACCCGGGTTGGCTAGTAAACCCGGTACTCATCATGAAAAAGTCTAGCAAATGGAGAATGTGTATCGGTCACGTCAGACCGGCACCGGTTCCCAAGAAGAACTAAACAATGTAACGGGCAGCAGGTTTCAGACGCGCTCTTTTCCTACCCAGGGTACCCAAGGGGACTGGAAGGTTTTTAATGAGGCGGCCTGCTTATCCAAACTTTCTCGTATCAATAAAAAGATGGTTATCAAGTCCTATTTTGTTACGGCCTTTACTCCGATCACAAGTAAGTAGTATCCATTACCATCAATACATCAGTATCATTAAGTATGTTGAATATGTATAGGTCTCGGGGGCTGGTTACTCAAGTAGCGCAGCCACAAACCCAAAGACCCGGCCTTGATGCCTATGAGTTATAAGGGCCGATTATTCGCAAACGAGTACGGCTGCAATCTTATAACCGGACAAAGGAGCCAAATTTTCTTGACTTTTCTTACTTAAGCTCGATGTGACTCGCATTAAAGTGGCATGATTTGCTCGCTTACGATTACAATCAGCCATGAAGCCCAACGGGACTGGTCTGACCCTGTTTTCGTACAGATGTAACAACATGGTATCCACGCGAAAGCCGGCTTACAGTACAAGATAGTCAAAAGGGTCATCTAAACCACAAGTTATGCAGAGTACAAGGCTAATAGCTGGAAACTCAACGTTTATCAAGCATAACTTCACTATCTATATGAAACAATTCCGAGTTTCGGCTTAGCAACAACAAGCTTGTTCTCTTCGAAAAAAACACACACCACAGACTCGGAAATTCGGGCCTTGGGGACTGTGGGTTTCGAAACGGAATCAAGCTGTTTCGTCGCTAAGCTCGACAGACCCCAACATCCGAGTCGTGGGGACTTGGGGACTTAAAGAAAAGTCCACCTGTCCAGACTCACGATACTCGGAAATAAAGAAGGAAATGAAAAGAAAGTCGCATATCAAGAATAAGTTCAAAAGTAGACAAGTATCAAGTTCATCAAAAGGCCTAGAAAGGCACAAAGTGTATCACAGAATTGAAGTGCGTTACAAGTTGCGGCACTAGTATCAAGGGTGCATAGGCGCACCGTCAAAAGAATACTTGTTTTGAGTAAAAACATCAGATGATTGAAGTATTTTTACGGCGTTTGCTCATTCGGCTTCCCGAGTAGAGTCCGCATCTTTGCCCTCGCCCTCCGGGTCTTGCTCCTGGACTTGCTTTTTTCCGGCATCATCACCCGGATTCCTTGCGGCAGGACGGACAGGTGGAGGAACAGCTGGTGTAGAGGTGGTTGGCCCTGATCCTAACTCGGCCTCCCTCTTCGCAGTTGCTTCCCTCTTCCGAGCCGAATCAGCAGCCCATTTCTCCAAAATATCAAAGGGCGGGGGTGCTTCCTCCGTAACAATTTTGCCTTCAGCATCGTATGCACTCATAATCGTGTTCAGATCCATACTATCGGCCAAAGTGGTAGCCGAATGACGCACTGCGGATTGTATGGCCTTGAAGTCCTTGGGTGTAAACTTGGAACCATCTTCTTTGAATTCTGGAAACCCGGATATTACCTTTGCCGGATCAAGCTTCGGAAAGTAAGCCTTAGCCAGAGTAAAGGCCCGGGTCATACCAATCCAGCATGCCGAGCGTTTCCAGATTTCAATCCAGCCAGGCACGGTGGAGCAGGCTTTGACGAGATTTTCTTCACCCGGATATACTTCAGTAGGCCACTTCACGGCGTCCAGTATAAACTTTGTCCCGGCAAAGAAAGTCCGGAGCACAGTCTTTAAAGTTTTAGCCTTTGCAATGGCATCCTCTTCTGGGGCCGCAAGGTTGGCACCTGCAGTTGAAGCAAAGGAAGGACGTATTAGTAATCCCGAATATCATATAATAAAGTAAAGGCACAAAGACAGTCGGCAGCAAAAACTTACTAAGCAAGATCTGATAGGTATCGGTGACCTGGTCCGATAGTTTTTTCAGTGCGGTCTGAGCAGTATTGCATTTCTTCTTGTATTTAGAAACATCCTTTTTCAAGGTTTCCATGTCATCCTCAAGGGTTTCTCTCCGCTTTACCTCGGCAAGAAGAAGTTGTTCGGTCTTGAGCAAAATTTCATCAGACCGGGTTATTTGCGCCTGTAAGTAGCAAGGAACACAAGTATCAGTCGGATATTATGGCAAGCTGAGTATTGCGTCAAGTACCAAGCACAACTTCAGCAAGTCATGCTCGAAACTTGGGGACTAGGCATACACTACGAGATATCAAGTATTATTACCTGGTGCTCTGCGGCCATGCGCTCCAGAATATTGCTCTCTGAAGTCTTCATAGTGAGGAGAGTGCTCATCAGTTGATCAAAAGTATCATTACCCGTGTCAGAGGACCCGGGGCCTTGGAAATTCCGAGAAGGAGTTTTCTTCTTAGCAAGGGGCGACATCTGGGTCATTCGAATGTCGGGATCCGATCCTCCCTATCCCGCACCCAAAGTGGCAGCTCTTCTCTTCTTGCTTGCATGAGAGGCTATCGGATACTCGGCTTCTTGTGTGTCCGGGTTTATTGGTGACGCTTGTTCTTCGCTGCTAGAAGCGGATGTTGTCTTATCAGCCGGGTTCCCCTTACCCGGGTCATCAGTCGCCATATCCTCTTGGTCGCTAAGGACGACGGTGGCTCTATGGATAGTATGAGTGAGCGATTAGTGTGCAATCAGGAAAGGGTAATGAAAATGTGAAAGAATGTCAGAAAAGGAACTTTACCCGGGATTCACCGCAAAGTCCGAAGGGAATTCGCTGATGGATATGGGCGAAACTGAAAAATATCAAGCGAGATTTCGTAAGGGGATGGTTCAGGAAGATTGTTTCCTTCGAGAAAGGATAAGGTAAATACCAGCGCGCCGGGCCGGGGACAAGGGAATACCCGGGTTAAGAGCATCATCACCCGGGTAACTCCGAGTCGCTCTGCGCTTGGTCATGGGCGACTCCTTCAAATACGTCCAGTGGAATAATGTATGTTAGCTCATGAATATCATCAAAGGAATACGAATCGAATACAAGGAGGTGATATGAAACCTTGAAGACGACCCCTCGGGGTTTTCTCTTAGATTCGACTTTAATTGTCGGCTCCACTTCATCTTCTTCACTGGCGGATTCCACGTTGCCGTCAGTTTCTTCTTCTTCGTCATTCTCCTCTTGTTCTGGAAATCATCAGGGTTATAGTTGGAAAATGAAGGAGTTTCGATGAACTTAAAGGAACCAAGTAAAACCCGGAGAGCACCTTCGTCCGAGTTAACGGCCTCTTCTTGTTCCTTGGAACTTTCGGAGCTAGGAGAAGTGTTGATCTTCCAAAAATCATCATCAGCCTGAGATAAAAAATATCAGTGCAAGGGTTATCAACTGTATCAAGTGGAAAGAGCAAAGGTAAAGACGTTAAAATCGGATCTTCACCTTGGGGGCTGGGTTCTCGAGTGTGAAGGGCTCTAATCCGGCTATGTTCCGGATTACCTCAAGTTTTTCTGTCAGAAAACCCTTGATAGTCTTATGTGTATCACCAGCCGCAAAGCTGTTGTCAGAGTACCGGAGCGGGTCCGTGGTTTGCCCCGAATACTCGCACATTAACTTTGTGCGGATGGAATTGGGCTGAATCCGGAAATCGACCCAAGTTTTCACCAGGTTGAGCCCGATGAGACCTTGAGCCGCGAGAACAGTGATCTTGGCTAGCAAAGGTTGAATTGCCTCCCTGTCCGAGTCAGGGGCAAAGGCATTAAAATTCTTAGAGATGTCAAGAAGGCCCTCTTAGTAACCCGGCAGTTTCTTTTGGCCGGGTGGGGAAGTGTCTCGGCAGTAAAAGTATGAGAGCTGCCAGTGCTTGACGTGGGAGTTAAGGGTAAGAGGTGGCATCAGAGAATTCTTGCGGCGCTGGATAGAAACCCCGCCGCAAGCGAGAAGTGCCCCGTCACCGCTTTCGCGGCACGGTTTGCACTGGAAAAGCTCAACGAAAAGAGCCAGACTTGGCGGAGTGCACAAGTATGACTCGGAAAGGACGATAAAGTGGGAGATATTTAACACAGAATTAGGACCTATGTCAAATACACGAAGGCCATAGTGGCTCAGGACGTCACGGAAGAAGGGGTGACCCGGAGGACGAAAGCCCCGAGTCACGTGCTCTACAAAGCATATTACCTCATCCTTTGCCGGTGTAGGCCGGGTCTCCTTACCCGGCACCCTCCACTGGATATCCTCTTGAGGAGGAAGAACTCCTAGCTCGACCAGTTCTTCTAACTTGGCCTTGGTGACCGTAGATCGCGCCCAGTTGGCGGATATGGAGTTGGTGGTCTTGGCCTTGGTCGGTGTTTTTCCCTGCTTCTTGGGAGCCATGTGGTTGACCTGCAAAGCACGAGATAGAAGGATACAAGGAATAAGACACCGAAACTGTAAGCTGGCTGAGTATCGGCGAAGTGATATCAAGACATGGAAATTGCATACTATCCGGGTATCAATCCGCAGAGTGAGGTTCGAATTATCCGGGTATGGAGCATCATAATAAAAGTTATGGAGGTCTATGCATTGGAAGAATTTTTGAGGACGATGAATGGTTGCACAGGCACTTATTGCGAATAAAAAGAACCGGAAAGGGGAGGATTTTCCGGGTGACAGAGATAAGGGCGGAAACTTTGAGTGGCCCGAGCCCAGATTGGAGACTCCGTTTCTAGATTTGCGGTAAAATTAACGAATGTGGGCGGTAGGAAAACGCAATAAAGTCTATATCCCACGTATTGGATGAGCTAGAATGAATGCAAGCGACCTAATTCGGCATGACGGGGAAAATGACCGGCGGGTTGACCTAGATCTAATCTGAAGAAAATCAAGAAATTGCGGAGGCTAATTAATGGGTATGGGAATCTTACTGGAGGAGATTGAAGTGAAGCTCGACGGAGGCAAATCGCGCAAGATTGGTGCCCCTTTGCGATTCCCGACGGGCCGGTTGGGGGTTTGGCGGCGGATCTTGGCGGCGGTGCAGAGTGAGCTGTGGTGGAACGCAGCCGCCGGCCAATAGGCTCCGGTGATGCGCGCGGGATTTCCGTGGTGGCGCTCTGTGAGATTGAGCACAGAGGAAGAAAGGAAGAGGAATGGGGGGAAGTGAGCCGTTGGGGTTAGGGTTACCCCTACGGGCATATTTATAATGGCTCATGTGGATAAGTTTGGTTCCGTGAGCGGGAGCCGGGGATTACGGAGTAACGGCTATTTGTTTGAATTTTGCGAAATATGCTTTAGGTGTTGAACGTGATATCTGGGCAGAAATAAGAAGGAGATATTCTTCATAATATCAAGATCAATTATCGAGTAAAGTGCAGGATTTTGACACTTTTATCGGGGCTTAGACCCGGAAAGCTAAGCCGGGTATTTGGAGAGGAGCCGGGTTACCATATGGCCACCGTGGAGTTGGGCCTAGCTACTTATCAAAGCATCTTAACCCGGCCTCCATATACTCGTGAGTTTGGTATTTTTGCAGGGAATAGCAAGCACTTCAAGGAAGAATCCGTGAAGCCCAAGCTATTCTGGGGACTACTGATGGAGGGATAATAACCCGGTAGGCCAACTCCAAGGTGTAATCCGGCCCAAAGGACTCTGTGCAGGATCCGGCTAAGGATAAAGAAACTTCCGGAAGGCCTAAGTTTGTAGGCCTAGTAACCCGGATTGTGGGTTACGGTAAAGGAAGGTTAGGGTTCGTATGCCGTGTCCGGGTAGGATCCAGGGTACGTCTTGGAGGACAAGCCGGGGGGTACGGGTGCTTTATAAACCGACCCCTAGGTCTAGTTGAGAGATCCAAGAACCCTAGTAGTACTGCTTGATATCGAGCATCCAGTGTATACAAGAGATCGAGTTAATATACTGAGATCGGAGACTCGGCGACTTGATTGCCGGCTACCAGATCGAGTTCCACCATGTTTTCCTCTGAGCTAAACCCTCTCCCAAACGCCTGTGTCGTCTTGCCCCAAGATCAGTTACCCCCGGTAACGTCTGCCGTGATAATCCCACGACAATCTCCTCTTTCCGGCGTCGAACACAAAGATCTCTTTCCAACGTGCGAACCCAAACCCCCACCCTATACCTATATGCCTATTTTCTAAATGTCATATATATCGTGCATATTAAATCATTCATGTGTTGCATTGCATTTTTGTGGGTGCGGGTAATAGTAATATCATCAAATAATTAAATATGGGATGTGTTGGGATGTTATATATCTAGTCCTGGTTCCATTTAAACTTGTGTAGCTCATCGATATATTGTTATACATGTTAAACAACATTTAATCTTGATGGGTAGATAAATAATGTGAACCTCCTAAATTAAATGTTGGGCTTCCGGCTCAATTTAAATTGATTTAATTGCATAAATAATAACTAATTCATTTAACTCCAAATTTGAAAAGTAAAAAAATGTTTTCCAATCAAAATTCTCTAAACTTTGCAAATATCAACTTTGTTTTCTGTTTTGAATAAATTAAATTGCTGAAAACAACTATTTCTTAATTAATGCATTTAAAATTGTCAATTTAATAACTTGCTCAATTCAAAACCAAATTCCACATATCAAATATGTTTTCCAACCATAAAAATGCAAGGAATACTAATATGCCATCCATGTTCATGTTTGCACCTTGCATTTTGCATTTGTAGTAGTGTTATGTATGTTCACCTAATAAATAAATATGGAATGTGTTGGGGTATTTAATTCAATTGTTGCCCTATTCCATTTAATATTGCTTAACTCACCTATTTACTGTTTTCCATGCTAAACAACATTTAAATTGATGGTTAGCTAAACAACTTGAACCAATTCCTATTTCTCCGGACTCCGGTTCCGATTAAATTGCTTAAGTTGTTTCCCCTGTTGCATCTTGCCATGCCATGCATATAAAATAGGATCATGCTGGATCTTTTGCCGTAGAAGTAATTGTTGCATCCGGTGTTTGTTCTAGTTCGTTGCTTCTTCACGGATAGGACGTTGAGATGATGTGAGCAACGACAAGTTCTGCGGATGTACCTCTACTTGCTGGATTCCAGGCAAGTATACTCACTTGCTGCCAAATGGCTGCCTTTCATCACTTGTTACCGATTCTTTCCGTTGTTCTTATTCTAGCCTTTTGATTCGATGCTTGTGTCTCGATCCTATTATATGTTCACCTTGCAACCATGATATAGCCTTCCTTCCACTTCCTATCAATTGTTGTTTGTTTACCTTGTTGGCCCTCGTGTCGTAGTTGCATGCTTAGGTTTGTTTGCGCTCAAGCCTTGTTGTCCTTTTTCATATCACCTGTTTAGTTGATAGCTGGGTTTCAATTTAATCAACAACATGTTAATGTTTTGGGTAATAATAATTTGATGATAAGGCACCGGCAGGAGGCCCGGCGTGGTTTTGAAGCCTGCTAGTGTCGACCCTAATTAGGAAAAGGGTCTTGTCTACTGATCCATGATGAGCGCACTAACCGCATGTGGGAAGCGAGTATGGGCGCCCCCCTCAATTTGATTCGATTCGCATCTCGTCCAAATCGCCTCATTTAGTTAGGGTTTTCCATTTGCCGCATGCATGATCTTGCGAACCCAGGCCAGGGTGGAACTTTTGTAGTCGGCATTTAGGGAGACACGTTCTTAGAGTGCTATGAGGGTCCCCTTTTCTTCGTGGGGCTTGATTAGCCGTGCGCTCAATTGCACGGGGTTCTTTGGGCTTGATGCGAAGAAGAGTTGGGTTGTGTTGAGTACCTCGCTTGGTGGGTTGATCCCCCGTCTGGCGGGTTATTCTTACGTGTACGGCCAAATTGGTGCACCCCTGCAGGGTAAATCTTCTCGAGAAGCCGTGTTTTCCGCGGTTATGGATGACTTGGTGAAAGTACTGGCTAACAAGTACTCAGAATAACTTACACCTAACTCATGATAATTTGCCTAGTAATAGTCTTATTGACACAATAACTTGAACCATCATTAATCCAACAGTGTGAGTTATCCTTGGGTTGCTTCCTTAGTAGGGGGTAACATTGGATGGGTTTGTTTGGGTGGTCAGTACTAGTTGGTTACGATACGCTATCTTATCCCCCTCTTTTAGCCGGATGTTGTAGTGAGTCTCTGTAGTTGGTTAGTGCAGCCCGCTGCCGCTTATTTGCAATAATCCTTTCCTTTCCGTTGAACCCAAAGTATTTGTATCTGGTGATGACTGGTTACGCCGGTATCTTGTGAGTATGGTTTATCCACTTGCCAGTACTTAACCGTACTGACCCACGAATCTTTTTCGTGGCTGCATATTCAACATTGCAGTCAACAGGTTTGAAGTCTGACGACGTTAGCTTGGGAATCCCTCCGGCTTGGCCTGGGCAGGGATTGGACGCTCTCGGTTATCTTCAGGACTCTTAGTACAATTTGTATCTTGTCCGTAGTCGGACGCTATGTTGTTTCTTCCGCTGTTATTTGGATCTTTGTTTTGTATCAGTTGTATCCTTGGCTCGTTTGAGTCCTCTTGTATAAATCTTTTCTGTTGTTGTTGTGGATTATTCGTGAACTGTTGTAATGTTATCACAAGTGGCAACCTGGAATCGGTTATTATGTGGATTTTGGCGGAAATGCTGAAATCTGCATAGTGCCCGATCTTGGGGCGTCACATAGGGCCCACCTCTTGGTAATATTCCCCGAGTTCCGTCAGTTCCGGGAGTTTCGGGCTCTAAGTAGTCTTGGAACCCGCCAGAGAGAATCTGACGCCGGTGAAGCCCTAACACAGAGAGAGAGAGGAAATCCCATGGTATTCCATACCATGTGTGTTATAGTGTGTCGTGGGTTTTGGACCAACTGCTTGGTTGTATAAGGTTAGGCCCAAGGAACACCCAACAAAATGGCAGGGCCCGCGTCTTGGCAAAATTCTCCTAGTTCCGTCAGATCCTCGAGTTTCAAGCTCTAAGTAATCCTGGAACCCGCCAGAGAGAATCTGACGTCGGTGAAGCCCTAACACGGAGAGAGCGAGTTAATATTGGAAATACAAGACCAATGACACACTATTACACAAATTTTATGCTATACCATGGGATTTGGTGGCATTCAGACGATCCGGAGCCCCCTCTCCAAAGATACCATAGCCCTGCTGGGAAAATGACGGAACTGCCGTTTTGGCCCCTCTACGTGAGCCGGAAAGGGGTAGGAAAGTGGGAAAAAATACTTGGTTGTGTTAGGTTATGCCCAAGTAACACCCAATAAAATGGTAGGTCCCACCTCTTGGGAAGATTCCCCCCGTTCCGTGAGATCCGGGAGTTTCGGGCTCTAAGTAGAACCCGCGAAAGAGAATCTGACGCCCGTGAAGCCATAACACAGGGAGTAAGGGAATCTTGGGAATCCAATAACCATGACACACTATAACACACAAGGTATGGCATACATAGGATTTAGTGGCATTCAGACGGTCCGGAGGCCCCTCTCCAGAGAAACCATAGCCCCGTTGGGAAAAAAGGGAACTGCCGTTCTGGCCCGTCTACGTGAGCCGGAATGGGGTAACAAAGCGGACCCAATTGCTTGGTTGTATTATTTGAGGCCCAAGTAACACCCAAGACAATGGTAGGTCCCACCTATTTGCAAGATTCCCCCCACTCCGTGAGATCTGGAAGTTTCGGGCTCTGAGTAGTCCTGGAACCCGTGAAAGAGAATGAGGCACCTGTGAAGCCATAACACAAAGAGTAAGGGAATCTTGGGCATCCAAGACCCGTGCCAAAATTTAACACACATGGTTTGGCATACCGTAGGATTGGGTGGGAATTCAGACGCTCCGGAGCCCCCTCCCCGGAGAAACCCTAGGTATGCTGGAGAAAAAGAAGAAACTGCCGGTCTGGCCCTACGTGAGCCGGAAAGGGGCAGAAAAGTATAACTAATTGCTTGGTTGTGTTATTTTAGTCCCAAGTAACACAAAATAAAATGATAGGACCCACCTCTTGGCAAGATTTCCCCTGTTCCGTCACATCTTGGGTGTTTCGGGCTCAAAATATTTTTGGAACCCGCTAGAGAGAATCCGACGCCGACAAAGGCCTAACACACAATGAGAGGGAATCTTGGGAATCCAAGACCCATGACACACTATAAAACACATGGTATGGCATACATTGGTATTTGGTGGCATTCATACGATCTAGAGGCCCCTCTCCGGAGAAACCATAGCCCCGCCGGGGGAAAATACGGAACTGTCGTTCTAGCCCCTCTATGTTAGGCGGAAGGGGGTAGAAAAGTGGAACCAACTGCTTGGTTGTATTAGTTTAGGCCCAAGGAACACCCAAGACATGGGTAGGTCCCACCTCTTGGCAAGATTCCCACCATTCCGTGAGATCTGGGAGTTTCGGGCTCTGAGTAGTCCTGGAACCCGTGAAAGAGAATGTGGCGCCGGTGAAGCCATAACACAAAGAGTGAGGGAATCTTAGGAATACAAGACCCATGCCACAGTATAACACATATGGTTTGGCATACCCTGGGATAGGGTGGGAATTCAGACGCTCCGCAGCCCCTCCCCGGAGAAACCCTAGGTCTGCTGGAGAAAAAGAAGAAACTGCCAATCTGGCCCCTCTATGTGAGCCGGAAAGGGGTAGAAAAGTGGAACTAATTGCTTGGTTGTATTATTTTAGGACCAAGCAACACGAAATAAAATATTTGTACTCACCTCTTGGCAAGATTCCCCCTGTTTCGTCAGATCCGGGAGTTTCTTGCTCTAAATAGTTTTGGAACCCGCTAGAGAGAATCCGACGCCGGCGAAGGCCTAACACACAAAGAGAGGTAATCTTGTGCATCCAAGACCCATGACACACTATAACACACATGGTATGGAATACGATGAGATTTGGTGGTATTCAGACGATCTAGATCCCCTCTCCGGAGAAACCCTAGCCCCGCTAGACGGAACTGCCGTTTTGGCCCCTCTACGTGAGCCGAAAGGGGGTAGAAAAGTGGAACCAACTTCATGGTTGTGTTACTTTAGGCCCAATGAACACCAAATACAATTGTAGGGCCCACCTCGTTGGCAGGATTACCCCTATTTCGTCACATCCGGGAGTTTCGGGCTCTGAGTAGTCCTTGAACCTGCAAGAGAGAATCTGACGACGGTGAAGCCATAACACACAGAGTGAGGAAATGTTCGGTATCCAAGACCCATGAAACACTCTAACACACATGGTATGGCATACCATGGGATTTGGTGGCATTCAGACGATCTGGAGGCCCCTCTCCGGAGAAACCATAGCCCCGCTAGGAAAAAAGACGGAACTGTCGTCCTGGCCCCTCTACGTGAGCCGGAAGGGGGTAGCAAAGTGGAACCAACTGCTTGGTTGTGTTAGTTTAGGCCCAATGAACACCCAACATAATGGTAGGGCCCACCTCTTGGCAAGATTCCGTCAGTTCCGGGAGTTTCGGGCTCTAAGTAGTCTTGGAACCCGCTAGAGAGAATCCGACGCCGGTGAAGCCCTAACACAGAGAGAGAGGGAATATTGGGCATCCAAGACCCATGGCACACTATAACACACATGGTATGGCATACCATGGTATTTGGTGGCATTCACCCGATGTGGAGTCCTCTCCGGAGAAACCATGCATAGCCCCGCTGGGAAAAAAGACGGAACTGCCGTTCTGGCCCCTCTGTGTTAGGCGGAAGGGGGTAGCAAAGTGGAATAAACTGCTTGGTTGTATTAGGTTAGGCCCAAGGAACACCAACAAAATGGTAGGGCCCACCTATTGGCAAGATTCCCCCGGTTCCGTCAGATCCGGGAGTTTAAGGCTCTAAGGGCGTGTTTGTTTGGGCTCTGGCTGGCTGGCTGCAGTGCTGTGGAGGGAAAGCTCTTGTGCAGGGGAAGCTGCTTTTCTGAATGTGTGTGTTTGGTGACTTGGCTGTCTGTCTGGCTGTGTGTTGAGAAATTGTCTCAAATACCCTCATAACGCCAATGACATGTATTTACCGATTAAAATGTCCAATCGTATTGTCACTATAAAATTCCAAGAATACACATCATTAAACATTAAATAATTACTGGGATATAAATTTGTCCAAAATACGTATCGGTATCATTCTATATACTCTTTTAGCTAATTCTTATGGGGATTATTTTTTCCTTACAAAAATAAATCTTATGCAAATGCTATTGTGGACGCTAGTTTGAGGTGTTGCTCGGACATGGACGGAGCAACACACGATGCACCTCGTACACGCAGCTCCTTGAGGTCTCGCTTGAGGCCAAGCTCAAACCAGACAGGGACAGGGTCGGTCGCGGGCTCGCGGCTCGATCTGCCGGTCATGGGCGGTCAAAGATGGAGAAGGAGAGATGCTCCCTCACCTCAGCCGGCAGGGACGGTGTAGGTCGAGGTTACACGGCGGTCTAGCCTCGTACAACCGGCCGGGAGGAGTTGCGTCATGCCTGGTGGAAAGGTGGAGATGCGGCGGGTCGGGAACAGGGAAGAGATGCAGTGTGCCGGGACGAGATGCGGCGGGCCAGGACGGTGGCAGCCCTCGTTGCTTTTCCTATGCGGGTTATCGATCTGGTGGCCCGGGGACGGCAGAGAGGAGGCGAGCTGGTGGCCTGGGACGGACGACGGCGCTGGGGAGGAGCTTCACGACGGAGACGACATGGGGGAGATGGCGGAGAGCTAGGACGACGGGGACGGGCGAGCACAACGAGAAGGCTGTCGGGCGTTGGGACGCGCCGCTCGCCGGTAGGAGGGAAGCGGCGTCCCGTCGGCACTGTGAGCGGTGAGCTGGCGGCGCTGGAACCTGCCTCAAACGAACGGTGAAAATGGAAATCGGGTATGGGGATTTTTGACCATCGGGTGGCATTTGCTTGTAAATTCGGCCAACGATATGTCTATTTATAAAATGTTTCGCATCCCTTTGCGGGAAGCCAGCCAAAGCCGCGCGAAGCACCCCAAGACGTTCTTTCTCCTCCATCTGTATTTTCGCCGGTGGCTTTGTCAAAGCCCACATACGAAGCACCCTGTTTGGTTCGGATTGGCTGCTTTTTCCAGTGGAAGGCCACTAAAAGCCCAAACAAACACCCGCTAAATAATCCTGGAACCCGCCAGAGAGAATCTGGCGCCGGTGAATCCCTAACACAGAGAGAGCGAGTGAATCTTGGGAATACAAGACCCATGCCAGACTCTAACACACATGTTATGCCATACCAGGGTTTAGTGGTATTCAGACGATCCGGATCCCCCTCTCCAGAGAAACACTAGCCCCGCTGGGAAAAAGACGGAACTACCGTTCTGGCCCGTCTACGTGAGTCGGAATGGGGTAACAAAGCGGAACCAATTGCTTGGTTGTGTTAGGTGATGCCCAAGTAACACCCAAGACAATGGTAGGCCCCACCTCTTTGCAAGATCCCTCCTATTCCGTGAGACCTGGAACCCGTGAAAGAGAATGCGGCGACAGTCAATCCATAACACAAAGAGTGAGGGAATCTTGGGCATCCAAGACCCATGCCACAATCTAACACACATGGTTTGGAATAACCTAGGATTGGGTGGGAATTCAGACGCTCCGGAGCCCCCTCCCCGGAGAAACCCTAGGTATGCTGGAGAAAAAGAACAAAATGTCGGTCTGGCCCTACGTGAGCCGGAAATGGGTAGAAAAGTGTAACTAATTGCTTGGTTGTATTATTTTAGGACCAACTAACACAAAATAAAATTGTAGGACCCACCTCTTGGCAAAATTCCCCCCGCTCCGTCAGATCCAGGGGTTTCGGGCTCTAAATAGTTTTTGGAACCCACTAGAGAGAATCCGACACCGGTGAAGGCCTAACACACAAAGAGAGGGAATCTTGGGAATCCAAGACCCATGACATAATATAACACACATGGTATGGAATACCATGGGATTTGGCGGTATTCGGACGATCCAGAGCCCCTCTCCAGAGAAACCCTAGCCCCACTGGGAAAAAAGACGGAACAGCCGTTCTGGCCCCTCTGCCTGAGCCGGAAGGGGGTAGTAAAGTGGAACCAACTGCTTGGTTGTATTATGTTAGGCCCAATGAACACCCAAGAAAATGTTAGGGCCCAAATCTTGGCAGGATTCCCTCTGTTTCGTCACATCCGGGAGTTTCGGGCTCTGAGTAGTCATTGAACCCGCCAGAGAGAAACCGACGCAGGCGAAGCCCATAACACACCGAGTGAGGGAATGTTGGGCATCCAAGACCCATGGAAACTCTAACACACATGGTATGTAATACCATGGGATTTGGTGCCATTCACACGATCCGGAGCCCCTTCTCCGGAGAAAACCATAGCCCCACTAGGGAAAAAGACGGAACTGTCGTTCTAGCCCCTCTACGTGAGCCGGAAGTGGGTAGCAAAGTGGAACCAACTATTTGGTTCTGTTAGGTTAGGCCAAACGAACACGCAAGACAATGGTAGGGCCCACCTCTTGGCAACATTCCCCGAGTTCCGTCAGTTCCGGGAGTTTCGGGCTCTAAGTAGTCATGGAACCCGCTAGAGAGAATCCGACGCCGGTGAAGCCCTAACATAGAGAGAGAGGGAATATTGGGCATCCAAGACCCACGAAACACTATAACACACATGGTATGGAACACCATGGTATTTGGTGGCATTCAGGCGATCTCGAGGCCCTTCTCCGGAGAAACCATGCATAGCCCCGCCAGGAAAAAGGACGGAACTGTTGTTCTGGCCCCTCTACGTTAGGCGGAAGGGGGTACGTAGCAAAGTGGAACCAATTGCTTTGTTGTATTAGGTTAGGCCCAAGTAACACCCAAAAAATGGTAGGGCCCACCTCTTGGCAAGATTCCCCCAGTCCCGTCAGATCCGGGAGTTTCAGGCTTTAAGTAATCCTGGAACCCGCAAGAGAGAATCTGACGCCGTTGAAGCTCTAACACAGAGAGAGCGAGTGAATCTTTGGAATACAAGACCCATGCCACACTCTAACACACATGGTATGCCATAACATGGGATTTGGTGTCATTCAGACGATCTGGAGCCCCCTCTCTAGAGAAACCATAGCCCCGTGGGAAAAAGATGGAACTGCCATTTTGGCCCTCTACTTGAGCCGGAAAGGGGTAGCTAGGTGGAACCAATTGCTTGTTTGTGTTAGGTTAGGACCAAAGAACACCCAATAAAATGGTTGGGCCCACCCATTGGCAAGATTCCCCGAGTTCCATCAGTTTAGGGAGTTTCAGGCTCTAAGTAGTCTTGGAACCCGCCAGAGAGAATCTGACGCGCCGGTGAAGCACTAACAGAGAGAGAGAGGGAATCTTGGGAATCCAAGACACTATACACACTATACACACACATGGTATGGTACACCATGGTGTATTTGGTGGCATTCAGACGATCTGGAGGCCCCTCTCCAGAGAAACCATAGCCCCGCTGGAAAAAGACGGAACTGCCGTTATGGCCCCTTTACGTGAGCCGGAAAGAGGTAGCAAAGTTGAAACAATTACTTGTTTGTGTTAGGTTAGGCACAATTAAAACCCAAGACAATGGTAGGTCCCACCTCTTGGCAAGATCCCCCCCCCCCCCCCCCCCCGCCCCCATTTCGTGAGATCCGGGAGTTTCATGCTCTAAGTAGAACCCGCAAAAGAGAATCTGGCGCCGGTGAAGCCATAACACAGGGAGTATAGAATCTTGGTAATCCAATACCCATGCCACACTCTAACACACACAAGGCATGGCATACCATGGGATTTGGTGGCATTCAGACGATCCGGAGGCCCCTCTCTAGAGAAACCATAGCCCCGATGGGAAAAAGACGGAACTGCCGTTCTAGCCCCTCTACTTGAGCCGGAATGGGGTAGCAAAGCGGAACCAATTTCTTGGTTGTGTTAGGTTAGGCCCAAGTAACACCCAATACAATGTTAGGTCCCACCTCTTGGCAAGATTCCCCCATTTCGTGAGATCTGGGAGTTTCGAGCTCTGAGTAGTCCTGGAACCCGCGAAAGAGAATGCAGCGCCGGTGAAGCCATAACACAAAGAGTGAGGGAATCTTGGGCATCCAATAACCCACTAGTACAGAAAGCCTTATCTTTGGCGCACCATTTTCCAATTCTGTGGCGCACCTAGGGGGCAGAGGGGTGCACCACAGAATTCACGCCATAGAATATTGTTCTGTGGCGCACCGTGGCCGTGCGCCACAGAAATGACAATTTTGTGGCGCACCTCAGCCGTGCGCCACAGAAATTTGCAATTCTGTGGCGCACCAAGTAGGGGTGCGCCACAGATTTTTTTTTTGAATTTCAAAAAAAAGGCGGCCAGATCTGGCCGTGGGAATTTTTCGAAATTTCGCCGGATCTCGTCGGATGCTCGCCGGAGTTGGTGGGTGGAGGATGGGGGTCACCGGAGTTGGTGGGGAGGAGAAGAAAAAAGCTCGCCGGAGGTGGTGGTGGTGGAGGAGGAGGAGGAGGAGGGGTGGTGGTGGAGGAGGAGGAGGAGGAGGAGGGGTGGTGGTGGAGGAGGAGGAGGAGGAGGAGAGGTGGTGGTGGAGGAGGAGGAGGAGCTCGCCGGAGTTGGTGGTGGTGGAGGAGGAGGGGTGGTGGTGGTGGTGGAGGAGGAGGAGGAGGAGAGGTGGAGTAGTAGGTGGAGGAGAGGAGAGAAGTGGAGAGGTAGAAGAGAGAAGGGAAGATGAGAAGTGGAGGAGAAGTGGAGAGGAGAAGGGAAGAAGAGGAGGGGAGGATGGTAGAAGAGGAGAAGGGAAAGAAGAGGAAGAAGAGGAGGGGAGGAGGCAGGATTTCGAATCCTGCCTCCACAATTCTGTGGCGCACCAAATGAAGGGGTGCGCCACAGAATTTTTTTTTCTTTTTTTTTATTTTCTAGTCAAAATCTTCAAATGGCCATAACTTTTGTTCCTTTTGGAATTTGGCGATTCTAAAAAAAGCTCACAGGCCGAAGGTTCCTTTTTCTCTCTAGTTTTTTTTTGATATCTTGATCATTTTTTTTCGACATCGTATGCAAAAGTTATGCCCATTTTACTTTTTTTAACGAACTTTTGCTCAGAAAGTCGAAATTCATATTTCAAAATTTGATAAAAAAAAAGTAGACCTTAAACTCTCCGTGCATCTATAAGGGATTTATTTTTTGATGCTTTTTAGACCGCCAACTCTTCCGTCAAAAACTAGAAAAGGCGTTCCGGGGGGTGGAGTTCGTGCGTGTGGACAGAAATTTTGGGGACGATAATTCTGTGGCGCACGGGATAGTGGTGCGCCACAGAAGTGTCATATTTCTGTGGCGCACTAACCACCATGCGCCACAGAATATGAGTGGGGCAATGATTGGGTTGGGCCCCAGCATATTTCTGTGGCGCACCCCTAACCCGTGCGCCACAAAAATCCTCTTTTCTGTGGCGCACCCCGGTCCCGTGCGCCACAGAATGCCTCTTTTCTGTGGCGCATGCCCACCCGTGCGCCACAAAAATATATTTCTGTGGCGCATGGCTTCTTGGTGCGCCACAGAATCTGTTCCATAGAAAGGCACTTCTCTACTAGTGACCATGCCACAATCTAACACACATGGTTTGGCATACCCTAGGATTGGGTTGGAATTCAGACGCTCCGGAGCCCCTCGCCGGAGAAATCCTAGGTGTGCGGCAGAAAAAGAAGAAACTGCCGGCCTGGCCCCTCTACATGAGCCGGAAAGGGGTAGCAAAGTGGAACTAATTGATTGTTTGTGTTATTTTAGGCCCAAGTAACACAAAATAAAATGATAGGACCCACCTATTGGCAAGATTCCCCCTGTTCTGTCAGATCCGGGAGTTTCGGGCTCTAAATAGTTTTGGAGCCCGTTAGAGAGAATCCGACGCCGGCGAAGGCCTAATTAACACACAAAGAGAGGGAATCTTGGGCATACAAGACCCATGACACACTATAACACACATGGTATGGCACATACCATGGGATTTGGTGGTATTCAGACGATCCAGAGCCCCTCTCCGAAGAAACCCTAGCCCCGCTGGGGAAAAAAAGACGAAATTGTTGTTCTGGCCTGTCTACATATCCAGAAGGGGGTATTAAAGTGGAAGTAATTGCTTGGTTTTGTTAGGTTAGGCCCAAGTAACACCCAAGACAATGATAGGGCCCACCTCTTGGCAGGATTCCCCCTGTTTCGTCACATCCGGGAGTTTTGGGCTCTGAGTAGTCCTTGAACCCGCCAGAGAGAATCTGGCACCGGTGAAGCCATAACACACCGAGTGAGGGAATGTTGGGCATCCAAGACCCATGGAACACTCTAACACACATGGTATGTAATACTATGGGATTTGGTGGCATTCAGACGATCCAAAGCCCCTTCTCCGGAGAAACCATAGCCCCGCTAGGTAAAAATACGGAACTATCGTTCTGGCCCCTCTACGTGAGCCGGAAGGGGGTAGCAAAGTGAACCAATTGCTTGGTTGTGTTAGGTTAGTCCCAATGAGCACCCAAGACATTGTAGGGCCCACCTCTTGGCAAGATTCCCTCGCTTCGCTGGAACATTGATCTCTTGACCAGAAGTCAACCTTTTGGTCTACCCCTATGATCAGCGTCAGAAGGGGGTAGACCTCAATACTATTTTGCTTGGTTGTGTTAGGTTAGATCTAAGATACATTAATAAAGAAAATCTAGCTATACTTTTAACAATATTCCCTCCGTTTTGCCCGAATGGGCGAGCATCGACGGTTCGAGACCTATAAGTATAGTGCATAACCTTCCTATGTGATGTCGGTGAAACCAGTCACACCTATGGGTAGTATACTGGCCCCTCCCCACATCGATCCCAACACAGGTTTATAAGTATTCTTAGTGCCCCACCATGGTTTACGTAGGATTCCGACACTTTAGAGCCCAACGCTTCACTAGAACATTGATCTGTTGACCAGAAGTCAACCTTTTGGTCTACCCCTATGACCGCGTCGGAAGGGGGTAGAACACAATACTATTTTTCTTGGTTGTGTTAGGTTAGGCCATAACGACATCAATAACCGAAAATCTAGCTATACTTTTAACAGTATTCCCTCCGCTTTCCCAAAAAAGGGGGGCATCGACGGTTTATAACTAAACTAGAGTAGTACATATATATTAGTAAGCATAGATCATTACATCATAATTAAAAATACGGCGGGAAATATAAATTAGGCCTAAAGCGCCTCCGCGTCCTCGACCCGGGCGCGGTGTGCCTGAAGCGCCTCTCTTCATGCCCGTGCGGTGTTAAACTCCTCGTGCGACGAACTCTGGGCGGCCATGAACGAGGCAGACTCGTCCTCCCTCTGCGCGATGAGGGCCTGCTGCTCGCAAGCCTGCCGCTCGGTGTCCATGAGGGCGCGGGCATGCTCCTCCCTCCGGGCGGTCTCGATGGAAGCCTGAATGGCGGCAGCCTCGGCGGCTGCCCCCGCCTCCTCAAACCCCGATCGGACCCGGCGAAACGCTTCCTCGTTGCGCCATGTGGCGAACGAGTTGTACGCCATCACCTGGTCAGGCCACAACGGAGGGCGATGCTCTGGTTCCTGCGCCGCCTCCTGCTGCGGCAGCTCCGGCTCCTCCTCCCCATCCGCCTCCTCGTTGTACCCCCAATCGAAGGGGTCGTCACCACTCCCGTCGTCGTCTGACGGCGGGTCTAGCCCACGGCGCGCCGCCTGCTGGGTGAACGTCACCCACGAAGTATGGAGGCGGCGCGGCATGGTATCGTCGACAGAGGGGAAGCCGCGTGGCGATGGGTGAGATTATGGCGAGGATCCGTCGGCAGTGGCTCAGCCAGGACTCAAACTCTATGTAGTCGATGCAAAATTGTGTAGTCAAATGCATCTTTTTAAACATTTTGTTGCATACCATTGAGAAAATCTGTCTAGTCGGCGCACGCGTCGGAGCTCGCGTCCCGTCGGAAATGGTGACGACCTGCAAACCGTAATGACCTTGGCGCCGCTTGGGGAGCCAGGAAGGCTGCATACCGCATTAATGCTAGGCGTGCGGCAGAGGCGAAGCACCATCCCGCCGCCTGGTGCAGGTCGCGTCCCATCGTTGCCATTACGCGCGGCAGACTAACCACCACCTGCACGACGCCGTGTGCATATCCAAGGCGTGTGAATGGTACTTGTGTTGGCACGTACCATTTTTTGTAGTGAACTTGGCAAAGATTGGTACCACGTTTCGCAAGCAAACACGTCCCATATCGTTTTGTACGCGTACACGTATAAAACGGTATCCTCTTTTCTACATGTACGATAGAGCCTTTGATATTCGCTGACTTGGTGGGGTGAGCTTTATGGTGAACTTGGGTCACTGATTGGTGGCCCCTCGACGTCCCTGACCCCACCTGCCAGTGACCAAATGTCACATCATTCTATTGTGACTAAGTCAGCCGGCGCGTTCCCACCATGCATGCATGCGCACACGACATGGCGACCAGTCGAAGCGGCCTCCAAAACGGCACTCTCTATATAATGCTCCTGCCGCATCGCCTCTCACTACCCCATCCATTCTCCCCCCTCCCCCATTTCTAGCAAAAAAACCCATCCCTCCTCTTCTCCCCCAACTCCCGAGCGCACAACCGCGAGGCGGTTCCGCAGAATGGAAGGTTCGCAGCAGGAGAACGATGGCGTTGTCCCTTCTGGTTTCGTCGCCGCAGGAGTCGCCCTTGGCGGTTCCAGTTCGTCGCAGCCGCCTGAGCTCGTCGCCGCCGCGGGTTCGTCGGCCGGCCATGGCGATTTTAGTGCACCGCCTGCTCCTGCCGCGGTGGAGGCGCCTGCTGCTTTCCCTCTCCTAGCAGATATGGGTGATCCCTACGAGGATTACCCTGCGTTCGACAAGGACGTCGACGACCAGGACTCTGAGGTATCTATGTCCAGGCCGCTTAGTTTATTGTCAAAGATCCAGGGTTTGTGCATGACTGCACGCAAGTTTGGGCTTCTAGTGTTTGTACTTGCATGTATACTTTGGTTTTTTTTGTAATTTTGGGTTTCTGGTGTTTGCGGTTGCATCTGTACTTTAGGGATTCAAGGTTTTTTGTATTCGGGATTAAAAGGTTTGTAGTTGGATCTGCACCTAGGGGTTCGAGGGTTTTTTGTACACGCAAGTTCAAGATTTAGATGTCTGCTTGCATCTGTACTTACTACATAGAGACCAAAGGGAAAAATATTTTAGAAAAATAGACATGTACTAGACACTAAATTGACAATATATATGTCCTGCTATGAAACTAATAATTAACATCTATGCATGAATCTTTTTAAATGATCTTCTATATAGAGTTATGGATGATCAAATATAGATGAGAGTTGATTCAGAGGCTGTAGTTGCATCTGTACTTAGGGGTTCGCAGGTTTTTTGTATTTTAGAGATTCAGAGGTTGTAGTTGCATCTGTTCTTATGCCTTCTAGTTTTTTGTGTGCATGTTAGCATGCATGTGAGTTAGAGATTCTACGTTTTTTTGAGGCATTTTCAATTTGTGTAGTTATTTTGACTCGCAGGCACTCTTGACACATTATGAATTTGTTGCAAAATCACATATTGTACCCCCGTGCATGATAATTATTTGATCCAGTTTATGCATATAATTAAAGAACGATTCTTGTATGATATTTTTTATCTGGTAAGATATAATAACATGTCCTGATTAGAATATTAATCTGTTGAATGTTATCTTAGATCATCAATGAATTCCTGATGTGTTATTATCTGCTTTTGGGCATTAGTTCACCAAATATATATACTGGAAACTGTAATGTTGTATAAAATTCGACACATTTTTCTCAAAATTGATGTACTCTTTAGGGCACATCAGCTAAATAAGTTACTTGATGAAGTGTATGCAAATAAATGAAAAACTACTATTTATTTATGTTTTTTGTGATCTGGTTAGGTATATTACTCTTTTGCCAATAAGATTGTGTTGCTAACTTTTGTTTTATTGCAAATTATCAGGAAGAAGATCTGGAAGTCGGCTCGAGTGAGGACGATAGGGTTGCGAAGAGCAGATATGTCCTGAGGAAGCTGAAGGCGGGCACCATTCGGTACCGTCGTCGGGGCAACTTGTTCTGCCCTTTCTGTGTCAGAAAGGTAGGCAACGATCGCAACATCATGATCCAACATGCCGTCGGTGTGGGAAATGGCTCTCAGTATCGTGTGTCCCATGTTAGGTCCAAGCACGCTGCCTACGGCGTCTTTCTGAAGAAGCTGCTTGCGCAAGATATCCTTGCAGGTCGTGCAGAACCTCCTCCTCGGCCTTTCTCCAACGAGGCCAGGAGGGCCGCGAAGGCTCAGAAGCGGGAGAACATGTTCCGCTCCTTTACTTCAACGAGGCCAGGAGGGCCATGAAGGCTCGAAAGCGGCAGAACATGATGTAGTTGCTGCAGTTGTGCTCGTTGTTGCAGCTTGTCCGCTGTGTTTGTGTTATCCCTTACTTCTGATAGTGTCGTCTGGTCTTTGCGTAGTAAGAACTTTTAAAGAAGCTCTATCATGTTGGTATGTAAGAACCTAATATGTATATTATGTTAGTTTATGTTTCTTAACCCGATCATGTTTTAAGGATATCAAAAGACTTATTAGGCATGATTTAGTAATAATTTGATGTGACAACTCATTGATCCGGTCGATCAATGAATTGTCACATCCCTTTACTACTGGATCATGCCTAATAAGCCAATAGTGTGTGGAAATGAGTCAGCCCCTCCTCCCACCACTAGGCACTGTCTTATTTTGCAATTATTTGCTAACTAAAATAAAGAAGAATCCGAAGAAGTAGAATAAAAATGCGACCAGATCCCAATTAAGACTCTTTTCCTTTTGATTCTATTTTTTCAATCCGAAAAACTAGAATAAATTATGACTAACAACCGCACGCCAAATCTCCACGGAATCAGCCTCACGCAGGGTCCCACTCGCTAGTGTCTACGCGCCAAATATCCACCACACCGCGCTCCTCACCCACTCGGCTACTCCTCCACTGAATGAGACCTCCACAGAAAGCCTCCACTTCGCCCTCCCGGCCCAAGGGCGGCTGCCACGGCTTCGCCCTCCCCCGTCCTCGACGTCGTTCTCAAACAATGACAAGTAAGCCATGGTTCCCTCCCTTCCACATCCTCAACCAAACGATGTGATGTAGGTTAGATGCCGGCAGATCTAGGTTTTATACCGGTGGATGTAGGTTAAATGCCGACGGATGTAGGTCACCGTTGATGTTTTAAGTTACCACCGGCCATGGATCTAGCTCACGCTACCGTTACAGGCCCCTCAGAGATCGTTTCCCCCACCCAGATGGAGATCGACCTGAACAAGGCCTTGGAGCTCGCAAAGCCCCCTGTTATTCAGATAGCCGAGGTAAATAGCATATAAATTAGTCATGTAGCCAAATGTTCTCTTAAGATTCATCTATATCCTTTCGCCTTCGTCGACACTTCTTTGATTTTTATTCTTTTCGTATTTGGCTATAGGACCACAGTGCGGGCTGTGACTTCTGCAGCATGTCGCGTACTGAAATTCAGAAATTGGTGCAGCAGTCAGTTGAGACAATTCAGAAATTGGTGCAGCAGTCCGTTGAGATAATTGAATCTCATCGTCTCTCTGAAGTTTGCAAGCTGGCTGATGATACCAGCGTTGAGAAGCTAATCTGTTTCGTCTGTTGCGAGGACAGGCTGAACAGGGCGATGAAAGCTTCAAAAATGCAAGCACTCGAGTTGGAACTGCGGGAGCAAAAGAGAAGCTATATGATCATGCATGGCTTGGTTACTAAGCTTGATTCTAAGCTGAAGAGTGCGAAGAAAACTTTGAAAGTAGCCGAAGAGAAGTGCGACATGCTCCAGAGGGGAAAAGACACCCTGTTGGAGAGTGCGAAGGACACCAATGTGAAGTTGAGATACATTCTAAGTTTCTTGCAAAATCATGGAATGAGGTAAAACTAATTTGCTCTTTAATTAGATTATGCCAACCTGCAATGCTTTCCAATCAGTCTAGATGTTATTCATTTCTCTGTTTTGTTGCATGTGCCGATGATTAAACTGTGCAATGCTAAAAATCCAAAGGATTACTCTCCAGTACCTAGTAGCATTTACGCGGACATTGTTTGTTCATGCTCCCTGGTCCTGTGGAGCTTAACCCTTTGGACTTTTTTTTGCAATGTATGTATGAGGCTTGCTTATTTTATGTTCATTCTCTGTTTTGTGTGCCGATGATTAAACTCTGCACCTTCTCTCGATGAGATATTGACACTTACCTAGTGTTGTGTATAACTACATTTGTTCTACATCTTCCTTGGTAAGTGTTCGACAATCTCATTGATTTCTGTGTGCTTCTTTACAATTAGGCCCCAATTATGATTTTATCTGTAATGCATGAGCCATATTGGTTCTGCATATTCCTTGGCAAGTGTTCGATAATTTCTTTGATTTGTGTGTGCTTCTTTACTATGAGGACCCTATCTAAGCTTGGTTCTCTGTTGATGATTAATATGCAGCAATGTCTCCAACGGTTGGCGTATCATAGAAAAAAGAGTTCCATATTTGTGTTTGATCAGAGTGCCGATGATTAAACTGTGCAATGTTAACTTGCAGAGGGAGACTCCTCTAGACCTAGTAGCGTTTACAAGTACCTAGTAGCTTGTTTATGCGACCGGGTCTAGCGGTTTATCACCTCTGTACTTGTGTCATTTGTACACGTGAGGCAGTTTTGTCACTCATCTTTGTATGTTTGGAAGTATATCTGCTTCTTTTTTTGTAGATGTGCTAAACATGTATGATACTTTTCTACTAGTGTTTCTGTGGACGCGGTTTCGGAAAGTTCCAGTGGATGATGTGAACCTCTGGATGTGGCTTCGAAATGCATGCTGGCATAGGAAAATATCCATTGGATGATGTGAAACTGTGGATGTGGCTTCGGAGTGGATGTTGGCATAAAAAAAAGTTACGGTTAACTGTGTACTTGTTGTTGAACATTTTGTGATGCTAATTTCAGTTACTATAAATCTCCTATGCTTCGGATTGCATGTAACCGGGATGATGGCGCGGAACAGACATCAAGAGGGCGAGGAGGCAGTATATTAGTATTAGTACTAGGGTATCCATTGTTACAAATGTAAAACCATGTCAATTCATTTCTATTTTGGAGTGTATTTTATAATTTAGATCTCCTATCTATTCGGTAATTTGGTTGACACTCGCCACGTGGGATACCCGGTCAACTCTCCTCTCCACTCCCAAACTGTGGATAATGCAGCGGCTCCCCCATACGGGCGCAGAACGCTCTCCTCTCTACTCCCAAACTGTCCTTGTGTGCCACACCTCTCTACTCCCCTTTGCTGTGCGCAGATCCACCGGTACCATGTCTGGTCGTCGCGAGGAGGGCCGCCAACAGCAGATCCCCAGGTACTTTCCCCGGCGCAGCGTGCAAGGCGCGCAGCGTGCGCGTGCCCGCGAGGCGTACCGGCGCGAGGTGCATCAGGCCAACTCGTCCCGCGCACCACCACCTCCGGCTCCACCCATCGCACCTTCGGACGTTGAGGAGGAAGAAGAGGAGGAGTATCTCGCCATCGAGTTCCACAACGAGGCCCTGCAGTGGCCCCACATGCAGGCGGGGATTTCAGCGTCCATAGAGAGTTTCGCGGCAGAAGAGCTCCGGCAATTGAGGCTCGCCCGACATTTCACTGTCAAGCTAGAGGCCGACACCGCGAAAGCGATCCGCCATTTGATGCAGAATGAAGATGCGGCGGCACTGGCGGAGGCGCGGCGGCGCACCCTTTGGTTAGGACGCTAGGTCCGGTGTCTATCCTTTTCTTTTCGTGATTTGTTTCAGAAACGGCTTGTTCACTGTTAACTGTGATGATTTCTAAGATTATGTGTATGCTTAATTTCGAAGATTATGAGCATGCTTATTTACCGTGGATGACAAGTGGGGCTCAGGCATCAACTGGTCGGTCGTAGCCAGTCAAACAGGGCAGGATGTGTGGCCCCAAAAAAAACTCGCGACGTTCTACGTGACCAGGCAAGTTTCGTCGAAGGCAACTGGGCTCTTAGTGGGCTACTGGGCCGTAGACGAAAGTCCGCGACGTGAAACTAGCAAAAAGTCGAGCAAAACCAGTCTGCGACGGACCAAACCATTACGTTGAGAACAAACTCCACTTTTCAGCCATTCGCGACGAAAACGCTCGACGCTATCAAAACGTGTCGTTCAAAATGTTCCGAATCGCGCGGAATTTGGTAGTGATCCCCCAGGTTTCAAATGAGGAAAGTAGTATTCTCACTTCACCTTATTCTGAGGAAGAGGTGAGAAGGGCTATTTTCAAATGGAAAACAACAAAGCCCCGGTCCTGATGGCTTCCCGGCTTAATTCTATCAGTGCTTTTGGGAAGTTATTAAGCCTGACCTACTCCAATTGTTCTACTGCCTTCATAGTGGACAATTGGAGTTGTTCCGTCTAAACTTTGGTGAAATTACTTTACTCCCTAAGGTTAATGAGGCAGAAAGGATCCAACAATTCAGACCTATTTGCCTCCTTAATGTTAGTTTTGAGATATTTACCAAAGTCGCGATGCTTAGGCTGAATACCGTGGCTGATCATGTGGTTCGTCCTTCTCAAACTGCTTTTATGCAAGGTCGTAACATCCTTGATGGGGTGGTTACCCTTCATGGAACGGTCCACGAGATGCACCGCAAGAAGTTGAATGGGGTGATCGTAAAACTTGATTTTGAGAAAGCTTATGACAAGGTGAAATGGTCCTTTCTTCAGCGGACTCTTAAAATGAAAGGTTTTCCTCTGAATTTCATGCATTAATTCATAGTTTCATCTCGGGAGGAAGTGGTGCCATCAAGGTCAATGATGAAACATGCCGATACTTCCAAACAAAAAAGGGGCTTAGACAAGGTGATCCTTTATCGCCAATGCTTTTCAATATAGTGGCGGATATGCTCGCTATTTTAATTGATCGTGCTAAGTCTGATGGAAAAATTGAAGGGGTCATTCCGCATCTAGTGGATGGTGGTTTGTCCATACTTCAATATGCCGATGATAAAATTATCTTTATGAATCATGACATCGAAAAAGCTAAAAACCTAAAGTTAATTCTGTCAGTGTTCTAGCATTTGTCAGGGTTAAAGATAAATTTTCACAAGAGTGAATTGTTTTGTTTCGGTGATGCCCAAAATGATGTTTCTCAGTATGCCGAACTCTTTGGTTGTGCGCAGGGACAATTTCCTATTAAGTACTTGGGTATTCCGATTCACTATCGGAGACTCACAAATACTGAATGGAAATTGGTTGAGGAACGTTTACAGGATAGGTTACACAGCTAGAAAGGAAACTTATTATCCCTAGGAGGAAGATTAGTACTCATAAATTATGTACTTAGTAATATGGTACTGTATATGATTTCTTTCTTCCAATTGCCAAAAGGGGTTATGAAAGACTGGATTATTTTCGGTCTAGATTCTTTTGGCAAGGGGATAATGAGAATAGAAAGTATCGCTTGAGTAAGTGGAGTGTGGTTTGCCGACCTAAAGATCAAGGGGGGCTGGGAATTCATGACCTTGAGGTCTAGAGCCCTCCTTGGCAAGTGGCTTTTTAAGCTACTGACTGAGGATGGTGTTTGGCGAACCCTCCTAAGAAGAAAGTATGTGGGTTCACGAGCGCTTTGGTGACTCTCACTTTTGGGCTGGCATTATGGCCACCAAAAAATACTTTATTCCGCATGGGTCTTTCTGGTCGGAAATTAGGTTCTGGGAGGATGTTTGGTTGGGAAATACCACTCTTCGAGAACGGTTTCCAGCTTTGTATAGCATTGTACGTCATAAAAGCGATACACTCGCCAAGGTGCTGGAATCTTTCCCACCTAATGTGTCGTTCAGAAGAAGAAGTTCGGTCCTAGACAAGCTTCATGGAACGCCTTGGTACAAAGCCTTGCTTCCGTGCAGCTGACGCAAGGATCGGATAGATTTCGGTGGAACCTGCATGAGAATGGCAAGTTCTCGGTGGATTCTATGTACAAAGTTTTAGTGCAACCTGAAATTCTAGTTACTAATTTTAAGAATATTTGGAAGATAAAGATCCCATTGAAAGCTAAAGTGTTTACACGGTATCTCCGTCGAGGAATTATTCTTACTAGAGACAACCTTGCTAGACGGAATTGGCATGGAAACAAATCGTGTGTCTTTTGTTCTCAAGACGAGACTATTAAACACCTTTTCTTTTAGTGCAAATTGTGCAAATTTTGCTAGATCTATATGGTCAGCCATTCAGATAGCCTCGAACTTATATCCACCTAGTAGTGTTAGATAATATTTTTTGGCAACTGGCTCAATGGTGTTGATTCTAGGTTTAAGCAGCTGATTAGGGTGGGAAAGATTGCCGTTGTTTGGTTGTTGTGGCTATGTAGAAATGACAAGATTTTTAATGATAAAATGTTTCTCTTATGATGTACGGCTTTGATCCCTTCTTAGGCGCCTTTGCAACGTGTGGAGCATCGTTCCCTACTCATTGAGGCGTGTACGCGGTTGGAGAATTCGGCGAGAGCTTTTTTACCCTTCATGGATGGCAGCATAATTTCGAATTGGTCCTCCAGCAGTTTAGATGTACGTACAATTTCTCATGATGATATGTAATTCGCCTTTTTTACGTTTGTTTTTACTCGTTGTAGACTTGTGGCTGTGTGCATCTTAGCTATGCAGAGGCCGGGTACATGCTTAAACCTTTTAAGTAATAAAGTTCCCATTATCGAAAAAGATGTATCGCAATATGTTTAACAATCGTTGTAGATGTGTCCACATGTCCGATGTTCCACGAAGAGGAGCCATACCATACATGTCTAGACGGCCGTCCTCTAAATAAGTTAAGAAATTTAGGCTGTCTTTTTTCTTCTTAAGAAATAGATTGACACAACTTAAAAAAAAAACAGATCGGCGCTGTGTATAAAAGTGTACTCTATGACGACAAAACTTGAATACACATGATTGAAGATCGTCGTAGGCACGTCCACCTTGTCCCAGCCCGCACCCAGTTCACACATATACTACTGTAGTAGTACTCAACAAGTCACTGAACAATCAATCAGATGCAGACAGCCTAAACCCACTAGCTCAATTAACAAAACACACCAAGGACCAAACCCAGCCAACCAATCCATCAGCACTTACCAACTACTAATCCGCAACGAGAATCCTTCTCGTTCCCAACCGCAACACCAAAATTCCCATCTTCTGCATAGAAATAAACAAGTTTCAGCGGCGATGATACAAGCTGAAATCACGCCCAGGAAGCATTCAACCATGCTTGAGATAAATAAATAAATAAACAAGCAGCATAAACTGGACCACTGGAAAAAGGAACTCCACATGGTGACCGATCAGAGACCTGCACATTCAGCTACAGGCAGCAGTTGTTGCTGCTGCTGCCGAAAATGGAGTCATTGGTTAGTACTACTATGTACTAGGGAGGAGAGGACCCCCGTCAGCTGTTATTGTGCAGAGGCAGAAGGGGACCTGACATGCCTGGCGAGGAAAGGAAACAGCAGAGCCGAATCATGGAACCTGGCCAAATTCCAAACAGGATGGATGCGCTAAGAAGGACAATGAGAATTATCCATACCTGAACATGGCTCATGCACCAGAACAGGTTCATGATTGGGAAGCTCCAAAGATCAGCTGGCTAGATCCATGAACGATCTGAATCGAAACTGCTGCTATGGTACAGGATGAGGAAATCATTATGCCGCAACGGTGTTACAGTCACGGATCACAGAAGCCCGAGTCCTTCCATTCCTGAAACAATGTGGAGGGTGTGAAACATGCATGAGAAGATAGATTTCCTGAACCAGCCGCTACTCCCGCAAAACGAATTATTCAACGGTGTTACAGTTGTGGATCAGTGAAGCTCGAGTCCGTTCGTTCCTGAAACAATGTAGAGGGAGTGAAAAGATCCCGCAGAAGGGATTTATCCAAGAATCAGCATGTTCATATAAACATGTGATATGCTCTGAAGATATGCAGATGAAAGCATGTACCTGGGACATTGATTGGTTATCCAATATTAATCTCTCTTACAGTTGAAGCATGCACCTGGGATACAAATTAGAGCGTGTAGTTGCAGCTCAAGCATGAAAGACTTGAAACGTGTTGCAGTCATCAGCTCAACAGTGTAGCATAATTTGCAGAAACAGTAAAGCAGACCATGAGGTTATATGAAAGAGAAATGTAAGGCTCATGGATTCTGAAATTTTCTCTGATAGATGAGTGAAAATGTAATATACATGGTACAGCATTCGACCAAAGAGAGTCCACGATGCTAATCTCCCGAAACTATGCCACCACAAAGAAACCCCAAGTTCTGTACGCCTACAAACACCACCTTCCCCATGACACCTGAAACAAAATCCCTTCCATGTACCAAGAACCCAACCAAAGATGTTACATCAACCTTTGCCATCGACTGGGATCAAAAAAGGTTCAACCAGATTATACATAGAAGCCACTTGATGTATATACAGTACTTGGAGATTGTAAAGAAGAACACCGTTATATTCTTCTCCCACGCATCTCCAATGCACATGCGACCTAATAGTAGGCTTTTGTGCCTCTGGATTGGTACAGCTCCAACCTGATCTTCGCCTCTGGCAACAAGTTCTCGATTATCGGGTCTTGCATCATGTATGCTTGCTTGGAGGCCCATTCGAGCACCGTCAGGATCTCCGCTTGAGCCAACTCCTCGCTATCAGGGACATTGTGTGCAATGTAGCACACGAGGGTGAGTGCCGCGAGCTGAACCACCTGCTCGCTGAAATACACGAGCTGAACCAGATGCTTCGCGCCACCCGCATCGACGATCGCTTTAGAATGGTCGACGCGCAGGTAATTGTCCGTGCACGCGAACTTGGTTAGCGAAAGCGCCGCCTCCCGAGAGACATCTGCTTCTCTCTCGTCAAGAAGCTTCACCAATGGTGCAATGATCCTAGTCTCTGTTGCCCGGAAAGTTCTGGACAGGCAGCCCAATGAGATGATGCAGGGGATCAGGAGATCATCATACTCGGCCTTCTCGACGACACGAAGGAGCTGGTCCACAACAGCACGGGCAGCCGGAGAGGTTGGCTTAAATGCCAATCGCCGCAGGTCAGAGTTCTGCTCGGCGACCCTGCAGATCTCCATGAGGGCCATCGCAGAATTGTATTGCACGTCGCCTTCACCTTTCTCCAGAAGAACCGCAAAGCAGAGAAGAGCCCTTGACTCGGTGATGCTCTTACAGATGGCTGCATTGCCCTTGGCGAGCTGCCACAGCGCCTTGGCGGCATTGGCCTTCATGTACGCCTTTGTCTCAGGGTCCTCGAACTCCCTGCCCCTGGCAGTCGATCCTGACAACGAGTGGTTGTGCTGTTTGGACGCGATAACACCACCGCCATTGCTCTTACTGCTGCCCCCGTTAGACTTTGCGGCCATGGTGGACTGCACCAGATCGTGCATCTCGTTCTTGCTCTGGGAACCAACTCCGACGGGGTGAGCAGCATCCAGCAAGTTTGGTGGCATGGTGGCGCCACCGGTGCTGTTCTTCTTGTCCATGACCACGGAATGAATGGACATCTTGGAGGTGATGGCGTACTTGGAGTGCTCCTGCACGGTCTCGAAGGCGAGGTGTCCGACGAGGAGCCGGATGACGTTGTGCTGGGCGAAGGCGTCCTGGCATTTGGGGTGGTTGGCGGCGAGCTCGGAGACGGTCCACGCGACCATGCCCTGCACCTTCATGGGCGCGTCCTTGAGCACCTTGGCGAAGGCGGAGCAGGCCCCGGCGAGCACCATCTGCTCGACGCACTCGGGATCACGGCCGAGCAGGCCGATGGCGAGCGCGGCGTTCTCCTGGCCCTCGAGGCGGCCCTCCTTGACGAGCCTGAGCAGCGGCGGGACCCCGTCCTCCTCGATGATGAGCTTGCAGTAGCGGTCGCTGTCGCGCGCGAGGGAGACGAGGCTGGCGGCGGCGTCGGCGCGGGCGTCGAGGTTGCCCGTGTAGAGGACCGCGATCTGCTCCCAGATGAGGAAGAGGATGGGCTCGTTCTGCGCGATGGGGGGCAGGCCGATGTGGGCGTCGAAGTCGTCCTCGTCGGCGGCGGCGGAGGAGGCGGAGACGCGGAGCAGCCAGGAGAGGTCGCCCGTGGAGTTGTCGAGCTGGTTGGCCATCTTCTTGAAGGAGCCGGCGGGGATGATGGTGAAGACGCGGCGGACGAGGCCGTGCGCGCGGCACTTGTCGACCAGCTGCAGCGCCTTGTCGAGCGCCTTCTCGGTGTCGTCGAAGATGCGGCGCGCGGGGCGCTCGTAGAGGTCGGCGCGGGCGGCCTGGCGGAGGAGGCCCGCGAGGCGCTCCACCTTGGACTTGAGCTCCATGCACTCCTGCCGGAACGTGTAGGCCTCGTCCGACCACTTGATGACCTGCTCCGAGAGCTGGATCGGCCGCGCCAGGATCTGCTTGAGGTCGTCCATCGTTGTGGTGGTGGCGGCGGTTTGTCAACGGGGGGAGGCGGGAGATGGGCGGCCCTCCCCGAGCCGGGCCGGAATGGGTGGGTGGGTGGGTGGACGGGGCTGAGTCTCCCCGTCCGTGCGGCCGGCCGGGCTGCTGCTGCTTCTTCTTCCTGCCTCCTCCGAATTGGGGGAGGGATTGGAGGAGGAGGAGGAGGAAGAGAAGAGGGGAGGGTGGGGAGTAAATCCGGTAGTATCGGTTTTGGTTTTTTGGGGGGAGGAGTTGGGGGTACTTGGGCTGGCTCTGGCTGTGCGTGCGTGCGCGTGAGCTGGAACACGCAGCCGAGCGGGCGGGCGGACGGCAGCAACAACGGCCGCCTCCTCCTCCTCGTGTCGTCTCGCGGCTCGTTTTTATTGTAGATTGAAACAAATGATTCCAACAACCTTTATTCCATCGATGATCTGAGTTTATATACAAGCGGAAAGGACGCGAGAGAGAGGTCGCGTCCGATCGTGGGGACGTAAGGAGCGTCGCGACGGTTGCCATAAGGGAAACCGTTCGACGGTTTACAAGGAAGGATTATCTTCTAATTTACATAGGAAAGTAAATCCTAACACTCCCCCTAATCCTTGCTTTCCCTTATGTTCGATCATCCTTGGAATCATCTCCTCCAAAAACCCTGTGGGAAAAATAGAGGAAATACGCAATATGCCCTGAAAAACTCCTTCTAAAAACCTCGTGGGAAAATAAGGAGAAATCGACATATATCGTCCATGCTTGTACTACTATTGCCTCGTTAAAAACCTTACATGAGAAACCTCAAGGAAAACTCACAAAGGAAAAGAGTGCAATACTAGAAAAATCTTTTGATCTTCAACAGGTTATAACCTAGGAGATTTCTCCCCCTGAATTTTGCAGGTCACGAAGTCTCCTCATACCAATTCCTTTCACATATTTCTCGAACAAAGAACTTGGTAAGGACTTGGTAAACAAATCAGCAAGGTTATCACACGACTTCGTTTGCAAGATACTTATTTCCCCATTCTTTTGTAGTTCATGGGGATAAAATAGCTTAGGAGCAATATGCTTTGTAATATTGCTCTTAATATAACCTGTCTGCATTTGTACAATACAAGCAGCATTATCCTCGTAGATAATGGTGGGTGATTTCAGTGAACCGATCCCACTTGAACTTTGGACAAAGTTCATCATCCTTCGAAGCCATACACATTCACGTTGCTTCGTACAAAGAAATTATCTCAGAATGGTTAGTGGATGTAGCCACTAAGGTTTGTTTTGTCGACTTCCAAGAGAAGGCCGTGCCTCCATGTAAGAAGACAAAACCAGTCTGCGATCTAGCATTATGGGGATCTGACATGTATCCAGCATCGCAATACCCCACCATGGTTCTCTCTTGATTTTTCTGATAGAACAAACCAAGATCTTTGGTGCCTTGAAGATATCTAAGAATATTCTTCACACCAACCCAATGCCTTTTAGTTGGCGATGCGCTATATCTAGCCAACAAATTAACTGCAAATGATATGTCAGGTCTTGTGCAGTTCGCTAGATACATTAGTGCACCAATAGCACTAAGATATGGAAACTCTGGTCCCAATATCTCCTCATCGTCATCTTTTGGCCTAAATGGGTCTTTGTCTCTTTCAAGAGATCTCACAACCATAGGTGTTTTAGATGGGTATGCTTTATCCATACTGAACTTCTCCAATATCTTTTCGATATAAGCAGATTGATGAACAAGTATTCCTGAAGACACATGTTCAAGTTGTAGACCAAGACAAAATTTGGTTTTACCCAAATCTTTCATCTCGAATTCCGTCTTCAAATGATTGCTCGCCTCATGTATTTCATGTGTAGTTCCAATGATGTTTAAGTCATCAACATACACAGAAATTATACAAAATCCATTACTAGATTTCTTGATAAACACACATGGGCAATCATCATTGTTCGAGTAACCTTTCTGCATAAGGAACTCACTCAGTCGGTTGTACCACATTCTACCCGACTGCTTCAAGCCATAAAACGACTTCTGTAGCTTCACGCAATACATGTTGCGATTAGTCTTCGGATCCGGAATCTTTAGTCCCTCTGGAACTTTCATATAGATATCCGTATCTAGTGACCCATACAAATATGCGGTCACCACATCCATCAATTGGATATACAAATTCATTTGCACTGCCAGCGATATCAAGTATCGGAACGTGATTCCACTCATCACAGGAGAATATGTCTCATCATAATCGATGCCGGGTTTCTGTGTAAACCCTTGTGCTACCAGCCTCGCCTTGTATCTCACCACCTCATTGTTCTCGTTCCTCTTACGAACAAAAACCCATTTCGCCCCCACGGGGGAAACATGCTTAGGAGTAGGTATTACTGCAGTAAATACCCCTCTCTTGGCAAGCGAGCGCAATTCATCCTCTATTGCGACCTTCCATTTGGACCAGTCTGAGCGTTTCATACACTCTGCCATGGACTTTGGTTCACGATCCAATGCCAGGTCCTTTGCAATCTTTGAGGAGAAAAATATGTCGACATTAGTAGTCTTTCTGTTGAATGATTCTCCTGATTCAACACAGTTTGTGGAAATCTCTTCAATACCTTCTGACTCATCATGATTTCCCGCAACAATCGAGTCAAGGCATTCCGATGCCCCAGCACCTATCTCTGTGCGCACATTTGTGCTGGGCCCTGGATGATGAACATCCTTCAGGTGTCCTTCAACACTAGGTTGAACGTCAACTTGCGGTTGACCTACATTTACTGTTTGAGGGTTCCTCATTCCCCGCGGACGCTTCTGAGAAGCATTGTCCCTTTTGTCCAGTTTTCTCCCCCTCTTGGGCGGTTGAGTGGTCTTTTGAGTTACCTCAACCCTCTCTGGAACATTCATAGCAGGAACATGAGATTTAGTGACACCTTTATAGTCAGTAAATGCATCTGGCAGATTATTTGCAACATTTTGCAAATTTATAATCCTCTGAACTTCCAGTTCAGACTCATTCGTACGTGGATCTAAGGACTGAATTCCTTGGACATTCCAATCTATTTCTCGGCATTCGTTGTGGTTCTTCTCTCCCCCTAATGCCGGGAAATTGTCCTCATCGAAGATACAATCAGCGTACCGGGCTGTAAATAGATCCCCTGTTAGGGGTTCCAGGTACTTTATAATCGACGGAGAATTGTACCCCACATAAATCCCCATTTTTCTATGTGGACCCATCGATGTACGCTGAGGTGGTGATATCGGTACGTACACAGCGCAACCGAATCTTCGAAGATGGGAAATACTTGGTTGATTTCCACGCACTAACTGCAACGGGGAAGCCGTATGATATGCAGTTGGTCGAATTTGTATCAATTCCGCGGCATGTAACACCGCATGTCCCCAACAAGATGTTGGAAGATTGCAATTCTGTAGTAGTGGTCTTGCTATCAATTTAATCCTCTTGATAAGTGATTCTGCAAGACCATTTTGTGTGTGTACATATGGTACAGAATGCTCCACAGTTATGCCCAAAGCTAGGCAGTAATCATTGAATGCTCGTGAACTAAATTCAGCAGCATTATCCATTCTGATGGATTTAATCCTATGCTCAGGATGATTTGCTCTCAGTTTTATGATTTGAGTGATCAGCTTTGCAAAAGCATGGTTCCTTGTTGATATAAGACACACATTGGACCATCTTGTGGATGCATCAATAAGCACCATAAAATATCGAAATGGTCCCGATAACGGTTGAATCGGACCACAAATATCTCCTTGAATGCGTTCAAGAAAAGTAAGTGGCTCACTCTTGATCTTCACATAGGAAGGTCTTGTGATTAACTTCCCAGTTGCACATGTCGTGCAGATGAAATCTGAAGATTTGGGAAAATTATTAACCGTTATGTTGTGTCCAATTGAACCATCAATAATTTTTCTCATCATCCCCACACCAGGATGACCCAGGCGATCATGCCATATCTTGAACTTGTCAAGATTCTGAAAAATTATTTTATATGCCAAATGTGGCTCTGACTTAATGTATGTGAAATACAGTCCAGAAGATAGAGCAGGAAGTCTCTCAAGGATTTCCTTTTTAGTTCCCTTTTGCTGACTTATGAGTAGGCTTTCAACCTCATTCTCTTCATGAGTTTCAATGTGGTAGCCATTCATACGGATATCCTTAAAACTCAGCAAGGTACGGGTCGAATCCGGGTACAATAATGCCTCCTGGATTACAAGTTTTGTACCATTTGGGAGTGTAAATGTGGCCTGACCAGAACCAACAATTACCGTGTCACGACCACCAATTGTCATGACAGTCCCTTTACTTTTCTTGAGAGTTTGGAAGTATTTCACTTCCCGTAATATTGTGTTAGTGGAACCACTATCCGCTAAACAAATTTCCTCCTCCATTGGAATGTTCCTTGAAGATTTCTATTGTTTTCCCCTTTGATTCTTCTCTCGTTCTTTCTTTCCGGCAATTTCTGCCGATGAACTTGTGCCTGTTGCTCTCTCTGGTAGAGTCCAGTGCTGATAACGTATTGTAGATTGAAACAAATGATTCCAACAACCTTTATTCCATCGATGATCTGAGTTTATATACAAGCGGAAAGGACGCGAGAGAGAGGTCGCGTCCGATCGTGGGGACGTAAGGAGCGTCGCGACGGTTGCCATAAGGGAAACCGTTCGACGGTTTACAAGGAAGGATTATCTTCTAATTTACATAGGAAAGTAAATCCTAACAGTTTTCCCGGTGATTTTGGCCCCTATATCCCCGTCGTCTCCTCAGGCGCGCCGCGACATGGTGGTGGTGGTTTGGTTTTGGCCAGTTCCCCCCTACATCTCCGCCTCGGGTTTCAGTTGTGCCGGGGTCAATGAGTCGCATTGCCCATTGCCACCGCCACCCGGCCCCGGGTGTTGCGGCTGGCTGGCTTCCGCTGGCTGGGCCGGGTCGGCGGCGACGTGGCAATGGTTAGGTGCGTGCATCGCGGCAGACAGCACGTGGGATGGAGCCGTGCGTGTCCTCCGCGCGGCTCGTGTTCCCGTGGCCGGGTTTAGCAAGCGATTCATTCATGCGCGCGATAAGTTGGGTGCACCGCCACCATTGTCTGCCGCGCCCGCGTGCGTCTGCGTTCCAGCGGAGGGGATGGATGACAAGCAAAAAAATGTGGGAAGTCCCATGTGTGTCGGGCGCAACGTTACCAGTGCAGTTCTCGTTTCCAAAACGTGTGCATTGTCCAAGTTAGTAACATGCGTACGCGGATCATAGAGCCTGTAAAAACACAAGGACTTAATATATTTCCGAACGTAAAGGGCGCGTCTTTTATTCAGCCAATCTCTACTATATAATTTGTCTTACCGTGATGATGGTTCGTTGGTACGTCGTGATTGTTTTGCACTTTAGCCCGGAAACAGGGATCCGTCCACCGTACGTACGAGTCCAACTAAAATAAGCAGAAACAAGTCCCGAGCGATTGAGTTTCCAATAAAAAAAGGAGTAAGGGTCCGAGTCCTACTTTCTACTTGCAGAAGTCCAATAGCTGAAATGGTAGTTCCTGAACGATTGAGTTCGAATAAAAAGGAGTATGCGTCCGAGTCTACTTGTGGGAGTCCAACACGTGAGAAACGTTTTCATGTCAATTTTTTTTTTGAAATTCAATAGCTGTAACGTTAGTTCCTGGATTAATTCCATGGTATGTCATTCGTTCTGTTCGTCGCGCGTGGGTATGCGTCCTCGCGTGGTTCTTTCTTTCGATCGATCGCTGGGAAATCAACCCAATTCCACGGATCCCGCCACTGCATGTTCATCCACATGCATCCCCGGCCGCCACCACGAGAAGAGAGCTGTGAGTTGTGCCGAAGGATCCACTTGAGGCTTGAACAGAATCGAGGCGTCGCGCCGCCGCTGCCAGTTCATCCACACGCATCCCCGGCTGCCATCACGAGAAGAGCGGTGTCGGAGGATCCACAAGAGGCTTAACGGCATCGCGCAGTCGCCGCTCGGGATTGGCTTCCATGACACAAGGGGATATCAGGAGTGAGCTCCGCGTCGCGCCATGGGCGGCTGCTTCAGAACACCTGCCGCTGGCTGCCTCTGCAACCCAAGCCAGCGCGGCGGGTTTGAGGCCATGCCGGCCGCCGTCCTGTAGGGACAACGAGCGACTCGAATCGGCACTGGCTTCTGCTACACGCGCATGGCTTGCCATCCCGCGTTGACAGTTCCCTCACCCGCATCTTGTTGGCCAGGTAAGCTATAGGTCGGTGGTTGTTCCGTTGCGGCAGCGGTGCCATTCTCCGTGGCTCCTCTCTCCATAGGGAGCATGCTAGGTGAAAGTCAGGTCATGCTAGCCAGTGATTCATCTAGCCACTCCTAATCTCATTGCGATTGCCCCGATGATATTGGATTCATCTAGCTCTCCATGGCTGGAATATGCCCCCTTTCAACACACTTTAGCTCCGACAACAGAGTCCCAGCACCTGACTTGGTATGATTTCAGTGGTAGCCATGTATAATGGAATCCTATGTTCTCTCTCTCTCTCTCTCTCATGCAAGTCCGCATTAACGGAGGTCGTCGACAAAGTGAGGAGAAGTTGTCCTAATGCTTCTAACTACTGCACTTTCGGATGTAAAGCATTTTACATGTTGTACTACTGAGGCTTCCGCAAATCATTTTCTTGGACACTATTGGTGGTTGCAGTGCATAGTACTAATTCTGAAGCGATGTCCATATTTGCAATATATGCATTTTGATGTTGCAAACTTATAGACATTGTGATCTTGATTTAGTGTTATGTGCTTATAGCCCTAAATATTTGTGAATGTTGAAAGTGTAAAATTATGGTTTTGGTGTTTCTTTTGCGTAAAATGGTTTACCTCACATCTAATCAAGTATGGACGAACATACTGAGCCTGGTTTCTATTTTCCAAAGCCCTAGGTAAATTTTACCAAGTGCGCAGAAATGTGGTTGAGAAATTTGGCACCACAAAGTGTGGTAAAAGTTGGCGAAAAAGTCCTTCTACAAATGGATGAATATTTGTATAGCCTTTGATCATATAGTTGATTTATTAAAATAAACAATATTATCTCAGCGTGTTATACATATGCTCCGAAAAAATGACCTTCGACAATCTTCTATTACTATTCTTTTTTTGCATGAGAAAAAAAATTCAATTCTCAATTTTGTGGTAAAATGGACTTGCATTTTTTCCTTTGGAGAAATCTAATTCACACCTTAATAAAAATTGTGTGAGTGCATGTTATATCCATTTGCATCCATTCAAAATAAAATTGGTTAGTTTGATCACAAATGACTGTTAGAGGACACAAAAATTTGTGATACACATGTTTGTAATCCCGTAGCAACGCACGGGCAGTTTGCTAGTTATATTTATATAATATAACGATCTTTTCATGGAGATTTTTGGACAATCACTTAGTGTGATACCCCAATGATTGAAATCTGGAAAATTAATTCCAACCAAAAGAATAGCGTATCCTATAGTTTGTTTATACTGGTACGAAATTTTATTTATTGATGGTACACAACGACCCTGCTACCAGCAATGAAGATGTGGTTCGATTTAAAATATATATAAAAAAAACCACATCACAATCTGTCTCTGCAGTTGCTCAAAGTTTTCCATGTTGGTATACCTCAAGCATAAAAACCCAAACGAGCTGCACATTCTTCTGTAAAATCAAGATAAGATGTGTGATTATGATGAACAGATCGACTACATTTGGCATGATTAATTTCTTGATATTAAATTGGTGTTCCAAACTAAATTAGATGTGACACTAGTCAGGGTAAAACAACCACATACGTGCCTTCAGTTATCGAGTGGAGACAATGATGCCTCTCGCATCAAATGTGTGGAAGACGGATTGTTTGGTATGAACAAAACCAAGTAGCTGTTGGGAGCATCTCAGAGATGATCCGACGCCACATTTGACGTCCTGTTAATGAGTGGACGACAATAGAGAAGGAAAATAATCAACTAGTACTAGCCACTCGATCTGGGTATAGAAGAAAATGCAACAAATGTTCGATAAACCAAAAATGCTAAAAGCATTGGACCCCACATATAAATCATGAATCGACAAGCTATTAAAGGATAAAAGCATAGTATGCATTTAGTTTCTCATATTATGTGTCCATATATGAGCCTTACATTCTTCATTCCATGTGAGGATTAAGATTATGTGAATCTTAAAAGAATAGTATAGTTAAAAATTACTCCCTTTGTAAATTATGGAGTATGAAAACACGGAAGGGCTTATATTCCTGAATGTAGAGGGTGTGTCTCTTTTTAGCAAGTTATAGTACTCTCTCCATCCTGCGGTATAGGGCACATTCGGCTAATATCTAGGCCCAAGGTAGCAACTGATTGGGCGTAATTCTCTTCCAGCACCTTAATTATCTCTAGCAGCTAAAAGGAATTGTGCCTAATAAAACCAGTTTCTTACGTTTTGTACCAGAATGAACCAACCAGTGCTCCTAAATTAATGCATGCATCGGTGGAGAATAGGGAGTGAGAGAGAAAAGTGTGGCCTAATTAATATAGTAGTTAATGCTAATTGCGCATAGGATTGGAGGGTTTACGGGACAAGATGGTTTTTGGAATATGCCCTATACACTAGAACGGGGGAGTATGATCTGTTCATGACGATTTTGCATCATCACTTAGTGTGATACCACCATGATTAAAATCTTGAAAATTAATTCCAATTAATGAATAGCATGTCCCATACTTTTTTATACGAAAATATATTTATTGACTGTACGCCATGATCCTACTAATAGCAATGATGATGTGGTTGGATTTGAAATATTTTAAAATAAAAAAAACCAAATCACAATCTATCTCTCTTCAATTGTCCAAGGTTTCTCATCTTAGTTTAACTGAAAAATAAAATTCAAATGAGTTGCACATTCTTTCGTAAAACCAAGATAAGATATGTGACTATGATGAGCAAATTGATTGTGTTTGGTATGATTACTTTTTTGATTTTATATTGGCATTCCAAATTAAATTTGACGTGACATTAATCATGTTACAACCCCATACACGCCTCCAATTATCGAGTGGAGAAAATGATGTCTCTCACATCAAATACAAGGAAGACAATTTGTTTTTTATGAACAAATCAAGTAGCTGAGAGCATCTCATAGGTGATCCTATACCACAATTGACGGGTTTTTTAATGAGTGGATGAAAATAGAAGAGAGAAAAATCAACTACTAGTAGCCACTCAATATGCATATAAAAGAAAACCACACAAACATTTGATAAAGCAAAAAAATGGTAAAAGCCTTGAACACACATATAAATCGCGAATCAACAACCTCTTAAGGGGTAAAAACATATGATGTATTTCGTTACGATACAAAGATATCTTACACTACGAGGTATTCAAAATGGAAGCAAATGTGAAGCATAAGCCATAGGTGATCTTGTTGACTTAGATTTGGAAAAATGTTGACCAACCTACTCTAACAATAGAAGAGAATGACTTAACCAAAATCCCAATAAAGATATCAAAATCGTCTAAGAGAAAAAAAAAGACATGAAAATGTAAGTCCTGATAACATCAACATGTCTCCTATGTTTTCTTGCGGTCGAGCTATCACATGTTGTTTTCCATGTAGATTTTGGATCGTCACTTGCTGTGATACTGCAATGATTGAAATCTAGAAAATCAATGGCAATGAATACATGTCCCAAACTCTCTGATACATAGAATTTATTGATGTTGCACAAATATCCCACTAGCAATGATGTATATGGTTCGGTTTAAAATATTTAAAACATTTTCGGACCACGCCAGAATTTTTCACTATGTAAATGGTAAGAGTGTTTACACGGTGATTTTAACTTAAATACGAACCATAGTGAGCTGTGAGCGTCATTCTCGTGTATAAAACCAAAATGAGTTGCATATAATTATGATGAGAAAATTGCATGAGTCTCGTCTTAATTCCAACAATTTCTAAATTAAATTATTCGCGACATAAGTTAGGGGACAACAACTCCTATACACCTCCAATTATCGTTCGGAGAAAAAGATGTCTGTCCCATCATATATGTGGAAGACATGTTGTTTTATATCAAGAAAATCAAGTTGCTTAGAGCATCTGGTAGGTGATTTGATTCGATGATTGACGTCTTTCAAATGAGTGGATGGCAAATGTGAAAGGAAAAAAGATCCAGCTGGGAGTAACCATGTCGTAACATGCTTATAAAGAAAACACAACCAGCATTTGACAAACCACAAAGTAATGCAAATAGAGTTGGACATAGTATATATAGATAAATCGTCAATCAATCGTGGAGGGAAGAACTGTTAAAACCTTATAACGCGCCCGGTGGCTCTGATTCCCGGTCCACCTATGGGCATCACAATATATTCACCCAACGGTGAGAGTGGAGGGCAAAAGGACCGGAAGAGTGTTGTTCATTTCGGTATGATAATTTCCGCGCCTCATCGTTCGACGCCGCTTAATTTCCACATCATTCGTCGGGGCATATGACGCCGTCCTTTTTAGGAGGTCGTCGCATAGCGTTCATACACTATATATACAGCCGTGCGTGTCCACAAGTCGACGTCCATGACGGTTGCACTTGCACTAGGACGCAGCTAGGGACGCCACAAGGCGCCATGTTTTGCGGTCTACACGTCTCAAACCGCCAAAACCTTTTGAGTATTCCGCCGGGCGCGCGCGACGCGAGTGAGAGAAGAGGAAGAAAAGCCGATGGCGATTGACGCAAGCTGTCGCCCCAACCGCTGAAACGTAACGTAGACAGGGACACTGGCCACCAAACGCAGCGCGCCCGGCCCGGTCCAACGGGAATGCCTGGCGTGTGACAGGATCGATCAGGCATACTTTTCAGACTCCTCAGTTAGGGCATCTCCTATAGTTTGTATGTAGTCTTGTTGGTAAAATTGTCCATGTCATCAACCAACAAGGTATCATACAACTACTCCAATGGTTGTTTCTAAATTGTCCAATAGGAGAAGAGAGAGTAAATGTGATTACTCTCTATTTCACCTTGGAGGTTGTGCAAGAGGTGTTGGTTAATCTACATACAACTTTGATCTCTCTCCTCATTTATTTGTTGCCACATCATCATATAATCTAGGTGGAACTTACAACCATTGAAGATGCCCTTAAGCCGCGGCCGGCCTAGCCTGGAGCTGGCTGGCTCCTGTTCACGCAGAACGAACTTGGAATCTTTACTGCTATCACTCATTTACCGCGCGTTTTATCAGCTGGTCGCGTCACGATTGTTAAACAGTTGGTTTGTTCGTGAATTTGGCCAGCTCACTCCGGCCGGGGTCACGATTACTGATTGGGGCACCGCATCGATCATTCGTTGTCTAGATCAACATGTCGATGGCCGACTCCAAAGGGTGAAACCGTAAAATCTACTCGAAAATAATTAAGGCTGCGCATCGATCGTGCCCTGGTCAATGCACGTAGGTGAAGCGATGGGGTGACGGGAGCAGCACGTCGAAGGCGTCCGGGGTCAAGATCGGACCACATCACCACGTGCCAATGGAGGACCGGGCAGGCGCGCGGGGCGTTGATCCGTTCTCCTCCGGCTCCTGGTCGATCCATCTTGCGGCTCCGTGCCAGCACGTTTTGGCTTCGAAGCGGCGCTGCCGGGGCGAGTCGTCGTACGTCCACTTGCGTAAGGCCGGCCGCAAGAGATGCTGTCGGCGTTGGATCGACGTACGGTGCCGGGGAATTAAGACATGCATGCCGCGATCATCGGTGGCTGCCTGCCCGCGGATCATGTATGCGCAGGAATCCAAGAACATGACATGCGCGCACGGATGCGGAATTCGGGGGGAGAGAGACGACGTACGACCGAATAGTATTTCGCACCAGAAGTTTATCTGGCTATGCACCGGAAAAAGACGGAATACAACCTTTTCGATAGCACTGCGCGGATGAACAGTTCTTTATGGCACGTGAGGATCAGACTTTTGAATATACTTAATTTCAAAAAAAAAATGAATACTTTTTTCCTTGCTTTTTTTTGGTGAAAAGAAAGCTCCTTCAAAGCATAATGTTAACACAAACTGTCACGGCCCGTAAAGGAGAAGTGCAAAAGGAATGACAAGCAGCAAAACCCGAAATCACTAGAAAAAGGTCGATTTTCCGGAAGGTCACCACGCGCGCGTCCACGACGCGACACTTGCCACCTTCTCCTTTTTTTTAGCCTCCACAGAGTGTCCACATGAGTGACAAGTGTCGCCACCAGAGAGTTTTGGCGAGTTTTCACTTTCCCACGCGCTGACATGCATCACAAGTCATCCCCGTATTTTGCCACATACGTGGGTTCGGTCCTCCAAGGCCTGTTAGAGCTCTCTTCAACCTGCTCATGGCTAGATCGATCGGTTTCGGGTCAAATAGGAAGAACGTAAATCTTCCACCTCTGGAAAGCGCCTACACCTAATGGCTTAAGCCGCTGTTCCCATTTCCTCGCTGACCCATCATGCGAAAGGTACGCCGTTAGAGTGAGTGCGCCCGCGCTCCGCTCCTTCGACTGATTGTTCGCATCGGATCTCAGGTTCTCTATTGCACTCCCCGATGGGGGTTCTTTTCACCTTTCCCTCACGGTACTTGTACGCTATCGGTCATTGAGGTTTCTTCAAAATGAAATATCTCGCGAACCGTTTTTCGAAATTACAAACCGTTTTCATATTTGAGATCCACGCGTCGAGATCTTCAAAACTAGATCCCATGTTGATAGGTTTCGAGGAACCTTTTTTTTACACCCAGAATCAACACGGTTGTACGCCCACGTGCAGTGAACGAAGTACGTCCCAAGTGCATGTGCTGACGTACACACACGTGCACCACGGGTATACGTCCAGACGGTTGTACACCCAGTTACATGCGGATGTACACCCAGGAGTTTGTACATCCACACGTTTTATACACCTAGACGGGTGTACAACCAGTGAAGGGACGTCGTACACCTAGACGGTTGTACGCCCATGCGGATGTGTATACCCACGCGTTTTATACACCCAGACGGGTGTACAACCAGTGAAGGGCCGTCGTACACCTAGACGGTTGTACGCCCAGACGGTTGTACGCCCATGCGGTTGTATATATCCACGCGTTTTGTACACCCAGACGGGTGTACAACCAGTGAAGGGCCGTCGTACACCTAGACGGTTGTACGCCCATGCGGATGTATATATCTACGCGTTTTGTACACTCAGACGGGTGTACAACCAGTGAAGGGCCGTCGTACACCTAGGCGGTTGTACGCCCCGGCGGATGTGTACACCCACGCGAATGTACACCCAGGTACACCGTGTGTATACTTTCCAGAACAGTTTTTTTATAGTTTCAGTAAAAAAAATTATACTTTTCAGAACATTTTTTATACTTTCAGTAACATTTTTTTTATACTTTCAGAACAACGTTTGTATACTTTTCAGTAGCAATTTTTTTATACTTTCACATACAACGTTTGTATACTTTTTAGTAACTATTTTTTTATACTTTTTAGATACAACACGTGTGTACTTTTTAGATGAACGCCGTAGGCATTTTGTTCGAGGCAAGGCCGAGCGGTAGTACGAGGCAACGCCGAGCCGTAGCACGCACTACGACCAATGCACGCTTCGACCAATGCGCATAACGACCTATATACCCCCTTCAAGATCTTTATAAATGGTTATCGAGGCGAAGCCAAGCCATAAAAAATATCGAGACAAAACTAAGCATTCCGCTACTAGTTTTACATGGTGTACATGGTGTACGCATGAGCGTGCGTGCTACCGAAAGTATAAACTATAGACAACAGGATGTACAAAGTCCCGAAAAAAAAGTTTCTCGAAACTTATCAACACGGGATGTAGTTTTGAAGATCTCGACGCGAGGAATTCAAATATGAAAATGGTTTGTAATTCGGAATTACGGTTCATGAGATATTTCGTTTTGAAAAAAACAGATCTGAAAAGAAACGCGTGTACTCACTCCGTTCGGTTTCTCGCACATACGACCGCCACATGTCGCGCTCGCGTGCGCTCGTTTTGTCCTCTCGTTTACTTCCGAGAGGCCTCCCTTTTTCTAGTGGCACCCAACAAAACCGGGAAGTGCACCTCGCAAGGGTGACCAGAGGACCAGTGACAGCCCAGAGGCCCACGCGGTAGTTATGTCTAGGTGATACGCCGGGATGCCAACCGTGAAGGGCACTCATTGGTTTGTAATCTAAACATCCTCAACTCTCTCTTCCTCCTTTCTTGCGACTTGGATTCATGAGTTCTTCATCCTCCGAGCGTGGCGTTGTGGAAACTTGTATCAGAATTCCGTATTCCAATACTATCAAGGGTAGGGTCTTACATATGGTATAAGAAGGCACAACATCCTCAGATCTATAGTGAATTCCATCCAGAAAATTTTCCACTAAAATATAGAGAGAGTAATGAGTGACTAAGGCGATCTCCAATCGAATCTGCGGCCAATCAGGAGCGGAGCGTTGGCAGTTGGGTTCTCCCATGAAATCCCCACTTACGTTCTCAACTCTCGGCGGCGGAGTGGTGGTTTTTTCTATACGACGACCTTGGCAGCGTGTGGCAGCGGTAGACTGCTCGGGTGCAAATCTCACGGTGGTGTATCGGTTTGCTCATATACACCCCGTGGGTGCTAAAATTCCGGCTACGTGCTGGATCCGTGCATCAGCGGAGGCGAGTACTTGCAGCGGCTGCTGACACTAATTCCCGGCGGACGATGTGGGAATAAGCGGATGAGGTTACACTGAGAAGGCGCATGCAGATCTCATGAAACCTTGTTGAGGCTGGGATTATGGGTGCCTTAGGTGGATGAAACAATCAAAAGGATCCAGCAATCGTTGGCAATGGTAAGTACAAGATTGGAAACTCTGGAAAGAGAGTGAATATCGGTATTAGGAACTGATACGTCCAAAACGTATCTATAATTTTTGATGGTTTCATGCTATTTTAATGCTTTTTATAATTATTTTTATATTAAGTTTATGACTTATTTGGACTAACCTACTAATAGTTGAAAAAGTGCACAATGTTCTTGTTTTTACACTTTGATGTGTAGGAATTGCCAAAAGTAGAAGAAGAAATCTTGTTGGAGTCGAATTGGGACTTTCCTGAAATAAAATACTTTTTAAAGATTGCCATGTTACGGGTCGAATACAGCGTCAAACGGAAATCTAAGAGAAGACAAAATTGTGGGAAATTTCGCGGCGTACTATCTAGACTTCTAGAGTTAAAAATCGCCTGATTCCGTGCTCGGACGGCCGAGATACGCCCGATTTACCGCAGCCCTGGATGGGATGACGGAAATCCGCGAGACTATATAAAGGGAGGAAACCTAGGTCGTCGGAGACACACCATACCACGAATTTCCAGCCACCAAAGCCATGTTTTATCCTCCCCCATGGATCCCATCTCCATGGGGGAGGGCTCCCAAATCCATAAATCAAAAGGGCTAAGGGACGGCGTTCCCCTATGATGCCGGCGGCGCAGGGAAGGAGTCCCTGCGCCACCGCCGGCGCCGCCCTGCGCCCTGCGCTGTCCTCTCCGCCGTCTTCACCTCCATCTCCATCGCCAATTACTCCTTATATACAGTGGTTCATTCTACCACACACCTCTGTACCGCCCTATGTAAACATGGTGTTTGACGTTATAAATTATTTGCAGATGATCTATTGCATCTATGTCATGTTTATGTAGATCCCTTTTGTCATATGATTGATTGTTGAATCTCTATGGGTGGTTTGAGCTATATATTGAATTTGTTACAGACCTATGGTGCCATCATATGTTTATGCGCGCATGGATCACATCATAGGGTTTGTAGTATGTGTAGAAAGCTAGAGGGAGGGTTGCTTGAGTGACAGAAACATGAGCCCCAATCTAGTGGTTGAATCATATGGGATAAAGAGGACCTTTTGATCTTAATGGTATGGTTGGGTATTTTTACCTTAATGTATCTTCTAGTAGTTACAGATGTTTGCTAGAGTTCCAATCATAAGTACTTGCAATCATTGGATAGTGAGAGCTTGTTAGCTTTGCCTCTTGTCGAATCTGCATCTCAACAGGTCCCTCGGGTGAACCCATAGGGTTTCGATTAGGAGAACGTGTAGGCGCTGGTGACAATCGTCGGCTAGACAGGGGGCACGATTTATCCAGGTTCGGGGCAGAGGTAAAACCCTTACTCCTGCCTCTGTCGATCTGTATTAACGAGTAGATCGGTTACAATGGGGGGTTGCTCAAGTCGAGAGTATGATCTCGATCTCAAGGCTTGGTGGTGCGTTATTGCTTGGTCCTCCCCCCTGGTGGTTCTCCTGGCTTTATATAGATAGCCAGGTCTCAAACCATGCCCGGGGGATACAAACCCTAAACCTAATTCGGTTACAAGTTTCCTTTCTTAACCCGCAAGGCTTTGCGGGTGGGCTTTGATTGGGCCTACTAGAACAGTCCATAGTGCCTCCTTTGGAGCTTGGGCCTTGGGCCTGAGACCGGGTAGCCTCACCCGACAGGCCTAGGATCCATCCCTTTGTCAGTAGCCCCCAAGCATTTACTCGGCTGAGAATCTATCGGGTAGACGCTCAAAGTTTATCTTGAATTCTTCTCGACTGGTGGCTTCAATCGTTTGAAAGAGGATGTGTATCCTGTATGTGAGGCATTTCTTATACTCGAGTATCGAGAAAATAAAATTGCCTGTGTGTTGGCTGTTTTCGCAGAAGGATGTGGCTCAGTTGCTTGGCTCTCCCGAAAGCTCAGGGCCAATTAATTGCATCTAGGGCAAAAACAGTTCTGGCCTACACAGATTCAAGACCTCCGACTCGAATCTGGTGAGGTGATCATTGCGACTGGGCCGTGGAGTTCTTACCGAGTCGAATTTAACCCAATAGGGTGGTACCCGGCGCATCCGCTAGGATTTTTCTTCGTGTTGTTGACACGGAAATTTACCGGAGGATGCAGCTTGAGTGCGATTTCAGACCCTCAAGAAAGATCTTTTGGGTCTTACCTTCGTATCGAGAGGATACGGCATCCGGATGTGCCTAGTCGGCAGAACGATCCAGGGTAAAGATGCGTATACATAGTATGCTAGAGTGGCTGGGACCGCTCACCCGTGGACATTTCCTCGCGAATTTGCGAGTGAATAATATTTCCTTGTTTGGAATTTATGCGAAAGAGTTTTTTCGCGTCTTGAGGTATCCAAACGAAAGAAATTTCGTGTTAAGGAGTTCATGCGAAAGAGTTTTCGCGCCTTGAGATGTCCAAACGAAAGAAATTTCGTGTTATGGAGTTCATGCGAAAGAGTTTTCGCGTCTTGAGATGTCCAAACGAAAGAAATTTCGTGTTATGGAGTTTATGCGAAAGAGTTTTCGCGTCTTGATGTGTCCATACGAAAGAAATTTCGTGTTTAGGATCCTACCCGAGAAACTTATCGGGTTTGGTGACATACGCAATGACGTCATTGCGCACTTTGCTCTGACTCCTCCCGATGGGACATGACGGAGTGAGAACAGATGTGCTGGCCCACCTTGTCAGCTTTTTGACCGGAAATGAGACGTCGTTTCCGGTTTTTCCGCGAGCCACACGCAGTAATTGCGCACGATCTATTGTTAAGATCATGGCACGAAACAGCTTTCACCGCCTCCTCATTTCCGCTTCGCGCATGGTAGCTGCGATGAGTGCCACGTTGCTTGATGAATGGCCAGGATCGAGTGGCTCCGTATATATATACTGTCCTTAGGTGAAAAGTAAAAACCTTCCGGTCATTTGCTTCTTTGCCTTCTTCTTCCTCGCGCTCATATCCTCTTCTGCAAGCACGCACCAGTTTCCATGGCGGGAGGAAGGAAACGCAGCGCTGCTGCTTCTTCCTCGAAGGCGCCTGAAGATGCTCCTGCGCCACCCGCCCCGCGCTCAGGCGACTGGCGCTCGCCAACACGACGAACAAGAGCATCAAGGAGATGCAGAGGGAGGGACTGCTGCCTCCCGAGGCCGAGAAGCGAGTTCGTCTCGGCAAGAAAGAAGAGGTACCAAACCCCCGTGCGAACGAGCGCGTGATCTTTGCGGATCACGTCTCGCGCGGGCTCTCGCTCCCCCTCCATCCTTTCCTCGTTGGCTTGTTGTATGTCTACGGCATACAGCTCCACGATTTGCCTCCAAATGCGGTGCAACACATCTCGTGCTTCATCGTACTTTGCGAGTGCTTCCTGGGCATCCGCCCGCACTGGGGCCTTTGGAAGGCCCTATTCAAAGTGTCGGCCTTCCGCGAGAAATCGCGGGTAGAGACTGAGCTTGGAGAGACGATGCGCACTGGCGGCTTCGTAATCCAGGCAAAGTCGGATAACCCGTACTTCGAGATGCACCTCATCGACTCCGTGCAAGGGTGGAGGAAGAAGTGGTTCTACGTCGTCGATAACAGCGCGGGTGGAGCTCATGAATCCCCCCCGTTCGCTGTCTTGAAGCGGCGGAAGTTCTGGGCGCACATGCTCTCGGCCGAAGAGAGCCGAATCGTTGCCCCGCTACTCGCCGAGGTGGCAGCCCTTCGTGACCAAACCGCAGGGGTTGCGCTGAACGGCTTGCATCTGGCGAGTCTGTTCCTCAAGCGCAGGATTCAACCTCTGCAGGAGAGGCCCTCCACCATGTGGGAGTACCAGGGCGCCGAAGACCCCAGCCGTGTGAGCCGAAAAGAACTTTTGAATGTTGAATTCGTGAAGAAAATCGCGGCCATCATCAAGCTGAAAGTGGGCGAGACCTTCCCTGACTGCCCTATCGCAGCATTTGAAGCTTTGAGATCTCCTCCATCCGAAGTAAGTTCAATTCTTTTTTCTGTCTTAACTTTTTTTTTCTTTGTTCAAGAGTTTGTCGACTGAGTTTCTTCTTCTTGTTTTCTTGTTTCCCTTCTGCAGAGTTTAGGGGTAGCAACCTGCTACCCGCCAGTTTCTGGTGAAGAAGCATCGGACTTGTTGGCAAGCAACCTGGAGGTTCCCGTTGACCAGCTTTGCCGACGCCAATTCGAGTTCTGAGCACGGCTCTTCGGATGACGTGGAAGAATCGAGTAGCGATCTCCACCACCGCTAGAGCCGCAGGGTGGGAGACGATGAAACCACTTCCAAGGATAATTCCTTGGGTGGAGGATTTGAGAAAGAGCCCCTCATCGTGACCCCACTGAGTGTGCGCGCTCCTATCGCTCCCAAGTCGAAGATCCACACTGCCTGGAACGCGGATATGTTGGATGACAACGACGATGAGTAAGTTTTTCTTTCCTTCTTCGCTCTAGTCGAAAGTTTTCTTCTCGCTCTTCCTTATGCTGTTGTTTCTTTCATGACAAGCTTCGGTCCATCAGCCCCGGCCGATTTGCTTCTTCTGTTCCTCCCGCGAAGAGGAAAGATGCTGCTGCGGATGAAACCCCAATTGCTAAGGCCATTCAGAACTCGCCGAGCCCAGCCCCAACAGCTGCGGCTACGGATTATAAGCTGCCTAGCTTTGCGGGTGGAGCCTCGGCTTTGAAAGAAGTGTCGGGTAGCTCGGCTGATCCTCTGTGCATTGCCCAGGGCCAGGTAAACTTTACCATTTTCCTTACATTCTGTACTTCGTTCATTTATGGTTTTTATTGGGTGCACGGCAGTGCTCCCTATGGGAGTAGCCCCCGAGCCTGTGGTCAATCGCTTGCGATTAGCTACAGGCTCAAAAACATAAGCTTCTTTCCTTTCTTGATTTTATCGGGTGCACGGCAGTGCTCCCGATGGGAGTAGCCCCCGAGGCTATACTCGACTGTTTACAGTCGTGAATAGGCTCAATTTCCTTCCATTTTCTCTGACTTCTTCATCTTCGTGTTTTGCAGTCTCTACTTGACTCTCTCGCAGCCATTGGTCGCCGCGTAATTTCGACTGAGGCAGATTGCGTAATCCTTCGGGCGGATCGTGATCGACTCGTCTCGGATGGCCAAGTTCTCCAAGGTAAATTGACCCGTTCCTTCTACTTATTCTTTCTGATCGTGTGAATTCCTTTAGGCTGAAATTTGTTGTTGTGTAGCCCAAGTCGATCTTCTGAAGGCCGAGAAGACTGATGCTATCACTCGGGTGATCACCCTTGAGGCTGAGTTGGAGGCTGCTCGAAAGGAACTTGAATCCTCTCGCAAGCAGTAGACTGACTTCGAGGGAAAGCTCGCTGAGGCCCAGGACGCTCTAAAGCGACTGGAGGAGGCTGGCACCAAACAGGACAATGATCTTGTTGGCTTCATTCGCCCTCTGGCTAAGAAATTCCCTGGTAAGTCTCACTACAATTCCCATTGCGCTGTGATTAGATCGGTCGCCTTTTTGAGTCTAATGACGTCTCTTTGCAGATGTCCTTGGCGTTGCGCTGGAGCTGCCTGGGGTTCAACGAGTGGACGCCCTGACGGATTCTTGCGCTCAGCTTCAGAGGCATGCGAGTGGGATCTGCTCCCTTGTTGGTAATGCCATTCGAGTGTTGACGCAATTCCACGAGCGTCTTCTGGTTGATGTCGCGGTTCCGCCCATGCTGGATGGTCTCTTGAAGGTTTTCCTGGAGGAGGATCCCCTTCAGGCCTACTCGGTCGCCCAGTCTGAGTGCGGGGCGAAGACTGCCATCCCGTTCACGTTGGCGCATGGAGTCGCAGGCTTGGTCCGAAAGGTAGCGCTTCGTCCTTTCGGCGATCCGGCTGGAGTCCTTGCTCAGAAGCTATCCGACTTGATTGCTCGTGCTAGTTACAAGGGGCAACCTGTCGCGAGTGGCAGCACTTCTGTAGTTCCATAGGATAGACTTTATTTAGTTTGCTCTTCTGATGTAATGAACCTTGGGATGTATTCCCGTATTCTGCCTTTAATCGAAATGTTCTTTTGATATCTGAGATGTGATTTCTTGCGGATTGATTGTTATGAGTTCCTCCCGATGGGAGTAGCCCCCGAGCACCTGTCGAATAGGCAGTTTATTCCTTGAGTGGGGTGTCTTGAATTCTTCCTTAACTTTTCTTATCTCCTTCCAGGTAATAGGTGATGTCGCGGAGTCTTTGAGTGGATCTGCTGTACGATTGGATCCCCTTGTTGCCGCTGCTAGTACATTTGCTTCTCTTCGTGATCGTGTCATGGATGGAGAATGCAAGTTTAAAGCTTTGCGTGGAGTGGCTGATGTAGCCAAGTATAAACAGAAACTTGCGGCTGAACGTGAGCAGTTCGTGATGGAAGAGTTCGCAACTGTTGCCAAGGATATGCTTTGTAAGCACATGAGCCCCCTAGCATTTTGTTTGACTGCATATTCTTCCTTTTTTGACTCTCTGTAGCTTTCTTTGTAGTTGTTGAGCCTGACGGTCAATGTGAAAAACATTGGGTGGATAACCATATTTCTCATGAAGCCGGTAGCTCAAAACCACATGCAAACAACTTCTGGTCCGACCGCAGTCGAGACTTCGTTCCGGCTACTTTGAAGTATCGTGTGGGCCAGGCGAAGATACTCGTTGATTGTTGTCACGAGGCCCTGATAGCTTCGAATCGCGCTTTCTATCCGCTGGAGAGAGGTCCCGAAGACTTGAGCCAGCTGCTCAGAACTTTCGGTCGAGTAGATGAAATTCGCGAGTGCGTCCGCCAACAGCTGATCTGCGGGTCCTTAGTAGCACTTGCTTTTGTCCGATTGTGGCATCCTGAGGTCAATTTTAACTCTGTAGCTAGGCTCCCAAATGCTCCAGTCGATATGACCTCCCATTATACAGTCGTTCGTCCTGCAGCAGAGGAGATTATTCGACTGACTTCTGAAGAGGTTAATCGAGTGTTAGCCGAGGAAACTGCTCGTCGCCATCTGTAATTGTAGGATGTATGTATCCTGTTGTTTTTGTATAGTTGTCCTGAAACTTTGTAAGGTGCCAACCTTGTTTGTACCTTTGTATTTGTAAATTTTCTAATGATGCTAAGTTAGGCATAGCCCCGTGTGTTTGGGGTGTAGGCCTGTTATTTAGCGTGTAAAGATCAAGAACATGAGTAGCTATAGTTGAGAAACCATGTATTTTATTAATATGACTGAGAAGTCATGTATTTTCTTCGAGCTACAAAAATGGCTATTATAGCCTTATTTTTGCGAGCAAGATAATCCTAAGGGTAGAATTTGCGGAGGTGCGCAACATTCCACGGATTGGAATAGATGCCACAAGTCTTCGGGTTCTTCAGTCGATAAGCGCCACCCGGGATAACTTCGTGTATTATGAAGGGTCCTTCCCACGGTGGCTCGAGCTTGTGTCCTTCCTTCTGCTTGAGCCGCAACACCAAATCTCCTACCACGAAAGCTCTGTGGCGTATACGGCGGTTGTGGTAGTTCCGCAGCGACTGTTGGTATACCGCGGATCTTGCGAGTGCAATGTCGCGTATTTCGTCGAGTGCATCCACATCTTCCGCGAGTGCCTTGTTAGAGGTTTCTTCGCTGTAAGCGACAACTCGTGGGGCGCTGAACTTGACATCTTCGGGAAGGACTGCTTCAGCTCCGTATACCATGAAAAATGGTGTGTAGTTTGTTGATCGATTCGGGGTTGTGCGGAGGCTCCATAGTATGGAGGGTAACTCCTCTATCCAATGCCCTGCCGCTGGGTGCAGACGATCGAGTAGCCGTTTCTTTATTCCAGCCGAGACCAATCCGTTGGATCGCTCAACTTGACTGTTGGTTTGCGCGTGAGCCACCGAGGCGAAGCTGAGGGTGATTCCCTTTTCCTCGCAGAATTGATGTGTTTCCTTTGCTGTGAAATTGCTTCCATTGTCGGTGATGATGTTGTGTGGTATCCCAAATCTGCACACGATGGAGTCGAGGAATTTTACAGCGCATTGGGCGCTGGCCGAGGTGACTGGCATGGCTTCGATCCACTTTGTGAGTTTGTCGACTGCTACGAGCAGGTGAGTATATCCTTTGGGTGTTGACTTGCGTGATGGTCCTACCATGTCTAGCCCCCATTGTGCAAAGGGTCAGGCGATTGGTATCATGTGTAGTTCCGTAGCTAGGGCGTGCGGCTTAGGTGCAAATCGTTGACAAGCGTTGCACTTGTCGACTAGGTCCTTTGCGTCTCTGGCCGCTGTGAGCCAGTAGAATCCTGCTCGAAAAGCTTTACCCACAATGGCCTTCCAGCTGGCGTGATGTCCGCAATCTCCTTGATGTATATCTCGCAGTAGTTCCATGCCGTCCTCGGATGCTATGCATCTCTGCAATATTCCTGATATGCTCTGTTTGTATAGCTCTCCATTGAGCACTCGAAAAGCTTTGTTGCGTCTTACTATTTGTCGAGCCTCGCGAACATCTGCTGGGAGCTGCTTGTTGGACAAGTAGTCGAGGTATTTCTGCGTCCAGACTGGTTCGACCAGAAAAACTTGTCTCGAAATGTTGTGGCTGAGCTCAATCATAGCAGTTTGTGGGCTGACCTCTGTCTCCAACGTTGCGGGTGCTTCTGCTGGCTTTTTGACCTTGACTGAGCGCTTGATCGTCCTCTCGAAGTATATTCCAGGCGGTATGGGTGTGTTGGTAGAACCTATGTTTGCCAATTTATCTGCTTCTTCGTTGCTGGATCACGCGATGTGCTTTAGTTCGCACCCTTTGAAACTTCCTTCGAGTAGGTTGTACATATCTCGATAGGCGACCATGTTTTCTGCAATGGTGTTGCACTCTTTCATCGTCTGCTGTACGATGAGGTCTGAATCTCGATAGATCATCAGTCGGGTGGCTCCACAGGCGATCGCCATCTTCATGCCGTGAAGGAGGGCCTCGTATTCTGCGTCATTGTTTGATGCCGGGTCGTCGGGTGAAAAATCCAATCGCAGGACGTACTACAATTTGTCACCTCTGGGGGATATCAATACAACCCCGGCTCCGGCTCCTTCGTTTCTCTTCGACCCGTCGAAGTACATTATCCAGTTGCTCGTGTATTCTGGAGGGCCTGGCGTTTGTAGTTCTGTCCACTCGCTCAACAATTCCACGAGTACTTGTGATTTCACAGATTTGCGCCCTCATATATGATGTCCCAGGCGCCGAGCTCGATACTCCATTTTGCAATTCTTCCGGATGCCATGGGATTATTCATGATGGTACCGAGTGATGCGTCGTATAGCACCGTTACGGTATGCTCCTGGAAGTAATGCTTGAGTTTTCGAGCTGTGAGGGCGACCCCGTATGCCAGCTTCTGGTAGTGGGGGTATCGATGTTTGCACGGCGAAAGCACCTCCCTGATGTAGTAGATTGGTCTTTGAACTCCGTATGCCTTGCCGTCCTCCGGTCATTCAACCACGATGGCCGTGCTAATGACTTGATTTGTTGCGGCTAGGTATAGGTATAGTGACTCCCTTTCTTGTGGCGTTGCCAGAACGCGCCTGCTCTGTAATGTTCGCTTTAGGTCTGTGAATGCCTATTTCGCTTCGAGTGTCCACTCGAATTTATCTGTCTTCTTCAACGGCTTGTAGAAGGGTAATGCTTGCTCGCCCAATCGTGCAATGAATCTGCTCAAGGCGGCTAATCGCCCTGCGAGCTGTTGTACGCCGCGAAGATTGGTTGACTCCTTCATTGTTAAGATCGCTTGTATTTTCTCTGGGTTGGCTTCAATTCCTCGAGCAGAAACCAGGTACCCGAGAAGTTGTCCTGCAGGGACGCCAAAGACGCACTTGGTCGGGTTGAGCTTGATTCGATACGCGTTCAGCGCGTCGAATGTTTCTCTGATGTCATCGAGTAGCGTATCCTCTACTCGGGTCTTGATGACGATGTCGTCAACGTACACTTGTACATTCTTGCTAATGAGCTTGGCAAGGCATTTTTGCATGCAGCGCTGATATGTTGCGCCTGCGTTCTTTAGCCCGAAGGGCATTGTCGTGTAGCAGTAAACACCGTGGGGTGTGATAAACATTGTCTTCTCCTCGTGCTCCTTTTTCATCCTGATCTGATTATAGCCCGAGTAGGCGTCCAAGAAGGAGAGGCGCTGGCAGCCTGCTGTGGAGTCCACGATCTGGTCAATCCGTGGTAGGGGAAAGTTATCCTTGGGGCAGTGCTTATTCAACGACGTGTAGTCGATGCACACGTGAAGGATGTCAGTATTTTTCTTTGGGACCAACATCGGGTTTGCTAACCAGGTGGAGATCTTTATCTCGCGGATGAATTTTGCTGCGAGTAACCTGTTCACTTCTTCTCCAAGTGCTTTTTGCTTTGGCTCTGAAAACCGTCGGGTTGTCTGCTTGATAGGTTTGGCATCTTTATAAACTTTGAGTGAGTGCTCTGCGAACTCCCTGGGTATTCCTGGCATATCTGAAGGCTGCCAAGCGAAAATTTCCCAGTACTCACGGAGGAGTTCGACGAGCGTGCCTTCCTATGCTGGCGAGAGGGTGGTGGACACCATCGCCATTTTCGTAGATTCGGTTGGGTGCACCTGATGTTTTCGAGTGCCGCTGTTTGCGCTGAACTCGAGCTCTGGGGCATTCTTCTTGGTGAGAGGCATCACGGAGTGATCCGTGGTTTTTGCTATCTCTTCCAGCTCTTCCTGCATCCCGAAGGATTTGGCGATCTCGTTGAACTCGTCGTCGATGGTGATGGTGCCATGTTCCCCAGGCAGCTTGAGCTTCAGGTGTGCATAGTGTGGTACTGCCATGAATCTGGCAAACGCTGTTCGGCCAAGAATAGCGTGGTACTGTGAGGGTCAGTCGACTACTTTGAAGTCGAGCAATTCTCATCTGTAATTGTTTCGATTGCCGAGTACCACCTCCAAGTTTATTGTTCCGAGTGGGCGGACTGCCTTCCGTGGTACTATCCCGTGAAAGGATGTCTCTGATTGCGCGAGTCCATCCAGGTTCCTGTTCATTCTGTGGAGTGTGTCCGCGTAAATGATGTTAATCCCACTACCTCTGTCCATGAATACTCGGGCGAGTTCATAGTTCCGTATTTGTGCCTGGATGACTAGTACGGTATGCCCTGGTCGATAGACTCTGGGGGGGATGGTCTTCCTTGGAGAAAATTATCGGCTGACCGGCCATCTTCAAATACTCGGGTTGAGATGGTGGTGCCTGGACAGCCATGAATACCTCTCGAGTGTTTATTTTATGGGCCCTGCGGGACGGGAAAACTTTTTGTATCATCCCTAGGAGTCATGCTGGATTTGGGTATCCATTGGCTCCCTGGTTTGGGGCGGGTGACGCTGGTAGCGCAGCTAGCACCGTGTTTTGATTTCCTGCTGGGGGCAGGTCTTGCGGCTAGTGAAATCCTTGGGCTCCTCCTCCAGGGAGCTGCGGGTAGCCCTGATTGACTGCTGCTCTATTTTTCTTCGAGAAGGCTTCGTGGATATCAAGGAACTTTCGGCAATCCTTGAGAAGGTGTGTTGCCTTAGTTTTGCCGGTGCGCTTATCCGTAAATAGATGTAGCGTGCAGTAACCATCGAGGTCCTCCTCGGGGGTTTTGTCCTCTGGCTTTGGCTTCCACTCGCGATTTCCGCGATATCCGCTGTCGCGATTTCTTGTGAACTCTGCTGCCACCAGTTCTTCTCGATCATCACGGTCGTAATGCTTTCTCCTTTTCTTTCGACCATGGCGATCGTCTTCTTGTGATGGTGATGAAGATTTCTCATTCCGCACCGTTTACTCGCCGTTGGCCCATCTGTCGGCTATGGCCATCAGTTCTCCCATGGTTTTGGGTGCGGCCCGTCCCAGTTCTTCCCTGAAGGAGGTTCGCCGTGCTCCTTTGGCGAATGCTTCAACTGCAACCTCCTCTGATATGTTTCCCGTTGTGTTCCTGAGTGTGGTCCATCGCTGAATATATTCGCGAGTAGACTCGCCACTTTTCTGCTTGCAAGCTCGTAACTCCTTTATGGTCGCCGGTCTTTTGTATGTTGCTTGGAAATTCTTGCAGAAATCGAGGTTTAGATCGTCCCATGAACTGTAGCATTCCCTCGGTCTCCCTTCGAGCCAGCTGCGCGCAGCGCCTAGGAGATGTAGGTTAAGGTACTGCATAGCCGTGTTTTTGTTCCCACGTTGGCATTTTACTGCCGTGAGGTAATCTGACAACCAGGCTTGTGGTTCTTGCGAACCATCGTATTTCTGCACCTCCGTGGAGATCTTAAACCTTTTGGGTATAACTGCGCGTTCGGTTAATATGGTTAATTCGGTTCGGTTTATACGGTTATACGGTAAATACGGTTTTGATACTTCGGTAAATACGGTTTCGTACAACAATACGGTTCGGTTTCGGTAATAACCATTTAATTTCGGTTCGGTTTCGGTAATAACCAAACTAACCAAAGTTGACGCGAAATGACACATTAATTTTTGTCATATATTCATGATTTAATTTTTGTTTGGCCGAAGTTGATGTGCTGCAAAAATCAGAGACAAGAAACAACGAATTTGCGGCCAAAATAAAAAAAACTGTACAAAACTAGGACTTGAACTCGCAACCTAGGGTCTAATACTGTGAACTCAACGTCCAAACCAGTGGGGACTGATGTATTATCTTGATTAATATGCAGCGTACAACGTACTAGAAGGGATACGCGCGCTTCGCTGCGCGCGCGGATAGCTTTAGCGTCAATCTATTTAGGGCTTCTTTGGATCACAGGATAACAAAACACGGGAATTACATAGGATTGGAGGTGCAAAACAGAGGAAAACTGTAGATATTGTCTTTTGGATGGAAACACATGAAAATGTCTTGATCCTACATGAGTCAGTGTAAAAAATAGCTTAACGTGGATGTTGAAATTTCTATGGTATTGGGTGTAGGAATGCAATCCATAGGAATTTTGGAGGTGACATTCCTTTGATCCAAAGGCATTCCTTAGAATCCTATGGATTGGATTCCTCCAAAATTCCTATAAAAATCCTTCAATGCAAAGAGGCCCTTAGTAGAAAATTAGTATGTTACACCATTCATAGTTCTTTGCCATCCCACAAGGGAAATTGGACATGAGTATTGCAACGGATATGTGGAAGTCATCTATTGTTGAACGGAGGGAGTATGTATCAGTGTATATGACCTTTATAAAAATTTGGTCATATACACTGATTTTTTGATAGGGAAATTGGACATGAGTATTGCAACGTTTCTTCTGTGTTTCGCCGGACTTAAACGCAGATTCGGACTTGGTCTTCTCCGCATCTTCTGGGGGGGGGGGTCTCCTCTAAGAGAGAAAGAACACAAAAGAAAGAAGGAATACACCCCGTCAGCTTGTGACCTTCGACAGATATACTTTCATGCTAAATGTAGCAGTGTAGATAAGTTGTATAATTACGCTGCGTACATAGAGGGCCTAGGCAGTAAAACCGGGCACAAGAATCTAAATGAGAAACATAATAGAAGAAAAGATCAATTTCGAACGGATAAACTTGGCTCTACAGAGAAAGATGTCTGAATTCATGCCCGATATTTACACGTCCTTCCCTCGTGAATAAGCAAAAAATATTCAAGTAGGAAACCATAGACAGCAGACAATTGATCACATGGGGCAACAACCGACCACCAAAGGTTTCTACGATCTGTTCTCCCTACATAGTACACAATGTATTGCATATAACTGGTTTTAGCGCACAGTGGTATCACCGAGGCCAAGATTTTCATGTGGTTACCGTGCTGGGGAAAGTTTTGAATAATAAAGATAATATGGTCACGAAAAAGCGGGTATCAGATAATGGCTATGACACACGCCCAGTTGTTTAATCAGTTAATCACCTAGCCCTACATTGCTAGAATGCGCAGGCAGCTCCGAGCAAGCTCAATATGAACAATGAGGCTGTCACTTCGGACAACGTCAGAAACTTTTTCGAGAAAATTCAGCGGAGGTGCCTGGATGGTCCTGAGGCCGCCACTTCGGACAATGTCACGGACTTTGGCTGTTGTGCAAAGTTAGGAATGAAAGTGTTTAAGTGATAGAAAGACTACCAGGATTCAACTCTTACATCGAATACGTGATGAGATTAAGCTTTGGGCAAACATATCTACCTTTTAAAGGAACAATTTGAAACAATGGGCAATTCAGTTCAACATCTAAAATTAGAAGGACCTTCTCTTTCTTATTTATTCCTTTTTCTGTAAAAGTTCTGCCTATAACAAAACTGCCGTAAGGCATGAAAATGAATTCATAAGGTAGTGTATCATCTAACTTTTCCCTTAAAAAACATGTCAAAAATATATTCAACCAAAAAATACAGAATCAAAATTTGCCATTGAAGTTTAGAGAACTCAATACATGTTTTCATAAATTTAGATCTGTCATAACTTGCACATCTGATTCATAAAAGACCAAAAAAACACTTCAGATGTAGGACTAACCAAATTTGATAGTGCCCATTATGTTCCTTTGTTTCAGTGAGGCGTCCACATCCCCTGTATCACAACATGAATGAAATTGAAAAAAATGATAGCTATACTTAAATAAGAACTACGAAAGCATAATTCAATCAAGGAAAAAATACAAATAGAAATAAAAAGGAAAAGACGCACTATGTAAAGTTTTCTAGTCTATTGACTTCTAAAAATAGTTAGCTGGACAATCCGAGTTCACTTCCATGTCACTACCCAAATACATGTCACACAATAGAGAGCTGAACATCTTGATAATGATCCTAAATGCCGATATCCTTGTAACTTGATTTGAGTGAAGTTTTCTATTCTATTGACATCTAAAATAGTCAGTTGGACAATCCGAGTTAGCGTCCACGTCACTACCCAAACACATGTCACACAATAGAGAACTGAACATCTTGGTAATGATCCCGAATGCCGATATCCTTGTAACTTTAAGATTTCAGTGCATCGAATCTACCGGACAACCATGATGCGTGTACACTCTCTAATTCAGGTAACAGCTCCATAACCTCAATCCCTTGTTCTCATGCCAGGAACAACTGCCCTGTATGCATATTGCTTTCATAAGTAAACAACTGTATATAGTAGAAAAGCTAGTCCACCGTGAGAATTTACTTATGAAAGCTAGTACTACATGAAAATGAACCAACATAGAAGTATAAGTCATATGTGTAGTGTAGGCATCCATGAGTGAATCAATTTATTGGGAATGCATTTGCTTAGAAGGCAGCGAACAGACCTACTAAGAATTAATGTAGCCAAGAGATGTGGCAGGAAAAATTAGGATTGCTGAATTAAGTGGCAAGGACGATCGGAATCCAGATCCAAAACCCCTGCAATGTGGAGCCCCCTACAAGCTAGGAATGGTAAAACCCAAATTGAATCGAATCCAAACCACAGATGTCATCCCACGTCCATAAAAGTAAAAGTTAAACACGGTAGGGATGCATGAGTAAACACCCAAAAGTAAGTTAATCAATTATAGAAGCCATTCAAGATGGACACCTCCCTAACTATAAAATTTCAGTCACACCTAACTGCCTAAGTTTCCAGCTTGTCTGATTGGTCCCCAGAAAGATGCAGCATGTACAGGTAAAAAATGATGTGAACCAATGATTAACATTTTTTTGGTCCAAGTTAGGAAATGCTCAAAAGAAGTCTTTAGTCAGCAGAGTCCAAAGACTCTTCAATTATATCACCCAAGTTAGATAATGATGTGTGAAAACGATCATTTTTCAACATGAAAATGATTTTTAATCAATACTGACAGGAAAGTAGTCAAACTTGTGGTTTTGCAGACTTAAAGTAATGCTTAAAAATATAGGTCCAATAAAAAACCTATTTTAATCACTAATTTGCATAATTTTTCATCAAGAACGAGAGTACATTAGAGAACTATATGCAGACTACTCTTGGGGGCAACTTTGCCTTCTGGGCACCAAATTCTCAAATTGGTCATGTGGTCGATGCTCTTGAAGTATTAATTATTCCCTGGTATTAAAAAGCTATTGCATCATAGTGCAGTACATGAGTGATCCAAACAGAAGGTATCAAATCTACATTAAGTAAATGCATTCTTGACCTGTTGCAAGCAGTGAGGTCGAACTCGGCGCTATAGTATGTAGACCTTGTTGATGCTGCAGCGGGGTCAATTTCGGGAGGAGAAAGGATGTGATTTGGCAGTGATAAACCATGAATCACAGCCACAGGTAGTTCTGACCTCGCGTTTGGAATTGCCACTGGCAGCAACACTAAGGCATAGGTAGCCCTATCGGCCCAGTGGCGCGGCTGTTGTGCCCGAGATTCCTCGCAGCGTTCCTGACTGACAGGTCATTGTTGTTCAAGAAAAAGTCAGCTCCATCTGGCAACATGCCCTTGTAATTTGGTCTTCCCTTTGATCTATCTTTTGAGATCAGCAATACCTGAACATGAAAAACGCAGCATTGTCACAGAAGTGAAAACCACATTCACATAACATATACTCTTCACAGTTATAAGACGGAAGAATGATAGTGTTTAAGTGTGGAAAAGTTGTACAATCTCTGACATGGATAATAGCATAAAACTCCATAATAATCTTCTCAAAGCTTTGCCATTTTCAACCTGCGTTTGCTCGACACATAGAAGGGTGCTTTTTTTAGTCTGATGGATGGCAACATTTCTTTGCTCGATACAACCGAATGCAAACCTAAACATCTACACAAGCATCAAAACCAAGCGACACATAAATATCGAGCTTATTTAAAATTAACTTATGCAATTGTTACCGAGAAAGGGCAATACATATAGGTACTAAAACGGGCTACTAACCTAATATCCGGTCCAACTTGGGCAGCGCTAAAAAATCCCTCATTGTGGAGGGTCCAAAAATTCTTTACTTGTAGCTACATCACACGAATAAATAAAGATTATGTGGGAAAAAAATCATCCGTGAACACACAATAATTATTGAATCAAGGCTGACAAGAAGTAGGTATTCAGATTTTTATACAACAACCATAATTGATCAATATCCAGGGAGTAAATTCGAGTTTTAACAACACTGAAGCCATGCCTAAAAATAACAGAACTTACTACCAGGATATAGCCTCTAATTAGCGCAATTTCTACCCAAGAATCGAAGCAGATCACGTCCTATAGATATACATACCAGCCTTGCATACACAAGGTTACGTGAAAATAATCATTGGCTAACATGAACTGATCATTTAATCAAGGCTGACAAAAAGTAGTTATTCAACTTTTTCTTGAATGTCGAGAGTCTATCAACATCCAAGGAGAAAATCTGAGCCGTAACACAAACAAAGCACTATATAACCACCCGAATATTACTGAGTTACTTTGCAATGACACATAGGGATTCAACATCCGATATCCAACTGAACCAAATTCATGTTCATAGTTGTTGGCTTAGTTTAACACTTGGCCAAACCTTCCCATTGCGCAAAAAATCTACAATGCACACATCGTACTTGTATTGAGGCAATGGACACTGCAGCTCCTAAGTAATACTGAGTCGTTAATTGGTTTCAATTTCTTAGCAATGTCATAGAAGCATTAAACATCTGATATCCAATTGGACCAAATTGATGTGCCGTATCCATAGTTGCTGATCTATTTAACAATTTGCCAAATTTTACCATTTCTGAAATACTCATCTACAATGTACACATCGAAATTGTATTGAGGCAATCTACGGTACGGGCACCGTAGCACGGATACATAAAAACAAACAATATAAACCGATCAAGCATATAACTGGGAACACAGTAGCACCCCATAATATTACTGAGTATCTTAGCAATGACATAATCATGCAACATCTGATATCCAATTGGACCAAATTCATGTTTACAGTTGCTGACTTATTCAACTCTTGCTCAAGTATTTTCCACTGGTGAAATAATCTACAATGCGCATATCCTATTTGTATTGAGCCAATCCATAGTATGGCCATACTTGTATGTTGTATACCTAAATACTTAGCAAATGCAGCTATGAAACAAATTCAGCAGGCATGCTTGGATGTGCAAAATCATGATAAACCGATAATAGCGTGATGTACTCACCTCATGAGGTGGTAGTGTGACGATTTCGATGAGTATATGTTCTCACGGCACAGCTTCTGAAGCCTCCTGCGGCCGGCAGCATGTGTCGAGCACCATGCAGAGCGGGTACACGACACCCTGGTGGCCTGGTCGCAGACCCTGGGGAACCTCCGCTGCACCTCGAGTAAGAGAGCGTCTCACACGGCCTCGCATTTCTGGTCCGGGTCCCCGTCGAGTGCGACGTTGCCGAGCGCCTGGAGCGCGGCGTGCGCGACATCGGGGTGAGGGAGATGAGGTTGCGGACGAAGCGGAGACGCGGGATGGGGATCGGCACCGGAAAGGAAGCAGAGGGAGCCGGCGAGCACGGCCTGGCCGTCGCGCGTCCTGGCGGCCTCCACGAGCGCGTTCAGGGTCGACTCGTCCTCGATCTCCTCGGATCGCAACAGGTTGTGGAGGAAGCCGCGGCGGCGGCGGGGGGCAGGGGAAGGAAGAGGCGGTAGCGTAGGAGCGGAAGGCGGCTGGACAATGAAAACTCAGAGATAGCAGGACCACGCCACCCATCGAAGTGACGCTGACCAGCGGGACCAGCCCGAGGACGCACCAGGAAGCAGTATTTCACGCTCAGTTAGATATTGGAGAGATATATGAGGTGTGGTTGAAGTTAGGTTAGGATTTCACCATGAGATTATTTGCTAGACTAGGCCATTCGGTTTAACCGAATTATTTCGGTTTAAAACCGAATTAACCATTTTCCTTTCGGTTTTGTATTTTGCTAACCGTAACCTAACCACTAACCATAAAAACCAGACATTTTATTGCGGTTAAGTTTTTTTCGGTTCGGTTTTCGGTTTCGGTTCGGTTATGTGCAGTTATACTTTTGGGTAGCGGTGCCTCGCGGATGCTGCGAGCGAAACATAAGGCTCCGCAGACTTCGTCATTGGAGGATGTAGATGGGGAGCGCGCGCGGTTCCTGGCCGCTCGACCTTTATCAACCTTGCGATGAGCAATGTCTGATCGCGCATTGTAACCGGGTTCGTCTCGGTTGACGTTTCCCCTTGGCTCCTTGCTGCGGTGTCGCGAGCGGCTGCTATGTCGCCGCAGGCTGCGGTCTTGATCTCTCTGCGGGCTGCAATCTCGATCTCTTCGCGGGCTACGATCTCGACCTCTTCACGGGCTGCGGCTACGGTCTCGATCCCTTGGGCTGCTGTCGCTACCACTCGGGCTATCTCCGTGTTGTCGGGCTTCTTTTCCTCGTGCGCGACGAGGCAATTTTTCCTTGCTAGGCGATGTGCCCCTGTGTCCGCGGGGTGCTTCCTTGTCCTTCTGCGCGGCTGCTTTCCTGCGATCGTAGGAGGCGAGTTTTGCGGCTGCCATACCTAATCCTTTCTGAACTTGCTTGTACTGTTCTGCACGGGTATTTTTTCCCCTGGTTGATTTATCTGCATGTAGGTGGCTTGCGGATGGACGTTTCCGTCCTCGTCGACACGCATGAGGGAAGGTCCGAGTGATTTGCTGATCCCGCTCAAGGACTCGCTATCCATGGTCGCGACTTTTGAGGTGTATCCCTTTCTCGCAGGACGGTTCCGGACAGAAGGTTTCAAGGATAGCGTGGCTCGGCGCTGGCTTGACTCATCCGCTACTCTCTTTCGCTCGGCTAGATCTATTCGAGCTTCTTTTATTGCGGTAGCCGCTCTCACTAGATGGTAGTGGTAGGCGGTCATGTCTTCGTGAGGAGATTCGGGTTCCAGTGGTGTGCTTGTGCGGATGGCCTCCTTTGCCCGATCCCAAGCAACTCGTGAGACGCCGATGGCAGCGCGTTCCCTTGCGCTGTTTTCAGTTTCTTCGGGTGGGCCTCCTGATCCTGCCATGCAAACCTGAGCTAGATATGGCTCGCGGGTCCTAGGCGTAGTTAGGCAGGCTTTCCTGACCCTAGAAGGTTCATCTGTGGAGAGGGTATAGAAGTTGCTGGTGTTGAGGCGGACAGATTCACCGCTTTTCGCCAAGTCGCGATCCGCGTAGCGGGGTCGTGAATTGACAGCTTCTGTGCTAGAGATTGACCCAGATCTCGATCCTTCGAGATTGGTCTGCTCAGGGAAGTGGAGGATTCCGTCCTTGTTGGAATAGAACTGGAAGCTCCCGAACGTCAGCGTGATACTCTTCTCCAAGTCACCGAATACCGGGCGCGATTCCGGCGAGTGGGGGGGGGGGGCGACGATGACCGATCCGATTCGAATCGGATTGGTTGGAGTCGAAGTCCCGGGGTTCCAGCGTGAGTTGGTTGTCGATGAGGCCGAACATGCCGGAGATCCAGCGCCCGCCGTTCCCACAGACGGCGCAAATTGTCGAATATGCATCTCAACAAGTCCCTCAGGTGAACCCATAGGGTTTCGATTAGGAGAACGTGTAGGCGCTGGTAACAATCGTCGGCTAGACAGGGGGACACGATTTACCCAGGTTCGGGGCCCTCGTAGAGGTAAAACCCTTACTCCTGCCTCTGTCGATCTGTATTAACGAGTAGATCGGTTACAATGGGGGGTTGCTCAAGTCGAGAGTATGATCTCGATCTCAAGGATTTGTGGTGCGATATTGCTTGGTCCTCCCCCCTGGTGGTTCTCCTGCCTTTATATAGATAGCCAGGTCTCAAACCGTGCCCGGGGGGATACAAACCCTAAACCTAATTCGGTTACAGGTTTCCTTTCTTAACCCGCAAGGCTTTGCGGGTGGGCTTTGATTGGGCCTACTAGAACAGTCGATAGTGCCTCCTTTGGAGCTTGGGCCTTGAGCCTGAGACCGGGTAGGCTCACCCGACAGGCCTAGGATCCATCCCTTCGTCACCTCTCCCACATAAAAGAGGAATATCAACCTAGTATTTGACTATTTGATCATGGACAAATCCATCACAATTACCACCACATTTCCACACTCATGGTACCGTTAGTTTATAGTCATTTAGTGTAGTTTATTGCTGCAGCAACTAACTTTACTTTCTTGTATTTATTATCTTGCAAAGCTATCTCTTATACCCGTATTATTGCTCTAGTATTATTTCCTAGATAAAGTAAACGTTTAGTGTGCGTAGAGTTGTATCAGTGGTTGATAGAACTTGAGAGAATACTTATCCTACCTTTAGCTCCTCATTGGGTTTGACACTCTTACTTATCGAAAAGGCTACACACGATCCCCTATACTTGTGGGATATCAAGACCTTTTCTGGCGTCGTTGCCGGGGAGCAATAGCGTGGGTGAATATTCTTGTGTGCACTTGTTTGCTTTTTCTTTAAATAGTTTTTTACTTTCAGTTGTAAGTTGTTTTCTATCTTAGTTTGGATAGGGAATGCGAATTATAAAAAAAATTTGTTATTGTTATCTAAAAATATTTTCAAAAAGGAAAGTGATTGGAAAGATGAGTAATGGTTAAGTGGGGGTCGACCTTGAACACTTGTGTTCATGCCTATGAAACCAAAACAAATATTTCTATGGAAGCTTTACAGATAAAAACATGTATATTTTAAATATTGTGTATATACCTCCGTACATAAAAAATAGTGTGCTAATATTAGTCCCTAGTTACTTGAAAGTGCAAAAGTTTGGTTTACAGCGTAGAAACATATTTGTTGTGTTTCACCGTATAACCTGTTTAAAATCACCAGAACATTATTTTGATCTGAAATTTTTTGTGCATAAACCTGAGATTATGATCTTTCTTTCATTAGTTTTATGTTTTTTTATTTGAGATACCTAACTATATCATTGAGTGACATCTTTCAAGGCTGTTCAGTTTTCGCAGATTTCTTTGTTTATTCAATATTGTACTTAGTGTTCTTAGTTTCCTTAGTTTTTCGACGGACAACGGAAATTTTGTAAGAAACCTCGGTATATACAATGAACAATGTTTAATAAACATCATGAAACTTGCCAATACTTGAACATGATTGAATTTTATTTAATGAGTATTAACCCTACTAATAAGTTTTGTGAAGTTTTTATGTGGATATAGCTTATAATATCTAATCAATATGGTGATATGAGATGAACAAACAGATGCAAGAGCTTAAGATTTGGGATGTTTAGGTGCATCCCAAGAACATATTCAAGAAGATACAATCATCTAAGCTTGGGGATGCCCGAGTCATTCCCCTATCCATCAACAAAAATGAGGTTGTCTCGTTTATGATCTATATTACCTTTTTCACATGATATGTATGGTCTTAACATGTATTTTAATTTGTTTTCATTTATTTTTGGGTTTATTTTCTGTTACTATGAAGTTTAGTTTTTTTTTAGCCTCTGTTATTTTAGTTTCTAGAAAAATAAAGTACCAAGTTTTGCGCATTTAGTTTTAGTTGATGCATATTTAAGGGCATTTTCTGTTTGCAGCATTTTCTGCTCACTGTACGATTTTTCATATTTTACTGCAAGCTCAAAAAGTCACTAAAATTTAGCTGGTTATGTATCATATAACCCTATGCATGCACAAAAATTGGCAAAAAATTATGACATGTTTAAGTACACCTAATAAATACGTTTTCCAGCTGTTGTTTTTCAGGACAGATTCTGACTTTTGTTGTGAGAGTGGCCTCTTTGCATTTTCCTTTGATTATTTCTGGTTCTTACCTTTCATTTATAAGTTGGGAACTTAAGCAAAATTTCTTGAATTAAAAAAACAAAATTTGATTTGGTTTAATAGCAGCACTTTGGGAATATTATCGGGCCTAGCTGAAAGGCGTTAAAGGAAAGCACTTCTTGGGAGATAACTCATGTTTTTATTTTTGCAATGTTTTCTTCTGTTTTATGTGAGTCAAGGGGTTGTATACTTCTGTAGAAACTCCTTTGTATCTTTATTTTCATGTATTAGTTGAGCCAAGTAAAGGCTCTAGTGGAAAGTTGAGACTATATTTCGGATTTCTGCGCAGGAAAGATATTTCTGCTGTCCACTGTTAAATTCGTATAAACTCACAGAAAATTCAAAATGACCTGAGTTTTTTTATGCGTAATCCTGGGCTATATACGCAACTTTTCTTAGTTGACCACTTTTTTATTTTAGCAACAGAGGATTTTCGAAAAAAATCATATTTACCTGTTGTGCTGTTTTAACAGATTTCTGCCAATAATTGCATTTGCATCTTAATCTCTTTCTTTTTGTGTTCTTTTGAGAAAAAGAGTTTTAAAAGAATTTGCGACAGTAGATAATGTGTTTATGATTTTTAGGATTGTGTTAAAACTGAACCATGTGAATTTATTATTTCGATTGCACTAACGTTGCTAATGAAGATTATGAGAAGTTTGGTGTGAAGGAAGTTTTCAAGAGTCAAGAGAAGAGGATGATATGACGAGATAAAGAAGAGTGAAGAGCCTAATATTGGGGATGCCCCGGTGGTACATCCCGGCAAATTACAAGAAGACTCAAACATCTAATCTTGGAGATGCCCAAGGCATCCCCTTCTTCATCAACAAATTATCAGGTCACTTCTAGTGAAACTATATTTTTATTCGGTCACATCTTATGTGTCTTACTTGGAGCATCTTTTATTTTTGCTTTCAGTTTGTTTAGTTTTCTTTGATGTAGTTTATGGTTGGATCTTATCATACTTGTGTGGGAGAGAGACACGCTCCGTTTTTATTGCTTAGAACACTCTAGTTTTCATTCTTATTATTCTGTGAGTGTTCACTTTTTGCTAGTACTGCGTTTAGCCTTTGTTTTCATGCAACTCTTATTTAGAGCTGTTAGTACTCTCTAGTTCTCATTGTTATATGCTTAGAGAGAGTTTTTATTGTCACATATATGTGCTTTGTTGAGAATAGAAATGCATATGTGGTAGTTGGTATAGTGGAAAAATTCGCATGGTCTTGTAGATCACTAAATTGCTTCACTTGAATCACTGCTGTTGTTTTGAGATATTAATTTTCTTAATGGATAAACGGAAAGGACTAGTAAGTATAAACTTTTAATGGTTGGTCTAAGAAACTTGAAACTGTGCCACACTTAAAATTACCAGCTGATAGAAACAATGGTATATGATTGCTACGAGTGATACATTTCTGATTGGCCTTTTGTTACGCGCTACGGTCGGGGTAGCTAACAGTGATTTGTCACTGCCACAGACCCTCTTGGAGTGATTTGCACTTTGGCTTGTAAGATTATTTGCTTGCTGCAATCTTTTAACTTGTGAGTCTATGTTACGGTTCCTGGCACTTCCATCATCCATATTTGCTAGCCTCTTCGGTACTGTGCATTGCCCTTTCTCACATTGAGAGTTGGTGCAAACTTCGGCAGTGCATCCAAATCCCGTGGGAGGACTTTGTTCTCCTACACATAAGCCCATATATTCTTCCTCAAAAGAGCCAGCATACCTACCTATCATGGCATCTCCATAGCCATTCCGAGATATATTGCTGCATAACATCCACCTCCATTATGTTACTTGATGATGAGCTTCATGGTTATTTATGCATACTGCTACACTGGCAGGAGCATGCAGTTAGAGACACCAAAGATATTTCTTTATGAGTTATGATTACTAAAAGTGTGATGATTCATTGTAATATAGGATGTTGCCCCTATCGGTGAGGATATATAAAAAAAATGAAAAAGCCGAAAAAGAAAAAAAAGGTCCAAAGAGAGAATAAAGAGACATTGGGCGCATCACTATACTTTATATATCACACTTGTGCTTCATGTTTAGCACCAATACTTCGGTTTGGAGAAAGTTTTCATATTATCATTCATTCATAACTACGTGGGGAACTTTACATTATAGAACTTGGCTTGTATATTCCAATGATGAGCCTCCTCAAATGAGCTCTAGGTCTTCGTGAGCAAAAAGTTGGATGCACCTCCACTAGTTTCATTGGAGAGCTTTCATACACTTATAGCTCTATGTGCATCCGTTGTGTGGCAATCCCTACTCCTTGCGTAGTTTCAGTTGTAAGACTTTCTCTTGTCTAATGACCACTTTCAGCTTTGTGAGGCTTTCTTCCATTGACCTTCCAAACCCCCCATAATGTTCTCTTTTCCATAACATCCCGGTGCCAGGGACCAAAGCAGAACACTTTCTTGTTTTTAGTGCGCAAATAGTTGAAGATTCAAGCATTGCATCGTGTAGAAAGCTTGACTTGATCCTAACAGGGGTTGTGGATATCGTTTAACGTGCATGATATTTTTGTTCTTGAAAGCTTAAATCATCTCCAATAAACTTTGCACTGTTGATAGTCTTTTAGTATTGATTCATTAAAAGTTTTGCTTCTTTCTTCTTATCTGTTTATGCATTACTTGTTGATATCAAATATAGATCAAAGCTTTAGTTCATTTGATCCTAATTTACATGCTCTACTTTACACATTATGATCAAGATTGTGTGGTAGCATGTCACCTAATAAATTATTTTATTTTTATCGTTTTACCTACTCGAGGACGAGTAGGAACTAAGCTTGGGGATGTTGATACGTCCAAAACGTATCTATAATTTTTGATGGTTTCATGCTATTTTAATGTTTTTTATAATTATTCTTATATTAAGTTTATGACTTATTTGGACTAACCTACTAATAGTTGCAAAAGTGCACAATGTTCTTGTTTTACACTTTGATGTGCAGGAATTACCAAAAATAGAAGAAGAAACCTTGTTGGAGTCGAATTGGGACTTTCCTGAAATCTGTCTGAAAACACTTTTTAAAGATTGCCATATTACGGGTCAAAGACAGCGTCAAACGGAAATCTAACAGAAGACAAAATTGTGAGAAATTTTGCGTTGTATGATCTAGAGTTAAAAATCGCCTGTTTCGATGTCCAGAAGGCCGAGATACGCCCGATTTACCGCAGCCCTAGATGGGATGACGGAAATCCGTGAGACTATATAAAATGAGGAAACCTAGGTCGTGGGGGACACCCCATACTACGAATTTCTAGCCACCAAAGACACGTTTTAGCCTCCCCCATGGATCCCATCTCCATGGGGGAGGGCTCCCAAGTCAATGAAGGAAAAGGGCTAAGGGAAGGCGCTCCCCTATGATGCCGGCGGCGCAGGGAAGGAGTCACTGCGCCACCGCCGGCGCCGCCCTGCGCTGTCCTCTCCGCCGTCTTCACCACCATCTCTATCGCCGATTTCCTCCTTGTCTACAGTGGTTTATTCTCCCACACACCTCTGTACCGCCCTATGTAAACATGGTGTTTGACGTTATAAATTATTTGGAGATGTTCTATTGCATATATGTCATGTTTATGTAGATCCCTTTTGTCATATGATTGATTGTTGAATCTCTATGGATGATTTGAGCTATATATTGAATTTGTTACAGTTCTATGGTGCCATCATATATTTATGCGCGCATGGATCACATCATAGGGTTTGTAGTATATGTAGAAAGATAGAGGGAGGGCTGCTTAAGTCACAGAAACATGAGCCCCAATCTAGTGATTGAATCATATGGGATAAAGAGGAACTTTTGAGTTTAATGCTATGGTTGGGTATTTTTACCTTAATGTATCTTCTACTCCCTCCGTATAAAAATATAAGATGTTTTAGCCTTTTGGGATATAATGTATCTAGACATGTTTTAGTGTGTAGATTCATATGCATCGTACACTAAAACATGTCTAAGTACATATTGTCTAGGAAATGCTAAAACATCTTATATTTCGATACGGATGGAGTAGTAGTTACAGATGTTTGCTAGAATTTCAATCATAAGTATTTGCAATCATTGGATAGTGAGAGATTGTTAGCTTTGTCTCTCCCACATAAAAGAGGAATATCAACCTTGTATTTGACTATTTGATCATGGACAAATCCATCACAATTACCACCACTTTTCCACACTCATGGTACCGTTAGTTTATAGTCATTTTGCAAAGCTATCTCTTATACCTGTAATATTACTCTAGTATTATTTCCTAGATAAAGTAAACGTTTAGTGTGCGTAGAGTTGTATCAGTGGTTGATAGAACTTGAGAGAATACTTATCCTACCTTTAGCTCCTCGTTGGGTTCGACACTCTTATTTATCGAAAAGGCTACACGATCCCCTATACTTGTGGGATATCAGGAACATGAACACCGACGGCTACAATCGAAGAGGTTGAGACAGGAGGTACATGTGCACTGAAAGTGATTGTGCCGAATTGTGTAGGTAAAAAGGATGAATTCCCTCAAATGTCGTTGCATTTTGAGCTTGGCGACCGACCTTCAGCATTTGATGACAGCGGGTATCCTGAATCCCATCCTGGCAGTTACAGATCAAGATCACCAAAGACGGATTTTACAAAATATGATAGTGATAATTTCAAATGGTGGAAAACAATTTGTGAGAAGTATTTTCCCATTTAGTCAGTGGAGCATGAAACCTAGGCAAGCTTCACCATGATGCATTTTGTTGGCAATGCAACGTTATGGCTACAAATGATTGAAGCAAAGCATGACGTCGATAGTTGGGAAGAACTATGTGTGGCCATTCATACAAAATTTAGGTGAGACAGTCATTGCAAGTATTTGGAATCTTTGGAAAGAGGCAAACAGACCCATAGTGATGAAGCTTATTTTGCGACCAAGTTTGTGAATGGTTTATAAAAGGACAAACAGAGGGATTTTCGATTACACAAACCTAAGATTGTGGACATAACACTGTCATTATTTGAGACATTGGAAGAAATGCTGGCAGAAATGCATCATAATGCCAAGATCATGTGGTTCTAAGCACAGATTCAGTAAAATTGGCTTCCCATGCCCAGATGTATTGGTAACTGATACGTCATAAATGTATCCTTAATTTCTGATGTTCCATGTTGTTTCCTACATGTTTGCTATACATTTTATGTCATTTTTTATCGACTTTCCGGACTAACCTATTGACAAGATTCCAAAGAGTCAGTTTCATGTTTTCTGCTGTTTTTAGTTTCAGAAAAGTTGTTCGGGAAATATTCTCGGAATTGGAAAATTCGAAGTCCGGAGGTCCTAGAATTCCCGAAGGCTCAACAGAGTCCCGAAGAGGCCCGAAGGGGGTCGACAGGGGGGCCACACCATAGGGCGGCGCCCCCTGGCCGCGCCATGGGGTGGTGTGGCCCCCCCAGGCCTCCACCGCCTTTGCCCTTTCACCTATTTATACCCCCTGATACTTCAACCCTAAAATATACCACTTCATTTTGAGAAACACACGAGGCCGCCGTCATCGTCATCCCGAGATCGGGAGGGTTCTGGAGCTCTCCCCGGCACCCTGCCGGGAGGGGAACTCATCACCGGAGGGGTCTACACCACCATGCCCTCCTCCGAAGTGATGCGTGAGTAGTTCATCCCTGAACTACGGGTCCGTAGCAGTAGCTAGATGGTTCTCTTATCCACTTTGTACCTCATGTTTAGATCTCGTGAGCTGCCCTACATGATCGAGATCATCTTTATATAATGCTACATGTTGTGTTTGCTGGGATCTGATGAATGTTGAATGCTATGTCTTCTGATTATCAATCTATCATGTTATCTTCATGCATATGTTATTCATGATCTTGCATGCTCTGCATTATTAGTAGATGCTCTGGCCAAGTAGATGCTAGTAACTCCAAGAGGGAGTATTTATGCTCGATAGTGGGTTTGTGCCTCCTTTGCATATGTGCTCGAGTGACAGAAACGTGACAGATGGAAGATGTGTTATTGCCATTAGGGAGAAAACAATGGTGTTTACTTAGTTTATGTTGTTTACATTACACACTTTGCTTAGTGCGATAATTTGTTGCTTGCAACTTAATACCCAACGTTTGTTCGGATGATATTCAGAGGGTAGATTATTAGACATAGATGCAGTTGGATGACGGTCTATGTATATTGCTGTAATGCTCGCATGAATCACATAGTAATCTTTATGTCTTGCATATGCACTACGGTGCAGCTTCATTTCTGTTAATTGCCCAGCTGTAATTTGTTCACCGCACATGTTATTTATCTTCTACGGAGAGACACCACTAGTGAACTGTGGTCCCCGGTCCATTTTCTCATTCTGATAATACATACACTGCTTTCACATTGCTTTCATACTGTTACTACTGCTTTCATACTGTTCTCCTACTGTTTTCCACACCATACGTTTAACCTCTTTGTGTTCAGCAAAACCGGTGAGATTGACAACCTCACTGCTTCGTTGGGTCAAAGTGATTTGATTGTGTTGTGTAGGTTCTGATACATCGAAAACGTATCTCCTTTTCCGAACACTTTTCGTATTGTTTTCTTCTAAACTTGTGTGCTTTGGATACAACTAATATGGACTAACGCTGTTTTCAGCATAATTTCCTTGGTGTTTTGTTTTTGTGCAGAAAAATCAACTTTCGGAAAATTGCCCAGAAAAGACTCATTGATGTTTTCATCCTGGAAGACCCCGGGAGCCAGAAGGGGGCCAGGAGAGGAGCCATAGGGTGTCCACACCCCCCTAGCGGGGGCCCCCTGGCCGCGCCAACATAGGGTGTGGGCCCCATAGAGCCCCCCTCGTACTCCCCTTTTGACTACAAGTAGCCCCCAACCCTAAAACTCGAGGGGGTTCGTCATATTCCATAGAAACACAACAGAGCGCCGTCGTCATCCGGAACCTCGATTCGGGGATCAGAAGTTCCTGTTCTGGCACCCTGCCGGGACGGGGAAGTGGAGGAGATCATCGCCATCGTCATCACCAACGCCTCTCCATCGACCATCCATGTTTCCCCTATCCATGTGTGAGTAATTTCCCGTTGTAGACTAAAGGGGATGGTGGGGATTGGATGAGATCGTTCATGTAATAATGTCGTGATTGTTAGGGCATAGTGCCTAGTATCCTCTATTAGTGCTATTGACATTGTTGCAACTTGTTATGCTTAATGCTTGCCACTTTGGGCCCGAGTGCCATGATCTTAGATCTGAACATGTTATTGAATCACGATGATAATTATTGTTTCTTGATCATACCTGCAAATTGTTTACACATATTGTTGTCCGGAACCCGAGGACCCGAAGTGACAGAAATTGGGACAACCGGAGGGGATGGCTGTGATGTGAGGATCACATGTGTTCACGGAGTGTTAATGCTTTGCTCCGGTGTTCTATTAAAAGGAACACCTTAATTACCAGTAGTTCCCTTGAGGCCCCGCTGAAAACAGCCTGGTAGGACAAAAGATGTTGTGCAAGTTCTCATTACGAGCAAGTATGACTATTTACGGAACACATGCCTATGGTTACTTAGTGTTTGGATGCTTTATCTTATTTATCTGCAATGCCCCTGACATGATCATTATTTGAACTTTCTTATCCATGCAAGGCCCGTCCATCCATCCCTCTGCCTACAGTGTTTAATCCCGCTGTTTACTTCAAACACTACTCCTGCTGCTGTTTTTCATTCCGCTGCTGCTATTATTTCACTATTGTTGTTACTATAAAACTGTTACTACTGATAAACCACTTCGAACAAAAGTACTTTCAGGTGCAGGTGAATTGACAACTCACTTGTTAAGGCTCATAAATATTCTTTGGCTCCCATTGTGTCGAATCCATAAATTTGGGTTTTACTTCCCTCGAAGAATGTTGCGATCCCCTATACTTGTGGGTCATCAAGACTATTTTCTGGCGCCATTGCCAGGGAGCATAGATTTATCTGCAAGCTCACCGGAGAGTATTATTATCTACTACCAATCATTCATCATGGGTAAGTCTCGTGATGGAAGAGTTCCTATATTACCATCCACTACAAGAAGAGGTACAACTCTGAACACCTCTGTTGCTCTTGATTCACCGTCTGTTATGAGTAAGCTGTTTACACCACCACATGCTGCATATGCTCCTTCTGCTGAATCTAAAAATACTTCTGATACTTTTGATGATGCTTCTACTGTGCTTGATGAGAGTGGTTCTCTCGGTCCTTTCTTAGATGCTACTATTGCTAAAGCTAAAAATATTGCAAACACTGAAACTCCTGATAAAAATCCTGTTAATCCTGCTTTTTCACCTGAGTTTAGAGAGAATCCTAGTGATGATTTTGATGATGCCTATATTGAATGAGTGATGATCTTATTTATGAAATGCATGCTATGAAGGATAAAGATGCTGCTATACGTCTTATGGAAAGTCGTGTTGTTAAATATAAATTATCTCCTGATGCTAAGTTTGCCACTTCTCCTATTAATATTAGGGATAAGGATTATGATTTCTCTCTCTATTTATCTTATATATCTATGGTTGAGAAAGAAACTTTTTGTGGAACTGAAAATGAAAGTGATATGAAACATATGAATGAGCTCTCTTCTTTGAGTAATTTATTATCTGATGATCTTAAGAAACGTATCTACTTGGTTGCTAAAATATCCCCTTTCTCATTAAAGGATGAAGCTAAAACTTGGTTTAACAATTTGTCTCCTCGATCTATTGATAGCCCTATTGGTTTGGTTAATGCTTTCTTTCAGAAATATTTTCCTGCTATTTCTCAACATGCTCCTTTACAAAATATATTTAATTACAAGCAATTGGAAGAAGAGAAGTTGCCTGTATCTTGGGCAAGGTTTTGTTCTTTAGTAAGGGCTACACCTGGTCATAAGCTAGAAGATAATAAACTTCTTGATATATTCTATAATGGACTAACTGTTGAATCTAGGAATACCTGGATAGTTGTGTTGGCTGTGTTTTCAGGCAAAGAACTCCAGAAGAAGCTGAGAAATTAATGGCTAAAATAAGCCAAAATCATGATGATTGGACTATGGTTGAGCCTGAGCCGACCCCTACTCCAATACCCACACCAACACCCAAGAAGATGGGAATGATTGAATTAAATGATGAAGTGATGAGAGAAGCCAAGAAATCTCTTAAAGAGAGGGGTATTAAATCTGAAGATGTGAAGAATCTTCCACATATAGAAGAATTATGTAAGCCAATCCCTCACTCATCCACTATTGAGGTACACTCTCTCCAATATTTTGATAGTAGAGATATTCCCTATAATAAACCTCCTGATCAATGCTTAGATGAATTTGATAATTATGTTATTAAGCAAGATAATTTTAATATGAGAGTGCAAAATCACCTTATGGAAAACTCTAAAGCTATTAATGATTTGCATGGTATTATAGAAAGAACCTCTAATGATGTTAAAATGCTTGTTAAACATTTTCAAATGCTTCAAACTCAAATTGATCAACTTGCTAAAGTGCAAAAAGACTTGCTAGTTAATCCTTCTAAAGAAAAGCATGCTTATGAAATAAGAACTAGAAGTGGTATTGCTACACAAGATCCTTTATATCCTGAGGGACATCCTAAAAGAATTGAACAAGATTCTCAGCAAACTAAAAATGATGTTATTCAGACTAAGAAGAAAAAGAAGAAGAAACATAAAACTGCTGCAGAATCCTCTGAACTTGCTAAAGATCCTAATAGTATATCTATCTCTCATGCTGAAACTGAAAGTGGTAATGAAAAGAATGATGCTTCTGATAAAGAAGAACCTGTAGCCTGAACCTGAAAAGCAAACTAAAGCTGCAAAGTATACTAAGGAAAATTCCATTGCTAATAAGCATGGTAATGAGAGAGAACATTGGGTAAAAAAACAAATGCCTTTTCCTAATAAGAAACACAAATCTAAGGAAGAAGAACATTATAACAAGTTTTTTGAATGGATGAAACCTTTTTTCTTGCAAATTCCTTTAACTGCTGCTATTAAATTGCCTCCTTATGCAAAATATATAAAATATATTGTCTCTAACAAAAGGAAGATTCCTAATGAGGAAATCTCCACTATGCTTGCTAATTACTCTTTTAATGGCAAGGTTCCTGAGAAGCTTGGAGACCCTGGTATACCTACTATTCCATGTTCTATTAAAAATAATTATGTTAGAACTGCTTTGTGTGATTTGGGAGCTCGAGTTAGTGTCATGCCTTTTACTCTCTATAAAAGACTCCTCCTAGAAAAATTGATACCAACTGATATATCTTTGCAAATGGCTGATAAGTCTACTGCTATCCCTGTGGGTATATGTGAGAATGTCCCTGTCAAGTTGCTAATAATTGTCTGATATTAACAGACTTTGTTGTGATGGAAATGCTGAAGATGATAATATGTCTATTATTCTTCGAAGACCTTTTCTTAATACTGCAGGGGCTGTTATTGATTGCAATAAAGGAAAAGTTACTTTTAATGTTAATGATAAAGAGCACACTGTTTATTTTCCCAAGAAGACTGATAGGAAATATGGTCTAAATGCAACTGAAAATATTGAGACCATCAAGATTGGAGAATTTTATTGTCCCATTCCAGTACCACCAAAGGAATATGAAATTATTATGATTGGGGCTATGCCTATCAAGGTTGAGGTAACATGAGTATGTAGTGAGAAACAAAGTTTTGTTTCATATAAAATTATTTTGGTAACAAGACTTGATCACCCTTGTTAACAAAATGATTTTAAATGAAATGGGCAATGTTTTCACCTTCCCCATTATGTTTTCACCATATTTACTCATGTTATTACATTATTACTTGAGTGCAATCATGTTTTCCACCATCCTTATGCATGTTTTCCTGATGTTTTCACTCTGATTACCTGAAGTTATGCATATTTTCACCACCCATACTTTTGTTTTCACCACTACCACCTTTGTTGTCTTTGGATATTGTTTCATTAGAGTGTCATAGAACCTCTGTAGTTCTGGTTTTGGTTTTGTTTTCCATGTTTTCACTTTCGTTTTCCCGATTTTTATTAATTATTAAAATTCTGGAAATACCTCAAAAATAAAGTTTCTCGAAAAATTCCAGAAAAATTATAATAAAATTTTACGTCAAAAATGAGGCATAATGCCATCTGGGAGACCCCAGGGGGACCCACCAGGCAGGCACACCCCAGGGTGGCGCGACCAACCCCCTCGTGGCGCCAGCACATGGTGTGGGGCCCCCTGGCCCTCCACTTACTCTCTCCACTGCCCAAGTCTCTTCTCTCACCTACCAAACTGAAAACATTTCCTGGATCCCGTGTTCTTGGTATTCCTCCTCTGGATTTTCGATATCCTTCTTCAGCCCATCATTTGTGCTGATTTTTGGTGTGTTTGATCTCCGGTATGTGACTCCTCCGATGATCCAAGTAGAGTTTTTTTTAGTGAAGTATTTCTTGAGTATTTTGACACAGTAGGTGACAGCTTATGTGATTTTTCATGCTTGATTTGAGTAGAAATAATATAGTTTTGATGTATGTTTAGCTCTCATATAAGTCCCTATGGTAGTCTCCACCTTATAGTTGCTTGAAATTAATTTTTATGATGATTGTTGAAAAATTTCAGAGATGGATAGTTACAACTTTGGTGAGATATTTAGGAGTGATGCTCCTAGAAGGACAAGGCCATAACGCTCGTCTACTTCAGCGAGGCCATCATATAATGAAGACATTATTGCGTCAGCTATTGATGATGCGGAAGATGACGGTATCATTCATCCATCTAGCTTTCCTTGCCGTACATTTTTAAGAAGTGCTGGTCTTTTAGATGACTTTCTTATGCTTATTGAGAGAGTTGGGCTCAGCAACTTTGTGGAGGATGAAAGTCCTCAGTATGCCACTCTCACAAAAGCTTTTGTTAAGAGTTTTAAATTTCAGAACACTCAATATGGTCCAATTGTTGCATTCAAGTTATATAGTAGTCCTATGTCTTTGTCCTTGGTGGAATTTTGTGCTATTATAGGTATCAACGCCACCGGGACGGCAAGCGGGATTCAAGATAGACCAGAAGACCTCCAAGGGATCTACCGAGAGATCACCAACGATGACGGTCGCTCATCCCAGCGTGGGAAGATAAGGAACATTCAACTTCCTTCTCTTGGATACTTTACTTACTATATTGGTACTAGTATTCTTGGTAGGGAGAACACTAGAAATGTTTCTAGTTATCACCTTGCTTTCATTGATGCTGCACTGAACCGTAGCACAAAGTATAACCTTGGTGCACTAGTTGCACACCGCCTTGCTGCTGCCGGGCCTATTTTTGGTGGCATTATTGCTACACGTGTCGCAGCTGCTTTACATGTTCCGTTGACCTTAATGATGAAATAATTGCTCCACATAGGCTTAACCTTGCTGCTATGAAATCCCATCAGTTTGTCACTTCTAACTCTACTATTGAACAATTAGTCTATAGAGTTTTATATATGGATGGAGAAGAGCGGAAAGTTACTTTGCCGCAACCTGTTTTGTTTAAGATTGACAGGTCACCATGGACGCTCTCCAAGGATCAGGTAGACGAGCATCTGATCACCATGGAGTTTTACCGGCAGCAGGAGAGGTGAGACGCACCTCCCGAGACCACAACACGCAGTACACCGACGCATCCTCGAGCACATATCAGGGGGAGGATTCCTCCTCTACATACTACGGAGGCGACACCTCATGGGATCCTTGGTGATTGATCTCCACTTAGGACAAAAGCCTAAGCTTGGGGGGAGACATACCGACATCACACTCATTTATATATCATGTTCGGTCGGTTCTTTGTATATCCATGTTTATCATTTCTTTCGTTTGTTTTCGCTTCTCCTTGCTTCTTTCGCTTGTTTTCGTTTCTTTCTCTTCTTTTGTTTTTATTGTTTTGTTTTCGCTTTCCAAAACACAAAAAGACCAAAAATATTTCTGTTGCTTCTCTCTATTTGTTTCTTTAGCTGGTTTGTTTTATTCTTTAGTTGTGTTTTAATATTCAAAAACCCAAAAATATTTTCTTTTGTTTGTTGTTTGCTTTCTTTTGTTCTTGTTTCGTTTTGAAAACCCAAAAATATTTTTGCTTTGTTTGCTTGCTCTCTTTTTGTTCGTGCCTTAATTGAAAAAAACCAAAAATATTTGTTGTTCTTCTTTGGTTTTGTAAAGTTTGTTGCAGAGTTCAACAGTCGTTCGTGATTCCATTGGAGCTTGGTTTTCATTATATATTATTCGAGCCACAAGTGAAGAGCAATAATGACGATATACGGCAATTCAAGTTGTGGTGAGAGGCTAGTATGAATTCTATTTGCTTTCATTTTTGTACATATATCCATCTATGTGAGCATGCTTAGTTTGTTAGTATAAGATATATGTGACTTAATGGCTGCTTAATAGTTCATGCTCTCTCATGTTTTGTTCCAATTTATTGATAGTAAATGACTTGTCATATAAATATTTGTTCGCATTGTTCTATTCATAGAAGGGTATGATATTGTGGTAGCCTCCTCTGACTGTTTCATTTGAATCGACTTGGCACATGCTCACGCATACTAAGAATGAAAACAAAAAGTCAATAAGCCTTGATGATTTATTTTGCCTCAGAGTTCTAGTATCAATTTTATGCCTCAGTTAATTTTACTTTGCTGCAAACATGATTATGACAGTTGTTGCTCTCTTGATTGTCGCTCCCCGTCTATTTGCTAACCTTCACCTGTACTGAGTATGAGCTCTACTCGTGCATCCAAATCCCTGAAAACCAAAGTTTGCCAAATGTGTCCATCATACCTACCTATATGTGGTATTTAACCGCCACTCCAAGTAAATTGCTCATGTGCTACCTTTAAAACCTGCTAAAAATTATTCCTGTTTTGTGCCACTGTTTTAGCTCATGAGGACGTAAATGGAGAATCTTTATCTCACTCGTTGATTGGATTTCACAGAATGGACTAGTGGCTTCATCCGCTTATACACATGATAGAAGAGCTAGCAGCGGGGTGCCCAGCCCCAAATTAATACACACAAATTCTCTTCACTCTTTTGCCCCCGATTTATCAGTCAAAGAATAATTGTGTAAACAAAAGAGAAAGAGGGATGACCTTGTACACTAGTTGCGTCCTTCACCATGGGTGCCGCTCTTGTGAATCCAATTGGCTTGTGACGTAATGTATTGTTTTTTTACCATTGGCTAACATAAGCATACACCTCTCTCAAAATGTTTTCAATACCTCTGTTTAATAAAATAAAAACCTCTAGCACATGAGTGATCCATGCTTCCCTCTACGAAGGACCTCTCTTTTACGAATGTCGAATCAATAAATTTGGGTTTTACTTCCCTCGAAGACTGTTGCGATCCCCTATACTTGTGGGTCATCAGGTTCCACGTTGCTTCTGAACTGGTAGTGCGCCCTGCCATCTCAGCTGCTTCAACTTTCTGAAGTTACTCCTTCCGCCTACTGGTCGATTCAACCTTGGTTTCTTTGTGAGGGAAAACTTGCTGCTGCACTCTTCATGCATTCCTCTTGGGGTCTACCAACTACGTGTGTTCACACGCATAAAGCATATTTCTGGTGCCGTTGCCGGGGAGGTAGAGAATTTCTGCAAGGGGAGTCTCTCACCTCCAATCATTTTTTACTTTGTTATTGTTTTGCTTGTTACTTGCCTTATTATGCTTGCTATCAATGTTTGATGCCCTTGAAACTAGATCTTATTGGCAAGGTGGGTTCACGGATGTCCAACAAAAATAATATAAGGAATAGCGCTTGTCACAAAAAGAGATACACTTATGGGAGAAAATTAATAAATTGCATGACTATGCTAAAAACTTGTGCTCTACTTATAGTGTTAATTATTGCTTTGATAAATCTTGTTGCTGTAGGAGGTATACACACCTCCCCTTTCAATGCGAGTACAATGATAATGTTACCATATCTTCTCATGTTAAGGGAAATTATGACTTTGATGATGTGGAACAAATTAAAGAATTTATTGCTTGGAAGGGTGCATTTGAAATTGTCTATTTGCTTGAAAGTATTGATGATGCACCTTATAAATATGAGATTTATGATATACTTGAATATTCCTTTGATAATTACAAGGATTTTAATTACTATATACTTCAATATCTTAATCAATTCTCTCCCCCAAAGGGAGAGACTAATGCCTTGCAGGAACCTATGGAAGAAGAAACTTATGAATCTGGAAGCTCATTGGATGAAAAAGAGGAGGAGAGTGATGATCAAGAGGAGGAAGAATGGAGCTACCCATGTCTACCTCCCAATGAGAGTAACTCTTTAACTCATACATTATTTTATGAAAGTGATGATCCTATTGATTCTTTTGAAATATCCATTTTTGATGAAATTGATACTTGCTATACTTGTGACCTTGATACTACTATGAATGAAACTTGTAATAATGATATTGCTACTGTTATTTATGATAATCCATGCTACTTTGATAAATCTTATGATAATCCTCCATTTATTTCAACTATTGATATGCATGATAATGAGAAAGTTTGTTTAGAAAATTTGTATGATAATGATCTTGATGATGGTCCTATGTTACTTGATGTTATAAATCATAATGCTACTGAGAATAGGATTTCTATTAGTAGTCACATACCTTTTATGAGTGATCAATCATCTTGTTTTGCTATTGCTAAATGTGGGAAAAAGAGCTGATTTTAAATTTTGATCCCACTGTTTTGGAGCTTGATATGAATTGTGTGCTTTTAAACCATGACAAACATGATTTATGTGATAATTATGTTGTTGAGTTTGTTCATGATGCTACTGAAAATTATTATGAGAGAGGAAAATATGGTTGTAGGAATTTTCATGTTACTAAAACACCTCTCTTTTTGTTGAAAGTTTTGAAGTTGCTCTTGTTCCACCTTCCCATGATTTCTAGTTTGAGGTTGTTTAATTTATTTCTTTACAAGATTCCTATGCATAAGAAGTGGGTTAGACTTAAATTTGTTTGATAATTGCTTCTTGATGCTCTCTTTTGCTTAATTCATATTTCTCATGTGAGCATCTTCTTCACTTGAAAACACATGAATCCACTTTTCTAGGCCTAGCTAAAAGGCGTTAAAGAAAAGCACTTCTTGGAAGATAACCCATGGTTTTATTTTTTTGCTTTGTTTTTCTCTGTTTTCTTTGAGTCAAGGGGTTGTATACTTCTGTAGCAACTCCTTTGTATCTTTCCTTTCATGTTTTAGTTGTGCCAAGTAAAGTTTCTAACGAGAGTTTGAGTTGGTTTTGGATTTCTGCGCAGGAAACAGATTTCTGCTGTCCACCGTAAAAAATCGTATAGTTCACAGAAAAATCAGAATGAACTAATTTTTTTTGTGCTTATTCCGCAGCTAATTCCGCAACTTTTTCGTTCTTTAATTTTTTCGATGTAGGCAACGTAAGTGCCCTGAAAAAATTCGTTTTTACAGACTGTTCTCCTTTTGACAGATTCTGCCTTTTTTTTCTTGCATTTGCTCTTTTACGATGTCAAGTGGATTTCTTTGCTTCACGAAACATGAGTGGCTGTAGCTAATGTTTAAAAGTATCGATAGCACTTGTGCCATACAGAACCCATGGATTTTTTTAATTGTTGCACTAACCCTCTAATGCGAATTACTCTTCGAGTGTGGTGTGAAGGAAGTTTTCAAGGGTCAAGAGAAGAGGGTGATATATGTGATCAAGAAGAGTGCAAAGGCAAAGCTTGGGGATGCCCCCGTGGTTCATCCAATCATATTTTAAGAAGACTCAAGCATATAAGCTTGGGGATGCCCAATGCATCCCCTTCTTCATCAACAATCTATCACGTCACTTCTAGTGAAACTATATTTTTATTCGGTCACATCATATGAAGTTTACTTGGAGCGTTTATTTTCCTTTCTGCAATAATATAGTTGGACCCTAGCATTTCTTGTTTGGGAGAGAGACACGCTCCGCTTTTTCGTTTGAATACTTTCTATGCTCGTATTCTTGACTCAAAAGGTACATAACTGATGATGGCAAACTCTGTAAATCCATGGTTGATGCCAAATACAACACCACAAACCCAAATATCTTTGGTAGCAGGACCACCAATGTTTCTAACTTCTGAAAAGGTGTTATGTGGGATATTAGAGGCATCCAATTTGGGTATAAGTGGAGTGTTGGGGATGGGAGCTAGATCAGGTTCTGGGAGGATACCTGGTTTGGTGACTCCCCCTAGCTGTCCAATTCTTTGATATCTATGTTATCTGTCATGAGCAAAATAAAACAATCAAACACATCATATTCAATGGGCAGCTAAGACTCACTTTTAGGAGAAATTTCTCCCCTCTCCTAGAGCAAAAATGGCATGACCTCCAAAACATTGTTGCTAGCATTCCCCTCACCGACAACATTGACTCTTTGGTTTGGAAGTATGAAAATAAGGGCACCTACTCCACTTCTTCTCTTTATGCCATTATTAACTTTGGAGGTGTGCAACCTGTGTACATCCTCAGTGTGTGGGGATTGCACATTCCCCCTAGGGTACACATTTTCCTCTGGCTTCTTGCCAATAACAAACCGATGACTAGAGATAACCTCAAAAAAGGCAAATTTGAACAAACCTAGAGACTGCATTTTCTATACTGATAAAGAATCAATCTCTCGCCTGTTTTTTTATTGTATGGTAGCTAAGCATATCTGGCTCTTCATTTCCAATGCTTTTAATATTGATTTAGGGAATAATTACTTGTCTATTGCTAGATTCTGGGTAGCTAACAAAAAACATGCAATCCTCAATCATGTCTGTTCTGCTACTCTCTGGTCTATCTGGAAAACCAGGAATGATTTTATTTTCAATTGTCGTCCCTGGCTTAATATTCTCCAGGTGTTTCGTCTGTTGCTGAGCTTGCTGAAGATGTGGAAGCTAATCTTCAAAGAGGAGATGCACGTGGGGATGGAGCGCTTCTGTTCACTGCTCTCGATTCACCTGAGCTCCCCTCTGCTCCTGGAACCGGGGTGAAGATGGTCAGAAGATCTCCTCCTCCAACTCCAAGTGCAAATACACGAGTGGGACCCAACTCACCAGCGTTGAAGAGGGATGCAATCGCTGGGACGTGGGAAACCCCCACATCCATCCTAGAGCTAGCCAAAGACTCTCTGCAAGCTTAAGAAGAAGCGAAGATAACTGCTCCTGGGGTCTCTGTTGTTTACTGCCCCTAGTTCCTTTCGATGTTTAAAACAACTTTGTGATGTTCCTTTTGGAACTCCCTCTAGTTTCTGTTCTTTGTTTTCCCCGAACACGACTTTTTAGCGTGCTTGTATGAACCTTTGCTCGGCGTGGTTTCGTTGAGTCTTATCAATGGAACCGGGGACGTCGTCCCTGTTAGTCTAAAAAAGAAAGTGTGCATGATAACATTATATTTTTCATGGGTTTTTACATTCTAATTACATAAGAAAAAACAAGGATCGAGGTTGCATATTGGGTTTCACGAATCCTGAATTTCTCAAATTTATGAATTTTTCAAAATAAAAATCTCACATGAATTTGCTCCTTTCTTTGAACTTCTTAGATTTTGTCCCGTGTGAGCGTTGGGGGTGGGGTGTTCCCTGCGAATGCAGAGCACGGGTTCCGGCGAAGCTTATCGCGCTTGAATCCAGGCTTTACAGTCGCATCGGACGGTGCAGGTGAGGCGTAGGCCTAAGCGGTGCCGCAGGATTGGGCTCCCTGCCGGCGCCGGCGCGGGCCGGGCCGGGACTGGACATTTCGCCCGACTCCACAACACGACTCACCCGGCCACTACGGGCACCGGCCATCTCTTCGCCGCGGTGGCGGAGAAGCGTCGAGCGTCCCACTCGAGTCTTCCGTGGTTCTCGAGAGCCTCGGCGTCCGGGCGGCGGGGATGGTGAAGATAGTGACGTTCAACGTGAACGGGCTGCGGCCGCGGGTGACGCAGTACGGCTCGCTCCGCCGCCTCCTTGACGCCCTCGACGCCGACATCATCTGCTTCCAGGTCCGGACAATTTCTGATCCCCTCCTCTCCACCACCAATCTTATACTCCCAATCTGCAATTTAGGCTATGTATCACGTGTCTGAACCCTAGCTCTTAGCTTCCTGCGGCCACTTCGCTCACTACAGCTTGTTCACAGTGAGGCAATCGAATGTACTGTTTATGCTGCATCAAATGCGGATTCGTCATGTTTGTGTTGTATCACGAACTTTTGCTGCTTGATTTGTGTTTATTGAAACACATAGTTCAGTTACTAGATGAAGATGTGTTAAGCACGCGACACGGTTCAGCTGACTGTATCACTGTCTGGTTTGCTTTAGGAGACGAAACTGTCGAGGCAGGACTTGTCTGGGGATGTCATAATGGCTGAGGGATACGAGGCTTTTATTTCGTGCAATCGTACTTCGAGAGGGCGCGGAGCATACTCCGGTGAGTTGCTTTGGACCCATGGTGATTCATCCGAATATTCTGATAGTCTGGTTTGTGGTTTTGGGGTTTCCTAGTCTCCATCTTCTATGTGACACTTTGTTGGTTGGTTAAGTTATTCAGAATTCTTAATCCTCTTTTGTTGATTAACTCATGTATTGTAGGCGTTGCAACATTTTGCCGGGTAACATCAGCATTCTCCAGTCAGGAAGTTGCGTTGCCGGTAGCAGCTGAAGAAGGCTTTGCTGGATCGCTGGGCTCTGCAAAAGACAGTGAAACTATCGGGGATTTTGTTCTTCAAATGCCCGTGGAAGAGGAAGGTCTTGGTGAAATAACAAGAGAGCAGCTACTCAGGCTCGACAATGAGGGGCGGTGCATCATCACTGATCATGGACATTTTGGTAAGACACCTTTTGCCTGCAAAGGACTATATGACTTCTATATAACACATCAATGTTCTTTTTGTCCCATATCTGATTTGTTCTCTGTATGTGAAGATATGAACTGCATTATTTGTGTAGTTCTTTTTAATATATATGGCCCAGCCATTTGCGAAGATGATGAAGAGAGAGTTCGTTTTAAGCTACTATTTTACAAGATACTGCAGGTACGTATGTACATCTCAATTAGTATAGTGCTGGTTGTAAGCTACTATCTTGTTAGGTTAGTTAATGACTTCTCTTAAACTTCCTTCGTCTTCCTAAATTCTTATAGAAACGATGGGAATGTCTATTGGCTCTGGGGAAGAGAGTTTTCATCGTTGGGGATCTGAATATTGCTCCTGGTTCTATAGATAGGTGTGACGCCCCTCCTGGATTTGAGAAGCAAATGTAAGCTCCTTTCCATTCCCTTTTTATTTTGAATTTGTTGCGCTGAAATGAAATTTGGCAGTGAAATGTTTGTTGAGCAGCATAATTTTAACAAATGAAAGCAAATAAGCTCACCAGCTTCCGTGCTCTGGTGATTATTTTCTTTGCTTAGGTGCAAATTTCGCTAAAATACCTGTTGTTGGGTGCTATTTTAATGCAAGAGCTGTTTTAGGATAGTTTGGTTAAATTGGTAAAGCATGAGAAACAACCATGTCTCGCAAAATTATCTGATATCTATATTTTTTTCATGGGCATCTTTAAGGGCTGACCCTATGTTATCTATTTATACATAAAAGAGATAATCACAAGATATTTCGACTGGAATCCCATCCACACGATTCATGACACCTGACCTATATCTTTTTACATTCACCTATGATGACCGGATACACTTTGCCTTGTGACCATGCAGTCACGGGTTCAAGTCCTGGAAACAGCCTCTTGCAGAAATGCAGTGAAACGCTGCGTACAAAAGACCAAAAGTGGTCTGACCCTACCCCGGACCCTGCGCAAGCGGGAGCTGCATGCACCGGGCTGCCCTTTTACAACTTGTGATGAATGCATTGTCTTCTCTCTTTGAAGTAAATTTGACAATGGAATCGCTCGGGAATAACAATATTTTGTTCATTATCCTTTTCGTATTTCAAGGTTTCGGGAATGGCTGAGGTCCATGCTAAGAGAAAATGGTGGTCTATTTTTTGATGCTTTCAGATCAAAACACCCTGAGAGGTATTGCAAGTCCTCTTTTTTCTTGCTTACATATGTGCTATTCCATATTCTACTGTAGGTTTCATGCTAGTTGGTCCATGCCCACAGTGTTAGTGCATATATCAGTATTTCACTATTCGGTCAATAATTTCCTCTGAAATGTAAGCACTACTAGTCTACTACGACCCACGAGAGTTACTTACTAACCCTTTATTTAAAGCTTGCTGCATTTCTTGTATGCAGGACTGGAGCTTATACTTGTTTTAATCAAAAAGTTGGAGCTGAAGAATTTAATTATGGTTCTAGAATAGATCACATTCTCATTTCTGGTGCCTGTTTCCATCATTGCAAATCTGTGGATGACCATAGCATTTTCCACTGCCATGTGGGGGATTGTGAGATAATGAATCATTTCAGAAGAAGAGGGGATTCAGAAAATGTCTCAAAGTAAAGAAGAGTGAAAACTTATCTTGTCTGAGAGCAAAGTGGATAACATGCAAGATTTTCTTACTATTCCATTGTCCACAGGTGGAAAGGAGGGAGAAGTAGTAAGCTAGAAGGATCAGATCATGTTCCAGTTTATATTATATTGAATGGAATACCTGAAGTTCCAGTCCATAATACACCATCATCAGCTGCAAGATATCTCCCAGAAATTCGTGGACGTCAGCAGAGTATAGGTAAGCAATATTTCTGCAACATTTTCCATGCCATAACTTAACTTGAACCCCCTCAAAAAAAAAAACTTAACTCGAACCCTTCAGTATACAAGCTAAAAACAGGGTATTATATTGTCATTCTGCTCCCGTAGCCAAACTTGTTTAACTACTAGATGACTTAGGGTGTGTTTGGTTGCGTGGTTAGCAAAAACTGGTTTGGGGTACCCCCAACCAGGTGGTTGGGGTTAACCATTTTTCATGTTTGGTTGTGTGGGTTGGTTGAGCCAATTTTATGTTTGGTTGAAGGGATAACAAGTGGTTAGGGGTAGCCATATTTGTGTTTGGTTCAAGGGAGAGAGATGGCTGGGGTGATGGTGAGAATACTCTCATGGCATGAGCTTTTGGTGAGAAAATTGTATATTTAGACCTCACATCCCATTAGAACATATGAACAGCAAAAATTTCCAAGGTCACACTTCCATAATAACATAGGAAATTTGCAAATGGTACATGTCATGGTTCCATAACAATATAGAGTACGTGGTAGTACAAATATAAAGTGATACATCCCATATGTAATGGTCACTCTTCTTTTTCCCTTCTTGATTGAACAACCAATGTTACCATGGAGATAAACATATGTGCCACGGCTGTAAAAATTAAAATCTTTGTCTTGTTGTCCATCTACAATGCAAAATTACACAATATATAACTTCACATCATAGCCACTACTAGCAGATCAAGTCCTGATGCAAATAATCGCCTTCAAATAATGTGTCGTCTTAGTACCTGTCCATGATATAGACTGAAATTAGACTACAGAACTAGCGGGAAAAAATGTTCTTGGTTTACATCTACGGATCTATCTATCTATACTGATTTCTGTGCTAATTAATTGGCTATCTAATCTAATACTGGGACACCACAGCGGGATGTGCACTGCCTTTTGTGCTAATTAGTACTTGGCTTCGCATCCACGGTGGGTCAGTTGCGCACATCGCACGGACGGTGCAGACCAGCTCCCCCACGCGCACTGCGCCTCACGACCAGCACGGAACTACCGTCGCGCCGCGCGCTTGCTTCCGCGGGCCGGCCGACCGACGGGACAAGCATGCCCAGATTCCTGATCCAGCGTACGGCGGCGCTCCTTCCATGAGCACAGTGAGAGAGACGGTGAGAAGAGATAGGAGAAGGGAGGGAATGGGCTTGCCTCGTTCACCTGGTCGTCGGCGTCTCCTGGGGGGACGCTGACTGCGGTGGAGATGGGTTAGCCGCCGCCGCCGGAAAAGAAACGAGGGGGCCTTTTCTCTGTTTCGGAGGGGAGGTGAGCGCCTAAAAAACGTTTCGCGGGTGATTTTAGCGAAGCCCCTGCGGGTGGTTGGCCTCAACCACCACATTTTTGGTGGTTGGCCTCAACCAGTTTTTTGGGGGAATATACCCAGAATCTGGTTACCCCCACACACCCAATACCACAAACCAAACAGGGGATAACCACCTAAAAACTGGCTACCCCCAACCACCGGGTGGCTAGCCATTCAACCGACCAAACACATCCTCTACTTTATTAGCTTTCCACCAAATATTCAGATGCATGACTGCTACTCTACTTTGTTACTTGTATACACTGTCTTTGGTTGTTTTCCTGCACAAACCACTGACAAGACTAAATTTCTTCTCTTATAGTCTTTCTGTATTTTATGATATCCACATGGAGAATTTCTCTCCTTGGTTGGATAATTTTACTAAATTTGCTACATGACTGACTTTATTATTCACTTTAAGACAAGTGTACATGCATGTTAACTGCTTCAACAGAAAATATATTAAAACTATGTGTTTATGCAAATTGACTTCCATACTATCAACCATTGACTTTTGACTTTTTAGAGTAGGTTGATTAGAGTTTCTAGTTTCTACACCCTACCTAGTTCAGAGTTCAGACAACGCTGTCCTTTGTTATGCCAACTAGCAAATTTTGCCGCACTGCCACTTATTATAGTAGGTTGTGATACCCTCCTTACATGATAGACGGTTTTGAATATTCATTTCATTTGCTTATTATTTAGTAACACAATCGCTCTTGGCTTATGTAACAGTTTGTCGAATAAAAAACTGCCTTATGTTATTACTTCCTTGCACAAGGACTACCAATTGTTGTACATACATCATACTGACCAATTGTGTTACTCTTACATGCAGTATCATTCCTCAGTAAAGGGAAAATCTGTGAAGTTGAAGATGACCCAGGTTTAAATATGTCAAAATATAGAGCAACTGAAAGCTGCTGTAGCGATGACCAGGAAAGCAAAAGTATATCCAAGGAGGAAATTCCAATTGGTATAACCGAGTTTTCCAAAGGTGGTAACCTTCCTAGTCCGCCATGTAAGCGGAGGAATCTTGATCATTGGATAAATGAAGGTTCAACCGGCAACTCCCAAAATAGTAATGCCACATTACTGGCACCACATGGTATGAAAGCTTCCTTTTCTGGCACCAAGTCTATGTCAAACAAGAAGAACAAACTTAACTTATCCTCGCAGCCAACAATCAAGTCATTTTTTCGAAGACCAGAGACAAAGACAGGGGATGCAAATATCAACAGCTTAGTTAGTTCAGAAGATACAGTAGCTGGTATGGATGAATTACGTTATCCAAAAGATGATAGTCTGCCAGAAAACATCCAGCCTACAGCTGCAGCTGATGAAGATCAGGAAAACTCTGTATCATGTTCACTTTCAACGGATAAGTGTAATGTTGCAACACTGGAGTGGCAGAGAATACAACAGAGAATGAAGATGACCCTACCACTTTGCAAAGGACATCGTGAACCTTGCATCCCAAGGTCTGTTAAGAAAGGCTCCAATGCCGGTCGCCTATTCTATGTCTGTGCCCGTGCTCAGGTACCTTAACTTCAGAGTTACTACTCGGCTCTTATCAGAGGAATATTCATAATATGCCGTGCAGATTTCAGAGAATTTCTGTGAAAGGATGTAAAGTGTTGATATTGTAATGTGACCGCCATGTTCTATATTTGCAGGGACCTTCATCAAATCCAGACGCTAACTGCAATCACTTTCAGTGGGCCTCTGTAAAATCTAAAGGGAAGCGGCAATGACTCTTTTTGTTCGTCATCTGTTACCGTCACCGTGCAGGTCAAGGGACTTCTTTCAGCCACTGTTGTAGGTAATATCAGCAGTTTTCTACTGTTGATATTTCTTTTAGACAATTTAGTTCGTCTTTGTGCTAACTTCTGTTTTTCGTAGTAGCCCTGTGCACTTGTCAGCTTGGTCTTCCCGTGAGTCTGATGTATCACCTGCCCTTGTGTTGGAAGCAAGATGGTCCTGATTCGGTTCGAATTCGTTTACTAACAGAGGTACATAGTTTATCCTTGTTGAGTTCTAGTTAGATGGCCACTGTACCCTGTACCCTCCACCTTTGTTGTAACTTGTAAGCGAAACAGACAAAATATGGCTCTCTGCCGGGTGACTAATAAAATGCCACTTGGAGCCCGCTTGTGGTTCTGTTTGTTGAATCGTGGCTATCTTATCTTTGAAAACTAATTACACAAAAACCTGGAAAATAATCGACTGAACGAAATGGTGGTGTAGCTAATTAAAAAAATTGTAGTGTAGCTAACGTTGCAGGTATGCGCCTAAATGGTGCCAGTATTATGTAGCCTTGCAGTTGTGCATCTGTATCAAGAAATAAGTGCCATTTGTGAAGGGGGTCTACTGATACAGTCCATTTCAGCCGCACATGCATCAATCAAAGGATACACATCTATTTAATCTTCTCCAGGTGGCATGCCAAGGCAGGCACTATCTAGCCTCTTAAAAAAACATTATGAAAAAAAAAATAACATAAGGGATTTTCTAGACGAAGACATAGGGGGATTTATTAAAGAGGTACATGAAATCTGTTCATCTGTATTATATGCCCGATACACCTGTGCTGACCACTAACCACCGCGCGGAATGATGATTTCACGGTTGTTAGCTATACATTTCCAGTAGGGTATGCAATATGTTGGACCAGGAAATTTTTTATGTGCGAAAAAGATTTGATGGACCTTACCATTTTGAATGCATCCAAGCAAGCATCCTTTTCTTCTTGGGAAGCGCGAGTTTGGATATCTGGTAGCTGATACTTGGGCTAATGTTTAGCCTTTGCACCACCTTATACGTTATTCTGGATTCTTTCTGGGGGAATATAACTTTTTCTGGGAGATATTTTGTGGGGGCATATAACCTGAATTCTTAGAAAGAAAACCATTTTGTTGCAGTTCCCTCCAGCCTGGGCCCTGGCGATGTTACGGTGCTGCACCAACGCAGCGGGCGTGGTCAGCTGAATTACTCAAAGCACCATAGCACCGAGTAACCAACTAGCGTTCCCACATGATTACAGGGAAGGTCCGGTTGGCTTGAATTTTTTTCCCTCTTCTGTTCTTGGTGTTAAATATACCTGTCCATTGCATGATGAGGCTCTCGTGGCTTGCCGTATGGCACACTGTGACCCCGGGCCATTGGAGAGCTACTGATTGATACGCTTATTTGCAAAATCGGAGATCAAACAATTCTCGTTTTTCATGGTGGATAGGGATATCACCTCTAACACTCTGCATGTTCGTTTTTTTTTTTTTTTTTTTTCCTTCGGTAGATTTTTTTTTGTAGGTTCCTTCGGGAGAATTTCGAATGCTAAAACTGTTCATTGGCGCCAAGCCAATCATCGACATGTAGGTGGTAGTGAGTAGTGACAGCTTGACCACATGCTTCACTCTGTATATCCCCAACTCCAAGTGTTGTGTTATTAAAGAAAGTGTGCTTATTATTTGTCCGAGACACCTGTTCTGACCAGTGGCCACCACGTGTAATGAATTAGTATTTCTACATTTCCAATAGATGGGCATGTATGATGTTTGGTAGCCGGTCCTTTTCGTTCGTCCTTCTAATTGGCCTTCACGTCTACGTTATTCTGAATTTTGCTTGGGGAATAGAGCTCCTTTTGGGGTGGGATAGGACCTGAACTTTCTTGGAAAGAAACTGTTTGTATTTATTTTTTCCTTCAGAATGAAAGAAGTTGACCCCTCGATCTGGCATTGCGCTATAGTCGCAAACTCACATTGTAGCCATGGCCAGTTAAATTACTTGAAATAACATGGCACCGAGTAACCAACCACCGTTGCCTGATGATTACGAGGAAAGCTCAGGTTGCCACGAGGATTCTTTTTCTGTTGTGCTATGATAAACGTGGCCATTGCACAACATGCCCAAAGTGTTGACCTCCAACCTGGTCCGCTTCGGCAGCTATTGATTTACCCATCTTCATGGTTCAGTAGTTCATTGTTACCGCTGACCTAATATTCGGACCTGGTTTCTCTTCTTCAAGCTTAATACAAACGACACCCAGATCTCGAAAAAAATACTCCGTAAACCCGGAAAGTTACTGCTATGTATGTGCAAAATCATCATCATGTGTAAAAAGATGCAAAACTGAGATGCCCACTGCTCCTGTCTGCCAGTAGACCACATGCTTTCGTACATTCTCTGCTGCGCATTGCCTGCAATCTAGAGCCAAATCCAGAAAAAGTTACAGCCATTTCTGCTCGTCGCCAGATTATTCCACGAACCGGCGACCACATGGCTAGGCTCCATGGTGCACCCTGTCACTGTCCGTGTGGACCTTGCTGATCCTATCACCATCTCGCTCAAATATTCGGACCTAGATTATCTTCTTCAAGCTTTAATACAAACGACACCCAGTTCTCGAAAAAAATTTACTAAATCCGGAAAGTTACTGCTATCTATGTGCAAAATCATCATCATGTGTAAAAAGATGCAAAACTGAGATGCCCACTGCTCCTGTCTGCCAGTAGACCACATGCTTTCGTACATTCTCTGCTGCGCATTGCCTGCAATCTAGAGCCAAATCCAGAAAAAGTTACAGCCATTTCTGCTCGTCGCCAGATTATTCCACGAACCGGCGACCACACATGGCCACTTGGCTAGGCTCCATGGTACACCCTGTCACTGTCCGTGTGGACCTTGCTGATCCTATCACCATCTCGCTGAAAACAATTTATTTACAAAAAGAAAGAGGTCCGGGCCTATCATCATCTTCTTCCGACCACTACCACCAGACGGCACCTACCCAACGCCAGTCGGACCAATCAATGCAAAACGCAGATAAAAAACGCACAAGAACTCGCCTTCACTTCCTCAGTTCCTCCTCCCGTCCATCCACCCGAGCTCCTACAAAATCAACCATGTATATATGATCTCCATGTGATGTGTCCACGCTTCATCCACAGCTAGCTAGCTAACTGACACACGGTGATATTTTCGCGCCATCAATCAAGCTCGAGCTCGATCACCACGACGGCGACGACGACCTCGTCGTCTCATCCAGGTCAGAGCCGTTATTTATAGGGTGGTCTGAGCTGCCCGCCACCATGTCCTCCCCCAATAGCAAGGGCGACAAGAAGAACCCCTTGGACGCCATGGGCGCCTTCTTCTCGGCGCAGGTGGACCGCCGCAAGCTGGTCACCACCCAGAAGAACGCGCTAGCCACCCGCTGCTCCTCGTCCGGCGACTGCGCCTTCCCGGGCTCCGAACACCACCCCGCCGACCGCAAGACGTGGATGTCCGAGCTGGGGCCCGAGCGCCTGCGCGTGTACCAGGTGGTGTGGCCGGGCTCCCACGACTCCGCCACCAACAAGATCGGCATCCCCTTCATCACCCGCCCCTTCGCGCAGTGCCAGTCGCTGTCCGTGTACGAGCAGCTCTGCGTGGGGTGCCGCCTCATCGACGTCCGCGTCCAGGAGGAGCGCCGCGTCTGCCACGGCGTGCTGGCCACCTACTCCGTCGACGTCGTCCTCCAAGACGTCAAGCGGTTCCTCGCCGAGACCACGTCGGAGCTCGTGGTCCTGGAGGTGCGCACCGAGTTCGGCCGCGAAGACCCGCCCGAGTTCGCCAAGTACCTGGTGGAGCAGCTCGGGGAGGAGAACCTCATCCACCAGGACGACGGCGTGTTCTGGAAGACCGTCGCGGAGCTGCTCCCGCGCCGGGTGATCTGCGTGTGGAAGCCCCGCAAGTCCCCCGCTCCCGGCCACGGCGAGCCGCTGTGGAGCGCGGGGTACCTGAAGGACAACTGGATCGACACGGACCTGCCGGAGACCAAGTTCGAGAGCAACCTCAAGTTCCTGGGCCAGCAGCCGTCCGTGGCCGACCGGCGCTACTTGTACCGGGTGGAGAACACGGTGACGCCGCAGGCGGACAACCCGGTGCTGTGCGTGAAGCCCGTCACGGGCCGCATCCGCGGCTACGCCAGGCTCTTCCTCGCCGAGGTCTTCGCCAAGGGCGTCGGCGACAGGCTCCAGGTCTTCTCCACCGACTTCATCGACGCCGACTTCGTCGACGCCTGCGCCGGCGTCACCAAGGCCCGCGTCGACGGCGCCGCGTGATGCATGCGTGGGTTTGTTCCTGTAGTAATTAGAGGGGGTGGCCAGCCGCGATTAGTGGGTTAATTACTTTCTGTCTTTCTTTCTTGGTGGGTTTTTCGTCGTCGGCGTACGTGTCCGTTCGTGGTGTGCAGGTTCAGCGCAGAATAGAAGCAGAAGCAGAGTGTGTGCCTGTGTGTTCGTGTGAGCATTCTTTGCCATGGATTAATGGCGCTGATGTCTTGTGCGTGTGATGCTGTACGTATCGGGTTTGGCTGTGTATATACGGTGACGAATTGCACATTTGCGTGTACTGTACAAAGGAATAAGCAAAGTGTGTTGGTTTGGTGCAATTTTTTTTGTTCATCTCAAAAGACAAAAGTGGTCATGCGTACTTACACCTTGGTTATGCATTAACCAGGACGTACGATTTCCAGTTCTGTTCCAAAAAATAAAGAAAAGGTGGTTTCAGGCTGAAACTTTCAGCTGGCCAATGTTCTTTGATGGCCTAATCAATGGTTGCGACTTGCGATGCTGTTACGACCAACCAAGTCACTCACGATCGAGCGTTTTCACGGACGGTAGCCAGCTTCTTTTCTACACTAAAATCACATCAGGATAACTTTTGACATTTTGTCCTTTGATTTTTGTTAGAGAAGCTAGTATTAAGCTAGCACTCAATCATGCGTGTATCGGGTGAGATTAGATGCTTGATAAACTACTTCGGCACGAATGATCCGACCAAATTACATGTGGCGAAATTGCGACAACAACTTTGCAGGACGTGCACGAGCCACATGGCGTCCACTTGAATATGTCCCAATCAATCACCCGTTTTTTTTTTTTTGTACAAAGGATGGGGTGCAAGACCCCGAGCTGCATTAGAAAAAGTGGCAGGTACAATATGCAGATAGGCCCCTATCAAGTCTTGCCCTAAAAGACCTAAGATTCGAAGATAAGGCCCATGCTCTTACAGAAAGCCCCTGGACAGAAAAAATAAAAACGCGATCAGGTCCTCGAGCTTCTCCACCACCGAACGCCGGCGATCTCCAGGCGAGCGAATCGCCGAAATCGGAGCATGTACCATCACTCGGACTCTCCCTTCCGGCGTTTGATCTCAGGCGCCGGCAGACACGATCTCTCCGGGGACGAACCACTTGGAGACACCGAGTAGCCGAGCTCCAACGCTGGATCAAGAAGGCCTCCGACTCGGAGGTTGTAGATAGGCCACCTGCTTGGCCTTGAATCGCGACGATGAACTCCATCCTCGCGTGATGAGCTCCGCGTTGCAGCAGAATCCACTCCAGCAAACGAGACGAAGAAGAACCACCAACTATCCCCTCCTCGCCGCCACGGCCGGCCAGGGGAAATCAGCAGCGCTTCATCATCCGATTTGTCGAGTGGAAGATAAGGCGAGCGATTTTATTGGAACGACCTTTGCCTTCCCCTCTCCTGCAAGCAGTCCTCCATGGACTTGGCCTGCAAGGAAAAAGAAGAAAGATCCCGGCGTCGCTGCGAGTCGCTGGGAACCGGTCGTGCGCCAGAACGACGAAAACGAGCACGAGGGCTACACAACACCTACTTCTACTATACACAAGCCAGGCAGCGCCGTTGCGACCACACCGAGCGGCATCGCCGTCGGGGGGAAGCAAAGAACGCGCTGACGGGGAAGAGGGAGAGCGAGAAACGACTCTCAAAGCGGTGGGGGTGCAAAGCCTGTGTATCAGTGTATTTGTCACCGAGAAACCCATCAATCAATCAATCACCCGATCGGGTCCTTTTTCTCACTCTTAACTCTTATCCATTGAGAGCGAGACGCGGCAACAAATCCGAAATAGACGCGATTCCGTAACAAACATTTTTACCTAGTATTCTTCCGTCTTATATTAGTAATACATTTTTTTGTTCAACTTTAAGACAATTAATATGAGAAAGAGAGAGTATAAATACTGCGGTTGAAACACATGGTGCAGCTAACACACACAAAACGACTGTAATTCAGTTAAAAAGACCCACGGTGAAAGTAACTGCATCACTCTGTCAACTGAACCTTTTACAAGATTCTATGAAACGGTAAAATTAGCAACCGTGAGAACAGGGCACGAAAATCACGCAAAACTTGTACTTACTCAGAGCTGGTATGGAGGGAGTACACATCACCGTCGCAGCACTGCTGTGTTCCACGCTGCAATCTGCATTTCTTTTTTAGTGAACGCTGCAATCTGCATCCAGCGACCACTGCTGGGTTAATTACGGACCATGAAGCAAAAGTAAAAGCCCAAGTTTAACTGACATCTGTATTTGAGGGGGCGGATTTCAGGCTCTACATTATTGGGCCTGTGTACGTTACCATCCTCACACACCGTGCTAATGGGCCTATGCATATTTAATCTCCAAGTATGGGCTTCCGGCTAACTCTTTTAGCCCTGTGGTGCGTATAAAAATCTCCTTTTCTTTTTGAGGCCAAGTAGCTTTAAAGACATACGAGTTATATCCTTCACTTAAGCTCGCAGATACCCTCTCGGTTAGGGTTTTGTGCTCCACGGCGATCCGATCGCCGGTGGGAGAATTGCCCCTTGCTATCACCTGAATCCGACCCGGATACCTCATCGATTGCTCGGGCTGATAAAGGGGACACCTAGCGTGTCTGCCCGGCCTTGGTACGAGGGGTTTTCGGCGGTGCGGATCTCGGTGACGGAACCCTAGTTTGCTTTTTGCGCGGAAGATGGCTGACAAGAACCCGACCGGAGGAGGCAAGGCGAGAGCAGAAGAGGGATCGGAGATTGAAGATATCTTTGGGCACCTGCAACTCAATGAAGATGAACTAGATGATGTGATTGTGGGAGAGGATGAGATCAATGAATACAAGAAGGAAGCGCGGTGGCTGGCCATTGGGAAGGTGCTCACGTCGAGATCGTTCAGTGGAGTTGCGCTGTTTGAAAAGATGAAGAGCGTATGGAACCTGGCTCGCGAACCTGGTTTCCGTGAAGCGGGCGAAAACCTCTTTATTTTTCAGATGCATTGCTTAGGTGATTGGAAGAAAGTCGTTCATCAAGGTCCATGGACGTTCAGAGGCTGGGGTGTGATGTTGGAGGACTATGATGGCCTGGTTGATCCGGAAGAGGTGGTCTTTGGGGGGATGACTGTGTGGGCACAGATACACGGTATACCGGAGCTCTTTCGCAAACCAGAAGTGGTTGATGGCTTGGCAAGGAGGATTGGGAAGGTGAAAGAGGTTCAATTGAGCCCTCGGCAGTTTTTTGAAGGGAACTATGTTCGGCTACGTGTGAGTATTGATGTTTCAAAACCTCTACCTAGAGTGGTGTCCCTTGCGCTACCTGAAGGACGTAAGCTCCTGATGGTGAAATATGAGAAGGTCCCTTTCTTCTGTAAGCAATGCAGCCACATTGGGCATGACCACGAGGAATGTAGGGATGGAGTTTGGGATGCGAGTAAATTCCAGTATGGGACTTGGATGATGGCGAAGAGGAGAGCGATGGCCCCTGTGGAAGAGACCCGTAGGTTTATTCCAACACGTCGGGGGAGGGGTGGACGAGGTAGAGGAGGGAGTGCTGCTCCTGTATCGCATAAGAGATCTTCTGGAGAAGCGGAGCTGGATGATGATCTTGATGACACGACTCAAAGCCCGCTTAAATCAGTAGATGACCAAGCAATAAATGTGGAGAGGAGTAATACAAGCAGGAGATTAAACATGGATGAAGTACTGCCGGAAGCGAAGGACACCGAGGATGGTAGCGTGATTGTCGCAGAAGAACAGGTAGAGGGTGCTATTCCGCCCCCTCCGCCAAGTTATGTGTCGCCACGCGAGCGCACGAAGTTACGTAAAGTGGATTCTACAGTAAAGGTTATGGGAACCTCGGCGGCCCCCGTTGAAGAGGGGGACTGCCGGACCCAATGAGTACCATGGGGTGGAACTGCCGCGGTTTGGGCGATCCCGCGACAGTTCATGAGATGCGCGACCTCGCGCGAATTCATTCGCCTGCAATCTTGTGTGTGATGGAGACGCAGATTGCGAAAGCAAGAGTAGAAGGATTGACCGCTACGCTTGGGTTCGATGGCTCCTTTGCGGTTGGTAGCTCGGGGAGGAGTGGTGGTTTGTGCATCTTCTGGAAGCAACCGATGAATCTGGTGCTAAGGAATTATTCTAAATATCATATTGATATGGAAGTGAGAGAGGCTGGTAAGGAACCATGGCGCCTAACAGCTTGGTATGGAGAGGCGAACAGGAGCCTCCGTTATAGGACTTGGAACATGATGAGATTTCTGAAGGCAGATTGTGATCTGCCATGGGTATGTATAGGAGACTTTAATGAGGTACTACGACGAGAAGAACAGATGGGGCCAAATGACAGGGAGCAGTGGCAAATTAATAATTTTCGTGATGCAGTGGATGCGTGTGCTCTGTGTGACATTGGATACCGAGGTTTAGACTGGACGTTTGAGAGGAAACTTCCAAATAATGAGTACTGCAGAGTTCGTTTGGATCGTGCTTTGGCCAGTTCGGATTGGTGCTCGCGTTTTCCGTTTGCTTCCGTGCACCATCTCACGGCTGTTAAATCGGATCACTCGCCAATCCTATTACTAAACGAGATGGAAGCTGGTAACCAGAGGATAGCGATGGAGAAACCGTTTAGATATGAGGTGATGTGGGAAAGGCATGCGGATTTTAAAGAGTTCGTAAATACGGCATGGGGGGACGAGAAGGTTGACACGGCCAAGGACCTTCATGTGAAATTGGAAAGGTTTGGGGCCCGATGTGCTGCATGGGGGCGTGACTCCTTTGGCGCGGTTCGTACGGAGCTGGGAGAACTGCGGGCTAGGCTGAAGGCACTGAGAGGGGACCCGCACCGACTGGGACCCACTGACGAGGAGAAAAAGGTGGAAGAGAGGATGGTTGAGCTTGCGGCACGTGAAGAGGTGATGTGGCGTCAGAGAGCCCGTGTCCAATGGCTTCACGAGGGGGACAAGAACACCAAATTTTTCCATCTTAAAGCTAGCAATAGAAGAAGAAAGAACAGAGTTGAAAGTTTGCAAAGAGATGATGGTACAGTTTGCAAGGAGGAAGGGGAGATGAGGCAAATGGCAACGCATTTTTATAAACACCTCTATGAGTCCGAAAATACCATTGGTATAGAAGAAGTGCTATCACATGTACCGCGCAAGGTAACCCCTGATATGAACTTGGTTCTGCTGTCACCATATAGTTCGGAGGAGGTGAAAGCAGCTTTGTTTCAAATGTTCCCCACAAAAGCACCGGGACCTGATGGTTTTCCAGCCCACTTCTTCCAAAAGAATTGGAATTTATGTGGAGAGGAGCTAACGAGGATTGTTATTCGTATTCTTGATGGAGATGACACTGCGGAGGAAATTAACAGAATGTTCATCGTGCTTATTCCAAAGGTACAAAAACCCCTTTTCCTTACGCAGTTTCGACCGATAAGTTTGTGCAATGTAGTGTACAAGATTGCATCGAAAGTGCTTGCTAATCGGTTGAAAAGTTTTCTTCATGAGATTATATCGGAGGAACAGTCCGCTTTTGTTCCAGGACGCCTCATAACTGACAATGTTATTACGGCTTTCGAGTGCCTGCACTTCATGAAATCTGATAAGAGCAAGAGAAGATCGAGTTATGCACTAAAACTTAACATGCAGAATGCGTATGACCGAATTGAGTGGTGCTATTTGGAGGCTATTATGGACAAACTCGGTTTTGCCCCAAGATTCATTCAAGCAGTGATGCGAGGGGTGCGTTCGGTCACTTTCTCGGTGTTGTTTAATGGATCTATAACTGAGGAGTTTAAACCATCACGAGGTATAAGGCAGGGAGATCCGATTTCTCCTTATCTCTTTTTGCTTGCAGCCGAGGGACTTTCTTGCCTATTGAAAGATGCAATGAGCACTGGTATTCTCGAGGGAGTCAAGGTGGCAGCCACGGCTCCACAAGTTAACCATCTGTTATTTGCGGACGATTGCATTCTCTTTTGCAAAGCATCGGAGGCGGAGACTAGAGCTATTGCAGACATATTGAATACATATTGTATGGCTTCGGGGCAGCGCATGAATAATGATAAGTCCTCAATTTATTTCAGTAAAGGATGTTCAGTGGAGTCTAGGGAGGAGATCAAAGGAATTTTAAATGTCCAAAATGAGTCTTTGAATGAGAAATACTTGGGACTTCCGTCTGATGTTGGGAGATCGAAGAACGGTACCTTTTCTTATCTCAAGGATCGGTTATGGAAACGTTTACAGGGATGGATGGAGAAGGCCCTGTCGGGTGGGGGAAAGGAGATACTGATTAAATCGGTGATCCAGGCACTACCAACTTACTCGATGGCCTTATTCAAATACCGAGGGGACTGTGTGAGCACATAACTTCCATGACTCGAAGGTTTTGGTGGGGATGCAAACATGGAGAAAGGAAAGCTGTGTGGGTCTCGTGGGACTCAATGACTATGCCTAAGTATCGGGGTGGACTTGGCTTCCGCGGCGTCGAGGTTTTTAACCTTGCTTTGCTTGCACGACAAGTGTGGCGTATTTTGGAGGATCCGAGCTCGTTAAGTGCTAGAATACTGAAGGCCAAATATTTTCCCAATACAGACATCCTTTCGGCAGCTGTGGGGGCTCAACCCTCTCAAATATGGAGGTCTCTTTGCGAAGGGAGGGATGCTTTGAAGATAGGCTTAATCAAGAGGATTGGAGATGGAGCGGGTACCCGAGTTTGGGCGGATAATTGGGTGCCTAGAGATTTCCAGCTACGGCCGATTGTGTGCACTTCTGATTCCCCTCCAACTCTGGTATCGGAATTGCTGTGCTCGGCGACGAGAACTTGGAAACTCGACGTGCTGGAATCGTGCATGCTACCGATGGACGTGGAGGCTGTGAAGGAAATACCAATTAGCTTCCTGCGACAAGAGGACTTTTGGGCATGGCATTATGATTGAAGAGGGGTTTTTACGGTGAGATCGGCTTACCATGCGATAATGGAGACGAAGCGACGCCGTGAGGAATATTGGGACGGAAGACCTGCTAATTCAAACGCGGAGGAGATGGAGAAAGGGTGGAAGAAGATGTGGAAGGTGAAGGTTCCATCAAAGATTCGCATCTTTGCCTGGAGGCTAGCCCGATCGTCTATTCCAACAGGCGAACTGCGGCATACGCGGGGGATGGCGAACTCGGCAGTTTGCCCGGTATGCCTCTCTGCGACAGATACATGGAGGCACGCGCTTCTTGACTGCCACTTGTCGAGAAGTGTGTGGGCTATGAGGGAAGATGACGTGGGAGCTGCGATATATGGGGATGAGACGGGTGATGCACGGCTTTGGATTTTCTCGCTAAGTGAGAGCTTGACACAAACACAGTTCATCGAAGTTTTGGTTACACTGTGGGCCATCTGGTGGGCACGCCGCAAATTGATTCACGAGGATGAACAGAGGTCTCCATTATCAACTCATATGTTTATTACGAGATACTTAGAGGAGATCAATTGGGAGAATCAGAAGAAGGAGAGGGCTACACCGAGCTTGAGACCAAGAGGAAACAGATGGATCCCTCCGAGCCAGGGCATGGTCAAGATACAGGTAGATGCGGTCGTGGCAAAGCAATTGCAGAAAGGCGCTGTGGCTGCAGTGTGTAGAAACCACGACGGCATATTCTTGGGAGCTTCGGCTGTGGTATTCGAAGGTATAACTAATCCAGAAGTTCAGGAAGCGTTAGCATGCTCGGAGGCTTTGGCGTTGGCAGAAGACATTCAAGAGGGGAGAGTGACAGTTTCTTCAGATTGCCTCAATGTAGTCTCTGAGATAAACTCGAAGAGCGAGATGGGACAGCATTGTATGATCATGAAGGAGATCAAGAACAAAAGGAGGGGCTTCTCAGAGGTGATTTTCGCGCATGAGCAAAGGGAGTCTCTGGTTGAAGCTCACAATCTAGCCAGGGCTGCTACTTCTCTTTCTACTGGAAGACATTTATGGTTTTCAGCTCCCACTGAGATGGGAATTCCTGTAAACATTCTGTTATCTGAATAAAACTTAGGTCGTTTGCTTTAAAAAAAAAGTTATATCCTTCACTTAGAATCTATCTATCCCAATTCACTTTTCTAATTAATCAACCTTCTCCAAAAACCGATGGTTCAAATACACAGAAGGTCGGCTTCTCTCTTGTTTGCAGTGTAAACTAATTTTGGTAATTTGTTTATAACCTGCAATAGAAATCTGATAAAATTATATAAATGAGAACTAAGGCTTGTGCCAATGCACCGTTTCTTATCACGTTGTCATATGAGACGTAAAAGATTATGAGAAAACAATGCAAATGCATTGTTTCTTAGACGTTGCAGCCAAATTTAATAATTTAGAGGCCATGCTTAGATGTGATTAGGCTAACACCTTCTTTTTCCTATGATACTGGAAAATGTTGTATGTTTTAGCTAAGCTACACTCTCAATCTCTCTCTTCATTATTCAGCATGTCACACACTAAGAAAATTGCATTATCAAATGACTAATATATAGGAGTGTCCTATTAATAATAATAATAGATTAATGAGATCCACAATAACATCGGCTAGCAAACACAAAAATTCTTTAGTAACTGCATGTTACTCCAGCCAGAAGACTGGCCCATCATTGATGGGAGTGGAACTCCACTTCAAATGACGGGCAATTGGCCCGTGAATGGAAGACAATGTCCCTTGATGACAAGGAAGCAAGTTGCACATGACATAAAGTGCCTTTACATTGACGGGTAGTTCTAGTGTTTCATAGAGGCCGACCGAGCGTGGATATGTTTTGATGAGACGGAAGCAGGCTGCCTGACGAAGACATAGATCTTGGACCCTGCGGGTAAGGACACCCCCTCTCAGGCCCAATGTCAAGGCCCAAGAAGAGGCGCCCTTGGAAGACTCCAGAAGGCCTACCAGAAGCCCACACGCACCAGACTTGCGGGTTAAGTTAGGTAGTTTTGTAACCGACTTAAGCTAGGGTTTGAATCCTCTCCGGGTAGGACTCGAGACCTGGCCATCTATATAAGGCCAGGAGAGCCCTCAGGGAGAGGACCAAGCAATACCGCACGACCAAAAAGCCTCGGAACTCGAGATCTACTCTCGATTCGAGCAACCTGTAACCGATCTAATCATCCAATACAGATCGACACGAGGCAGGAGTAAGGGTTTTACCTCTACGAGGGCCCCGAACCTGGGTAAATCTTGCCTTCTGTCTAGCCGACGATCTCACCAGCGCCCATGACTTCTCCTAATCGAAACCCGATAGGGTCACCTAAGGGACTTGTCGAGTCAAGGATTCGACAATTGGCGCCGTCTGTGGGAAACGCGGGCGCTGGATCACCGGCATCTTCGGCTTCATCGACATCCAACTCCCGTTGGAAACCAACGACTACGGCTCCGAACAATCCTATACGGATCGGACCTGTCGTGGTCACGCCTCACTCGCCGGAATCTTGCCCGGCGTTCGAGGAACTGGAAAAGAGCGTCACCCTGACGTTCGGGAGCTTCAACTTCATGGCGAACAGAGACGGGATCCTCCACTTCTCAGATGAATCCGAAACCGAATCTGGAACCGCCAACTCGCGCTTCCCTACAGGGAAAAGCGGCGAGTCCATCCGCTACAACGCAGTCGACTACCACACCCTCTCGACAGAGGAACCCTCTCGGGTGCGGAGAGCTTTTCGATCTACGCCTAGGACACACGGACCACAACTGGCCCAAGTCTGCATGGCAGGGTCAGAACAGCCCTCGGAAACTGAATATAGCGCGACTGAGCGCGATATAATCGGCGTTTCGCGGGAAGCCTGGAAAAGAGCCAAGGAGTCCATGCGAAAGAGCCAGCCGCCTGCGGCGGGAGCCACGCAGGAAGACCTAACCGCCTACCACTATCACCTAGTGAGGGCGGCCTCAAACATCAAGGATGCCCGAGCGGATCTAGCCCGTCGCAGGAGAGCGGCGGATGAATCAAGCCAACGTCGAGCCGAACTATCCCACGCACCTTCAGTCGGTACGCGACCTAGGGGGAAGGGACCCGCAGCGTCGACGAGGGACCATGAATCTATGGCTGGAACCAACAGGTCTACCACGTCTTCTTTCATGAGGGTCGACGACGACGGCAACGTCTACCCGCAAACCCCAGCCGCTGCGATCCTAGCCGCAGCAACCTACATGCAGATGAATCAGCCAACAGACAGCGATCCCCGGGTGGAACAATACAAGCACATTCGCAAAGGTCTAGGGCTGGCGGCCGCGAGGCTCGCCTCTCACGATCGCAAAGAACAATTGGAGAAGGAGCGACTGGAGAAGGAAAAGGACAAGGAAACGCCCCGCAGGCACAGAAGCTCTTCCCCAAGAAAAGACAAGTCGCCACGTCGTGGCCGAGGGAAAGAAGCCCGCCGCCGTGATGACAGTCGAAGCAGCGGCGACGACAGCCCGAGAGATAAAAGCCCGCGACACCGCAGCAGCCGTTCACGCAAACGAAGCAAGGAACCACGGAAGAACTCCGATCGCGATCAACCCGGACGGGACGCGCGATCAGACATCGCGCAAAACAAAGTGGATAGAGCGAGGGCGTCAAGATATCGCGATCGATCATCGTCCGGCTCTTCGGATGACGAAACCTGCGGCGCACTATGTTTCGCCCGTAGCATCCGTGAGGCGCCCCTGCCCAAGCGATTCAAGCTCAGCACGGAAGTGACAAAATACGACGGCTCACTCGAGCCCTCTCAATGGTTAAGCGACTACCTCACGGCAGTGAAATGCCAACGTGGTAACAAGAACACGGCCATGCAATACCTCAACTTGCACCTAGCCGGAGCAGCTCGCAGCTGGCTGGAGAGAAGACCGCGATCTTGCTACGCATCGTGGGATGATTTGCACCGTGATTTCTGCAAAAACTTCCAGTCGACCTACAAGAGACCGGCTACAATCGAAGAACTACGAGCCTGCAAACAGAAAAGCGGTGAATCCACCCGAGAGTACATCCAGCGGTGGAACACGCTCAGGAACACCGCGGGAACAATCTCTGAAGAAGTGGCGATTGAGGCCTTCGCCAAAGGAGCAAGAAGAACCGCGTTTCGAGAAGAGCTCGGCAGAGCCGCGCCCAAAACCATCGGGGAGCTCATGGTCATAGCCGAAAAATGGGCCAATGGAGAAGACGCAGTACGCAACGAAAGAGGATCATCACCTGCACACGAGGACGACCGCCACGGACGAAGGAAGAGAAGAAAATATTACGACCACGACGACAGAGAAGAACTAGTGGCAGCAGAATTCACGCGAAGTCGCGACTCCGGTCGTCGCGGAAGTCGCGAGTGGAAACCGAAAGTAGAAGAAAAATCACCCGAGGAAGACCTCGATGCGTACTGCTCGCTACATCTGTTCACAGACAAGCGCACGGGCAAGACTAAGGCAACACACCTTCTCAAGGATTGCCGAAAGTTCATCGAAATCTCGGACGCGCTCGCCAAGAAAAGATTCGCTTCCACCCAAAACTATCCACCACTACCAGGAGGCGGACAACAATTCCAGCTACCACCACCACCACCTCCACCGGCCAACCCAAACATGGCGCTCGCCGCATTGCCAGCGCCACCACAACAAAACACGGGAGCAAATACATACCCGACTCCGCACGGACAGCTCCTCGGGATGATACAGAAGGTATGCCCCTCTCGCAGAGCTCAAAAGACTAACTCGAGACAAATATGCATGGCAGTGCAGACGCCACCGACAAAGCCCGAGTACCTGAAGATGGCCGATCAGCCAATCACGTTCTCGAAAGAAGACCACCCGCCACGAGTCTATCGGCCGGGACACGCCGCCCTCGTCATTCAAGCTCAAATTGGCAATTATGACCTGGCCCGCGTGTTCATGGACGGTGGCAGCGGCATCAACATCATCTACGCGGATACACTCCGTCGAATGAACAAAAATCTGGACGGTCTAAGGGAATCAGAAACATCCTTCCACGGGATAGTCCCGGGCAAAGCAATCCGTCCACTCGGAACAATAAACATAGAAGTTGTATTGGGCTCCCCACGCAACTACAGAAGGGAATTCTTGGACTTCGAAGTCGTCGACTGGCCCTCACAGTACCACGCCATTCTTGGTCGAACAGCGTTCGCCAGATTCATGGCCGTGCCACATTACGCATACTTGAAGCTCAAGCTACCTGGCGAATACGGTGTGATCACCATCGACGGAGACTTCCAGAAATCGGACAAGTGCGACATAGAATTTAATGAGATCGCAAAATCTTTCGGGATGCAAGAAGAACTTCAAGAGTTAGCAAAAACAACGGACCACTCCGTTATGCCCCTCACGAAGAAAAACGCACCCGAACTGGAATTCAGTGCCAACAGCGATACTCGCAAGCACCAAGTACACCCGACAGACTCCGCGAAGACGGCGATGGTTTCCACAACCCTTTCGCCAGCATAGGAAGGCGCGCTCGTCAAACTCCTCCGTGAGTACTGGGAGATTTTCGCCTGGCAGCCCTCAGATATGCCAGGAATACCCAGGGAGTTTGCCGAGCACTCACTCGAAGTCTTTCCTGATGCCAAACCTATCAAACAGACGACTCGACGATTTTCAGAACCCAAACAGAAAGCGCTGGGAGAAGAAGTAAACAGATTGCTAGCCGCAAACTTCACCAGGGAGATCAAAATATCCACCTGGTTAGCAAACCCGGTGTTGGTCCCCAAGAAAAACACGGATATACTTCGGGTGTGCATCGACTACACGTCGCTAAATAAACACTGCCCCAAGGACAACTTTCCTCTACCACGAATCGACCAGATCGTGGACTCTACGGCAGGTTGCCAGCGTCTCTCCTTTCTAGACGCCTATTCAGGATATAATCAAATCCGCATGAAAAAGGAAGACGAGGAGAAGACGGCTTTCATCACACCACACGGTGTATACTGCTACACGACAATGCCCTTCGGGCTGAAGAACGCAGGCGCAACATATCAGCGCTGCATGCAAAGATGCCTCGCCAATCTCATTGGCAAAAACGTACAAGTGTACGTCGACGACATTGTCATCAAAACTCGAGTGGAGGACACACTCCTCGAGGATATTAAAGAAACATTCGACGCCCTTAACGCATATCGGATCAAGCTCAACCCGACCAAATGCGTTTTCGGTGTCCCCGCAGGCAAACTTCTCGGGTACCTGGTATCCGCCAGAGGCATCGAAGCCAACCCGGAGAAAATACAAGCCATATTGACTATGAAGGAGCCAACCAATCTACGCGGAGTACAGCAGCTCGCAGGACGACTCGCAGCCCTGAGCAGATTCATCGCACGATTGGGAGAGCAGGCACTACCCTTCTACAAACTACTGAAGAAGACGGACAAATTCGAATGGACGCCCGAAGCCAAAAAAGCGTTCGCAGATCTGAAGCGGTCCTTGCAAAGCAGGCGCATCCTTGCGACACCGCAAGAAAGGGAGCCACTTTTCCTATACTTAGCCGCCACAAACCAGGTCATCAGCACAGCGATCGTAGTCGAAAGACCTGAAGACAGCAAAGCATACGGAGTTCAAAGACCAATATATTACATAAGCGAAGTACTTTCGCCATGCAAACAACGCTACCCTCACTATCAGAAGCTCGCATACGGGGTTGTTCTCACAGCTCGAAAGCTCAAACATTATTTCCAGGAACACGCCATCACAGTGGTTAATGATGCGTCACTCGGGACAATCATGAACAACCCTATGGCATCCGGAAGAATAGCAAAGTGGAGCATCGAGCTGGGCGCCTGGGACATCACCTACGCTGGACGCAACGCAGTCAAATCTCAAGTTCTCGTGGAATTCATCAGCGAATGGACAGAGCTGCAAACACCCGGTCCACCCGAGTATACGAGCAATTGGATAATGTACTTCGATGGATCCAAGAGAAACGAAGGAGCGGGAGCAGGAATCGTCCTCATCTCACCTAGCGGAGACAAACTGCAGTACGTCTTGCGACTGGATTTTCCATCCGATGACCCAGCATCGAACAATGACGCAGAATATGAAGCACTATTGCACGGGATGAAGATGGCAATCGCCTGTGGAGCTACCCGATTAATGATCTACGGCGATTCCAACCTCATAGTGCAGCAAACAATGAAAGAATGCGACGCCATTGCCGAAAACATGGTTGCATATCGCGACATGTATAACCTACTCGAAGGAAGCTTTAAAGGGTGCGAGCTAAAGCACATTGCAAGATCTAGCAACGAAGAAGCAGACAGACTGGCCAACATGGGTTCCACGAACACACCCATACCGCCAGGGATATATTTCGAGCGGATGATTAAGAGATCAATCAAACTGAAGAAACCCGCAGAACCACCCGCGACAATGGAAACAGAGGTCAGCCCGCAAATCGCGCTTCTCGAGCTTACTCATAACATATCACGGCAGGTTTTCCTGGTCGAACCAGTCTGGACGCAGAAATATCTCGACTACCTGCTAAACAAACAGCTCCCGGCCGATCCACGTGAGGCTCGACAGCTAATCAGGCGTAGCAAATCCTTTCGGGTGGTTAACGGAGAATTATACAAACAAAGCATCTCGGGAATACTTAAGCGTTGCATCGCACCTGAAGACGGCAAGGAATTACTTCGAGACATACATCAGGGTGATTGCGGACATCATGCTAGCTGGAAAGATATTGGGGAAAGCCTTTCGAGCAGGATTCTACTGGCTCACAGCAGCCACCGATGCAAAAAAACCTGGTCGATAGATGCGACGCCTGCCAGCGATTCGCACCAAAGCCGCATGCACCCGCCACGGAGCTGCACATGATACCCATCGCCTGGCCCTTTGCACAATGGGGGCTAGACATGGTTGGACCACTACGCAGATCCACACCCAGTGGATATACACATCTGCTGGTCGCAGTCGACAAATTCACCAAATGGATAGAGGCAAGACCAGTAACTTCGGCTAGCGCCCAATGCGCCGTGGAGTTCCTTGATTCCATCATATGCAGATTTGGTGTGCCACACGACATCATTACAGATAACGGCACAAACTTTACGGCAAAGGAAACACAGCAGTTCTGCGAAGAGAAAGGCATCAATTTCAAGTTCGCTTCGGTTGCCCACCCGCAAACGAACGGACAAGTCGAAAGATCCAACGGCTTAGTTTCGGCTGGGATCAAGAAACGACTACTCGACCGTTTGCACCCCGCAGCAGGGCATTGGGCAGAGGAGCTACCCTCCGTACTCTGGAGCCTCCGGACAACCCCAAACAGGTCTACAAAATACACACCATTTTTCATGGTATACGGGGCGGAAGCAGTCCTTCCCGAGGAAGTTCGATTCAGCGCCCCACGGGTTGTGGCCTACAGCGAAGAAACCTCCAACAAAGCACTCGCAGCAGATATGGATGCACTCGACGAAATGCGAGACATCGCACTCGCAAGATCCGCAGTCTATCAACAATCGCTACGCAACTATCACAGCCGCCGCATACGCCATAGGTCATTCGTGGTAGGTGACTTAGTATTGCGGCTCAAGCAGAAGGAAGGACACAAACTCGAACCACCTTGGGAAGGACCCTTCATTGTACACGAAGTTATCCCAGGAGGAGCCTACAGGCTCAAAAATCCAGCGACCGGAGGAATCTATTCCAATCCATGGAATATTGCACAACTCCGCAAATTCTACCCCTAGGCTTACTTGTTTCTACAACAATAAGGCTATACTAGCCAATTTTGTAGCTCGAATACATGACTTCTCAGTCATTGCAATAAAAATACATGATTTCCTCATCATATTTACCCGAAGCTTCTTGTTTACTGCATGCTAAAAGTCACAGGTACACACCCCATCGCATACACGGGGGCTACACCTAAGAACTTAGCATCCCAAAGAAATATCATCCAATACAAGGTTACACACCTTACAACGATTTTTACAAACTACAAACAGTTTACAGGATATTCACATCCGACAGATCAGTCAAAACGCTGAGCATTCTCAGCCGCTAAGACCCTATCTACCTCTTCAGAGGTCATTCGGATAATCTTCTCGGCTGCAGGGCGTACAGCATCATAAAAAGGTGTGATGTCCTCGATTGCATAATCTGGGCGCCGAGCTGCGGAGTTCATATCTATCTCAGGATGCCATATTCGGACAAAGGAGAGAGCCACAACCGCGCCGCACGTCATCTGTTTACGTACGCACGTGCGAATCTCCCCTTCCCGACTAAACAGCCTGAGTAGATAGCTCCAGTCTTCGGGACCCCTTTCGAGTGGATAAAAAGCTGCATTCATCGCGATCAAGACCTCGTGAAAAGAACCCACGAGAATTCTCGCCTGCAGCACTCAGAATTTCAAGGTGGCCATCACAAACCCTCGAGTGCGATCAGACCAGAAGTTATTCGCATGAGGTTTTTGGCTGTTAGCCTCTTGGTGAATCTGGTTTTCCACCCACTGCTTTTCCTCCCTGTCATTCGGTCTAACAACTGAAGGGCAGATGCACTTAGTCAGCTGAAGAATACAAAAGGAGAAAAATGCACGGGGGCTGCACCACTTACATAGCAACTCCCTCGCAACTGAAGATAGCTCGTCCATCAGAAATTGCTCGCGCTCAGCCGCCAATTTCTGTTTGGATATCGCCACATCAGCCACCCCGCGCAAAGCTTTCAGCCTACGCTCACCCTCCTGAACCTTATCACGAAGGCCAGCAAAAGTGCCCACGGCGGCCACAAGTGGATTTACTGGATTACCACGTCCACCAGAAGTTTCCGCGGCAAACACAGTAGCCTGGAAGAAGCACAAGGAAAGAAGTGAGATGCCCTACTCGAGTGGTTTCTAGTCGCACATCTGCCTAAACACGCTTGGGGGCTACTCCCATCGGGAGACAAAGGTACACACAGGAAGAATAAAAACTCCAAAGGATAAATGCTTCGATCAAGGACAACAAAAGTACGGGAATACATCCCAAGGTTCATTACATTCAAAGAAGGAAATAAAAAAAACTACGAGGCTACATTGGTGCTCCCACTAGCAGCAGTCGACCCTCCCTTCTTCCGAGCAAAAATCTCAGAAAGCTTCCGAGCAAGAATGGCGGCTTGCTCGCCAAAACGAGAGAGCCGTACCTTTTTGCCCGTGGAAGGATCGACTGGAATGGACGAGTAAGCCTCCTCCAACCCTTCGACTCCGTGCGCCAGAGCAAATTGGATCGCAGTCTTCGCGCCAGCCTCCGATTGAGCGACTGCAAAGGCATCCAGAAGCTTTCCTTCTGAGAAGACCTTCAACATATCATCGAGCGCAGGTGCAGGAGTGGCGCTGGCGATGAGGCGGCCGTACAGTTGCCCCAGCACTTGGGTAGCATCACTGACCATGGAAGAAACTCCATCAGCGTGCCTCTTAAGCTGGGCAAGCGTATCGGTTACCACATCCACCCGCTGGAGTCCAGGGATTTCTAGAGGAACATCCAGAATACCTGCGAAGGGAGAAAATAATAACTTAGCAAACTACAGCCAAGTGAAGAATCAGAATCGCGAAATTCCAGCAAGCTTACCCGCGAAGCGCTCAGCAAGGGGACGGAGGAACCCGACAAGCTCGCTGTCGGCCTTACTGCCGGTTTTCTCTAACTCCTTCAAGGACTTCCGCGCGTCCGCAAGCTGTCGACTGAAGTCTTCCGACTGCATGCGGGAAGTCTCTATCTCTTCTCGAATGGCCGTCAAGTCAGCTTCTCGAGCAGTTACCTGTTCAGAGAATTTGACCTTTTCGGATTCTGCAAATTCAAGTCGAGCTGCAAAAAGACGCTTATCAAAAACTCAAGAATGAATGGAGTCTGGAAGACAGGGAAGCGATAAAGCTCACCCTTGAGAAGATCGTTTTCAGTCTGAAGTCGGTTGCGGTCCGCTCGAAGAGACTTGCAATCCGACTCGGCAAAAATGACGCGGCGACCAATCGCCGCAAGAGAATCAACAAGCGACTGCAAAAGCACGAAGATAGAAGAATTAGAAGGATTACATTGGAGCCTGTACCCGATTATTTACAATCGACTACAGCCTCGGGGGCTACTCCCATCGGGAGCACTGCCGTGCACCCGAGAAAAGCAAAATCATGAAGAAAAGATGAACAGTACTTTGAGCCTGCAGCCGATCGCACGCGATCGACTACAGCCTCGGGGGCTACTCCCATCGGGAGCACTGCCGTGCACCCGATAAAAAAATTTCGAGAAGGCCAAGAGATAGAAGTTTACCTGTCCGGTGGCGCGGGAGAGAGGATCCGCAGAACTGTCCGTCGCCTCCTTCGAGACCGAAGTCCTAGCGGCGGAGCTGGGGACTTCTCGCTCCACAGTCGCAGCATCAGGCGCTGCCCTGGGAGAGTTCTGGACGGTGCCTGCAGTGGGGGTTTCACCCGCGTCTTTTGCTTTGTTCCTCTTTTCGGGAGGAACGTTAGCAGCAAACCTACGCGGGCTGATCGCTTGCAGACTGCAGTGAAAGATAGAAAAACATCAATATTGGAATTTAGAAGTTGATCGATTGGCATTACAAAAGAACAAGGAAGAAAACACTTACTCATCATCTTCATCATCGTCCAGAGCATCCGCGTCCCAAGCGGTTGCTATCACTGGAAACGAAGCCGAAGGAGGAAGAGATTGGAGTGGAGTCACATGGATAGGAGCTTGACTAGGCGATGCTTCCAAGGATTTGTCCTTTGAAGTAGCTTCGTTTTCATCTACCCGACGACGTTTCGGGAGGACGCCATTCGAGTCTTCGACGTCATCCGAAGAATCGTCCTCCGAGCTCGAGGAAACGTTGGCGACACTGGTGTCAACCGCGCCGTCCTGGTGACTAGACACTTGCTCCGAAGCAGCTCCCCCCGTAGCTGGCGGGTAGCAATCCGCCATGGCTAGACTCTACGAAGACAAGAAAACAAGAAAGATCTTATCGACTAAAAATTCAGAAGATGAAAGTGACTCAAAGACAGGAAACTAACCTCAGCTGGAGGAGGATTCGAAGCGGAGAAAGCTTCAACCGAGCAGTCGGGGAATTCTTCCCCTACCTTCAGTCGAGTGATTGCCGCTATCTTCTTCTCGAATTCCACATTCGAAAGTTCTTCGCGGCTCACTCGGCTGGGGTCCTCTGAGCCCTGGTACTCCCACATGGTGGAAGGTCTCTGCTGAAGAGGCTGGATCCTGCGCTTCAAGAAGAGGCTCGCCAGATGGAGCCCGTTGAGCACGACTCCCGAAGTTTGGTCTCGAAGAGCGGCTACTCTTGCGAGTAGGGGCGTGACCGTCTGGTTTTCGTCGGCTGACATCTTGTGGCTCCAAGATTTACGCCTCGTCAGAACTGCGAATGGGTGGAACTCTACGAGCCCACCCGAGCTGTTGTCAACAACATAGAACCACTTCTTCCGCCAGCCTTGGGCGGAGTCGATGAAGTGCATGTTGAAGTACGCGTTCTCCTGGCGCGCCTGGATCCCGAAGCCACCCGTGCGAAGTGGCTCGCCAGGCTCGGACTCCACCCGCGGCTTCTCGCGGAAGATCCGGATCTTGAAAAGCGCTTTCCAGAGCGCCCAATGCGGGCGAATGCCGAGGTAGCACTCGCAAAGCACGATGAAGCACGAAATGTGCTGCACCGCGTTCGGAGGAAGGTCGTGAAGCTGTATGCCGTAAGCACACAGCAGCCCGATGAAGAAAGGGTGAAGGGGGAAAGAAAGGCCCCGAGTCACGTGGTCCACGAAGACCACGCGCTCATTCGATTGAGGATTGGGTACCTCTTCTCTTTTCCCGAGACGGACGCGCTTCTCCGCCTCCGCCGGTAACAATCCCTCCCGCTGCATCTCCTTGATGCTTTTTGCGGTGGTGTTGGGCGAGCGCTAGTCGCCGGTGCGAGGGGCGGGTGGCGCAGAAGGCTCTCCAGACGCCAGAGTACCAGCGCCACGCTTCCTTCCGCCAGCCATTGTTCGCAGCGAGAGCTTGAGCGCGAGGAAGATGAAGATGGGCGCAAGGAAGAAGACGAAGACAGAGAGCGGGGAAAATTTTACTGCGGCGCTAACACCCCTACTTATACACGGGGCAAGGCAATCTCAGCCGTACGATGCGCTACGTGGCACCTATCACGGCTGCCACGCGTGAGGATGAAACGAAGCGGCGGCCTGCGCTGTTTCGTGCCACGATCTTAACAGAAGATCGTGCGCATTTACTGCGCGTTTCGCGTAGAAAACGGGAGCGACGTCTCGTTTCCCGGTCAAAAAGCTGACAAGGTGGGCCACCATCTGCTACCACTCCGTCACGTCCCATCGGGAGAAGAGGAGTGCGCCATGACGTCATGACGTTCGTCATTCAAAATTGAGATCTTTTCGAATGGAAGTTCAAACGCGAAAATATCTTCGTACGAATATCGATTCCTTCGGATGAAACCAACTTTTCCATGAACAGTTCATAAAGCAAGACCTCTTCGAACAGAGAGGAAAATACCCTATGCACGAAAAACTCTTTCGTATGGGCACAGCATCCCGAACATAAAAACTCTTTCATACGGGCTTGGTTTTTTCCAAACGCGAAATTTCTTTCGTATGGAGCTCAAACGAATCCATCGGGTGGGAAAAACCTACCTCTCCTACACGTGATAATTCTACATCATAAAAACCTGGATTGTTCAGCCGACTAGGCACATCTGGATGCCGTATTCTTCGAGTACGAAGGTAAGACCCAGAAAGATCTTTCTTTTGGGCCTGGAATCGCACTCGAAAGCTGCGTCCTCCGGCATAGTTCCGTGTCAACAACACGAAGAAAAATCCTAGCGGACGCGCCGGGTACCCTCATAGGTTAAGTTCGACTCGATAAGTCCACAACGGCCCAGTCGCAACAATCACCTCATCGGGTTCGAGTCGGAGGTCTCGAATCTGTGTAGGCCAGGAGTGTTTTTGCCCTAGTCGCAATTAATTGGCCCTGATCTCTCGGGAGAGCCAAGCTACTGCGCCACATCCTTCTGCAAATAAAAGCCGTAAAACAGGCGCCAGTACTACTCGATACTCGAGCTTTATAACTTACAATACAGGGAACACACCCTTCAATAACAACAACTGTCGAGCTGGAACTTCTAGGAGATCAAAAAAGGTCTAACCGTCTACCCGACTGGAAATAAATCCCAATCGAGCACACGCTCGGGGGCTACTGACGAAGACATAGATCTTGGACCCTGCGGGTAAGGACACCCCCTCTCAGGCCCAATGTCAAGGCCCAAGAAGAGGCGCCCTTGGAAGACTCCAGAAGGCCTACCAGAAGCCCACCCGCACCAGACTTGCGGGTTAAGTTAGGTAGTTTTGTAACCGACTTAAGCTAGGGTTTGAATCCTCTCCGGGTAGGACTCGAGACCTGGCCATCTATATAAGGCCAGGAGAGCCCTCAGGGAGAGGACCAAGCAATACCGCACGACCAAAAAGCCTCGGAACTCGAGATCTACTCTCGATTCGAGCAACCTGTAACCGATCTAATCATCCAATACAGATCGACACGAGGCAGGAGTAAGGGTTTTACCTCTACGAGGGCCCCGAACCTGGGTAAATCTTGCCTTCTGTCTAGCCGACGATCTCACCAGCGCCCATGACTTCTCCTAATCGAAACCCGATAGGGTCACCTAAGGGACTTGTCGAGTCAGGGATTCGACACTGCCCATCACTGAAAGTGGCTTTACACTGATGAGTAGTTTCAGTGTTTCATAGAGGCCGGCCGTCCGTGGAGATGTTTTGATGAGATGGAAGCAGGTTTCCATCACTGAAAGTGCAGTAGTTTCGGTGTTTCATAGAGGCTGGCCGTCCGTGGAGATATTTTGATGAGATGGAAGCTGGTTGCCCATCACTAAAAGCGCCTTTACACGAACTAGTAGTTTTAGTGTTTCACGGAGGCGGGATGACGTAACCCATCACCCATATCGCTCAGCCATCGTCGGAGGAGGGGTGCACCCCTAGCGGCACGGGATGTTCGCCTCGGGCCTTATTAGTCAGCTCTTGAAGCCGCCGCCGCCGCTTTCAGCCTCGTGGTTGTTCGCCGTTTGCGCTGGTGAGCGAGCGAGGGATGAAGGAGCGGCGAGGGAGAAGATTGAAGCAATGGCGACAGGCGGCCAAAACGGCGACTTTTTATAGTTGCGAGGGGACGCGTCCATTTACTCCGACGCCGGTTCCCGAGTCCGCCATTACTCTGGCGACCCGCGTTGGGAAGACGAGGCGTGAAGCGACGGGATGTCTGTAAGGAAACCGTTGCGCCATTAAAACGCGAAGTTTGCCACAATTACTCGCGTTGAACGCATCCGTGTCACTGACGGAGCGGCCCCGGTTGTTAGGGTCCGACGTGGCACGACTTGTCGCGGTTGTCAGCACGCCAAACCCGAAGCTTGATTCGATCGGCAATTTCACTACTATTGGATCACCTCGTGGGAGACATTTCGTAACGGCACAACGTGGAATAGCATCTTGAGGGTCGCAATTGTGCGCGAGTGGAGATGCTCTTACCGCGGGGCGGGCAGGTAGGCATGGTAGGTAAGTATTAGTGGGTGACGTCCCCAGATGTTTTCAGGCTCCAGAGTCCAGCCCATTGACGAAACGAGCAATTCCGAGCCTCCCTCGGTAGGAGCACGCACCGCATCTCAACTCCCCAGCCGCCGCCTGGTACACAGCTGGATCGCGCGCTCTGGCTGGCTGGACCGAAACGGCAGAAACGGACGGGCCGGGGCAGCGGAGCGGGACGACGCTCTCTCTTCGCCCACGAAGCTTCCCCCTCCAGTATCCCCACCGCGTACAGCTACAGCTAGCCACCTAGCTATCGCGCCTTAAAAGCACGCGTCCACCTCACGCTCCACACTCCACACCCCACACCACACAACCTCGTACTCCAGCTAGGCCCATCAGCGGCACCACACGTTATAATCATCATGCAACCCTGCGCCGGGTGCTGGGCCGCGCGCCGCCTCCTGGCTTCGCCGGCGCAACCGCCGGCGGACCAGTCCATCGACGCGCAGCGGGCGCACCTGGAGCGGGTGCTGGGCGTCACCACCACCGTGCTCTTCGTCGCCAGCGTCTCCTACATCCTCCTCAGCACGCTCTACGCCTGCCTCCGCGCCGCCCGCGTCACCACCAGCCAAGCACCCGGCAACGACGACACGTCGCCTGCGCCGGGGGCGCGGGAGCAGACCAAGCGCGCGCTCGACGAGATCCCCGTGCGGGTCGTCGTCCTGCAGTTCCCGCCCGACGCTGGCGCCCTGCAGAATGAGGAGGAGGAGGACGCCGACGCCGACGACTGCGCGGTGTGCCTGGCCGAGTACGCGGCCGGGGACGAGGTGCGCGTGCTCCCGGCGTGCCGCCACGGGTTCCACCGCGAGTGCGTTGACCGCTGGCTGCTCACGCGCGTTCCCACCTGCCCCGTCTGCCGCGCCCCGGTCGCCGCGCACGTCGAGGACGCCGACGCCAGCAAGGAGGAGCACTGCGCGACTGGCCACGGCGCCGCTGCTGTGCACGTCTCCCGTGCGACCATCCCGGCCGTGTGACTTACTAACAGATTGGCGCCCGCGCGCCTCGATCGCGGTCTCACTAGCTTAGCGCTAGCCGTGATCCGAAACTCTAGTCTCTAGGTCCATCAATTTTGATGTCTCAACACAAACATTTGATTACTATTTGTTTATGCTACTCGTTATCGGGCTGAGATTAATAATGAATTGATGGTAGTAAGACCTGATACATGAAAATTCAGATTTGAGCTTCAGTTTTGCGGTCCAGGCAGCCAAACCAAGGGTGTGGAATTGAACCAAATCAAATTGTGCATCTTTTTTCTGTAGTATAAAAATGATACAATAGCTAGCTTCACTGAGGTGCTTTCCAAATCGCAAGCCAAAGGTGTGGAATGGAACCAAATCAAATTGTGCATCTTTTTCTGCACTATTAGACATTGTGTGCAATACTACTGATAGAAGAGGGATTGACCTTTTTTCCACACACCACCAAGTTCCACCATCACGGCTATAACGGACAACAAAAGCCCATAGTCTAAATAGGAAGGTTCACTTAAGCAAACTCATACTTGTGTGGTCTATTTTACTGGAGCGTTTTTTTTTTCTTCGGAGTATGTATAAAAATGCAAACACACTATCAAATGTACTCCCTCCGATCCGTTTTAAGTGTCGGATAGAACGAGCTTAGGCAGCACAATATGTTAACTGTGCCAACGACATTTTTTCCGGACCGGAGGGAGTACGATTTTCTTATTATACAAAACAATAATGATCACATTATATTTGTTTAACTAATTTTTATTTATCTTGGAGAAGCTCCCGGTGCTCTTTCGTTCCAAGTCTTTATCCGACGACACCCCAAACCTCATCGTATTCTTCATGTGTCGTCATGCTCCACCACGACAAGCTGTCAAGGCTCTCCCGTGATGTCACTGCTCCTCCGCGACATGATGTCATGCACACGATTTTCTTGAAACACTCACGAATACGTGACAATATTCCTAGAGGGTAGGGGAGACAATCAAAATACCATCTCCAAAGTACCCAGAAGTGGGAGCAAATTGACAATCTTGCCATCTTTTGCTCCCCTATAAATGACCCCCAACGATTTTAAGGGCTCATGTTATTGTACCCCTATTTATCTATTCTTTTTTAGGAGGACATGACATTTTGTTAGATATTAGGACCAACATGACCGCTAGCAACATGTTTTGTTAACAAAGCTCGGAGCATACCCCTGAGAGTAATAATTGTACTAAAATGAGATAGTATCGCAGTTCACACGTTTGCAACATAATTTACAACCCGACGATAGAAGGATAATTTATAATGTGTAAATTCCTTTCTTCACTAATACTGTAATCATTAGTTGATCATACTCATACATTCTAAGAGCACTCTCCAAATTGAAGGAATTAGACGTGAAGACACATGGTTTGCAGCGAACCTGATAGCTCCATCAATGGGTGCAAGGCAAGCCATGCCTTCGGAGTGGTGACCATATTATAGAAGTGCAGACTTCCCCTACATATGTTTCTAAAAGAGAAATCAAACACACCATCAAAGCTAATATTCACAAACTGCGATGTGGTTTTACGATTCGTGTTGATCAGAGGAATTTGCATTTTTTTAACTCTTGGAAGCATTTTTTTAAAACTCTTGGAAGCATTTTTTTTAATATAAATTAGTTGTCCACCTAGTTCTAAACCTCCATAGGATTCAGAATGTTTTACCCACATTGTAAGACTTATACCCACACATATAATTTCCATTTATTTCGACATGATCCACCATTTTTAACTTCCATTTCAGATTTCATACTCTTTTCAAAATACAGGATTCTACCACCAATACTAGTTGAGAAAAATATAGGAATTAAATGTCCTTTACCCCCCCCCCCCCCTCCCAAAGTAGCATTAAAGGGAAGTAAGTATATAACTGGTTGAAATAAAATTAATCTACACACAATCTGAATAGTTTTACTACTAATTACGGTGAAAAAGAGAGATGTACCAATCGAAATGTAGTTTCTTATCTGAACGAAACTAATAGAAACAGACACTAATACCCAAATCACTTCCCCCGCAACTTTAGTTTTCACAATATCATTTATATATTTTTTCTATGTAAAAATCTATCAAATCTACCTTTTTTTTTTCTTATGTGAGACTTCTATCCATAGATCGTCATCTTCAATCACGTTACAACAAACATCCAACATGTCATGATCGATGATCTTATTATTCTACCATATTCATCATATATTTGAAGATCCCACTCTCGTTATTGGTTAAAAAATAATGCACCATTTAGCAACAAACTCAACCACCATTGTTCCCATTTTGACCAAATCACCAAAACCTACGAACCATTGAAAAACTCTATCGAACTCTGATTTTTTTAAATTTCAAAATTTATGTGTATTTATGAAGTGCATGAATATATTTTTGTGCAATAAATGGGATAATTTGGTATCAACTAACATGATTGGAATTTCTTAATTTTTTCATGAATCCTATATGTAATTAAATAGACGACAACGCCCCCCCACATGAACTTATTTATGTGCACATTGAACTTCTCACTCAAAAAGTAGGCCACGTCCGCAAAAAGTTTCCGTTCCATTTAGAATTTTATCAGAAAACCGTTACAGTCATCTATCCTTTTGATTTTGAATGGATATCACCGAACGATAAGGTTACATCCTTGCTGGAAAGACACACCACGATGGCAGGGCGAAATACACTTACCAAGTCCAATTTAGCCTCCTACCTGACCCACCCACTGACGGCTCTAAAAAGAATCAAGGGGTTTGATGTCTACGCACGCTTCTATTCTTGTAGGTAATATTGGGCCTCCAAGTGCAGTGGCTTGTAGAACAGTAGCAAGTTTCCCTTAAGTGAATCACCCAAGGTTTATCGAACTTAGCGAGGTAGAGGTCAAAGATATCTCTCACAAACACCCTGCAATTAAGATACAAAAAGTCTCTTGTGTCCCCAACACACCCAATACACTTGTCAGTTGTATAGGTGCACTAGTTCGACGAAGAGATAGTGAAATACAAATAGTATGGATGATTATAAGTGCTAATTGCAATCTGTAATGAAAATGAAAGTTAGAAAACATGTACCAGAACTGTTTGTAAACTGTGTTTTAATGCTTAGAAACATGGCCTAGGGATCATACTTTTATAGTGGACACTCTCAAAAATGATATCATAATTGAATACATAAATATCCTCTCTTGACTATGCTACTCTGAACCACTCCCCGGTTGGATAACGGACACCAATTCATTGCGTAGGGCTGCAAAAGATCCCCTTAAAGTCGCATTCCAAATCTAGGGACACCCCACTCTGTCACTTCATCCAAATATAGTACTAGCAAACACCACAATTTCATAGAGACATCCAACACAAATAATAACTCATGATAAGTGTTCATGTAATCTTTAGCCTAAGAGTCACACACGATGTGCACACTGTCACCTTCACACCGTGAGACGAATGTGTCTCCGGAGACCACATTAATAAAACCACTTGAGTAGCATAATGGATAAAGAGTAACATATACTTATTCAACTAGATTACAAAGCTCATGATCACATAAAGATCACACCATGGGAGAGAGAGATAAACCACATAGGTACCGGTAGAGCCCTCAGCCTCAGGGGAGAACTACTCGCTCCTCATCATGGGAGTCAGCAACGGCGATGAAGATGGAGGTGGAGTCCATGGAGATGGCTCCGGGGGCGATTCCACATCCCAGCAGGGTGCCGAAATAGAGATTTCTTTCCCTGAAACTTGTCTTCGATGGCGGCGGAGCTACGGAATTTTTCGTGGATGGAGGCTGATTGATTTAGGGTTTTCGCGTCGGGGGCAACATATAGGTGAAAGGGAGATGTCAGTGGGCGCCCGAGGGGCCCACACCATGTAGTGGCGCGGCCAGGGGGAGCGCGCGCCGCCACATGGTGCGGCTGTCTCCTCGGCCCACTTCGTTTCTCCTTCGGACTCCATGTGTGTGACAGAAAAAAAGTTCCCAGGGCTTCCGTTTCGTCCAATTCCGAGAATATTTACAGAACGACTTTTCTGAAATACAAGAACAGCAGAAGACAAGAACTGACATTGTGGCATCTTGTTAATAGGTTAGTCCCTGAAAATGCCAAAAAAAATGCTATGAAGTGTAGATAAAACATGTATCGATTGATATAAAACAAGCATGGATCATCAAAATATTATAGATACGTTTGCAAGGTATCAGAATTATCAAAACTTCGACCAAATAGATAAGAAGCTTCCAGTAGGCAGGGAAAGAGAAAGTCACAGGTAGATTCGTCTATATGGATTTGATTCGACTGGATTTGATCATGTCGGCGAGGAAAGTTTACTAGCTATTTTTCATTATGCACATACTATTGTGGATGGATTTGATATGACTGGATTAACTTAATTTATCTACCGAGAGTCAAAAGAACACCGTGAAACTTCAGAGCTGTGAGTTCCTATAGTAGCATATATGCGAACCCTTTGATTGATCTAGTTACACAATACCTTGATGTTAAAATGCTTCAATGCTTTCTTGAAATATTTTTAAAACATCTCCTAAAGGGTCTATTTATAATTAGGGTTAATGAGATAGGAAAATTATTTAAGACATTCCAACAATTTGTATCCAAAACCTGACCCCACGAGGCAACATGATCTCACTCGGCCTCGGTTGTATGAAACACATCTGAGTGAATCCAACCCACACACCGGTTAGCTATTTACATTAAGGGGTAAACTGTAAGGCGTCATTTTACCGAATTGTAAGAATTTCCAACCAAACCCTACTACCCTATATGCTCTACTCAGATAGAACCAAGTCCATGCATGTGCCCGCTCTCCTTTGGTTATGTCCACTTGTCGGATGAGGAGGCGCATGTCATTCAAAATAAAAAATCTTCTCATTCAATGTCACATGGATGGTGAGGTGCGGAGTTACTTGTTTCATGATGAGGAAAAAATGGCCATCATGTGTGGTGGGTAGAGAGCTAAGGCCACCACTAGCCTTCCCTACTTAATAATAATTCATCTCTCCTCAACACGATATATTCACTCCATATGTTTGATCTCTACTTATCATATATACCTCATGATTTTCATAGCTCTTGTATAAATAGTCGCACCTATAGACAAGATATGATACTAGATGGAACAGTGGAGTCAAAATTCGGAGAAGTAGTTGGATACGTGCAATGTTGATTGAACTGGGAAGCATGTGGGAACATATAGATGCAAACGGGCAGTGCGGAACAGGGATAACGAGGCAGAGAACAACGACGCGTTCCTTTACCGTCTTGTTATTGTTCTAAACTATAGAATGTATTCAATTAGACTTTATGCCTGCTCCAAGAGCCTTATCTGCTCCTTGTTGACCTAAAGACATATTAGGGATGGCTGATGCAGCGCCCTTCCCCATATACTAAGCAGAAGAAACTGGTAGCTTCCTAGAGAAGATATTGCCGAGAAACTTTTTCAGTGCAACCTACCGCGAGATGTTTCATTTGAACTGGCCTATGTTCTTTCTTTATTTTCTTGTTGGTCGATTGTTCGACATTTCTGCCTGTATTTTCTGGGCATTGTTAAACACTCAGTAGTATGGTTGTGTGCTTCAACCGATGTACAGGTCTGGGCCATCGTTCTTCTCGATTTTTTTTAGCACAATTGTGTTTTCTTGGTAGAAGCCCACTTTAGATTACAATCCATGGATTTGGATTGGATCAACATATTACACCTCGAAACTTAGAAGAATAAAGTGCGGGATACCTCCTCCTCCTAATTTGATTTATTTTGGCCACTTGGACACAGTTTTATCATAGTCCGTCGTGTTGCAACACCTGTTTTCTCGTTCATCCCTAGCACCTCAGTTCTTTTATATATCTTGAAATGAAAATTATACTCCCTCTGGTCTGATTTAAGTGTAGCAAAAAGTATACTATGCTAGTGCAAATTTCTGTAGAACCAACGACACTAAATATCGATCTGTATGAAAATATAAATGGTCAACAAGATCAGATTTTGATCAAAGAGGTTGCACTGGTTACCAACGAGATACGTTTACTAGATCCCCAAGAAACGGAGTACAATTCCACGCTCAAGAAGATGAGCGAGATTGCGGAACTCATGTATTAGCAACTTGCCAAAGACGGTTGCACCTACATGAATTACTTGCAACTAAACACATTTCAGTCCTTGTTGGGAAGATGACTACGAAGATAATGAAATTTTTCTTGGACTTCTTCTCTTCTATGAACAATCAGTCAGTGGCTTGGGGTGGATGCAAAACTTCTTCAAAAAATGGAGGGAACAACCTACCATCTCAAGAATAGTCCACACATGCATGACAGACTTGGGATTATTCCCGAAGGAACAAGAAAACTCTACTTAGACCCATGGCGACAACTTTAACCAAAATCACATGAACCAGAGTAAGTCACTTCAAACATCTAAAACACCAGCTTCGTGATGACGCAAAGATGGCTCTCAGAATTTTCCAAAATTAGTGCCAGTCGTTCAACAACCTCTTGCAACTTGGAGAAAATAGGAATGTCATCGATGGGCTCGACAACAACTTATCAAGATACTCCACGCAGATGAACTCATATGATACATGAACGAGGCAAAATATTGGTTAGACTAAAAGACATAATGGCATGCTTAGAAAAAACACCATAAGTGGAAGCACCATCAAGATAGTCATTGAATCTGAACTTGACCTAATGATAGAACTTCTTATTCTACCCAAGACACCATAAATTTCAAGATTACACTCTTAATGTTGGGCACCATTTAGCAACAAACTCAACCACCACTGTTCCCATTTGGACCAAACACCAAAGCTTTTACCTAGAAATTGTTGGAAAATTCTTCCAAACGTTTTGAGAGTTTTTTTCAGTATACTGATTTTTTTTTGTATTTATGAAGTGGATGAATATATTATTTTGCAAAGGAAGAAATGAAGATAATTTAGTATCAACTAACATGATTGGAAATTCTTAAATTTTGTTTAAATCCTATATAAATAAATACATGACCCCCACTAACCTATTTATGTACGCAAGAAACTTCTCAATCAGAAAGCTAGCCACACCCGCAAAAAGTTTCCATTCAATTTAGCATTTTGTTGGAAAACCGTTCCCGTCATCTATCCTTTGATTCTCAATGGACTGCACGGAACGACAAGATTGCGTCCTTGATGGAAACATTCATCGATGGCAGGGTGAAATACCCATACCAAGTCCACCCTATACTCCTACCTGACCCACCCGCTAAAATTCATCAAGGGATTTATCAAAACTTCTAATGAAAGAACCAGAAGCTTACACTGAGCGGGGGAAGAGGAAGTCATGGCAGATTCGACTAGATTTGATCCTGTCTGCGGGGAGAGTTTACTAGCTACTTTACATTGTGCACATACTCTTGTGAATGGATTTGATTCGACTGGATTAACTTATACCGAGAGCCAAACAGCACTGTCAAACTTCAGAGCAGTGATTGGTCAGGTTACAAAGTGCCTTGATGTTCAATTATTTTGGTATTGCTTCAATGATTTTTTTGAAATATTTTTTACGCATCTCCGGAAGAGTCGATTCTCAATTAGTGCTAATGAGATAGTAGAATTAGTTAAAGATGTTCTAGCAACCTGTATTCAAAACTTTATCCCGGGAGGCTATGCGATCTCGCTCGGCCTCGGTTGTCTGACAGACATCTGATCGAATCTGGGACGCACGCTAGTTAGTTATTTACATTAATTAAGGAGTGCACATCTTTCCAACCAAATTCACCTACCCTCTCCACTCAAATAGAACCAAGTCCATGTGCCTTCTCTCTTTTGGTTATGCGCACTTGTCGGATGAGGAGACACATGCAGGGCCGGTCCAATGGAAATTTGGTCCCGGGGCGGATAACAACAAATACATTTATATTTAACTTTTATACTTATCTATATCTCATTTTAAGCATATTACACTATTACAATTTTTTATTTGTTGGCACCACATAACTTGAAATTGTACTCAATATTAATGAAAATAGTAAACTTTATATTATAATAATAGTCTGGTATATAAGTATTTTTTTTCTTTAATTAACAATCGTTATAAGTTGATACATATTTATTGTGAAGATCCACAAAGAATATGATCTAACTAGTATCTCAATACTATTTTCTAGTGCATGATTAACATAACATGTTTCTAGAAAGTTCTAGAGCAAAAACGGAACAAATGACATTTTCTTTTACATTTTTTCATGGTCAAAATTATGTAGCAAGTCAACATGTAACAAAGTGTGCGTGCTCCGTACTTTATATTGAAACAAAAATTACACAGAATAATCACCAACGAAAATACAATGGTGTGGATCCTACCATGTTTGCATGTGTATATTTTATTATTTTATATCCTCTTATGCAATGTGCTTGTTATCATACGGTGTATAAAAGCCCCTCCCCAGAATGAAATAAAATGTATTGTATGGAATTAAATATGTAAATATTTTCAAATTGTATGGATTTAGTTGGATATATTGCATCATTCCATTTTTCTTCTGGAAAATGTAGTCAAATTGTGCGTTGTTTACCAGAAAATGTCTTTTGAGCTTTAAGCTCTATATGGAATCTCACTATTTAAACCAAGTTATATCAATAGCATTTCTTTAGTACATGAGTAAGCAATACTCACGAGTAGAAAACATGTCTTTGCTCCACACCCCAATTGGACTCTAATCCCGGATTGCTTTCATACCGGTACAAGAGGGTACGACTACTCCCGATTCAACTGCGAAGGAGGCGGCACAAGTCTAGTCCTGGGTCGAAAGGGACCTTTACTTCCGGTTTGAGCCACGAACCCGGATTAAAGATTTTGACCCTTTAGTCTCGGCTGGTAACACTAACCCGGACTAAAGGGTCTACCTTTAGTCCTGGTTGATACCACCAACCCATACTAGAGGTCCTCCATAGACTATTTGAAAAAGAAATCATCTCATCCAATGTCACATGTGCTATGTAGGTGTGGTGATAACCTGTGCGCGAGATAATACGTGAGGTCTTGAGTTTGAATCACACGAGTTGCATTGGTGGTTTTTTTTTCTAGCGTGGAGGACCTTTCTGTTTGTCCCGGGTTGATTCAGTAGTCCTGGGTGCGTGGCCGGGACTAGAGGCTCTCACGACCCGGGGCTAATGCCCTTGTTTCTACAAGTGACTATTTTTTCTCATTTATCGGGTTTAGGAAAAAAAAAGGGTTAGACCATGATACTTTCGAAAAGCAACGGTAAAAGGATACCATGGTTTTCGGAAACATACTTATATAAATCTACTCTAAAAAATACTTTGCTGCTAACCAAACCTTTAATTTTTATTGGGTGCAATAGACAGTACTATGTAAATTTTCCATTCGGGGCCCTTCTCTTGCTGGGGGCCTGGGCGAGCGGCCTTCTTGCCCGGCCTATGGGCCGGCCCTGGACACATGTCGTTCAAAATAAATCTGTTTCCATTCGATCTCACATGCATGGTGCGGAGTTACTTCTTTCATGATGAGAAAAATATGGTCATGAACGGTGGGTAGAGAGCAAACACAACCACTAGACTTCCCTACTTAACAATAGCGCATCTCTCCTCAGCTCGATATATCCACTCCATATGCTTGAAGTCTAGTTATCATACATACATCCTATTTGTCGTAACTCTCATCCGAATAGTCGCACCGATAGACAAAATACTAGATTAAAGAGTGGAGTCCATATTATGCGAAGTAATTTGATACATGCAATGTTGGTTGGACTAGGAGGCATGTGGGAACATATAGGTGCTCAACGGCGGTGAGGAACGGAGACAATGAGGTAGAGAACGACGGTGCATCCATGACCGTCTTGTTATCGCTCTAACCATAGAGATTGTCTTCAACTAGACGAATATGCGCGCTTCACCGCGCCGACCACATGACGTTCGGCCATAGCATGGCCGATGTGATTCCCATAGACTAAAAAGGTCGCCGGTCTCGCCGGTGCCGTATATGTAGGAGGGATGTTGTTTCTCAGCCTAAGCATGTATCAGATATTTGCAAAGTTTGCTCAAATCAATCTCGGATTCATTAAATTTTGCCTAAAAAGGACCATTGACATGGCATGAATTTGGGCAGCCATGGCCACTGTTGTTGACGATCTGGAGTTATAGGCGGACGTATGTGAAGGAGCTTCTTTCAGGGTGACCGTGCGCACGGTGACCTGGACACACGCTTGCCTAATTACCGCCGGTGGAAGTAGGGATGAGGGAAGTAGGGTCCACCACTCGGAGTAATCACACAAGAGATTGGCCATGACTGGTTCGATACTGACAGTCCAGTATTAAATCATTTGTATAAGACCTCTGTTAGCTATAATAAAGAAAGAAAAATATATTCTTGCACATCAGTTAGCTTACTCAGCAATCCGTACCATTAGTTTCACCCTTTCCGCAACTCTATCAACTGAACAACTCAACCACGCTAACAATTAAACACCTAAACCTCATTGATTCGTAAAATCAAACCAAAGAGGAGAATCATTTCTCATATTAGATATTCTGTTTAATTAACTAAGGAAAGGTAGCCCCAGGAGAAAAAACACCATGAAAGGCAGCAGAAAGGAAAACATAAGTTTTTTCTCTGAATAGTTGGATCAGAGCAGTGGAAGTAGACTCTATAAAGCTCTAAATATATATAAAACAAACTTTTACTTAATTAACGCAAGAATGTCAATGTTTATTCATTTGATATTAAAAAAACTATAGCTGGATATAATACTTTTCGTAAATTTTTTAGTGCTAATTCCTTCCCAGTATAGAAACATCAAATTGGCTGGATATATAACTATGCAGAAGGTACATGAAATTCAGCAGCATACATTCAATCAACTTATTCAGTTGACACTTCAATAAAAAATTATCAGTGGCGAGAGATAGAGATGGCATGCCAAGTATCAATCCAAAACTTGTTGCAAGGTATAAGCACACTCCTTTATCGTGGGAACCTCTCCCTTGTAGAAAACAATAAATTTGCAAAGCACACAAAGGAATAAAGACATTATCCTTGCTAACCTAGAAGCAAGTCAGAAACAATAGCTACCATTAGCAAAAAGAAAGGGAGAAGAAAAACATACTCCCATATAACTCACTTCATCCATCTTGATGCCATCTTATCCAACTAAAGTTGCACGCACCGATTCATACAGAGAGAAAATTTAGAAGCAGTAAAGCGACATAATCCATCAGATAGACTAAATGAACATGCTGCCAAAGCCTAACATATGAGCATCTCCGCACTAAGCTTAGTTTTATCACAAAGGAGATATGCACCGTCAGACCAGATGCAGCGATGTGTGGTAGATAGCATCACCAACTTCTCCATCCGCAGTTGATATCTAGATGGACAGTTGGACACTGAAAAAAAGTTATATGCGACATAGAACATGTAATATCGCCTATGCAGTTTTTCAAAGAAAATAATGTAGTTAATCATTCGAATGAGTATTTCCTTTATATAAAAACAAAGTTAACCATCCAAAAGCTGGAGTTACTCTGCACCTTATGTGTAGGCGAGTGTGTTTCATAGCATGCCTATGTGAAGAGAATCCAAAATCCTTGTGGCCATGAAACAACAAAATCTGATTAAAGCAGGGAAAATCCACATACTTAACGAATCGAAAATTGTATGGCCATCAAACAGCAGAATCTGATTAAACCATATTTATATGATTAGCTATAGCAACATTTAATTGTTGTATATAACTAAACAAATTGAGTTACCGATCCGCTGATCATGCTCATAGTTAGCTAACTATTTCATGAGTTCCAAGACGACAACAATATATCATTTCACACACCAAGGCTAGGCCTCAAATTAATGTATCCCTGATTCAACAACATGTCCCTTTTCTCCGCCTTCTCTCCGGAGACATCAGCTTCTTGACCTCAGCAGCGGGCTTCATGGGTGCAGGCTAGAAGAAAAATATATAATTAGTCGTTTGGTTCAGAATTTAAAGCAATAATAGTAAGCAACATCATAAGAAATTTATGCAACGTTTAGTAATTGATAAGTATAGATCAACCTTTGTCCAGAATGGTTTAACTTCATCTGTATATCATGTAGACTCTACTGGAGGGCGGAACAAAAGTGATTAGGCAAAAAAATCCTTTTTTTTTGGAAAATTCGGATGCATGCTAAGCTAATAATTTCTAGTTGGCATGTATTTCTTATATTTCTTAAATCTGGGGGTGTCTCACTGAACGTAACTAAAATATTATCAAATATGTAGTTTAGAACGAAATACATACAAATCTGTCAAATAGCAGCAGCGCGGAAGTTATATTCTACATGTGTACTAACATATATTCGCCATATGCATAATAACATTCCGAGTATGGCTATTAAGATGATGCAGTTATCAAAATATATTTAATAATATCCATTTCATCATACAGAAAAATACCCATGACCCTCAACAAAAGCTATGCAAATCTTTCGTACTTCTTCAATAGAATTCCTCCATTACATGCACCAGTTAAAAAACATCTGCCATTGACAAATGACTTGCTAAATTGCCTATTATTGGACAGCACAATAAAGTAATACATGTCGCTCTCCTTCCTCTCCAAATACCCAAGGGAAAAAAAAGCTCTTTTAACTGCATTCCTGTAAAATAGGGTAAGGAGATGAAAATGCCCATTACAATGGTGAACGATGCACATAAGGATCTGGGATCCTATGATTGGTCCGGAGAAAAAATAACCGAGCATATCAGTACGCAATCAGCAACCTTTTCTGCTCTATTACATACAAATAATTTAGCTTACACTTTCCTTTCCAACTGAATCAGAAAATAAGTAGTTGTTTTCTGACAAAAACTAATAAAAACAAAGAACACAGCAAACAATATCAAATATGAGGATCAGTAGAATAATGCAAAAAATAAAAGGAAAGAGAGGAACAAAAAGCATGGTATTCATTCAAATTAAATTCATGGAAATCAACAATTAAAAACAACCTTATTTTGACTATCAATTCATATCACCTGAGGTAAATCACCACTTCTCTTGACAAAAAATACCTCATGTAGACCTTTTCAGATGTACTCGCAGCTAGGCAGTTGGTTTGCTGAAAAGCACCAATTGCTCCAGAAACAACCAATCACCATCCGCCAATGCAGCAAGAAAATGACCAAACGAAAATCAGTCACTGTCATACGCACACAACGCACCCAAATATAGGTGACACGAATGACCATACAAATCGTAGATCCCAAAAAAGTAAAAAGATTGGAGACTGGCACTCACCTACGGCCTCCTCCGCAAGAACCGTCAGTGCAACCAATGAACTAACTTCTGGGCCAATCAGGAAGCGGACTCAGCTAATCCTTGATGAACCCGTGGCCGTTGGGAAGGATAGGGGCAGGGCTCTAGATGCATATGCCTCCCTCCATGGCACTGGCACCGGAAACTGCCTCCTGTCCTGTAACGATCCAGTCGCCGACCCACTGTCGATGCTGTTCACCTGGAAGAGTACGGAAGTTGGAGCTGCGGAGCTGATGGCAGATGGAGAACAATTCTGAGGTAGTCGACGACCTACATGCAAGGATCTGTGGCCGGGGAGAAGATGTGTGGTGGAATAACTCAGCTAGGCGAGTGGCGGCCAGAAACCCTAGGTCGGAGGGCTAGTGGATGGAGGAGAGGCTGAGAGGTGGGTTGGCCACATGTGACCTTCGGGCTCGTGGAAACAGAGCACCGCAAATCGAAACTAAGAAGGAAAGGAGCAGACCGTGATCCGCGAGACCGTCGAGTAGCCGAGGCAGAAGCATGAACGCCGCAACCCAATCCCTCTCGGTCACGCCGGTCAGAAGAAAGGGCCGGCGCCGGCGAGGGTAGCAACGCCAAATCCGTACCGAAAGGAGCACCAGCACGGAGGCACCCACACAGCAGCGGAAGAACACCACCGGACCCGAGGGGAACAACACAGATCCAAAGCACCCTCCACCCGTTGAGACGGAACGAACCAGAGAGAACTACCGACTCGCTGCAAGCAGACTCAGAGACCATGCACGCCAGCCCAACACGTGGCCTGGCCACCGCACCGACCGCCAGCGCGTCATCCAGCCGAACCGGACGGACGGAAAAGCCCCACGGGCTACACGCAGATTCACATATGGAACGTGGAGCTCTGAGAAGGCTGGCTTTCTACCGAATGTACAGCTAAAGAGAATTAGACATTATGCCTGCACCAAGAGCCTTATCTGCTCCTTGTTGACCTGGAGGCGCGGGATCGATGACGCAGAGAGCTACCCCATCTACTAAGGGGGCAAACCAGTAGCTTCCTAAAGAGGAGATTGTCCACAAACATTTTTAATGGATCCTACCGCGAGATGTTTCATTTAGAATGGCCTATGGTTTTTATTTACTTTCTTGTAGGACGATTGTTCGATGTTCATGCCCGAATTTTCTTGGCATTGTTAAACACTCAATAGTATGGCTATGTGCTTCAACCAATTTACAAGTCAGGGTCCTCGTACTTTCTGAAAATATTTAATATTTTAACACGTACTTTTTCTTTGCGGAAGCCTACTTTAGTACCTCTAAACTTGGGCTGAGGTTGAGATTACAACCCAGGGATTTGGATTGGATCAACATATTACAACTCGAAACTATGAAGAAGATAGTGCGGGATTTATCCTCCTCCTAACTGGACTGATTTTGACCACTTGGACCCCGGATTTATAGTAGCCCGTCGTGCTACATCAGTTTTCTCTCTCATCCTTGCCACCTCACCTCTTCTATCTCTTCCTGAAACGAAAATTACACGAGAATATAAATTATCAATGAGGCCGTGTTTCGAAGTAACCATGAGAGAAGTAGACGCAAGTCCCACGAGAGCAACTTCTTCTGTTTAATAGCTCATTTGGGTTACCTCAGACCCTAATTTTTTTTTTCACTTGACCCTTAACTTTGCCATGCACTCGCATTAACTGAACTGAAAGTGAATGCCAGAGAGAACTACTTGTTACTTTTATTTATTAATCCTTTAAGGGAAATGAAACAATCCATGGCGCACGTTGATCATCATCTATAATTATCAAATTAGAAAAAAAACTACCGCAGTCTTAGACTCGTCATCTTGATTGATTTGATCAAGATGACGAGTTAATTGATTTGATCAACATGACGAGCTAAACCTGGTGACCCATGTTTCACTTTTGGGTTTATAGCCCGGTCGTACCTATTGTAAACTAAGTAAGGTGGAACGAAACATTTCACGTTGTGTGACTAATTAAGCAGAGAGAGAAACCACTCTGAGGTCAGGTCCCACTTGTCACGCATGGCCCAGCCCATTTTCTCGCATGGGTCACCTGAGATCCTGAACTTTTTATTTTTAATAACCTTTTGGACCCTGCCAACAATTGAGTTTTCCCCTAGCGAATAAAAGCTAGGGTTTTGTTCTCCTCCGGCGAACCTGATCGCCGTGAGTTTCGTGGGTCTTGTTCGCTCGCGATCGCGGAAGGGGTGAGATAGGAGGGCTCTCCCCCGAACGAACCTGCTTGTACTCGGTCAGGGTTCGATCTCGCTTCAGAATTGATAGGGTTTCGGTGCAAGCTATTGTCCTTAGGGCGAGAGATCCCGATCGAGGTAGGTTGTGGTATACCTGTCAAGCGGATCCGTGATCATGACGGATCAAGGAGGCCCTAGCCAGACGAGGCCCCCTAGAGAAGATGTTGAGAACTTGCTTATGAGATTGGATCTGAGAGAAGAAGGAGAAGATGAATTCATATGGGAGGAAGAAGCTATTGAACCAGAACTCCAAGCAAAGTGGTTAGCAATTGCGAAGGTTCATACAGTAAAAGGTTTCTCTCCGCCTGCCTTGTATGCAGAGATGAGGTCTGCGTGGAATCCAGCGAAGCAATTTAGATGGAGGATGATCGAAGAAAATCTCTTTATGATACAGTTTGGGTGCTTAGCTGATTGGAATACGGCCATGCATGGAGGGCCTTGGTTGTTTCGGAACCAGGCAGTGATCATTGAATCTTATGATGGTTTTTCAAATCCTAGTTCGGTGCCATTGAACAGAATAGATGTATGGGCAAGAGTACTCAAATTACCAGATAATTATCTCAATGAGACAGTTATTAAAGGTATGTGTCGTAGTATGGGCACGGTGTCTGAAGTACAAATTCAATTACCTGCTGGGTATGTGGGTTCTTTCGTGCGCATTCGTGTCAAGATGGAGGTGGGGAAGAAGCTAATAAGATTTGTTCCAATATCAAGAGCAGGTAAAAGAGAGTGGTACCAAATTAAATATGAAAAGCTCCCGGTATTTTGTTGGAATTTCGGATTAATTGGGCATTGGCATGAGGAATGTGGCACAGGAGAGGACGATAAAAGCCAATTCGGCTGGGGTGAATTCGTGCTTGCAGATGATGGACGAAATAGAAACAATGGGAGAGGAGCTGCCAGGGTTTTGCGAGAGGAAGAGGTGACAGAAATACTGGAGGTTTTTGCAGAGGACGTGGTGATCATGCGTTTGGGCGTGGATATGGAGCTACTGACAAAAGCTTTGATGATGACACAGTAGGGAGGATGGACTTATCTAGAGAAAATACGGATTGGAGATTCAATAGTGTTTATAATAGTGGAGAGGATTTGGAGAATACTACAATCCAACCTAGAGAGCAACCAATGAATATGGAAATACAGGAAGAAGAAAATACTAGGAGAAAAAGAATGGCAGATGATTCTACTTCCATTATGGCTAGTGGAGGAGAGCTGGTTTTATCTGATAAGCACCAGGTAGTGGCCGATCGGGTTACTCAGTTTGAACCATCTACTGTTAGCGCTACTTTGATTTGCACTCCGCAGAAAAACATCAATAAGAAAAAGAGCAAAAATTTGGAAGGAGTGGCTATTGCCACATCAGAACCATCAGATCAAGCATTGAGATCGGCGGCATCCCTCGAGGATGACCGTCGGGAGCAATGAAACGTTTAAGTTTGAACTGCCAGGGTCTAGCTAATGACCCGGCAGTTCGTTCGGTGCTGGATGTCCAAGGTAAACATAATGTTGATTTATTATTTTTATCTGAGACTCACTTGGATAGTCACCCAGCTGAGATGTTGAGGAAGAGATTGAGGATGGATCACAAGATTGTCTGTGCGAGTGATGGTAGAAAAGGAGGATTAATTCTTTTTTGGAAGAGAGAAATTGAAGTGGTTCCACTAGAGCTGAATTCGAATTATATTGATGTTAAAATTACAGAGGGCAGTAACACATGGCGTTTGACTGGTATGTATGGTGAATTCCGATGGGAAAATAAATATAAGACGTGGGATAGAATAAGAAGGCTGAATCATACTATCAATCTTCCCTGGCTGATCATTGGAGACCTTAATGAAATTTTGTATTTACATGAAAAGGAAGGGGGCAATCCCCGGCCACAAAGATATATGAATGAGTTTCAGCAGGTTTTGGAGGATTGTTTGCTGAGGGATATGGGCTATATTGGTGATGGTTTTACCTGGAGAAGGGGGAGAATTCGGGAAAGATTAGACAGAGGATTAATTAATGATGATTGGCACCAGTTGTTTCCAACAGCAGCGTTACAGAACCTGGGCTTTGTTCGATCTGATCACAGACCAATATTGGTAGATACTGAGTATTATCAAGAGCATTCGGATGCTAGAAGCCCTAAACCTCTTCGGTGTGAGGCTCGGTGGTTCAGAGAGGAAAAGTTCGCGGATGTGGTGAAGGACACTTGGAACCGGGTCAGTAATGATAGAAATTTAACGAATATACACGATAAATTATCTCGGATGCATATGGAATTTCATGACTGGGATCAACGGGTGCTCAAGAAACCGAAACCGAGACTTAGAAGAGCACAGAGGGAGCTAGAGGAGGTGATGTCTGGGCCAATGTCCGCACAAAATGATATTAAGAAGAAAGAACTATCTGATCTAATATAATTCTTACTGGAAATTGAGGAGTTACAGTGGATGCAAAGGTCTCGCGCTAATTGGCTCCAGAATGGAGATAGAAACACTGCGTTCTTTCATGCTTATGCATCTGCACGGAGGAGGAAAATTTTTGTGAAAAAACTTAAAGAGGATAATGGATCGGATATTGAAGGTATGGATGCACTAAATAATCACATTCAATCTTATTTCACTAACCTATTTTCTTCGGAAGTTTTTCAAACTGACCAGGGGATGTTAAATAAAGTACAATCAAAAGTTACAGAACAAATGAATACTATGCTTCTGGCTCCTTATACTGAGGATGATGTTAGAAAGGCTATGTTCAGTATTGGAGACTTAAAGGCTCCTGGCCCAGATGGTCTTCACGCTATTTTTTTCAAGAAATACTGAGATATTGTTGGGCATGAAATTTCAATGGAGGTCCTCAATGCTATAAATACCCGTCAACTTCCAGATGATTGGAATAATACTACGATTGTGATGATCCCCAAAATTGATTCCCCGGAGTATGTTACTCAGACCTATAAGTCTATGCAATGTTTTATACAAGATAATTTCGAAACTGCTGTCATCGAGGCTGAAGAGTATACTTCCAGAGATTATTTCCCAGACTCAAAGTGCATTTGTTCCAGGGAGGCTGATAACTGGCAACATTCTTATTGCTTATGAATGCATCCATAAGATCAAGAATAAACGAACAGGTAATTATGGGCTATGTGCAGTGAAATTGGATATGCATAAGGCATATGACAGGGTTGAGTGGGTTTTTTTGAGGAATATTATGGAGAAATTGGGCTTTCAAGCAAATTGGATTGATATGATAATGTTTTGTGTTAGTTCAGTCAAATATAAAGTAAGATTTAATTCTCAAGAAACAGAGGAATTTATTCCATCTAGAGGTATTAGACAGGGGGATCCTCTTTCTCCCTATCTATTTCTCCTTTGTGCGAAGGGTTATCTAGTATGTTGCGGTATGAAGAAGAAGTTGGTGGTATTGAAGGAATTAGTGTGTGCAGAAATGCACCGTCAGTCTCACACCTACTATTTGCTGACGATTCACTAATTCTTATGAGAGCGGATGTATTAAACGCAACTTCCTTACGGCAGGTTCTGGATTCTTACTGTGCAAATTCAGGTCAATTGGTAAGCCTATCAAAATCTAGTATTTTTTTCAGCCCAAATACTAGTGTCAATTCCAGAGAAGATATATGTCTTGAGTTAAATATTAATACTGAGGCCCTATCTGATAAATATCTGGGATTACCTACTATCATTGGTGTGGAACGTATCGATTGCTTCAAGCATCTTGTTGAAAGAGTCAAACAAAGATTAAAAGAATGGATGGAAAAACAATTATCACTTGGAGGTAAGGAAATTTTATTAAAGGCTGTGGCTCAATCTATACCTGTTTTTGCAATGTCAATATTTAGATTGCCTAAAGGTATTTGCAAGAGCATTACGGATTTAATCTCCCAATTTTGGTGGGGGGATTCGGAAAATGATAAAAAGTTACATTGGTATTCATGGTGGAAGATGTGCTATCCTAAAAGTGCTGGTGGGATGGGATTTCGAGACCTCGAGTCTTTTAATCTAGCCCTTTTATCTAAGCAATGTTGGAGGATTATTTCCAACCCGGATTCTCTTTGCTCACGGATATTGAAAGCAAAATACTTTCCAAATAATTCTATACTGTTGGCGGGTCCTAAGAGTAATTCATCAATGACTTGGCAAAGTATTTTTGCGGGGATAGCTACGTTTAAAAGAGGTTATATTTGGAGAATTGGTAGTGGAGAAAATGTGAATATATGGAGGGACCCTTGGATACCGTCAAGTCCTGACAGAATGGTTATTTCTCCTCGTGGGCAAACTGTTATAACAAAAATATCTGATATCGTTGGTACTAATGGTGGATGGGATGCTGATTTAATAAGGGATATTTTCAATCCGGTAGATGTGAATAGAATTATGAGAATTCCCATTTATCAACATGGATTTGATGATTTTATTGCTTGGCATCCGAATAGAACTGGCATTTTCTCGGTGAAAACAGCATATCATGCCGAGTGGAATCATTCTGTTAGAGGGCGTATTAATGCTAACAGAGATCAGGGCCCTGCTTCTCAACCTGAGGTATGGAAACATCTATGGAAACTTAAAGTCCCTCGTAAAATTCAGATTTTTGGATGGAGAGCACTCCATGGAATTATTCCTCTGAAATCTATACTCGCCAACAAACATATTGGTAATTCCGGGGAGTGTCCTATTTGTCATCAATCGGCTGAGGATCTGAAGCATCTCCTATTTGATTGCCAACCAGGGTGTGAACTATGGAAAAATCTCGGTTTAACAGATTATATTACCTCAATGATTCAAATGGAGAGATCGGGCTCGGTTATTTTAGAGGATCTGCTACTGGCTGATGATAAAATGAGCTCAATTATGCCAACCGTGGGTATTAAAGAAATAGTATTGATTGGGAGTTGGTATTTATGGTGGATCCGAAGGCAGATCACGCATGATGAAACCACCCCAAATTCGGAAAGATGGGCTTTCTCAATATTGGCTATTGCTAACAATTATTTGAAATCTATTTCTGTAGGTAACTCTCCTATTATTGATAAGTAGAAGAAACCGGAGGACATGATGGTTAAACTAAATGTTGATGCATCATTTCATGAGGTTGGGAGAGAGGGATCTACGGCTGTGGTTCTTAGAGATTTAAATGGGAACTTTATTGCGGCACAATGTACCTATGTGGACAGGAGTGCGGATGTTATTACCCTGGAGGCGTTGGCAATGAGGGATTGGTTATCTTTGGCTTCTGAGCATGGTTTTAGTAATGTGGAAGCTGAGTCTGATTCTCTTGAAGTGGTTAACTTCTGCTCTGGACAATCCCAATGGTGGGATGCTGCATCCGCTATCTTCGCCGAGTGTCATGACCTAGCATCATCTATTGGTACTGTGAGATTTAGTCATTGTGGTAGATCTGGAAATAGCGTAGCACATGAGTTAGCTAAATTTGGTTTCTGTAATAGGGTTTCTTCTAGTTGGGTTAACCAACCCCCGGATTGGTTAACCAAATTTTTAGTTTTCGATATAACTATTGGATAATGTGGTGGCTGCAAGTTTTAGACGCAATTTTTTCCTTACCAGGGTACCTGAGGGGACTGGAAGGTTTTTAATGAGGCGGCTTGCATGCTTATATATTTAGTGATTTTTATTTCAAAAAAAAAAACTTTTGGACCCAGCCCCTTCCGCCGCGCCTCTGTACTCACAATCCCCACTCTCTCCGCCGCTGGAGAGCGTCAGGATTGTGGGCAGGTTCAGGACCGCGCGCCGCCTCCGGGCTTCGCCAGTGCCACTTTTGGTAGACCAGTCCATCGACGCGCAGCGAGCGCACGGCGAAGGTGCTGGGCACCACCACCACTGTTCTCTTCGTCGCCGGCGTCTCCTACATCGCCCTCAGCATGCTCTACGGCTGCCTCCGTGACACTCGCGTCAGCACTAGCCCAGCACCCGGCGACGACGACCCGGCGCCGGGACTGCGGAAGGAGACCAAGCACGCTCTGGACGGAATCCCCGTGCGGGTGGTCGTCCTGCAGCTCCCGTGGGATGCTGGGAGCGCTCAGAAGGAGGAGGGAGGCACGGAGGCCGACGACTGCGCGGTGTGCATGGCGGAGTACACAGCCGGGGACCAGGTGCGCGTGCTCCCGGCGTGCCGCCACGGGTTCCACCGGGAGTGCGTCGATTGCTGGTTGCTCACGCACGCGCCCACCTGCCTCGTCTGTCGTGCCCTGGTCGCGGCACACATGGAGGACGCCGACGCCGGCAAGGAGGAGGACTATGCGACCGGGCATGGCTCCGCCGGTGTGGACGGCTCCCGTGCGATCATCCCAGCCGTGTGACTTGAGTTGTGGAGTACTACGGGTAGATTGGCGCTAGCCTCGCGGTTTCACTAGCTAGCACTAGCTCGTCGTGACCCGAATCTCTAGTCTATTCAGATCCATCAATTTTGATGTCTCAACACAAACATTTGATTAGTTGTTAATGCTACTCGTTATCACCGAGATTAATAATGGATTAATATGGTAGTAGAGCTGATAGATGAAAATTCAGATTTTAAATTCAGTTTTGCTATGTTTTGAACAGGGCCGGTCCTGAGATAGGGTCCCGGGGCGAAACTAAAACTTGGGCCCTTAGTATAGACACCATAACATATATGTGTAAAGTATATTTTGTTAATAGCACGAAAAAGACAAATTTACGCATATTATCTTGAAATTTTCTTCTAACATTTCTCGATGCACAATGATCTAGATGGGGTGGATGTCAATGTCATCGAATAATTTCATCGTCGATGGATAATGTTGACAATTTTTTTAAACTCTAATGAGTCATTATTGACCCGAAATAGTTCTTCAATAATTTCAATTTTGAAAAGCTAATTTTAGTCGGTGCGGCGGTCATGGGCACAATAAATAAGATGCGCTAAGCAACTAAAATTTTAACCCTAAAAGTTATCCACACACCACCTCAACAAAAAGTCATTCACATATTTATTTTTTGCCAATTTTCTTGATAGCTTTACCAGATACATCTTAACAACATGATAACACGCAATGCTAGAAACAAAAATTTACATCAAATATTGAATATGAATGGTATCAGGTATGGATGATTTGTGAAGGATATATTACTATTATATACCTCATATTGGTCAAATTAGCGATGGGCGTATCGTGTCAGAAGAGGAGAAAGAATAGAGCTAAAAGGTGTGGTGTATTCTCACGATTGGGGCCCAAGAATTGAAATAACTAAGACGAACTAACTGATGATCGGAACTGTTATGGCGGCGGCAGCCAGTTGAAGTTGGAAGTTGCTCACTCGATACCATCTCGCCCCTGATGGGCGATGGAATAGGATGGACGCATCGAGGTTTTTCTACTTGGTGACATGCGATGTGACTACATGCCTTCCTGGGCCATGATCTGATGGCGCATTAGCATATAGACTTTTTTTTCTTGCAATGTTTATCTTGCTTCCCTCTAGCAACAACGTTTGCTTTTTTCTGTGGAACTACATAGCAGGCAGAAGCCATACAACATATGTATATATATATATATATATATATATATATATGTTACATACCTGGAGAAGGGCCCCTGGATTTTTGGGGCCCGGGGCGGCCGCCCCTCCCGTCCCACCCCCTCCCCCCAAGACCGGCCCTGCTTTTGAAGTTGCGAGCAAAGGGTGTGGAATGGAACCAAATTAATTGTGCATCTTTTTTCTGTATTACAAAATGGATACTCAATAGATCGTGTATGCCCAACATGTTAAAGCATCTCCAGCTCGTTCGCCCACAGGACCGTTTTTCGGCGTAAAATAGTGCCTCCTGGGGCGCCCGGCACTATTTTTCGGCGTGGGGGGCGCCGTTTCCCAGCCGTGACCCCCAACCCAATAAGACGAAAGTTCTTAAAAACTATGGAAGAGGCGAACATTATAGATGATTTCATGAAAGTTGGCCAAATATAGGCGACTTTTACATATTAGATGTGATTTAAAAAGGATCAAAAGCTAATAGGTGTTAGTGTAAGAGAAAAGGGAAAATACATTATAATATTAAAGGGAAAAGACTTTCAAGCCCTCGGGGTGGACTTCCCAATTAGATACCCAAGTCTCCCTCTTTCGCTTTGTCGCCTTCAAAGGTGCGACATCCACACATCATGGAAAAGTCTGAAACAAGGTTGCAGCCTTGCAGGGAAGATTCATCATAAAAAAGACGTGGCCAACGGGGGAATGATCCCTACCTTGGTTTTACGTTGTTAGGTAGATGAGACTCCCGGTTTATTTGAGCGCACGCAGCATAGCTAGGACTCGAACCCGGGTGGCTTGGCGTGCACTCGCGGCCTCTAGCCACTGAGCTAGCACTCAGTTCTCGGGAAGATTCATCATGATGGCAGCGCGAACTACCCTCATCAAGTATATACTATAGTCTCCTACCCGACCCACCTGATCACTCACGGCTCTAAAAAAATCAGCATTTTACCAATCAAGACTCACTGGTAGAAAATAGGCCTTCCATACGCCCCCATTAGTCCCCAAAATAATCGACCCGCGACCATAGGGGTCTTTAGTCGCGGTTCGGTAGGAGACCCGCGACCAACAGTCTGGGCCCAGCGCGCTCGGTCCACACCTGGCGGACGGGAGGGGCTTTAGTCCCGGTTGGCCAGGCCAACCGGGACTAATAGGTCCTCAGGCTGCCCCGAAGGCCTTTAGTCGCGGTTGTCCAGGCCAACCGGGACTAAAATCCCATCCCTATATATAGGACTCAGCTGGCTGCACTTAGCCACATTTGGTGTCACTTCTACTCACAATATTCACAAGGGGTGGTTGGTTTGCTTTTGGTTCCTCCTATGCACACAAGGTGTTCGATGAAATACCCGAGAGCATGAAACACACATGATATGAAGTGTCCGAACCACACTTGAGCTTTTTCATTTATTTTTCCTCCGCGATCGCGGTTAGCAACTTGAACCTTTCATGATTTGTATTATTTCTAGCTAGTTAGTTTAACAAATGCATGATGGTTAATTATATACTTTATATAATAATAATGCTGATGAATCGGCAATGGATGTACGGTAACCGACTCTCCGGCGAGTTCACTACGGGTTTGAAAGATTTCCTCGTAGTGGCAAATGCGAACAAGCAGCGAGGTTTTATTATCTGTCCATGTGCTGAATGTAAGAATCAGAAGGGTCACTCCTCCTCAAGAGTCGTTCACAAGCACCTGCTTCGGCACGGTTTCATGCCAAGCTATAATTGTTGGACCAAGCATGGAGAAAGAGGGGTTAGAATGGAAGATGAGGAAGAGGATGATATCGATGTCAACTATCATGAGGCTTTCATGGAGGATGATGCTGAAGGTGGGGAAGGTTTTGGTGAAGGTGAAGAAGAGGCACATGATGAGCCCGCTGATGATCTTGGTCGGACCATTGCTGATGCACGGAGACGCTGCGAAACTGACAAGGAGAGGGAGAATTTGGATCGCATGTTAGAGGATCACACGAGGTCGCTGTACCCAGGATGCGACAATAGTCTGAAAAAGCTGGGCTGCACACTGGATTTGCTGAAATGGAAGGCACGGGAAGGTGTAGCTGACTCATCATTTGAAAATTTGCTGAAAATGTTGAAGAATATGTTTCCGAAGAATAACGAGTTGTCCGCCAGTACGTACGAAGCAAAGAAGGTTGTCTGCCCTCTAGGTTTAGAGGTTCTGAAGATACATGCATGCATTAACGACTGCATCCTCTACCGCGGTGCACACGAGAATTTGAATGAATGCCCTGTATGCACTGCATTGCGTTATAACCCTGGTGACGATGTTGAGGGCGAGAAACCCAGGAAGAGGGTTCCCGCCAAGGTGATGTGGTATGCTCCTATAATATCTCGGTTGAAACGTCTGTTCAGGAACAAAGAGCATGCCAAGTTGTTGCGATGGCACAAAGAGGACCGTAAGTCCGACGGGGAGTTGAGACACCCCGCTGATGGAACGCAATGGAGAAAGATCGACAGAGAGTTCAAAGATTTTGCAGCTGACGCAAGGAACATAAGATTTGGTCTAAGTACTGATGGCATGAATCCTTTTGGCGAGCAGAGCTCCAGCCATAGCACCTGGCCCGTGACTCTATGCATCTACAACCTTCCTCCTTGGTTGTGCATGCAGCGGAAGTTCATTATGATGCCAGTGCTCATCCAAGGTCCGAAGCAACCCGGCAACGACATCGATGTGTATCTAAGGCCATTAGTTGATGAACTTTTACAGTTGTGGGGCAGACCTGGTGTACCTGTGTGGGATGAGCACAAATTAAAGAAGAGGAATTTGACCTACGAGCGTTGCTTTTTGTAACCATCAACGATTGGCCTGCTCTCAGTAACCTTTCGGGACAGTCAAATAAGGGAGACAAAGCATGCACGCACTGCTTACATGAGACTGAGAGTGTATTTTTGGATAATTGTAGGAAGAACGTGTACCTGGGTCATCGTCGATTTCTTCCCCGAAATCATAATGTAAGAAAGAAAGGCAAGCATTTCAACGGCAAGGCAGATCACCGGCCGAAGGCTGCGGAACATACTGGAGCTGAGATATTTGATATGGTCAAGGATTTGAAAGTCATCTTTGGAAAGGGTCCTGGCGGACAATCAGTTCCGCTGGGAGTTGATGGGCACGTACCCATGTGGAAGAAGAAATCAATATTTTGGGAGCTACAGTATTGGAAAGTCCTAGATGTCCGCTCTGCAATCGACGTGATGCATGTTACGAAGAATATTTGCGTGAACCTGCTAAGATTCTTGGGCGTGTATGGGAAGACAAATGATACAAAGGAAGCCCGGCAGGACCAGCAACTTTTGAAAGACCCAGATCACCGGCATCCGGAATGGTTTCAAGGTCGTGCCAGCTACGCTCTTACGAAAGAAGAGAAGGTCATTTTTTTTGAATGCCTGAGCAGTATGAAGGTCCCGTATGGCTTCTCGTCGAATATAAAGGGAATAATAAACATGGCGGACAAAAAGTTCCAAAACCTGAAGTCTCACGACTGCCACGTGATTATGACGCAATTGCTTCCGATTGCTTTGAGGGGGCTCCTACCGGAAAATGTTTGAGTAGCGATTGTGAAGCTATGTGCATTCCTCAATGCAATCTCTCAGAAGGTAATCAGTCCAGAAGATCTACCACGGTTACAGAACGATGTGGTCCAATGTCTTGTCAGTTTCGAGTTGGTGTTTCCACCATCCTTATTCAATATTATGACGCACCTCCTGGTCCACCTAGTCGAAGAGATTTCCATTCTCGGTCCTGTATTTCTACACAATATGTTCCCCTTCGAGAGGTTTATGGGAGTATTAAAGAAATATGTTCGTAACCGTGCTAGGCCAGAAGGAAGCATCGTAAAGGGCTATGGAAATGAGGAGGTAATTGAGTTCTGTATTGACTATGTTCCTGACCTTAAGCCGATTGGTATTCCTCAATCGCGGCACGAGGGAGACTAAGTGGAAAAGGCACGATCGGAAGGAAATCAACGATATGTATGGACGGTCATTCTATGACTGAAGCACACCACACAGTTCTGCAAAATTCGAGCTTGGTGGCTCCGTACTTCGAGCAACACAAGAATATTTTACGCTCGGACAACCCGGGGAAGCCTGACTCATGGATTAGAAATGCCCACATGGAGACTTTCGGCAGTTGGTTGCGAAAACATTTAATGAATGACAATGATGTTGGAGATCAGCTGTATATGTTGGCCAAGACACCATCTTCGACTATAACGACTTTCCAAGGGTACGAGATTAATGGGAATACATTTTACACGATCTCCCAAGATAAAAAGAGCACCAACCAAAACAGTGGTATCCGCTTTGATGCAGCAACCGAGATTGGGCAAAAGGTCACATATTATGGTTACATAGAGGAGATATGGGAACTTGACTATGGACCCTCCTTTAAGGTCCCTTTGTTCCGGTGCAAATGGTTCAAGCTAACAGGAGGTGGGGTAAAGGTGGACGAGCAATACGGAATGACAATGGTGGATTTTCGACAATCTTGGTTACCTTGACGAACCATTCGTCCTAGCCAAAGATGTCGCTCAGGTTTTCTATTTGAAGAACATGAGTAGCAAACCGAGGAAACGGAAAGATAAGAAAACGATCAGTACATCATGCAATGATCCCAAGCGCCACATTGTTCTTTCAGGGAAAAGAAACATCGTGGGAGTGGAGGACAAGACAGACATGTCAGAAGATTATAATATGTTTGGTGAAATTCCGCCCTTCAAAATCAATACTGACCCAAGCATTAAGTTAAATGATGAGGATGCTCCATGGATACGGCCAAATCGTAAGAAAGCGGGGACACAAGGGAAGAATTGATGTGTAATAATTTATTGTACCAAACTTTTTTGAATGGATCATGTGAATTATATTATCTCTGAATGGATCATGTGAATGGATCATGGGAACCAAAATATCTGATTTCATAACTTTTATTAAAAACAGAAAACAGACGCGCTAGCGCGCCGCATTGTCGCCGGAATACAAATTCTTTTATTAAAAAGAGAGAACAGACGAACACTACTCGTCGTCGTCGTCGGGGAACTCGTCGGTGACCTCCTCCGGGTCATCGTCGTCGGCGAACTCGTCGGTGACCTCCTCGTCGTTGTCGGAGGTGCATGATGGTATGTCCGGGATAGGCCCCCACCTCGGATCGTCGGAGCCCAGACTTCGCCGGCGTGGTCGGCCCGACGAAACTCTTGCAACGCCTTCGTCCTCGCCTCCCGAGCGGCATCTAACGCGAGGTGGCGTTCGAGGCGGCGCTCCGCCCGCTCAGCCGCGCGGGTCTGCCAGAGCTCCTCGTCGGCGCTCTCCTCCCCCGGGTTGTTCCGGTAATACTCGCGGACGACGCGGTCTTCCCTGGCGTCGACTAGGCCCTGAAACACGCGGTGACGGAGGTGGAGGTGGTCGGCGACAGTGACGATCTGCGGCTTCGGCGCCCTGGCCTCCGCTTACCAGACGGTGTGGCAGTCGTTGAAGTTCATCAGCGACCGCAGGCGGTTGAGGCGCCAGGCCGCCGCGTCCCAGGCGCGGGCGGCCTCCGCCGCCGTCGCAAAGGAGCCGAGGGGGATGCGGTCGTCCCCCCAGCGGATATCTGCGCTGAACATTCCGTTCTGCCATGCTCGGACGCCGCGGAAGCCGGTGGTGCTGTTCCTCCTCGGAGGCATGGTGGAAGCGCGACGGTGCATGGAGAGGAGTGGGCGCGTGGAGAGGAGAAGACGCGCTCGAGGCGCGACAGTTTATACCGCGCCCTCCTGGCCACGCGTCACAACTCCCGCGCCACGCGTCACAACTCCCGCGCCACGCGCCACGCGCCACCCTAACACAACCAAGCAAATAGTTGCACATTACTACCCGAGCTCAAAGTGAACACTGACCCAAGCATGGATGGATGTGTTAAAGGGGGGGTGTAGAACAAAACAATCGGTATCACCATCATACAGCCCTACCGTGGCTACTCGGTGCAATATGCATACCAAATGCACGGTAGGACGTATGATGGCGAATCCGGATGTTTTGTATTTGCTCGATAAACTGAATATATGATGTATCAAACCTTAAAGGGGGATGTCGAACAAAACAATCGGTATCGCCATCATACAGCCCCACCGTGGCTACTGGGTGCAATATGCATACCAAATGCACGGCAGGACGTTTGATGGCGAATCCGGATGTTTTGTATTTGCTCGATGAACTGACCGGTGTATGAAGGTGGGCTATATATAGGGTCCTCCGGCTCACAAAGTGTTGTGCTAGGGTTTTGATCCAACGGTTAAGAAACACCCTCATCCAACTGCTCACAACAGCTCGAAAGAAACACACCGTAGCCCTGATCGAACGGCTCACAACAGCTCGAAAGAAACACACCCCGGATCAACGACTCACAAGCGCTTGAAAGAAACACACGATCTGTGTGATTCTATCTGATTGGTCCAAACGAAACCCTAACCCATTTAGTCCCGGTTGGTGTCCCCAACCGGGACTAAAGGGATGATCCGTTTCCCAATGAAACCCGTACCATTTAGTCATGTCTCGCTATATGTATGTATGCATTGCCACACCATTGGCATAAACACATATAAACTCACCACTATCTCATGGCTTCTACCGTACCCACTCTAACATTCACCCAGGCGGAGGCACTTTCCGCCTCGAACTACCCCTGCCCGTGCGGCTACAACGTTCCCGCCGGTTGGATGCTGAGCGCCGGAGGAGTGCCGGTCCCTCCTCTTCCTCAAGGTGTGGCGCGTCGGGCGGCCATCACGAACCACTACTACCACGAGCTCACGCCGGAGCAGCAGAGGAATCCCAGTTGGCATCCCGATAACCAACATACTTGGGATGCCTTCTTCATCAATCGACGTGAGAGGGCGCTCGCCAGGTATGAGGAGGACGGTCTGCCTCCTGGGAACTTTCACGAGGCCGGTCGTCGGCTATGGTGGTACGGCCGGACTTTACAGAGCGTCATGGACTACATCAGGGCCGGCGATATCCCTCGCCTGCGCTACCCTCACGCCCAGTCCTGGAGTCGTGATCCTCCGAGGGAGTGCAGAGCACCGTCGGACGATAGTGACGACGGCGGCGGCGACTACAACGACTACGAGTCGGAGTACTATAGGCCTAGGCAGGAGTATGACTAGCAGATATCAGATCCACAGTGTATTGCCATTATGTAGATCGATCATGCATCTATGCTCTCCGTTTAGGTTTAGATCCACTCTTGCCATTATGTACTGCCTTTTTTATCTATATATATATCCAAGATGTGTGTGAATCTTTCTGATTGGAGGGAACAAAACCCTAACCATTTCGTCTCGGTTGGTAATACATGCCGGGACTAAAGGGATTTTATTTTTCTAAATTTTCTGATATATTATTTGTATTTTTAAGATTTTAAAATGAAGTAGTTTTATTTTTCTGAATTTTCTGATATATTATTTGTATTTGTAAGATTTTAAAATGAATTAGTTTGATTTTTCTGAATTTTCTGATATATTATTTGTATTTTTAAGATTGTGAAAAGAAAAGTATTTGAAAAAGCACCTTTAGTCGCGGTTGGTGTCACGAACCGCGACTAAAGGCTCTTTCCGCGCGGGAACGGAACCGCCACGAAAAAACCTTTAGTCCCGGTTTGTGACGCCAACCGCGACTAAAGGTACCCCTTTAGTCCCGGTTGGGGACACCAACCGCGACTAAAGGTACCTTTTAGTCCCGGTTGGTGTCCCCAACCGGGACTAAAGGCTTGCCCTATATAAAGTTTCGTGCGCCGCCCTCCTCTTTCTGACACCAAACGCATCGAGGAACAGATCGAGCTCGTCTTCTCCGCGCCGCCCTCGTCTCCGGTAGGTGCCCGCCGCCGCGTGCACCCGATTTCGCCCTCGATTTGGTTGGTCTCGCCGCCGCGTGCGCCCGGTTTCACAGCTCGATCGACGGCGCCCTTTCTTCTCCCGTGCGCGCCCTCGTTTCTTCACGGGGTAGCCGACGACGGCGGTTACCGGCGATGGGAGATGAGAAGCGAAGAGGGGCACGACGGCTTGCCTCCCTTATCCTCTACGAGGAGGCACACAAGAGCGGTGGCCATGGAGGTGCTGCATGCGCGCCACGGTCTCTGGCAGAGGACGAAGAAAGGAGAAAAGAAACAAAATTTTGATACCCCCCTGATTGTATTGAGAATTACAACTAAGTCCCTCTGCTATACAAAATAGAGAATAAAACGATGTTTTAAGAATTATAACTCCAAAAATCATAAAAAAATGTGCAAAATGTTCAGAATAATATGAGCTAACTGTTTATACCATTTTAATACATGTTTGACAAAGTTCAAAATGAGGCCATATTTGGAGTTTGAATTAAATTCATTAAAATAATGAAAATAAGTTTTAATTCAATAAATTCAGAATATTAAGTGTAATATACCAAAAAGACCAGGAAAGCAAATGCAACCTAGCTATGGGGTTCTCCAAGTCATTTGAGCAACTAATCTTGGACACACCTCAAAAGTATGGTTTTCCCCCTCCGGTGGTCATCGTCCACCCAAAACCCTAGCAATCTGTTTTCCCTCCTTCTACAACAATATTTGTTAAGTCTCCTATATACTTAATTAATTTTTACTACATGCATGTCTGCAGGAGTGACATATGGCGGACAATAGAGCCGGGCCGCTTACGGATCAGGAGGCTGAAGGTATTATATACGGCATGATAGCCAACGAGATCCCTTATGTGTCGGGACCAGAAGATGATGTAGTCTCTTCTTATCTGAACCTTGATGATCAAGAAGGTGGAGAAACGGACATTGTCGATGATCAAGAGGGTGAAGGAATGGACATTGTCGATGAAGGTGAACCGTCGACAAACGACGATCTCCAATTGCAAAGACCAACCACCTCCGGCGAGGTATATATATATATATACATTGAGCATCTCGTGATACAAACTTACTGAAATGTGAATACATATGCATTAACGCGCGCGACTCTCTTTCTTATTTTAGCCCTCGGTCGGATCGAGTACGACAAAGCGTGGCAAATCCAGGGCGATGAAAGAAGGAGAAACATATACCATCGAATCAATCGGTGAAACCGGCAAGCCCCTACAGCACACCACAAAGTTTATCAACCAATGCGGAGTCATTGTTAGAGACAACGTCCCGATCACCGTCCAGGAATGGAAGGAGCCAAAGAAAGCACGTCTTGGTTTCAGTTATGTCGACACGAGAACGAAAAAGGATCTGTGGAGAAAGCTTATGGTACATTTCATTCTACCTCCGGAATACAACCAAAAAGATGAATTCGATAACGAGGTTCCGGGTGGACGTCAGAGGAGGAGGCTAGTCAAAGAGTTCGCTCTTCAGAAGATGGCCGAAGCATTCCAGAACTTCAAGAAAAATTGTTCCGTGAATATGTCAGCAAGGGCAAGACTCCGATTTTCACTGGACAACATGAGAAACTGAGAGCTGATTGGCCAGAATTTGTGACGCGGAACAAATCGGAGCATTTCAAGGAAATATCGAAAAAAATAAGGTTAATGCGGATAAGAAACAGTACCATCATGTTATGGGTCCAGGAGGATACCGCGTTTCGGCGCCTAAGTGGCAGAAGATGGAGGACAGCCTGAGGGCGCGAGGAATCCCTCTAGGTACAGAGGGATGGGACGAAAGAGTCAAAATGTGGTGGTATGGGCATGGGGGATCGCTAGACCCGGAGACAGGGGCGTGTGTTCATCGGCAGAAAACGTTTGCTCCCACCCAAGACCTTATTGACGCAATGGCCAAAGCTCAACAGGGCGTGATCACGTTCAACAGAGAGAGAGACGCACTGACCCATGCCCTCGGGAATCCTGAACACGGAGGACATATACGAGGCAAAGGCAGAATTCTGTGGAAAGTAGGGTTTTCCCAGGAAAATGACCCGTACTGTTATAGAAGCCGTAAGAGAAAGACGGACCGGGATGCAGATCTTCTGGCGAAGCTTGCATCGGAAGTTAGTGAGTTGAAGCAGACCGTGCATGGAATACTTGAGAAAGAAAGATCGACGGCTGCAGGGCCGCATGATCATGAAGCGGATCTCGGAAGCCAGCATCAGCGGAGAAGCAGCGTGGCTTCAACGGAGGCCCCGCCTGCAGGTGCTAATGCACCGATGATCGAGAGTCGTGCACCGGAGCCTCACTACCCCGTGGATGATGTAAAGGAGATGAAAGAATGTGAACTGCATTATCCCGTGGGGAACATTTCCACGAAGGTAGCTACCGGCAGTGCTTTACCCTATACACCTGGAGCACTCCACCACAACAACCCCATTCCATATGGCTATGCTCGTGTCACGGTGGAAGACATAGGCCAAGTGTTTGAGGACCTGGAGATTGACATAGCTACACCCGAAGGGGAGAGAAGACTTGGAGATGTCAAGCGCCAGTTCATTCTATGGAAAAAGAAGTACATACTGTTTCCAGGCGAGACGCCAAGACCAGCAAGTCCACCCCCTCCGATGGTGCAGGTGGTGGTGGTGGTGGTGATGGTGGTGTTGGTGCTGGTTCACCTACGCCTCCTTCACGCCATTCGACGCCGTCCCCCGATCCACAATATCCGGCGGATAAGCAGCCGCCGCCCCCCAATCCTCCTCCGGCGGATAAGCAGCCGTCGCCCCCCATTCCTCCTCCGGCGGATAATCAGTCGTCGCCCCCCATTCCTCCTCCGGCGAAGAAACAGAAGCAGGCGGACAGCAAGGAAACCCGCTCTTGGACTATTAACCTGGAGGCTTATGTACCTAAGACCACACGGGTACCGGAGCCATCACTGAAGCCTATCCCCCCAAGGGCTTGGGAACTTAGTGATGCTGAAACCAAATTGGCCGCGAAGGCTGACTATGAGAAATGGTCGGCCGATCGGAAGGCGCTAAGGGAGCCTAAGCCCAAGGAAGTATACCCTCCGTCGGTACAGAAGTGGGCTATGGGTTTTTTGTCGACACCGTCCCAAGCCGAGAAGAATTTGCCTAAAGACTATGAAAATGAACTTCGTAGGCAAGCAGATATATTGACGGAGGAGAAAGAAGAAAGGAAAAAAAGCGGGAAACAAGTTGACCAGCTCGGGATGCAGAGTAAACAATCGATCCCCCCGCTCATAGTGAAAGCCGGTCCGGAACAGGACCCCGAGGTCAGAGCAGCTGCGGCAGCAATGGGATTGACTGTAGCTACTGCCATGAAAAATGCGTCCGAGATGGGTATGTCTCTTCGTGCCTTGTTAGGCCTGGACGATGCGCCAATGGCTGAGGTAGCATTACAATATGTGAAGAAAGGGCCTCTCGTCGAGTCTACGCAGGAAAAGAGTCTACCACCAGTAATGCAAAGTCTGCTACGTTGGTACAAAAATTTCATATCATATTCCGACAAAGAACATGTTCATGTGGATGTTACAGAGGAGGATCACACCAAAAAGTACTCTGTAGCAGTTGAGATGAGTGAATTGTTCCAGCTGTTTGAATCTGCGCGAGCTCGACAAATCTATCCTGAGTTGCTACGTTCTATAAGTGATTTATTTCTACCTCATCTCGTTCTTCATTGCCTGCACTATATTGTCCTAACTATATTTTTGCGCACGCTATTATGCAGATTGAAGATTTGGGAATGCAAAATAAGACACATCCATGATGTTGGGTTCATTGACCCACAAATCATTAATGGGCATGTGTTACAATATCACCCCCTAGACGTGGAGAAAGACTTGTACAATTTTCTTAGAAAGCATCAACTCAAAAGTCATATTCTATTTCCTTACCATTTTGGGTGAGTGTTTCTCTCTTGTGCCCATTCTCTTTTGTTTACTCCATGCATGGTATGTCTAATCGATAAGTTATGCATGACTGTGCATGTAACGTGTCCGCAGGTTCCACTGGATGCTGCTAAAAATTGAACTTGACACCTCCACAGTTTTTATCATGGACTCTATGGATTCAGATCCAAAGCTTTGGATCGACATGAGAAAAATGCTGCAAAAGTAATTATTTTCAATCATTTGCGCTCTATATCGATCGGTCTCTTTTGTTCATTTCCTAATATGCAGTAGCTAATAACTCCCTTGTTCATTTAATTTTCTTTCCCCTGTAGAGTTTGGAGACGGTTCTCAAAAGAAACTATCGGTGAATTCAAACATCAGCTAGAATTTAAAAATTTAGTTCGTGTGGATAAGCAGCCACCGGGGACCAATCTATGTGGATACTATGTCTGTGAGAACATACGGAAAGAAACCTCTGAGAAGAAGAAGTCGGAGAGCACGCGGAAGAGTCTCAATAACTTGCGGAGGACGCTTAGTCCAGAAGCTCGCTTCCGACCAATTAAAGAGGAAATAGCAAGATTTTTCCTTAGGCATGCCATCGATCCTAAAGGAGAACACTATACGTCCGACGAAGACCAATTCAAGAGGACTTAGCAGGATTTTTCCTTATGCATCTACTAGATTGAAACTTGTTCGAAGTTGTGTATATCCATCGTAATTGTGTATGGAAACTTGTTCGAAGTTGTATATGGTCACCCGAGATTGAATATATATTATATATTCCTATTGAATTCTTCTTGTTTGAAATTTCATATATGCATGTATATAGTACCGTACAATATATATGTACTGAAACTTCATCAAAATTAAAATAAAACACAAAATAAAATATAAAAGAAATAAAACAAAACAAATTAAAAAGAAACCAGGTTTAGGGGGGGCTAAAACCCTAAACCTGCGGAGGAGGCCTTCAGTCCCGGTTAGCCACGAGAACCGGGACTAAAGGTCCTCCGCCCCGACGGACTCCTGGCGCCCACGTGGACGGGCCTTTAGTCCCGGTCCGTAAGAGGCGCGACTATAGGGGGGGGGGGGTCTTTAGTCGCGCATATTTAGTCCCGGTTGCGCGGCTGGGACTAATGGCCTTTGCGAACCGGGACTGAAGGCCTATTTTCTACCAGTGACTTCCAGCAAAAACAGCAGATGCTTCTAGTGCGCGGGGAAAGAGAAACTCACATGTAGATTCGACTGGATTTGATCCTGTGAGCGAGGAAACTTTGCTACTTATTTTGCATTGTGCAAAAACTTGCGAATGGATTTTATTCGACTCGATTATCTTAATTTATCTATCGAGAATCAAAGCAGCACCGTGGAATTTCAGATCGGTGAGCTCCTGTAATAGGACATACGCCAACCCATAGATTGATTTGGTTACCCAGTGCCTTGATTTTCAATTTTTAGCAATGCTTTTATGCTTTCTTGAAGTATCTTTTTCACAGCTCCTAAAGGGTCTATTTATAATTAGGGTTAAGGGTCGAGTAAACTTAATAAAAGATGTTCGTGCAACCCGTATCCAAAACCTAATCCCACGAGGCTACATGATCTCGCATGGTCTCGGTTGTTCGACACCCATCTGAACAAATCCATCCCAAGCACTAATTAATGAACTACATTAAGGTACATATTTTGTAAATATGGAATAACCAAATCCAGCTACCCTGTCTATCAAATAGAACCAAGTTCATGTGCCATCTTTCCTTTGGATATATCCACTTGTCGATGAGGCGCGCGTGTCATTTAAAATAAATCTCTTCTCATCGACCTCGCATGGTGAGATGCAGAGTTACTAGGTTCATAATGAGGAAAATATATGGTCATGATATGTGGTAGGTAGACAATTAGGGCAACAACCAGCCTTACCTTGTTTAACAATACTCACTCGATGCGTGTAGTCTACTTATCATATACCTCCTGCTTGTCTTAACTCTTGTCCAAATATTTGCACCCATTACTAGAAGTAGTCGGATACGTGCAATGTTGCTCGGACTAGGAGGCATGTGGGAACAATTTGGTGCGGGTACGGTGTGAGGACCAGACACATAGATATAGAGAACTACGGGACTTCGGTTTCCATCTTGTTATTTCCCTAAATTTGGAGAACATTTTCAAATAGACATTATGCCCGCTCTAGGAGCCTGAACTTCTCACTTTGTTCTGCTGGTGCTATAGGTATCGCTGATGCAACGAGCTGCCTCATCTACCAAGGAGGGAAAACCAGTGGCGTCCTAGAGAAAAGATCAGGGCCGGTCCAATAAAAGTATTGGCCCGGGGCGAATTAAAATATATACAATTTATAATTAACTTCTATTTCTCGGGATATTATTTTTATCATGTTATATACTATTACAAGTTTTACTTTTTTGTTTCTTTCCCATAGTTTAGCCACATAGTTTTTCTTTTTTAGTGAAAAGGATACTAAGCTACATTTTATAACAAATTATGTTTCACAACTATGTTTTCTACAATGACTTATAAATATATTTTGTAAAGTATTTGTAAAGAGTGTTATCTAAAAAAATTGTATGAACAGAAGTTTCTAGTGCATGATCAAGTAAGCATCTTCGTATAAACTTGTAGAGTATGAACTGAAAAAAAATTACACTACTTTTTCATGGTAAGAATTGTCTAGCAAGTCAAAATTTAACAAAGTGTGCATGTTATAGTATTGAAACAACAATTCTTGGAGTGATCACTAGTGAGAAAGTGTGAATTATAGTATGTTTGAATATGTAAATTTATTATTTTAAATGCTCTAATTCCATGCGCTTGTTATCATATTATGCATACAAGTCCCCCTCTAATTTGTGAAATAAAAATTTGTTGTGCGGAATTAAACATAAAAATATTCTTCCGATAGATTTTTCATAAATTTGTAGAACTTTCCGGAAAGATAAAAGCATAGGAACTAAAACATGTTGTCGGGGATCTCATTGGTTTGTTCTTACATCCCAAGACACTCGTGGTGTGTATTTATTTCTTCAAATTAATCATTTTATTATGTTAAGATAGTTCCTCCATCCCGAAATTATGACTTTCGCCATCTTTAATTCACGTCTTTGACCACTAATAATACCAAACTGTATGGATTGAGGTTGTATAAACGACATCGTTGCATTTTATCTTGTGGAATACTTTTTATATGTATTTATACTATTTTTTAGAAATATTATAAGTAAAATCATAATTATAGTTGTCTTTTCTTGTCTATAAAAATTAATTAGTGCAATATTTTTTACATGGAACTAATGATTCATAGCATTGTATTGCTACCGACTTCAACATTTGGGCCCTTCTCTTCTTGGGGCCCTGGGCGGTCGCCCTTCTTGCCCGGCCTATAGGTCGGCCCTGGAAAAGATTGTTCACGAGTCTTTTTGATGAAGCCTACCATGAGACATTTCATTTTGAATGGCCTCTGGTTTTTCTTTACTTTCTTGTAAGCTGATTGTTCGACATTGACGCCTGAATTTGCTTGGCACTGGTTAAGCAGTCAATATATGCCTGTGTGCTTCAACTGATGTAGAGGTTAGGGCCATCATACTTTTCGAAAAAATGTCATATTTCAACACACTTGTTATTTTTTTGACAGAAGTCCACTTTAATTAGTACCTCTAAACTTGGACCCCCTTTTTTTTATCATAGTTCGTCGTGTTACATCAGTTGTTTTTCCTCTCCCTCCTGCCTTCTCACCTCTTTTTATCTCTCCTTGAAACGGACAAAAGTAGCCATGTGAAGTAGATCCAAGACCCACGTTCTTATTTAGAGCAACTTCTTATGTTTGATAGCCCACTTAAGCTCCGCTCAAAAATAAAAATAAATAAATAAAATAGCCACGTAAGGCGGAACCTCTTCCGTTGATGTCTCCACCTTCGAGGACCCGCTTGATTTGGCGTTTTTTAGTCAATGTTGTTGTGAAATTTTCGGGTTGTAACTGCATCTGGAAGCAAGGCTTGGATCATTGTTTTCTCCTCCCTCCGCAATTCGCGTTGCTACTTTACTTGCCTGGGCTCACGCGGAAAATATTACGGCCTATTGGGTTCCGATTAAAATTCCTGCTGGGTTTGTGGGCATAGCAAAACTGGCCCGTAAAATATCTGGGCCCGAGAAATGAAACGGTAATCCAAGCGTGGACTGAGGGGTCATCGCCGCCCCAGGCCTGCGCTCCATCTACCCCGGCCTCTCTCCTTCCAAGCAGATTTGCACGTGTGTTAACCGCCACCAAGCACCATCGCTCTGCTATTAGGCCTGTCCCAATGGGTGTTTCTTAGCGTTGTATCCTAGGCAAAATGCTTATGTGGCATAGGAATTAATGAAGAAAGAGAGGGAGGTTGTATCTTAGCTAAGATACAACCCTTGCACGCGGTCATAGGTAAAAAATGTTGCTAGTCCAATCATATGCATGCATGAGTTTCAAATCATTAATTTAGATACAACTAATAAGAAACAATGCATTGGAGTAGTTGTCTCTTAGATTTTTAAGACTCCTATGATTACGTGCTAGGAGACAATGCATTGGGACAGGCCTTAGCCAAATCCCACAAACGTCCCGCTTCGCCGGAATCGAGATCGTCCCCTCAGATACAACCCTTGCACGCGGTCATAGGTAAAAAGTGTTGCTAGTCCAATCATATGCATGCATGAGTTTCAAATCATTAATTTAGATACAACTAATAAGAAACAATGCATTGGAGTAGTTGTCTCTTAGATTTTTAAGACTCCTATGATTACGTGCTAGGAGACAATGCATCGGACAGGCCTTAGCCAGATCCCACAAACGTCCCCCTTCGCCGGAATCGAGCTCGTCCCCTCAGTATGCAGGCCTCCGCATGCATGATCTGTTTGTTTTGCTGGGCGCTCGGTGATTTAGGAACTTTTTGTCTGAATATTATCAGTTAGTTGGACTCTGTTCATGGCCCACTTTGTCGATTTTTCAAATATGGTATTCTTGTTCCAATGCCTAACAGTTTAAGATGTGTGTTTATGTCATTGTATGCTAAATTAACTTCGTAAGATAGTAGTGGTACATAATTATAGTGTTCTGCCAAGACCGACCCATGCACGGCGGCAGGTAACCTTGAGGTTCATCACCACTTCAAACCAGTGTGTTTCTAATTAAGTGTCAGTTTTGCTTCCCGTGTTAAAAACAAGTCCTTCATATGCTTGTAAAAATTTCATGGCGAACATGCCAGTTTTGCACGCTGTATACAAAAAAAGGTTGGTGCTCTATTTTCTACCATTAGTGTTGATCGAATGATTCTCGACTTATAAGTTGGACAAAGGCTTTATCGAAAAGTAGGACAAAGAGGCTCCCCTACCCCATGTTACAATTTGGAAGGGTCATACAAGAATTGTAACGGGGTTATCATACCTATGCTTAATACATGCGCCACATGTTATGGTTTGATGCAACTAAAATCTTATCTCCACTCAATTAAATCTAAGAGATGAGAATAATAGTTAGTTCTCTTAGGGCATCTATAACGGGGTGCTTAAGCCAGACACTAGTGTCGATTCCCGCCTGAGGCCGGGATATTAGATTATGTCAATGCAAAAAGTAGTGGCGGGTGCCCAGCCAAGATTTTAAGGCTGACTCAGATTTTGCGAGAGTTAGGGCCTACTAGGCGCAGAGAAACAAAAACAAAACAAAAAAACCACGAGGACCTCTTCAACAATAGAGCATTTTTTACGAGGTCACCTGTGGTGACCCAGCACACCACTGCATATGTAGTGCGCAAGTCGGTGACATAATACTCACAGAAGGACTTATCCATGAATATTACATCTCTCAGAGTGGTACAACAGAAACATAGCGGGTCCAAGAAAATCTATAGAATATAAACTTTGTTACAAAATCTTGAGAATCTCTTTGATGAATCAAGAAGATCTCTTGCAAATGAAACATCAGAAGAAGCAATGTGAAGCTCTAAGATGGAGAATAACTCTAGCTCGGAAATAAATCCACTACGGCTGATGCCAGCCCTAATCTATGGCTTGTAACAACTAAGTCCAAGAATGGTCTCCACCTACACCTTGATATCTTCTCCTCCACCAGCGTTGTTGATGATGATGCTTTACTGTCTAAGTAAGAGATGACTCCACCTAGCTTCATGAGGTAGTGATGGCTTCACGATGACGACTTCCATAAGGCTTCAACTCTAAGCAGGGGTCAAATGGGAACGAATAAGTAACGAGCGTTACTCAGCAAGTTCATGATATATAGTGGGTTGTTGGATGCACTAACTACAGCTTTTGACTCGAAAGAGTCATAAGCTAATGCAAGGTTTTTGTAAATCTTTCTTCAAGAGGTTGCTTTTAATTCTGAAAACTATGCCCGCCAGATCTTCACAGGACTAGAACTTCATGGAGTTGCCTTTCCTGCGGCGTTCGTAGCTCCTTCCCGGAACAGGGGGTAACATGCCACATCCTTTTACACTCTGCAGAGGTGTGTTACTTTACCCATGGGCAACCAAGACCATGTTGCACAACCAGGCTCGAGATCCTGTCCACTCCCACTCAGGTGTGGGGCCCGGTTATTGGTCCAAGCCAAACTGTGCTTCTCCGCACAACGCATGCCCACCCATTTCTGCCAGCAGGTTGAACCCCTGATTCCACCCCTCACGATTGATATCTAGGCGCCCCTGGCAGACCATCATAGACCCCAGAGTCCGTGAGAATTAAGGGATCCCACCCATGTGCATGTAGTCTCACAAGACCTACAGCGTACGTCTCTGGCAGCCCGTTGACATGCGAACGAGAGAAGATCACAGCTGACTTACTCCCCCCATAGAAGACCATGGTCAACACGGTATTTACGACGCAAGAATCCTGACAGCAGTTGTTGTTAAATCCTAGGTAATACTTTCCCATGCAGATGGAACCTTCCTTTGACCTATTCATCTTACCATGGTCCCATCCGCCCACCAAACAGAACACTACCACTCGGGTAGTCATTCAAGTAGTCATAATATTATAAAAATAGGATCATGCATTCTTTTGAGACTAGGTGGTAATACGATAGAGTTTTTGCAATTAGTTTGTTATGAAGTACTGCAAAGGGTATGAGAAAGTGATGAACTTGCTTGAGATTGAAATAACCATAATAAACAATGTCTTCGGGGTTCGAGGGTCGCGTAGAGAAATCCCGAGATCTGAAAGACAACAAAGTAGTCCAACACTGGCAAGATGATACATGCATAGTAGTAAGATGCATCGTAGAATACCCTGGAAAATACCCCAGCTTACAAGTGTATGCCACGTTTGATATGATGAGTTAATCACAAAGTTTTTAGGTGAGTTGTTTTAATACTTGTGGTGATGTTGTTATTGGTTCTTTTAGACTTACATGTGTTTCACTTTTACTTAGCAATCAATTGTTATCATGTTTGGGTTATAAATGGTTATCACATGATTAAACAAGAAAACAATATCATATGGAAAATAATTATTAAAAAGATAATAAACATGTTTGATTTTATGTTCAAAAGTGTAGAGCTAATGACAAAGAGTTTAATTGAAAATTATGAACTAACACAACCACTCTATCATCACATAACTTGCTAGTGACTTGTGATGATAGGTTTAGTAGGTGTGAAAACATGAAGGTTTTATTAATAAGGAAAATAATGTTGTGGCAGTTATTTCTGTTTATAATGGATTATTATAGAATTCCATTATACCACAAGAAATAAGTTTATAAATTAAACAAAATGTTTTATGTTTGACATATTTGAGTTGGAAATGCTTTTCTCTTTAATTTGGTATATCATTTGTAGTTTTCTAAAAAGATTTGAATTAGTTATTAAATTATTAATTTTAAATGAATTATGTGACCAGTCAAAATATTGCACACATAAAAACTTAGTCAAATGACTATGAAAACATCATATATGAGTTGCATTTGCCATTTGGAGCATTTTGGTATATAACTTGTATTTTTCTGATTTTATGAATCATTTATTATTTTTCACAATTTTAAATGATTATTGTTTAATTTTAAACTTTATAAAATATTTTGAAAATTTTGATAAACATTTAGATTATATTTTTCTGCTTAATTTTGTATATTGTTTGTATTTTTCTGATAAGTATTTTAAAAGATATTGAATTAATAATTTTTATTCCTATTCTGCCCTTTTTAAATTGACAGGTGGGACCCACCTGTCAGTTTCATTTTAACTAAAAGAAAATAAAAATCTTTACAATGTCATGATGACATCACGATTGCATCATCAGTGGAGGGGAATTTCCCTGTTGAACAGCAATCGCCCGATTCACCCCGAATTGGTTCGATTGGTTCCCTCCACCAGCTCAAGGGGATCAAGGCGAGGTGGAGGAGCGGCGCTCGTGACCAATTGGTCACCAGAGTTGACCGGCGGTGAGCAAGACGGCGGCGGCGCGGCACGGTAACGATGGCAAGATGCTTCGGTGCACGGTAAAGAAAACCGAGGGCATGGGGGTGCTCACCAGAGCGAGAGGAAGACATTAAGGTGATCGAGGAGGCTCGACGAGGACTATAGCAACAACGTCGTCCAGAATTGGCCAGCGGCCGGAGATACAGAAGAAAGTACGATTCGTCTCCTCCCGGACATCCCTGGAAGCTAGACTTGACGGGGATGCAGAGGAGGACTATGCGGAGGCGATGGAACTCTCGGCGAGTCCGGCCGTGGCCGGGGACGACGCCGATGGCCGATGGCAGGAGCATCTAGCGTTAGGATTTGGTTTGGTCCAGGGTCACAGAGAGAGAGAATGAGCGAGATAGGAGCGATGCAGACGTCTCCCAACGTCTTATCCTTGTTAGGCATCGAGCAAGAGGTGGCAAGGAGGCACCACGACGTCGACACGGCGATAGCACGAGGACCTTCTCCCTGGCCTTCTGTCACGAGGTTGAAGAAGAAAGGAAATGAAATGCTAGTTTTTGATAACCCCCTGAAGTTTCAGGAATTTACAACAAGGTCCTTCTGTTGATGAAAACTGAGAAGAAACATTGTTTTCAGGGCTTATTTGTAATCCTAAAAATTAATAAAAATCAGATTTGTAATCTTTATTAAATTCTCATCCCCACCATGTTTTACTTTAGTGAATTTGAACAAGGTTTGATTTTTCATTTGAGGAATTCAATTTAAGTGATTTTGTGGTTTTCTCTCCATTTAATTTATTAAATGGCTTTAAAATTACCATAGGCATGATTATCATGAGTACACAACAAACATTTGGTTTAAACAAGTGACATAAATTAAGTGGAAAATTTTAGATACAACTCTTTTTAGAAAATAATTTGGTAACATTACCTAGTAGTGTTTTTATATGTTATGGAAAAATCACCAAATATGGAATATTCTTCCAAGTCCTACCAAATACTTTGGTTAGTAAATGTACTTGTTTTCTTTTGGTAAAACTTTGTAATTTTTATAATTGAACTCTTAGCAATTTTGGTTGACATTTTACTTAGGTGGGTGTAAGCCTTCTTTGATAAATTAGGTTCTTTACCAAGTGGAAAACATGTGTGTCTTTGGAACCTATTTGTTTGTTTTTCACCAATTTCCAAATGTGGATATTATCTTCTGTTGTTTTATAACATGTAATCATCTACATGGTTATATATAGATGAATTTCTGTTATCATCTGTTAGTCTTACATATGAAATGGATATGGAAAACAAGGTATTAAGCATGTTACCATTAACCTCCACATATCAAAGACATGTGGATGCAATGGCTGGTTATCATTTCATACTTGAGAATTGTTTCCATTTAAAATATTATTAGGTGTTCCTCATCTCTGATGAGATTGACAAGGAATAGGGATTATAGGTTCTCTAATATTTCCTAATGCTTCACTAGATAATTTCTTATGCTCCCTTTCTGAGGTAGTGTTGATTCTTGTGGTCTTCTGTTGCCTGATGTACTTGTGTCTAGTTCCCACTAGTCTTCTGTTATCACCCTGGTCCATTGCAAGTAGGTTCCTCTCTTGGTTTCCAACTTCAACTATCTCACCCTTGTGGTGAAGACATTCAATTACTCCAAGCCAAGATTTTACTTAGATGACTATAAAGGAATGTAATTGTGTTTGATGACATCAATTTGCCCTATGCATATAAGAAGAATTTGTTAACAAGGTAGATAGTCTTGCTTCCAAATTACTACTCATATACAATAGGCTGAGATGTATCAAGTTATTCAACCTTCTGTTTGTTTGTGTATGACACTCAATTGTTAGAGTATACAAAAGTGATATGTTAACAAGGTAGCTAGTCTTGTTATCAAACTACTTCTATATAACACTAACATTGGAGTATCACACTATTTTCAAGAGGAGTTAATAAGATCAGATGATGATAGAAGAGTTTCCAAGTACTCTTATGGTCAATTGGAATAGTACTTCTAGAATACTCTGAGGAATCTTCCTGATGATCTTCTTGTGGTGGTTCCTCTGTTCTTGTGGCTGCTTCTCTTGCAGAATGATTTAGAGAAGATTGTTAACAAGATATAATAGTCTAGGCAACATAACAAGATCTAGATTATGAGTTAGTTCATGCTTTTATTATCCTTCCATATACTTCTTATTTTATTTCCCAAAATATATGTACTTGTCTCATACATGATTAGTTTTACTTAGCTTTCAATTCAATTCCTCTAATGATGACTTAATAGTAAATTGATCAAATGGTTCATTGATGTGTTGAGATCTCATATGCTCACTTGTATAAGATGATTGGGACAATGATCATATGAAGGTTATTGGGGTTTAATGACCTATGTAATAATTGATAGTTGTTTTTCTCAGGTGTCCTGTTGTCACTTCGTATTTTTTCTCTTCATAACCTTTGTAGGTTTGGGAATATCATATGTAATGATCTAGGTGTAACAATAGTTTAAGAAGATTTATTTCTTCTTTTTGGTACTTATTTTACGGTTGATGAGATATATACATATTCGATAAATATGTTAATACAATTATTATGTCATTTCCCACTTGTGGGTTTTGAATTAACACTTGTTTGTATCACTTGTGTTCTATTGAACCTTTGTTATTTACTTGTGATGGTTCACCTCACAATTATGAGATGATTTATAGAGATGTTGTGGAAATGAATTGATGACTTAGGGAGTTGTTGTTTTATAGAAGATCACATCCCTATTGATGAGATGGTTCAATTATGCATTACTCATTTGTGAAAGTGTGATCATCAGTTATGTGATTTGGATACTCACCCCTCTTTGGGTTGTGGATATCTAATGAATTTTCCCAAGTCACTTAAAGACTTGTGGTTAAGGTTGTTGAAAGTTTGTGTTGGTCACAACCAATTATGGTTTGTGTAACCAGATGATTTGGTTTCTTAAGATACTTGTTATAAAGATCATTCCAAATGTACTCTTGACTAGATGAACTAGACCTATTTCATCATGTCAAGTGAAGTATTGGTCACTTTGATTCGTTTAAACTTTCGCGCCAAATTTTCCCGTATTTTTAGATGCATGCATTGCAAATGCACATATTATATTTAGATCCTTATAACCTCCCAAACACTGGGATGTACATCACCCGAGGCTCTGAGGATCGCAAGCGACAATCGGGGGTAGGGGCATGAGAAAATTTCTACAAATTATGCTACACTATTTTCTTCTGCCATGCAATTATGCTACACTATTGAGTCCATATATGCAACAATTTTCAAGTCTTTCATGCTTGAGTTGCAACTACACAATCTAATTTGTGTCCAAGTACATGCTTCTGTTGGCACGCGTAGAGATAAACGAAAACTTTTTCCTACGCGATACTACCAAGATCTAGCCGAGGTAGAAGGCCACGAGTATTACCACTAGACGCGCAGGTGCGGATTATCGATGTAGCGCGTCGGGTCGGGGCAGTGCAGTCCCACGATCCGGTCCGGCCGATCCAATCCCTCGAACGTCGAAGTGCTGAACGTACAGCACCTCTGCCGGTATCCACACGTACGAGGAGGAGCTCCGACGGCGGACTGCTAGGTCCGGTGCGGCGGCTGGACTGAGTGGGGCTAGGGTTCCCAACGCATGGGAGAGTGGACTAACGTGCCCGCTGGGCAACCTGCGCCCCTCTTTATATAGCGTATGGTAATGGGCTTCACAACACTTGTGGCCCATTCCCTCCGTGAGTCCGACTCACTAACTCAGTCCATTTCCGGTTCGGGTCCAACCCAACCAATGCTTGCTCCCGCTCTTAAGTGTGCGACCCTGCAGGCTCATGGCGACATGGACACGATTGGAGTCCTACTCCCAATCGATCAATCGGTAGCGGCTCCTAGCAGAACGTGCCGACTCCCAAGTCCCATTGAGTCATGACGACATACCTTTCAATGCGATATTCATCTTAGTCCCTTTTGCCTCACGATATACCTTGTCGAGCTATAGGCGATTTATCGTCATCCCTTAAATAGCTCAACTCTCTTCTCGATCCGTGATATGTGATTCATCTGACTAACTCTTTAGTCAATAGACACAGTTAACACTTAACTGAGTCGCGCATGGCCATGCTTCCTGAATCATATCACTCGAGAGGGCCCAGAGAATATCTCTCCAATCGGAGGGGCAAAATCCCATCTTGATTATCCACATCACGCAGCTTGCTTCTCATTCGACCCGAACTCTGCCTTTATAGTTGCCTTGTCACAGAACAACGTTTGACAGAACCTGAGTCGGTGATCCACAACTCGGATTGTGCGACAACCTCAGGTCTAAGGATTACATTGATTGAGACTACAAATGACGACTTGATCGTTGCATCTCAATGTGGGTCAGTCCGACTTGCTAAACTCTTTAGCCAAGTCCGTGAACGTTGGAATGGCATCACCATGCCCATGACAAGTGGAACCGTGTCATCAGCCAACACTCACATTAGTCTAGGGTGTGTGTCCAGCACAACCTAAAGGACCAAGGACAATCTAGTATGAACAACATGAATATATAGTTCCACAATCGAATCACATATTCAATGATATATATCAGATGTTCAAAACAAGGACAACTTAATAACTTTATGAATACAGTGGGAATTACATCATACATGATTGCCTCTAGGGCATATTCCCAACAGCTTCAACTATAACAAAGATTAATATTACTCCCTCTGTCCCACATTATAAAACATTTTTGCAAGCTAAACAATTTTGATGTTCCTCTCCTGTCGGCGATGATGGCTAAAGACGACCGCTTTCCTCGTCCTCACCCGGATTGTGGCTACATCGCGGCAACGGTGTATGGCCGGGGTGAAATCCCTGCTCGGCGGCAGCCGATGCTGACCACAGCGATGCCCGCGGGCGTCGTTTTCTTCCTAGAGGCGTGTTCATGGCCTTCCACCATGCCTTCCCTCCCCTGGGATACCGTGGGAATCCCTAGATTTCGTTGGACCAGACGGTGATGGCTCCCATGGTGTCGTTATCTTCTTGAATACGTCGTCTTAGCCATCTGTGTCGGGGGGTTACCCCCGAGTAGGGTAAAGGCAAGTGGTAAAGGCAACTGTCAGAAGAGAGGTTTGGTCGAGTAGCCGCCTACCCGGTACTTGCTACCCGGTCGACTGCTACTCGGTCTCACCTCAAGATGACCAGAAGGAAGAATCAGTCAAGTTCTGAACGTTCGAGTAGAAGAGTTGGCCCGAGTAAAATTGGCGGGAACCTACTCGGGCCAGAAAGTCAAAGGAGCCGTTCTGACACAGGATCCCGCGTATCCTGGGTCCGTACTTGGCAGTATTCGAACTACTGTTCATCTGGGACTGGCCTGCCTGACAGTGACAGCATGGAAGCAGGCCGTCGCAGGATAAGGGGGCCCTACTCTGTGTTTGGCACAGTGATACCAATCTGTCCCCTTGTTTTGCCCAACGACTTTCCAGATGCAGCCAAGATTAGGAACCAAAGCTGTCAGCGGGAACCCGGAAGAAGGACGATGTGCACACTATGTCGACACTTGTCTAGCTTTGGACGTATCCGGCTGGGCACCAGGTATATAAGGTGCCCCGCCGCCTCCTGCGAGAGGCACGTTGAGATTGAACTGAGGAAACCCTAGATTCTTGACCTAGTTCATCACGTAGAGAGGAGAGTGGCTACTCGGTAGCAAGAACTTTGTACTGTGGCTACTCGGTGAGACACCAGAATACATAGAGAAAGGCAGGAGTAGGGGTTTTACCTCCTCACGAGGGCCCTGAACCTGGGTAGATCGTGTTGTTTGCAGTGTTTACTTCGTACCTCACGCGGCTACTCGTCGCGTGATCCCTCCCCGAGCACCTCCAGCATCCTTCGTCCCCACATCTTTAGCCATCCCATGGCATCTGCCGTGACACCACCACGACAGTTGGCGCCCACCGTGGGGCAACCAGCGGCGCTGGTTGGAGTTTCTGTTCGGACGGGATCTTCTTCAGCGGAGCGCGTGGTCTGTGGCCTTGTCCACAGATTCGGCTCCTTCGACTTCGTCACCGACAACGCCGGCGATTTCGGCGGCAGGGCCATGCCGGAGGGCGGCACGGTGATCTCCTTCGGCTCTCACCTCGTCTACGTCGCCACCGTCGCCAACCGCGCGTACCCCGAGCTGGTGCATGACGCGGAGGATCCTCCCGCGGTGATCGCTGCTCGCGGAAGGCCCGCGTGCCGCTCTGCGAACTGCGCTGAGGTGATGGTGACCGGCTTGGCGGCAAACACTGGCGCAGCCGCTACTGGCGCTGCGGCAGTCATCAAGGATCTTGCTGCACCGGCTGCTGGTGGCAGGACTCACCGGCCCTACGAGAAGGAGTGCAACTTGCCGCCTTCCACTTCTACGGTTATTCCCGCGTCGGCTACGCGACCTGGCATGCCAACTCCCACCGACATCGAGCTCCTAGCCATGAGGGAGCAGCTCGAGCGGCAACGCCTGGAGCTGCTTGCCGAGCAGGCGGAGTTGGACAAGGTGAGGTTGGAGTTGAGTCTAGATCAGCTCGAGTACAACAAGGCTCACGGCTTCACGCCAGTCGCTAGGAGGGCTAGCAGAGTAGGTGCCACTCGGCGCAACCTTGGTGCCGAGATGGCGACAGTTGTAGAGGTTCCTGCTCAGTCCGCCACCGCAAACACCTCCACTCGGCCCAGATATAGCACACCCGCCAAGACACTTAGAGCTGCAGAGGCTGTAGCTGCCGAGTTGCCTCGCCTAGATGGCGATGCGCGTGTTAGGCAGCAAGAAAGACTCAACGAGTTGGTGTTGGAGGCTGCTAGGCAGAATGAGGAGTTCCGGAAGGCCAACCCAGGTGCTGGGGCTTCGCAGGTGGTTCACTCACACGCAGCTAGATCTAACGATCAGGCCTCGTCTCCGCATCCCAGCCGCGAGAAGAGCCGCAGCGGGCGTTCGGGCAGAGATAGGCAAATGCAGGTGTATGACCCGGCTGCTGCCGCGAGACAGCTTGCTGTGCCGCAGCAGCCCGGGCAGGAACACAACGCTGCAAGAGCAGGCTCTCAAGCCCATCAAGCTCAAAGCCAGGCCCGAGATGAAGCGCGTCCAGGTCCTTCTCGGCGTCCCGCTGCTCCGCCTACTCGGCAGAGGCAGCAGCCGCGCGCAGTGGCACCAGTCGCCAACCCGGTGGAGCAGCCTGCAGCTGTGCAGGTGGACAGATATGATGATGGCTACTCGGCTATGGAGATGGCTGGCTATGATATCCATGATCGTGTTGGCGAGCGCATACTGGCGCCTGGAGATGCGAGGCATCAGTTGGACCGAATCAGCTTGTCGGCGCGGCTGGAGAACACGGGTCCTCCTGGCCCCGAGTGCTTTGGCTCGCGCATCATGAACGAGCCGTCCGTGAAGAACTTCCAGCTTGCAAGGGGCACCAAGAGCTACAATGGCAGCACCAAGCCTGAAGATTGGCTCAATGACTATGTCACCGCGGTCCATATCGCGAATGGCAACAGAAGATGGGCTGTGCGCTATGTTCCGCAGATGCTAGAGGGTCCAGCCCGCACTTGGCTCAACAACTTGCCCAAGAACAACATCAATTGCTGGCTGGACTTCTCGGATGCCTTCATCAGCAACTTCACCAGCACATACAAGAGGCCGAATAGGCCACAGCAGCTATCCGCTTGCAGGCAGCGAGAAGACGAGACAGACCGCGAGTATCTTACTCGGTGGAGTACATTGAGGAACACCTGTGAAGGTGTGAATGAAGCACATGCCATCACTTGGTTTGCGCAGGGATGCAGGCACGGCAGCATGTTGTGGCAGAGATTGCAGAGGGAGATGCCGAACACTCTGGCGGAGACCATCAAGATCGCGGATCAGTACGCACTTGGTGATCCTACTCAGCCACTGATGGACTCCTCTGAGCTGAGAAGAAACTTCAGCAACAGCAAGCGCAACGAGTTCCGCAACAAGCGCCGAGTAGATACTCGGTATGATCCTGAAGAGGTGAATGCAGTGACTGTTGGAGCTGGTGGCAGCCAAAGGCAGAAACCTGCTGGAGCCTACGGGCAGAACCAGAACCAGGGCCAAGGCAACAAGAAGCCATTTCGCACCTCTCAGTCGGGTAGCGGGAACTCCGAGCAGCCGAAGAAGTTTGTCTTTGAGGACATGAAGGATGGTCCATGCAGTTTTCACACTCACCACCCCTCGAGGCCTGCCAACCACACTACTCGGCAGTGCGAATGGTGGGATGTGATCAAGAGTGATGGCTTGCCTCCTCCTCCTCCTCTGCCAGCGGCCAACGCCAATGTGCAGCCTACTCGCGCACCCGCAGCTCGGCCGCCAGTGTACCCGAGAAGAGAGAATGTGAACCAGGTGGCTTTAGGAGCCAACCGCAACAACAACAGGGGCAACAACAACAACTACCAGGGCAACAACAACAACGACAACAATGGGGGTGGAGGCTCCAACCAGTACCAAGAGCACCACGAGAGCTACATGATCTTCACTTCTGAGCCAGTCGACAAGCAATCACAGCACAGGCGGGCCATGGAGGTCAATGCAGTGATTCCTGCTGTCCCTCACTACATGTATTGGTGTGACCAGGAGATCAGGTGGTCCCGAGCAGATCATCCCAAGGTGATGCCCAATCCGGGTAGTTATGCCTTGGTGCTGGATCCTACCTTCCTGGGCCCCGAGAAGAATGTGAGGTTCAGCAAGGTGCTAATCGACAACGGCAGCAGCATCAACATCGTGTACAAGGACACACTCGAGAAGCTTGGCCTGGCCGAGAACATGATGCTGCCCAGCAAGACCACCTTCCATGGTATTGTGCCCGGGATCTCATGCAACCCGATTGGCCGAGTGTGGATCGATGTGCTATTCGGCACCAGGGATAACTGCCGCACAGAGCGCCTGCAGTTCGAGGTGGTTGATCATCAGAGTCCTTACCATGCTCTACTCGGCAGGCCTGCTCTGAGCAAGTTCATGGCCTCTACCCATGTTGCATATCTGAAGATGAAGATCCCTGGTCCCAATGGCATAATTACTATCTCTGGTGATTACAAGAAGTCCATGGAGTGTGCCTCTGCTAGCTCCCAGTTGGCGGAGTCGATGGTGATTGCTGCCGAGAAGAAGAAAATGTATGAGGTGGTGGCTATGGCGCAATCCGCGCAAGCTGGCGCGCAAGGCGTGCCGAGTACCCAGCATGGGACTGCATTCCAGGCATCTCAGGAGACCAAGAAGGTCCAGGTCGATCCCGAGTTCCCCGACCGCGTAGCCATCATTGGCTCTGGGTTGGCGGAGAAATAGGAAAGCGAGCTCATCCACTTCCTCCGTGAGAATCGGGACGTATTCGCCTGGTCCAATGAAGATCTACCAGGAGTCCCGAGGGAGTTGGTTGAGCACTCATTACATGTGCGTCCTGACGCCAAGCCAGTGAAGCAGGCTATGCGCCGCTTCGGAGATGAGAGAAGGAAGGCCATTGGTGACCAGATCACCAAGTTACTGATAAGCAATTCCATCATGGAGGTGCTGCATCCGGATTGGCTAGCCAACCCGGTCATGGTCGAGAACAAGAAGGAGGATCCCAAGGCTGCCACTGCATGGCGCATGTGTGTCGACTACACCGACTTGAACAAGGCATGCCCCAAGGATCCTTTCCCGCTACCTCGCATCGATCAGGTGATCGATTCCACTGCTGGTTGTGAACTGTTGTCTTTCATAGATGCCTACTCTGGTTTTCACCAGATTGCACTCAATCCTGCTGATCAAATAAAGACTGCTTTCATTACCCCGTACGGGGCTTGTTGCTATCGTGTCATGTGTTTTGGCTTGAGGAATGCGGGTGCAACCTATCAGAGATGCATGCAGAAATGCTTGCACGACCAGCTCGGCAAGAATGTGCAGGTGTACGTAGATGACATTGTCATCAAAACGAACAAAACACATACTCTGCTTGCCGACCTGGAGGAAACCTTTGCTAACCTACGCAAGTACAAAATGAAGCTGAATCCGAGTAAATGCACCTTTGGTGTCCCGGCTGGCAAGCTACTCGGCTTCCTGGTGTCTAGTCGGGGCATTGAGGCCAATCCTTCAAAGATAAAAGCTATTGAGAGCATGTCTTTGCCGAGATCCTTGAAGGATGTGCAGAAGTTCACTGGTTGCTTGGCATCTCTGAGCCGTTTTCTGGGCCGAATGGGCGAGAAGGCCCTGCCTCTGTACCAATTGATGAAGAAGAGCGACAAGTTTGTCTGGACTCCGCAAGCGGATGTGGCTTTCAATGAGCTGAAAGCAATGCTGGCTAGCGCTCCCATCTTGGCTAGTCCGCTACCCAAGGAGCCAATGCTGCTGTACATTGCTGCGACTAACCGAGTAGTCAGTGTGGTGATTGTGGTGGAACGAGAAGAAGAAGGCAAGAGTGTGCAGCGCCCAGTATACTATCTCAGTGAAGTGCTGTCCAGTTCCAAGCAAAATTACCCGCACTACCAGAAGATGACCTACGGCGTGTACCTGGGCGCCAAGAAGCTAAAGCATTATTTCCAGGAGCATCCTATCACGGTTGTGAGCTCTGCTCCCATCTCGGACATCATGGGCAACAAGGAGGCGAGTGGCAGAGTAGCCAAGTGGGCGATCGAGCTGGCGGCATATGCACCCGCGTATGCGAGAAGAGAAGCCATCAAGTCTCAGATTCTGGCGGAATTCCTGGTGGACTGGGCCGAGGTGCAGTATGAACCTCCTGCTCCAGTTTCTAACTACTGGAAGATGCACTTTGATGGCTCGAAGGTGAAGGAAGGCCTTGGTGCTGGCGTGGTGCTTACGTCACCCAAGCGAGATCAACTCAAGTATGTGTTGCAGATTCACTTCAAAGCGTCCAACAATGTTGCAGAGTACGAGGCAGTGGTGCATGGCTTACGAGTAACCAAGGAGGTTGGCGTGCAGCGTATTATATGCTATGGTGATTCAGATCTGGTGGTGCAGCAAGTCTCTGGTACTTGGGATGCTCTAGATGCCAACATGGCATCGTATCGCTTCCTGGTGCAGTCTATGACTGGGTTCTTCGAAGGCTGTGAGTTCCAGCACATTCACCGAGCAGAGAACGAAGCAGCAGATGAGTTATCCAAGTTGGGATCTTCTCGGCAATCCATCCCGGCGGGAGTCGCCTTGGAACATTTAAGGAAGCCGTCCATCAAGCCCTCTCCCAACTCGGAGTCCATATTTGTTCCTTCTCTTCCAAGTGAGGAATCTGATCCCATGGAGATTGACTGGGAGAATGCTACAGGAAACCCGGGGACTGCCGTCCTCTACTCGGGGACTGTCGTTCCCTACTCGGGGACTGCTGTCCTTAACCCGGGGACTGTCGCATTCATTGAGGAAGTCCTTGCTAATCGGTCTGGGCTTCAGAGAAGTGCTCCCATTCCTAAAGAGCAACCAGAGGTACCCGTCCCAATGGAAGTGGACGAACCAGTGTTTCCCGCACGGGAGACACCGAGTTGGGCTATGCCCATATTATCCTTTCTAAGGGACGGTACTCTGCCAGAAGATGAGGTGACTGCAAGGCAGATTCAGAGAAGATCCAAGGGCTACACTATAGTCCGAGATGTGCTGCACAAGAGAAGTACTACTGGCGTGCTGCAACGTTGTGTGGACCCAGCAGAAGGAGAAGAGATCCTGGTAGAGATACACCAAGGAGAATGCGGGCACCATGCCTCTTCTCGGGCGTTGGTCCAGAAAGCTTTTCTGCATGGCTTCTATTGGCTCACAGCACTGCAGCAAGCTGAAGACGTCGTGAGGAAGTGCAATGGCTGCCAGATGTTCGCAAGTAAGATTCACATGCCCGCTTCCGAGCTGAAAACAATTCCTATCACCTGGCCATTTGCTGTTTGGTGTTTGGACATGGTTGGGCCTTTCCAGCCGGCTAGAGGCAACATGACTCACATCTTGGTCATGGTGGACAAGTTCACCAAGTGGATTGAAGTGAAACCTATTCGGAGGTGTGACGGGGCCACAGCTGTGAAATTTGTGAAGGATGTGATCCTGAGATATGGCTACCCGCACAGCATCATCACCGACAACGGCACAAACTTTGCTGAGGGAGCAATGGTGCGGTTCTGCAGAGATAAGCATATCCGACTAGACGTTGCGTCAGTCGCGCATCCCGCTTCCAATGGGCAAGTTGAAAGAGAAAATGGCATGGTACTGGCAGGCATAAAGCCAAGGCTGATGGAGCCACTGCTGAAAACACCTGGGTGTTGGTTAGACGAGTTGCCAGCGGTGTTGTGGAGTCTAAGGACTACCCCTAACCGGTCAACCGGCTACACACCATTCTTCTTGGTATACGGGGTTGAGGCCGTGTTGCCAATAGACCTAGAGCATGACTCCCCCCGAGTAACCCTCTACACTGAGGTGGAGGCGAGAGAAGCTCGAGAAGACGACGTTGACCTGCTTGAAGAAGCAAGAGAGCTGACTCTGTCACGTTCGGCTATCTACCAGCAAAACCTGCGGCGTTATCATAGCCGAAAGGTGAACCCAAGGGTTTTCCGAGAAGGAGACATGGTCCTTAGGCTTGTGCAGCGCACAGCCGGGATGCACAAATTGTCTCCTCCATGGGAAGGGCCTTTCATTGTGAGCAAAGCGTTGCACAACGATGCTTACTATCTTGTAGATGTGCGCCCACCACAGGCGAACAGGGCGGATAAATCTGGAGAGGAAACCAAGCGCCCTTGGAATGTAGCTCTACTCCGTCGTTTTCATTCGTGAGCAAAGATGTGTATGTACCCTCTTATCCGAGTTGAAATTCTACTCTGCAATCTGAAATTGATCTCGGGGACTGCCCTCGTCCAAAATTGCTCTAAGTGTTTTTACTCGGCTTTACCTTTTGCCTATTCGGTTGCTCTACTTCAAAATTCAAAGGTACATTGAGTACTGTGTTTAAACCTACATGCCAACTCTTCGACTTTGCTGCTGTCCGAAACCCGGCTTCATGGCAAGCAAGAGAACAAGCAAAAGGTCCATGAGCACAAGAAAAATTACTGAGGAAAAGAAGAGTGCAGGAACCGAGTAGGATGCTTTTATCACTGTTCTGTGACTTGTCTTTTCGGCTAAGTGGTGGGCTGTGTTACTATGATTGTTTCTAAGAGGCTAAGTATTTGCAGCTCTACTCTTTAACTCTTGTGACTCGAATACCAAAAAAGCAACAAGTTGCGGGTAGAGCTGAGACGAAAAGGGAGAGTGAATAAGAAATGCAACTCGGGGACTCGCATGATAACGCAACTCGGCATCCAGCCCAGGTTGAACAAATTGATTAAGTTGGAAATAACAAAGTGGGAATAAAAATGAGTAGCAACAAGATAAATAGTCTGATACATTTGCTCCCGGCATCCCGGGGATCTGATAAGTGTTTGAGTAAAAAGTTTGCAGGATGAAATCAAATTCAGGTCGACGGGGCGTTCTCGGCGCTCTCCTTGGTTGCTTCGTCTTCCTCAGTGGCCATGGTGGCGTCCGCCTCTGCGCTGGCATCAACAGTCCTCGCTTGCTCGGCGTCAGGCTCGGCGGTGACCTGCTCGGAAGTTGCAGTGGCCACCGAGATGGGCGTTGTCGCGGAAGCAGAGCCGGTCTCGGGGGCGTGGGGGCACACCGTGTCGTCGAGGGCGGCTCCTGATGAGGTGCCGAACTCGAGGGCGGCTGTGTCGATCTCCTCGGCCTCTTCATCGCTACTCGCGACGACAGCGGCCTTCCCCTTGCCCCTGGGTGAATCGAAGAAGCCCAACTCGGGATCTGTTTCTTCATCCTCCTCCTCGTCCTCCTCCATCTCGGTGTCGGGCTCAGGGAGGCCATTGATGAAGGTTGCCGTATCAGCGCATTCCGCAACCTCATGTGCAATCAATTTGCGCATGGTCACGCAGCTGGGATCCATCTCCCACTTGGAATTGGCGCGCTTCCCGCGGATGACCTGCATGTTCAAATTCTCGTACCAGGAGGCGACGCAGAGCAGCATCAGATCGGCGCCTGCCCGAGCTCCCGAGGCGCGCCACTTCTTCAATTCGGCCTTCACGTTGCGCAGCTTCAGAGCAAGGCCACAGATAGTTGTTGGCGCGGCGTCCTCAGGCCAGAAAAGCTTGTGGAGCTGGAAGGCGGTGCGCACCAAGTCAGTGCCAACGCCGGCTAGGCGTTCGAACTGCCCTCACATCACCAGCAGGCTATCTTCGATATCAGCTCTGGTGTCAGCAGCCTCGCCCTTCTCAATACGAGCAGCTTGGGCCTTGGCCAAAGCAGGCGCGCAGGAGGACACGATGTCAGGGAAGATTTCTGCAAGAAGCAAATGAGAAATTCAGTAACAGGATTAGAGTAGAGGATGGACCGAGAAGAAGAGATGCAGAAAGGAGAAAACTTACGATTCAACTCGTGGCGCAGCACCTGAAGCTGGCTCTTCCATGTTTCTTCATTGGAGACATGCTTCTCCTCGAGCAAGCGGAGTCCCTCCAGCTGAGTAAAAAGCCCAGCATTGGCCTTTGTCAGCACCTCGCATTCCTGCTTGAGGGCATTTATCTTGGCATTGGCTGTTGTCTCGGCCTTGGCCTTCTCGGCAATGACTCTGTCCCTCTCGGCACCAAGGTTGACAGCATCCTGGAGTGCCTTCTGCAGCTGGAGTTGCAGCTTCTCCATCTCGGTAGTGTGTGCACTCTGCAGAGCTGCAGATTGGCTTACTAGCCGCACCTCCACCTCGGCAGGTTTGAGGCAATCTTGATGCTCTAAAACAAACTTCTTATGATCTTCTGAAAAGAGCACAGCACGGTTAGCAGAGAAGCAAAGGAAACAGACACAAGGGCGAACCGAGTAGACAGTGGTTTACCTTCAAGCTTCTTGATGGTGGCCTCGCCATTCTCGACAAAGGCAAGGCAGTTCGAGTGCTCGTCAACCAGGGCCTTCAGTTTCCCTGCAGAGTAGAAATGGTTAACGCAAAAAGCAGTAGCGGGCGTAAACAAAAAACGCAAGAACCGCGTAGCGAGAAGCGTACCTTCCACCTCAGACAGCCTCATGGTACTATTCATAACTTCCTTGTCGGCTTCCTCGGCGCTCACCTTCTCCTTCTCAAGGGCGGCAATACGCCTCTTGGCAATGGCATGGTTCCAGAGAAGTTGACGGTGCAAGTTGGTCCGCTTCAGTACACTATTCTGAAAAGAGAAAAGAAACAGGAATCAGGCAAAGTAATTGAGATTCAACCCGAGAAGGCGGCCACTCGGGAGAGTGTCCGCCTACTCGGCCAGAATCTCGGGGACTGGGTGATGGATAAGGAAAAGAGGAAGAGTAGAAAAGAAGCGAAGATGCAACTCGGAAAAGATAAGTTAAGGCTTACCGCGTAAGACTGCTCGAGATCTTCTGCGTTCTTGCGGTGCACGAACATCTTGGCAGCCAGAGTAGCAGAGGTGGTCGAGACGATCATGGGTTTACAACCCAAGTCCACCTTGTTCCAATCCTGACGCATGTGGTCGATGTCGCCCAAATCGATGTCGTTCCAGTTGGGGTTGCCGAGAATCTTGCTATCCCATTTGGCGTCGATGAAGCCAATCAGGTCGAGAACTTGCTCGAGGCTCTGGGATGTTATCGCCTGGTCTTGAGCTCCCCGAGAAGCAATGGAGACGGATCTGTCCTGGTTTGGGGCCGGGGGCCTGGAGTCCACCGCCACGGCTTTCCTTCCCTTCTGAATAGCAAGAGTCCGGTCTGTGGGGGAGAAGCCGATCTGGTTCTGTTGGCTGACCTTCACCATGTAATCTGGGTAGACGGGTTGATCAGCTATGGTAGCGGCGGCAGGAACCGCACTGGGATTGCGGATAACCAGCTGCCTGGACTGGCCAGCTGGTGTCGGCGGCGGCTTGTCGGCAGCTTTCTTCTTTGCCTTCTCCTTCTGAGCAGTTGGCTTCTCGGAGATTGGCTTCTCGGGTTTCTTCTTCTCGGTCTCCTTCTTCTCAGCCTTCTCCTTCTCGGCTCTCTCCTTCTCGGCTGCCTCCTTCTCGGCAGCGTCTTGCACACTCTTCCTGGTAACCGGCTTGGCTGAAGGGCCGGTTGCAGCTGCGGGTTGTGGCACCCGGGAGGAGTCTGGCTGGGCGCCACCTTGGTCAGTTGGTGGCGCCAGGGGCGCGCTGTCTGATGCGCCATCTGGCTGGGCGCTACTCTGCGCGGCGTCTGGTTGCACGTCGCTCAGAGGGTAACGCCCAGTCGCGTCCTCTACCCGCTGTTCAGCAGCAGGATCTGGCTGGGAGATATCCATTGCATACACCCGCGCCTGGGACGCAGGATCTTCTTGCGCAGCGCTCCCTGTGGCTGGTTGTTCCTGTTCGGCTTCTGGCCGCTCGACGGCGGCATCATGGTGCATCTCTATATCTTGATCTTGATTCCCCTCGGCGGCGTCGGCCGGAGGGGAAGGTGGTTTCTCCTGATGAGCAGCATCCTGCGGCTCTGGCTCAGCGTTCTGGGCATCAGTGCCCTCTGTTGATGCATTGGCGGCATTGTTCTCGTCGCCATCGAGGTCGATCAGTTTGTCGACATCGATGGCAGTCTTCTTCTGAGTCTCGCTGGATGCAAGAGCGGCATCCGCGTTCAAGGGGGCTCTGAAGAGGAAATTGGGATCAAAGATAAGAAAAGGGCAGAGGAAAACAAGAGAAAACAGTGAAGGAAAAGGATTGGGAGTCAACCGAGAAGAACAAGGTAAACTGAAACATGCAACCGAGAAGAAACTTACGCGGTGGTGGAGGAAATTGTTCGCCTTGTTCTCTTCATGACCTTCTTGGTCGTCTTCTGGGTCGCCTTCTTCTTCTTGGCGGGGGGCTCTAGGGCGCCGCTGCCGGTCCGCTTGCGGGTAGCAGGTGCAGCAACTGAAAGAGGATTGACCTCAAGGGCTCTCTCGTCCTCATCCTCGTCATCGTCCTCAGCATTTGCAGCATCTGTGAAATAGGGAGGAAGGAAAACACTTCAGAAGCAGAAGGCAAAGGACTTGTGTTTTCGCAGAGAGAAAGCGTGAACTCAGTTACCTTCTAACTCGTCATCGGACCAGTCGCGGAGCGACGTTTCGGCAGGCTGCTTCTCTGTCGAGGGGGAGTGAGCAAGATTGATCTGATCCACGGTCTCGAGGGAGGCCTGGTCATCTTCTTCTCGGTCATCTGACCAATTGCCCTCGAAACGCTCACAGCTTTCAGTAAGCTAGCGGTCAAGGATCTGGGAAAACAGAGAAACATGGCAAGTTAGCCGAGTAGCGAGGAAGCATTCTACTCGGATGGGCGTGCAAACACAAAGCACACTAAGCCTAGGGAAATTTGCTAAGTGTCTTACTCGGCAAGGCGTGCAGACAACAAGCATATTAGGCCTAAGTATTTCTCCTAAGTATGCTACTCGAGAAGGCGTGCAAACATCAAGCATACTAAGCCTAGGCAGTTCGATAGAATAATCTACTCGGTGCAGAAGGCAATTGCTAGTCACAGCCAAGAGAGAAGATTTTCTAGTCGGATGGCATATGTTGAGAGCAGAATAAGGAGAACGTACCCGGGGAATCGGCTTCGTGCGGCTGAAAGGGGTGAAGCCATACTCCCAGTCGTCGGGGAGGCTCGTGGTCAGAATTGACCTTGCGTGATCGGCGACCTCCACGTCGCTGAGCTCGAGTGTGGTCGTGCGGGTGCAGTCGCGAGGGCCTCCCAGATAGCACATTGGATGGACGCGCCGCTGCAGCGGCAGCACGCGATTCTTGATCCAGCAAGCGACGGGATCGTCGCTCCTGAGCCCTTGGCCGATAAGGTAGGCGAGCTGCTCCTCCATCTGTATCGCGTTGCGGTCGTTGGAGGGCTTCGTTTTCCAATTCTGCCCGGTTGGAGCTCGGTTGCTCCACGCGGGCAGATTGATGCGATCTGCTATCGGTCCCCCTTCCGTGGCGGGGATGTTCTTGACATAGAGGAAGGACTTCTGCCACATGCGGACGAAATCCAAGCCCTTGATACGAGGGTGGTTGGTTCCCGCCCGCTGCAGCATCATGGCGCTGCCGGTGTCGGTTACCCGACTGCCACCGGCCGCGCCGTCCTTTTTCCCCTTACTCTGATGACGGAGGTGAAAGTATTTCAGCCAAGTATCCACCGTGGGGCGGACGCCTAGAAAGGCCTCGCACACCACGGTGTGATAGGCTAGGAAGACAATGGCGTTTGGTGGGAGGTGGTGCATCTGGACACCGAAGTGATCCAGGAAGGAGCGCAGGAAGTCCGATGCCGGCAAGCCGAATCCTCGCGCGAAGTGCGCGAGGAAGACGACATGCTCGCCCTCCCGCGGGGCCGGAACGAGTTCGCCGTCGGACGGCCGGCACTGAACACCGGGAGGAACCCTCCGGGTGTTCACGAGCCAGGCGCAGTCATCGACGGTGACGTGCGAACCAGCCCAGCCGGCGCGAGCAGCCATGGAAAGGGATGAGCGGATGGTGGAGAGTTGGAGAGATTGGGTGGAGGAAACGAATCCGCAGCGGCGCGAGGAGTTGCGCGGCGGCGGAGAGCTCAGCGGCGGAGAGGAAACAGGGCAGAGAAAAGGGAAAGTGCGGAGGAGGAAGAAGGGGAAGTTACCGGTGGGGGTATTTATACCCTCGCCTCAGGCTACCGTTACCATCGGGGTAGTGGGATCGATCGTGGCCATGATTCCCGTGTGGTGGGGCCTGTGGCCGGATAGAAACGCACGCAAGCGCGGAACGCGCGCGTAACGGCCACAGTTGATCCCACGACCAGATCGTGGGATATTACTGTGCTTGATGGGACATGACGAGCCGGTGGGCCCGCTCCGTGAAAACTGGGCTGGATTGTGCTCTGCGCTGCAGAGACGCTAGAGGAGAAATTCTCTAAGTCTTTTTACTCGGTTACAGAGTAGAAAGCAGGTGCTATTCGGAAGACAGGAAACTCAAGGTACTTTCTAGAGTACTACTCGGAAGTTCTTACTCGGCATCTTGAGGTTCAAGGGCTGTGTTGCAAAGATTGGTTTTAAGCTGGCAGAGCCTAGTGAACAAGTTCGCAAGACTCTACCAGCTTCGGGGACTGCTGTCGGGGGGTTACCCCCGAGTAGGGTAAAGGCAAGTGGTAAAGGCAACTGTCAGAAGAGAGGTTTGGTCGAGTAGCCGCCTACCCGGTACTTGCTACCCGGTCGACTGCTACTCGGTCTCACCTCAAGATGACCAGAAGGAAGAATCAGTCAAGTTCTGAACGTTCGAGTAGAAGAGTTGGCCCGAGTAAAATTGGCGGGAACCTACTCGGGCCAGAAAGTCAAAGGAGCCGTTCTGACACAGGATCCCGCGTATCCTGGGTCCGTACTTGGCAGTATTCGAACTACTGTTCATCTGGGACCGGCCTGCCTGACAGTGACAGCATGGAAGCAGGCCGTCGCAGGATAAGGGGGCCCTACTCTGTGTTTGGCACAGTGATACCAGTCTGTCCCCTTGTTTTGCCCAACGACTTTCCAGATGCAGCCAAGATTAGGAACCAAAGCTGTCAGCGGGAACCCGGAAGAAGGACGATGTGCACACTATGTCGACACTTGTCTAGCTTTGGACGTATCCGGCTGGGCACCAGGTATATAAGGTGCCCCGCCGCCTCCTGCGAGAGGCACGTTGAGATTGAACTGAGGAAACCCTAGATTCTTGACCTAGTTCATCACGTAGAGAGGAGAGTGGCTACTCGGTAGCAAGAACTTTGTACTGTGGCTACTCGGCGAGACACCAGAATACATAGAGAAAGGCAGGAGTAGGGGTTTTACCTCCTCACGAGGGCCCTGAACCTGGGTAGATCGTGTTGTTTGCAGTGTTTACTTCGTACCTCACGCGGCCACTCGTCGCGTGATCCCTCCCCGAGCACCTCCAGCGTCCTTCGTCCCCACATCTTTAGCCATCCCATGGCATCTGCCGTGACACCACCACGACAATCTGGGAAGAGGCCGGTGCGGCAATTGGAGACGAGAGTCAATAGGATCTGCTGCCGATGGTGGCCATTGTCTAGAGCATGGGCTTTCGAGGCATAATGTAGGAGGGACGCGTACATTTCCTGCTCCCCTTTGGTTATGTCCACTTGTCGGACGAGGGACGTGTGCCATTTAAAATAAATCTCTTTTCGTTCGACCACACATGAAGGGTGAGGTGCGTAGTTACTTCTTTCATAATGAGGAAAAATATTGTCATGATATGTGGTGGGTAAACCGCTAACGCAACCACAAGCCTTCCTTTATTTAAGAATATTGCATCTCTCCTCGGCTCGATATATTCACTCCAGATGCTTGCAGTCTTATTATCATGCATGTCATAGCTCTTGTTCAAACAGTCACACCCATATACTGGACACGATTCTAGATGAAAGAGTGGAGTCCAAATTCAGAGAAGTTGTTTGATACGTGTAATGTTGCTCGGACTAGGAGGCATGTAGGAACATATAGGTGTAGCTAGACAGTGAGCACCAGAGACAACAAGGTATAAAACAACGAGGATTTTTGAACAAGCTTATTATTGCCCTAAACTTAGAGAAATTCTTCAAATATACTGTGTCCCAGCTCCAATAGCCTTATCTCCTCCTTGTTATTCCTGGGGAACAACAGGGATAGCTGATGCAGTGCACTGCCGGAGAAACCCGTGGCTTCCTAGAGAAGAGATTGTCCACGAGCTTTTTCAACCAAACCTATCGTGAGATGGTTCGGTCGAAATGGCCTCCAGTTTTTCTTTACTTCCTCATATGTCGTTTGTTCGACTTTGATGCCTAAATTTAGTTGGTGTTGTTATACTCAATAATATGGTTGTGAGCTTCAATCAATGTAGAGGTCAAGGTTATCATTACTTTTTGAAAAAAATGCAATATTTGTATACACTTGTTTTTTATCGACGTAAGGCCACTTTAGTACCTCTAAACCTGCGGTACAGCTGAGATTACAACCCTGGGATTTGGATTGATTCAACATTACACCTGAAAATTATGATGAACACAGTTCAGGATAGGTATTCCATTTTAACCACTTGGATCCCGGTTTTAGTATAGCCCCGTCATGCCACATCAACTGCTTTCTCTCCTCCATTCCAACTCGCCTCTTTTATCCCTCTTTGAAACAGAAATTTATATAGTATAAAGTTACAGTTATCAAAGTAGTATATACTACTCCCCAATTCCATATTGGTTGACTATTTAACAATGTATCTAGCACTAAAATATGTTTAGATATATCTATTTGAGCGTCAACTAATATGGGACTAAAATATGTGTGAGATGACCAGCTAGATTTTAGGATCAAGAGATCTTTTGGCAAAATTTAGACTATTCCTTCTACGAGTTGATAGGACAACCCGTGATAGTGAGAAGGAGAGAAAAAAAAAAGTTGCCCGCTATAGTGCATTGTACCGTTCTCATCAGAACGGGGTGCACGATAATCTTTAAGAAGATATCATCAAAAAGTGGTGGAAATGGAAAGGACTACAAAACAAAACATGGATGTATCTAGACATATTTCCGTGCATTGAGACATGTATATTTTGACAAATCCAAGACGATTAATTTAAGATGGAGGGAGTAATTTCTATGTTGTATGTTTATTTGAGAGCTACTTGTATACTATTTATTTGTGTTGAAAAAATAATGAAACTATTTTTATTTTAGATTTGTGTGCCTTTATTTGATCTACTTTGTTCTACTCCCTCTATCTAAAAATGGGATGCTTATTGGTTTTGGTCAAAGTCAAACTACACAAGTTGGAACAACTATGTAGAAAAATTTACCAACATCTAAGATATCAAATAAACATTTATAAAATCACACTGACATATATTGTCATAGTATATACATTTGGTCCGATAAATATTGATATATTCTTCTATTTATTTGGTCAAAAGATTGTAACTTTGACTTTGCCTGAAAAACTACGTATCCTATTTAGAGATAGAGAAAGTATATGTTAGATTGTACAAGGTTTCTGTCACTGCGCGCGTACTATCTTTTAGCGCCCGGTAAACCGCTGCCTCCGAGCAGGCGCACTATTTAAACGTCTCTGACATCACTGTGCTGCAAATCGCATTTTACCGTGCAAAAATATTGCACCTTTGTTAGAGATGGTCACAATAGGGAGGACTTAGCAGTAACATCACACACTCCAATACAACTTTGCTTATATGACACGTATTTAATGAAGAAAGAGGTGTTTGTGGTAACTAGCTAAGTTACCGGAACATCACACACTCCAAGAAACAATGAGTCTATAGCCTAATAAATGCATCGTTGACATAGTCTAGGAAGGTGTGTAGGTCTAGCTTAGACTAGTCACAATGGGGAGTATCATATACTAGTATCATGCATATGATACTAGTCTATGTTACCACTTACTCAATGCATAGTAACATATTTGTGGTATCATATACTAGTATATTTATTGGCTTATAGACTCATCTTGTCTTGAAAAGCGTTATGTTACGGTATCTACCTATGATACCACTAACACATCTCTCCTCATTAAATGACTGCCACATCATCTTTCTTGCCTATGTGGCACTTATGATACCACCTATGTTACTCCTATTGTGGCTAGTCTTATGTTACTACCAATTGTGACCAGCCTAATGCTACGTGAGAAGAAAACCCATTGTGACCAGCCTAATGCTACGTGAGAAGAAAAGAGTCGTACACCAACAAGGAGACAAAAATGGCGTTTCGCGGACATAATGTCTTTTGTCTTTTTCTATCAAATACGGCGGCAAAGTTCCATGGAATTCTTCGCCGGTTCATTGTTCTCTGGGATAAATGAGCATCATCCGCTTCTTTTTTGATCACAAGTTTGGAACTAGAATGAAATGGCAGGAGCGACTACTGTGTCCAGGCTGCTCTATTCTGCATTTATCCTCTCTACGCAACCTTGTGCCTGGGTGACTACTGACTAGGATGGTCTCCGATCTGCAAGGAAGACAAGAACGTGTTCTGATCGCTAGCTTGCTCAAAATATACTGACACTCAAGAGTAGCCGTAATGCACTGCAGAAATGGTAATTAAAACAGGGATGCATCCAAAGGAGCTAACAAAATTGGATACCGTAAGACTGAGAAAAATTAACAAAGGGAAAGGATTATTGTTGATGCAGCCTTGGGACCAAAGCTGGCATTGGTAGCTACCCTAAGATTGAAATAAACTAACATATAATCCTTTTTTGACATTAAGTGGACAGTTAAATGACACATTGCATGTTAAACTCAGAGAATATTATTAGCACATATGCTCAATGAAAAACAGAAGGACACAAAGATGTAAGGAACCAATCCTATTTTTCAAAAGACACGAGCGAAATCCTATTAATAGCTGTGATCAATAATCAACTTAATTTAAATCAGTACAACTGCAGAGTGACCAAGCTATGACAAAACGAGAAATGCATTTCTGTTAAGTACACTTACCTTTATATCTCTCATGCCAGCGCCAATCTTTTCACGCCCTCTTGCATGAAACCTCAGGGCCTCAATTACGCGTGATTTATCCAGCTCCGTGACATATTTCATTTAATTTGTACCTTCATGCAGGTAAAACATGATATCATATAGCAAGGTACACAAGATAAAACTAATGTGCACAATACAAATCCACAGATAGTGATGGGGGTCTTACTCTCGTAGAATGTTCTGCAAGCAAGTGCAGAAGTGTGCACTGGGCTAAGATATTTGGCGGTATCCTCATTTTTTTCTCTCTTTCGCCAATACGAGCTCATGAGCTGCTAAAAGCTATATCCGACTGCAACATGTTGGGCTAAGATGCCTGGGTACCCATGTCTAAAATCTTTCCACGAGAAGAAAGCTAGACTGATATCGTAATGTTTCATAGTTATCAAGCGTATTGCTTTAATGATCATGCAAAACTATTATGATATTTCTGGATCTCATGATATTAATTGTGATTTTTTTTTTGCAAGGGATATTTGTTGTGTTTTCTGTAGGTTGTGAATATTTGAAAAAGTACATGAAACCGTAAATCCCCTTATCGCCTTTAAATTGTCCAATGATTCCATACACTTTGCATCCTCAGTCTCTGATACTGACACTTGAGACAAATATGGAAAGGACACAGCCGACGAATTTTCAGCATGTAAAAAAGAACTCTCAAAAAAGAAGAAACGGGGAACACATTTTGCAGCACTTCCAAATTTACTCTGCACGCCAACACAGATCAGACTAACAAATTGAATAGGTAATACTTACTTGATGAGGAGATAATGATATCTTGGTCATATATGATTGAGGGAACTGGTGATGACGTAGAAAATCCTAATAATCCTGGAGAGAATTTCGGGTGAACATTTATTCTTGAACTTACTTTCACTCTGTCAGCAACTTCTGTGGTAACCGAAATTTTCTCCATGACGGCAGGGTTAAGTTCAAATTTTCTCCTGGACAGCATTATTCTCGGACTTTTCTGCGTCTTCAAGATTACACTCGGGTAAAGTTTAATGCCCTCCTGCCCCATAAAAAAGACCAAGGTTAATGCAATAGGTCAGAAATAGGGCCAAATCATATGACCATGCACTTCCTGAGCAATACTTGCAAGTAGCTTGACTTGTCACTCCTTCTGGTTTCTTCAATAACAAAAATATCAACATGATAGAGAAATAAATATGCACCAATCTGTTATACCAAAAGGGAGAAGTGCTTCCATATGCGTAGTGTCTGTATTATTCTACGCGATCAGATGGGCTTTTGAAATGTAAATATCTTCTCACAATTTCCAAAAGTTAAAACAAATAAAATGTCAGAAATTAGTATGAAGTTGTGTTTTCACATTCCAACAGTTTGTTACGTGTTAGTAATGAAAGATTGACAGTAGTAATGTTGTGATATTTGTTTTACGGCCATTTACTTTGTATGCGGGGCTTACTAACCCGACATTAGTTCAGCGATATATAAGAAGAGATCTTGGCTGAGCACCTGATAGTCTGAAGGTGCTATGGCCCTTCAACTACGACATCTATCGATTTTTACAGAAGAGGACAAATTGCTCAATCAGGATAAACTAGGTTAGTATGGTTAGTATGAACCTTTGAATCAATGTTTTGTTTCGGACTGTGACAGTAACCGAACAACTTCCTTGATAAAATACGGGTTAAGCACAGTTGCCAGCAGCTTAATAGCACATAAATTACCTAAATGACAAAACATCCTTACAAACCACATCATTTGATGCTGAAAAGTTAATACTACTCACCATCGCAATCACGCACGCATTTGCGCTCCAAAAGTCTCACTCTGGTGCCCTGTTTGGTAATCCCAACTTGGCACTAGTCACATCAGATGCTTCTGTAATGGTCGCGCTACTTAAACTTTCCTGGAAATGCATGCAAGTTTTACGTATTTTCTCTTTTTAGCGCGTAAATCGGTCAAGGCAAAGTAAAAGCTTACCATATCTTTACTGCTCATAAGATTACCCATTTGAATATTTAGCTCATCCATCCAGCACAACAACACATAAAACAATGTCATACTAACAGAAGTAGATGATTTCATACAAAAGAATTAGAATCTAAATTGCTAACAGAAGGAATAGCTTGACGTAACAACAAATTTCTACATGCATTGCTATGAAAATAGGAACCAAAGCAGACAAATAACATGTTTTGATTTCCTAAACAGCTTACACAGGAACGAAATATAAGACAAAAATCTCGGGGTTTGATCATTGTACAATTTTTTAGTATTACACAGCTTATTTCAGTTAACCAAACTAGACAGCTTATTTCAGTTAACCAAACTAGACACCTTATATCAGTTAACCAAACTACACAGCTTCAGACAACAAGAGATTGGCATGTGAGCACAAATTCGTGATCAACCAAAATAGTGGTACCATTCCCCAAAATATACAATTAGCGCAAGTACATTTCTAATTGAGCATTCCTACATGGACTGCAGCAAGATGAGATTTCAAAATTGGCATTAGTGAAAAAGTTTCGACCTTAAAGCAAAATGATGCGGCATGATCCGTAATTAGCAAATATAAGCTCTACACTGCAATTTAGAGTAAATTTAAAACTTTAAGACGTATTCTCACTGCATCATCTAGGCATCTAGTTGATCTGCAAAACTCCAAATAATTCGACCTTAAAGCAAAATAATGCAGCATGATCAGTAATTAGTAAATATAAGCTCTACACTGCAATTTAGAGTAAATTTATAACTTTAAGACGTATTCTAACAGCATCATTTAGGCATCTAGTTGATTCGCAAAACTCCAAATAACAGCAGCACACATATCATAAAAATTTACACTTTCCAGAGGTACGAACAAAAAAGCATCCTTATATTGGCTGGAGATTCGGGATGTAAACGGCGCGATATACGGCGCTGCATGATCCCGTTTAAGTGGGCTCGATAGTTCATTCTCCCAGGAAACAAAATATTTTTTTAAACTGCTGACCAATATAAGTGGGCTTAAACGGCCGCCATTTACATCCCTACTGGAGATGTGACAACAAGTAACTCATAGGACCAAAATCCTGCCATCTCCTGTTCAATAACTAGCATTGAATGGAAAAGTTCTGTTGGGTCGGGAATACTCACTTTATTATGGCCAGGTAGTGTTGACCTGATGAACACTCCTGCCACGACCAAAGGCAAGGCAGTGACTGAGAATTTTAGGAAAATAGACAACCCAGAAAAAAAGGATGATGTGAGCATGAGCATCAAAAAAGAATTGGATATCTATTGCAAAAATACAACTGAATGGTTGCCTTCGCAGGGAAATATGCGATACATATGTATCACTATTTTTATCTTGTAAGCACCAGCAAAATCGATAGTCATATGTAAAGTATAGATTCCTTAACCATTACTCAGAAACTTGTGTGAATTAAAAATAAAAAGTTCATGCTGCCATATGGAACTGTTTCAGGACAATGCAAACATGTTATTCAGCATCCACTTAGACAAATAAGATTCACCAGGTTTGTCATGCAGCAATGGCAACAAAAGGCTTTTCATCTCTACCATTGTGAGAAAACAGCAAGTGGATGAGCCCAGTTCTTCCATAATGCCAAGTTATCAATTGTTGAACTGAAGCACTCTTAAAGTTATTGCATCACCTGCTGGAGGTTCAGACAAGCCATCTTTAGCGGTTAATTTAATAGAAGAGCATATGAACATGGCAGCACCAACAGTGAACAAATGGGACATACCTCCCCCATTGTCCACCTGCTCCCTGGGGCCCTAGACCCACTATCTACTATCCTAGTACTACCTGTTGATAGGCTTTCTGAGACAAACCTTTATAAATCAGTGAAAAACGCACTAAATCCACAATGTGGGACTAAATATTTGAGGTTCCAGCAGCTTAGGGCATATCAAACAGGCCACCCCAAACCGTACACGGAAAGTGTCAGTTTGGGATGCCCCACGAACAGGCCAGAGGCCCATGTCCGTTGGTGGTGGATAGTGCACCCAACAGCCCCTGATCCATTTCAAAAAAAAAAAAATCCCAGTTTCACACAATTTGCACATATGAATGAAAATAGTACCAAATAAATAAAAATAAAAGCATACAAACTACCGCTAATTAAGCCATTCTATCCGGCATACACCAACATATCAAAAGGATCAAATGACAAGTAGTTCATGCACAAACACACAAGATATATATGTAGTGATGATCACGCATCTCGTTCTCTGATCGCCTTTTGCCTCTTCACGAACCAAGCCCTTGTATCCGGTTCCATGGTGCTCAAGTCAGCCATCATGATCCGGTTCTCTTCGGCGAGTATCATGAGCTCTACTTCCTTGGACTTGAGGTCAACTTCCTTGGCTCTTGAACGGGCATTGCTCTCATCAACTTCGAGCCTCCTTTTTTGTATCTCAAGATAGAAATCCATGTGATCCTCTTTCCCCCGGCGATTCCTCTCACCTCTTTTAACACTTGACATCTCCTTCTCGGCAATCAACCCCTTCAATGTCTCTTGCAATGCAAGTGTAGAGGCTGCGACGTTCGGCACAAACGATATCTCCGGCGACGTGTCACGCGAGCCGCTGAGCTGAGACGGTGCAAGTCCGCGCGGGAGCACGCACGGTGGCGACGCCGATGAGAGAGCTGGCGACCCGGGACGTGGCGGTGCGCGGACGATGCCAGCGGTGTTCAGCGCATCCCCCTTGAGCATGAGCACAACCTGAGTGGCAGCTTGGATGGCGATGGCCTTGTCACGGGCCTGAAAGGCCTCGGCAGATTGCGATTCAGCCACCCGAGCGGCGGCGGCAGCTTGGATGGCAATGGCGTTGTCGCGGGCCTGGAAGGCAGCGGCATATTGCGATTCGGCCACCCGAGCGGCGGCGGCGGTGGCTTCCTGTTCGGCCAACCGGAGCTTCGCCCTTTGTCTCCGGCCTTGCCTCTTAGCGCTCTCAACAGATCGCTGCGCCTGCGTGAGCTGTTTCTTCGGCTTGGGCAGGGCCGCGGCGGGTGTGGGCGACTCGTCCTCCATCGGTCGCTAGGGCTTCGGCGGCTGCGGGGAGGCGCAGGCGCCTCGGTGGTCTGGTAGAGGAGGCAGTGTGCGTGTGCCGCTGAGCCGGGGAGGACAAGGGCGGACGTCCCCTCGACCGCAAATCCTGCCCAAATTTAGGCTGGAAAGGGCATGCGCGATCCGTCTGTTGGAGATGCCCCTTCAGCCACCGAGTCTCTTCCGCTCAGCCGCGAATCCCGCGTCCGCCCGTCGTGGCTGCAACCCCCGCCGGCGTGGGGGGATGACGCGGACCTGCCGGCGCGGCGACCCCCCGTGCTCCTCCTTCTCTCCTGCTCCCGTCGACGCTCTTCGCGCCACCAGCGAGTCCAACAGTTCGACCACCGCAGGAGAAGGGAGTTGGGGGCGGGGGGTTCACAGCGGCGGACGAATATGGCGTGGGAGGGTCCGTCGCGCCGGCGTAGATGCGGGGGCAGAGTTTTTTTTTTTTTTACCACAAGAGATGCGGAGGCAGAGATAAAGTGCTCGCTCGGTAGTGAAGGAATAATAGGGCCGGTCCCCGTTACCTTTCGGAATGGAGGAGAAATTCACGGAAGGATGTAAGCCCAAATAGACCCAGGCCCAATTTGCCCTTCCGCCCAACTAATGCCCGTCTCTCTCTTCCGTGCAACCTTACCTCGTGGTTGGCGGTGGAGATCAGTAATGCTAGAGCTACGGACAATTTTCTTACAAAAATATATTACGGACTGAAGTGGAAGCATCGGGTTGGTCTGCACATTTTCACGAGCCAGGATTTTAGGGCCGTGAGCCCACGCCTTCCCTCCACGTAATCCTGCAAGCGCGATTCCGTAAGTGGAGTTCGTAGATGTAGCATTACTGGGTGGAGATCTGCCGCTGCCGGAGAGAAGGACTGGTCGATCACGGAGGATACATAATTCATACCAGAATATAAAGCAGAGCATAGTTTAGAGATCAATTACAGAGGAGAGTTTCACGAGACCTCAACAAAGCCGGTTAGGGTTCAACCCAAGGGATACAGGTCTATCACCGATCCGAGGATATAAAGCAGAGCATAGAACGGGACAAACGAGTGAGCAATTGAGGTGACAAGGTTATACAGATGTAAAGAGAAATTTCAAATAGCGACGCATCGAGGCACCCTGCCGTTGGATGCGAGATGGACGGTCTAGGAGGAGGCGCGAAGGCGCCAAGCGTTAAGTTGACTTCATGTTATTCAGGTTTATTATATTGGCAGAAGGCCTATAGCCTGACATGCGGAGGTCGTCGCGGGGGACTAGGCGAGCGAACGTGGAGCGGGTGATTTGCATCATATGTGTGCCAAATATCTTTTCCATTGATTTGCTACAACTTTGTTCTCCCGTTCGTCCCCATAATGCATGCGGGTACGTATTTTTAGTGCCAAAATATTTAATTAGTAAGGATTGGTCTTCAGGTTCCGTGGTTACCGTATCCTACCGTGCATTGATATTTCCGGTCGTCAAACCGTACCATGGAATCAACAATTACTTGGACTTATTGTTGACCATACCATTGAATTCGCGGCTAAGCGTATGTACCGGACGTTGTCAGTGTCGTATTTCGACTCCTACGTGCCATTTTGTCTAGAGTCAGGCGACTCCTACGTGCCATTTTGTCTAGAGTAAGAATCTGCTCGAACTAGGCTTTCGCCCCGTTTTATAAACAAAGCAACCACAACATCCATACAAAGTAGCAGTTATACCATAACCAAAGCAGGTACCACATGCTAGGGCAGCAGCACACACAATGCCCAAAGGGAGAAAGAAGAAGGGACAAAAAAGAAAGAAGGGGGTGGCGGGGGGGGGGGGGGTGGTGTGGGTAGACAAGGTAGAGAGCCTCCGGGAGGGGGGGGAGGAGGGAAGCGCCGCCTCAAGGTGGTGATGAGGAGGCGATGCGGCGCGCGGCGGCAAGTAGTCTGTCGATGATGTCGTCAAGCCGCGCCCTGTCCCGCTGTCTACACAGCGGGGACCACTGCTGCAACAAAGCCAAGCATTTAAATAAGGCGTCAGACGCATGACGTAAAAAAATCTTCTCAATGACCATTTTATTGCGAGTCGTCCACAGGGACCACATCATAGCCGCGAACACCAGCCAGAAGAGGCGAACACCCCCTCCGGCCCGGTGATCCTGGTCTTCTAGGAACTCCCCAAGGTCTGAGGCCTGCCACCCTGGCCCCAGAGCCTCATGGGCGAAATTCCACAAAAACCGGGCCGCCAGACACACAAAGAAAATGTGGAGTCCAAGGAGGCCTTGGCATCCCATATTTATTCCTTCTATAAGGAATTATTTTCAGCTACCCCCCGCACGGGGGTGGCGTTGGCCGAGGAGACCTGGGCTCTTGGGGGCCGTGTCACTCCGGAGGAGAACACGCAGTTGCTACTGCCATTCCTTCCAGAGGAGGTTCAGCGGGCCTTGAGGGAGATGAAAGCTAACTCGGCCCCGGGGCCGGATGGCTTGCCGGTCTCCTTTTTTCAGGCCTTTTGGGAGACTCTGCAGGGCGTGATCATGCCGATGTTCCAGGAATTTTATACTGGCACCTTGGTGATGTCGCGCCTAAACTATGGTGTAGTTACGCTGATCCCGAAAGTTGTCGGGGCCACGGACATCCGCCAGTTTAGGCCCATCACTGTGATAAATGTGATCCAGAGGTTATTCGTGTGTGCAATGCGCTTAGCACCAGTGGCGGAGCGGATTGTACATCCCTTGCAGTCTGCCTTTCTCAAGGGGAGATTTATCCATGATGGGATCCTTGCTCTTCATGAGATTGTCCATGAGGTCAAGGTACGACAACACAAAGGGGTCTTTCTGAAGCTCGATTTTCAGAAAGCCTACGACCGCCTTGACTGGGGTTTCCTCCGGCAGGTGATGCTGCGACGAGGCTTTGATGGTCGGTTCACCACGTGGATTATGCAACTTGTCATGAGTGGCAATACTGCAATTAACATTAATGGGGACGTTGGCCCCTATTTTAGGTCGTCGTGTGGGGTAAGGCAGGGGGATCCTATTTCCCCCATCCTCTTTGACCTGGCGGTAGATGCCCTGGCTGCTATCTTGGATAAGGCCAGGGGTGCCGGCCACATCTCTGGTGTGGTTGGTCATCTCATACCGAGGGGAGGCATCACCCACCTGCAATATGCAGACGACACTATGGTTATGGTGGAGGGCTCGGAGTTAGACATTGTCAATCTCAAGTTTTTGTTGTTGTGTTTTGAGGCCATGTCGGGCCTCAAAATCAACTTTGACAAAAGTGAGGTTGTGGTCCTTGGGTATTCCCCTGAGGATCAACAACGGATAGCGGACAAGCTCAACTGCAGGTTGACCACCTTCCCAGTGAACTACATGGGAGTTCCGCTGAGCGACTCCAGGATTCTTATTCGGGATCTGGAGCCAACTGTGGGTAGGGTGAGGAGTAAGGCAGAACCCTGGCGTGGACGCTTTACCTCCAAGGGGAGCAAGTCCATCCTAATTGGGTCCTGCTTATCTAGTGTCCCCTCGTATTTGATGGGGATCTATTCCCTACCGGAGGGAATACATGCAGCATTTGACAAGGAATTGTCGAGGTTCTTCTGGCAAGACGCGTCAGGAAAACAAAAATATCACATGGTCAAATGGGCGGATGTTTGCGCCCCCAAAGACTTGGGGGGCATAGGTATCCTAGCCTCCCGTAAGATGAATGTGGCCTTAATGCTAAAGTGGGTGTGGCGCATTCTACGGGAGGAGGGAGGACTCTGGCTCCAGCTTATTAAAGCCAAGTATCTACAGGAACGCCCGCTTCTGGCCTGTGAACGTCAGGATGGTTCGCTCTTTTGGAGGTCCATCCAGTCGTTTAAACAGGAGATCCGGAAGGGGGTGAGGTTTGGCATAGGTGACGGTCGAGGGACCATGTTTTGGTTGGACCCTTGGCTGCGGGAGCGGCCTCTCCAGCTAGAGTGTCCTAGACTTTTCGCGATCTGCTCGGAGCCATCCCTACTAGTGGCCGCAGCGTTCCAGAATGGGAATTGGAACATCTTGTTCCGACGTTCTTTTGGACCAGCGGAGGCGGCTGAGTGGGTGGCTCTCAGGGGCGATTTGCCCGAGTCCCTTCCCGGAGGTGCGGACCAGGTGTCCTGGTCGTTGACCCCTTCGGGAGTGTTTTCGGTCAAGTTGGCGTATAGGGCCCAATTCTCTGGGCCGGTTAGAGCGTGGGCTACTCCCCTGTGGAAGGCCCCAATCCCGCTGAAGATAAAGATCTTCGTCTGGCAACTTCTTCGCGATAGATGGCCCTCCGGAATTGAAGTGGCCAAGCGCCATGGTCCGGGGGACGGGGTTTGTCTGCTTTGTAGATGCCCGGAGTCCAGTCTAGAGTAAGAATTGAGATGATTCTTTGCCACAGCTCAAGGAAATTCATAAGAGAATTGAGAACAATCAGGTTGTCTTCTTTGGCCGATGGATTTTGCAGCCACAGCTCAAGGCAATTCGGAAGAGATATGAAGGCAATCAGGTTTGCCTTGTTTGGATGAAACTTTGATCATCATGGATATAACAGGGAAGGCTTGTGCTTTCGTTCCCCCGACATACATTTTCATACTTTTCCCTCGATGAAATGATCTATTGCTTCTACCTAAATTTTCTTTAGAAAGAGTACAGCTGGAGACTGCTCGGTTGTACAAGACACCTGGAGTCAATCCACTAGCAGGGTTTATTAATTTTCTCATCATAAACCAAGTTACTTTAATAGTGACCCCGATTCATTGTCATCTATTTATTATTAATGGTTTCTGAAAGGCTTATATTGCATATTAGCTAATTATTTTCTATTTTTCACAAATATTTCATTATTTAAAGAAGATTTTTTTTACTGAATGATGTTATTGCTGAAACCAAGTTGTAAAATAAGTGTGTGTAGATTAATACCTCGCCTGGACCTAAAACATAAGATGTACATATTCTCGGGAAATGAATAGTGGTTCACTAGCTCCTTTTGCCAAACTCCGTTATTTGTTTTCTATGTCAGTATGTCTTGCCACCTGAAAGTTTATCAGTTGCTATTATAAGTTTCTGCTCCAGTAGTTATATGTCCCCCATATTTTAATTATTCTATCATGAGTTCATTACCTGAAAGCTCATATGATCTATATTTCAGTTTGCTCAATGAATAGAACTCATAGTGTCCTAAAGGTGGGATAGAATAAATAATAAAACCAATGAAAGTAGTTGAAACTCATCTGCCTTATGAGCGATAAAAAGGGAAGAATTTAAAAAAAAATTAAGAAAATTATGTCCTACAAGGTTTAGTTAGTTTGCATATTGCCGCCCTTTTGTTGGTAATTCTGGAGGTATAGTTGCAGTATGGAATATGTCTCTGCTTTTCATTGCAATATCATTGATCAATCACAATACTGTTCAATTAAAATGTATGACGAAGGGATGAACCCCGAACCTATCGGGTGAGTCTACCCGGTTCAAGGCCCAAGACCAAATCCCAAGGGGAGATGCCATGGACTATTCTACAAGGCCCAGTTGAAGCACACCTGCAAGGCCTTGCGGGTCAAGTTAGGAAATTTGTAACCGACTTTAGGTTAGGATTTGTATCCCTCCCGGGTACGGTTTGAGACCTCGCCACCTATATAAGGCCAGGAGAACCACCATGAGGGGGATCAAGCAATACCGCACACTGGTAGAAAAAAGGCCTTCCATACGCCCCCATCAGTCCCCAAACGTTGCGCACCGTGACTAATGAGTCTTTAGTCCCGGGTCGGGAGGAGACCCGCGACAGAAGGTCATACGTCGCGGGTTGGGAAGCGCGTTGAGGCGCGTGGAGGGCATTAATTCCGGTTGACCTGGCCGCCCGGGACTATTGGTCCTTTAGTCCCGGTTGGCGTGGCCAACCGGGACTAAAGATCAAACTGCTCGCCTCCCGCGCGGCGGTTTTTATTTCGCGAGCGAGGCAGAAGGGCGCCATTCCACAGTGCGCGTCGGAGTCTCTCTGTTTCTTCCTCCTCTCTTCTCTGTGTCTTCCATCTCTTCGATCTTCTCCAAGCACACCACCATGGCTGAAGTTTGGGAGACATACAGTGGTCCGACACCATGCGGCAAGCTTCTGAACGTGTGCTACACCAACAGTTGCGATCGGCTGGCCGGTGCTCTTGGTTATTTGACCAATCTCTACTCCTCCTCTCCCGATGAACACCGGTTCTTCGGGCTTGATCTGGAATATATGGCGGATCAACGGGATCTTGCCGTCATCCAGATTGCGTACAAGGAGTCGGTTTTGATCTTCCAATGGTCAAGGTAACGCACACGTCCAATCTTGCATGCATCTTTGATTTGTTTGTTGCATGTGAAGAATACATGTGTTGCAACATATCTAACACATTGATATTTTTGTTGTTGCAGTAGTTCGAAGCATTCTCCGGCCCTTGTTGATTTTCTTGTCAACAGGGGATATGACTTTTGCAGCGTTGACATTACGCAAGACCGTCCGAAGTTGAGGCGCTTGGGTATTGTGATACCTGAAGATCACTACATTGATCTTCAGGATCTTATCCAATTGAACGGGCCAAAGACCGGGATGGATCGCATGGTAACTTCCCTCATCCATGAGGGCTACGAATCCATGAAGTCTGGTTTCCCCCGAAGCAATCACTTCTATTGGGAGAAGACCCCACTGGACATGACGAACGTCAAGTATGCAGCCATAGATGCATATGTCTCCTACGAGTTGTTCCGCATCTACTCGACGGAGCCATAGATGTAGGCGTTCGATATATATGCATGTAATGGGTATCTTAGTATATATATGTAATAGATATCTTATTAGTATTGACTTATGTTTGTGTGTTATGTGTGATATCGTAAGACTATGTTATGAATGTGTGATTGTGTTGTATTCTATATTAATTCCTAGCAAAAACACATCAAGAAAACAAACAAAAACACATCAAGAAAACAAACAAGCAAAAAACAAAAACACATCAAGAAAACAAACAAAAACACATCAAGAAAACAAACTAGCAAAAACAAAAACACATCAAGAAAACAAACAAAAACACATCAAGAAAACAAAATAGAAAAACTACAGTTTCTATATATCTGTTCATCCAGTATTAAAATGAATTAGTATTATTTTTCTTAATTTTTTGATATATTATTTGTATTTTTAAGATTTTAAAATGAATTAGTATTATTGTTCTTAATTTTTTGATATATTATTTGTATTTTAAGATTTTAAAATGAATTAGTATTATTTTTCTTAATTTTTTGATATATTATTTGTATTTTTTAAGATTTAAAAATGAATTAGTTTTATTTTTCTTAATTTTTTGATATATTATTTGTATTTTTAAGATTTTAAAATGAATTAGTATTATTGTTCTTAATTTTTTGATATATTATTTGTATTTTTAATATTTTAAAATGAATTAGTATTATTGTTCTTAATTTTTTGATATATTATTTGTATTTTTAAGATTTTAAAATGAATTAGTATTATTTTTCTTAATTTTTCATATATTATTTGTATTTTTAAGATTTTAAAATGAATTAGTATTATTGTTCTTAATTTTTTGATATATTATTTGTATTTTCTAAGATTTAAAAATGAATTAGTATTATTTTTCTTATTTTTTTCATACATTATTTGTATTTTTAAGATTTTAAAATGAATTAGTATTATTGTTCTTAATTTTTTGATATATTATTTGTATTTTCTAAGATTTAAAAATGAATTAGTTTTATTTTCTGAATATTTTGATATATTATTTGTATTTTTTAAGATTTAAAAATGAATTAGTTTTATTTTCTGAATATTTTGATATATTAATAGTATTTTTAGAAATAATACAAATTAAAAAGTTAATATTTATTTACTTATTCAAAATTATTAATTACATCATTACTTTTGTTTATTAAAAGATTTATTTGAAATTCAAACAATAAAGAAATGTGGCATCGACCAACATGTTAATAAGATTGATATGATACTAGTATCACATACATTCGTGCAAAACACTTGGATGCGGGACGGTATGGAACTCGGAAGTTAAGCGTGCTAGTGCTAGAGCAGTGGGAGGATGGGTGACCGAGCGGCAAGTTTGACCATGAGTAAGTAATTCGACTAGAGATAATTGTAGTTAGACGGTAAGCAAATAATACAAATTCTGAAAAAAAAAAGGGAGTGAAAAAAGGGAGTGAAAAAAGGGAGAGAAAAATTGGTGTGAAAAATAATTAGAAACCCAAATGAATTATGGAAATAACGAAATAAAGTCTAGTCCCGGTTCAGGTGGCCAACCGGGACTAAAGGTCCTCCGCCCCCCCGGCTCCGCCACCCGCCCACGTGGCCGGGCCTTTAGTCTCGGTTCGTAAGCGGCGCGACTATAGGGGGGTCTTTAGTCGCGCATAGCTAGTCCCGGTTGCTCGGTCGGGACTTTTGGCCCTGGCGAACCGGGACTATATGCCTATTTTCTACCGGTGGCACCATCAAAGCCTTGAGATTGAGATCTACTCTCGACTCGAACATCCCCATTGTAACCGATCTATTTCGTCAATATAGATCGACATGAGCATGAGTAAGGATTTTACCTCTACGAGGGCCCCGAACCTGGGTAAATCGTGCCCCCTGTTAGCCGACGATTGTAGCCAGCGCCTACACGTTCTCCTAATCAAAACCCGATGGGTTCACCCGAGGGACTTGTTGAGAAGCATATTCAACAATTGGCGCCATCTGTGGGAACGGCGGGCGCTGGATCTCCGGCATCTTCGGCCTCTTCGACAACCAACTCACGCTGGAGCCCCGGAACTTCGACTCCAACCAATCCGATCCGAATCGGGTCGGTCATCGTCGCCCCTCACTCCCCGGAATCACGCCCGGTATTCAGCGGATTGGAGAAAAGCATCACCTTGACATTCGGGAGCTTCCAGTTCTATGCTGACAAAGAGGGAATCCTACACTTCCCCGAGCAAACTAATCTCGAAGGATCGGGCTCTGAGTCGATCTCAAGCCAGGAGCTGTCGACTCGCTGCCTAACTACGCGGATCGCAACTTAGCAAGGAGCGGCGAATCCATCCGCCTCAACACCCGCAACTTCCACACCCTCTCCGCAGAAGAACCTTCCCGGGCCAGGAAAGCTTTCCAAACTACGCCTAGGACTCACGAGCCATATCTGGCTCAGGTCTGCATGGCAGGATCGAGCGACCCACCCGAAGAAACAGAAGATAGTGCAAGGGAACGCGCAGCCATCAACGTATCGCGAGACGCTTGGGATCGAGCAAAAGAAGCCATCCGCACAAGCAAACCGATCGAAGTCGGAGCCCCTCACGAAGATATGACCGCATACCACTACCACCTAGTGAGAGCGACAACCTTGATCAAGGAAGCTCGCAAAGATCTGGCTGAACGAAGGAAACTAGCGGATGAGTCAAGTCAGCGCCGTGCGGCGCTCTCAAAGACACATTCTGTCGGGAACCATCCAGGGAGAAAAAGATACGTCTCAAGAACGCGACCATAGATGGCAAATCCCTAACCGGGATCAGTAAGTCACTCGAAGCCTCCCTTATACGCGTCAACTAGGATGGCAACGTGCACCCGACGACTCCTACTGCCGCGATACTGGCCGCAGCCACTTACCTGCAGACAAACCAGCCAGGGGAGAACGACCCACGTGCAGAGCAATACAGGCAAGTCCAGAAAGGTCTAGGCATGGCAGCCGCAAGACTTGCCGCTTACGACCGCAGGAAAGCGGCTGCACAAAAAGATAAAGAAGCACCCCGCAGGCATAGAAGTACATCGCCCAGGAAGGAGAAGTCACCTCGTCGCGCCCGAGGAAAAGAAGCCCGGCGACATGGTGATAGCCCGAGTAGCAGCGATTGTAGCCCGAGGGATCGAGATCGCAGCTCGCGACATCATAGAAGCCGCTCGCGACACCGCAGCAAGGAGCCGCGGAGGGAGATCGATCGCGACCAGCCTGGATACAACGCATGATCTGACATCATGCAAAATAAGGTCAACAAGGCCCGAGCAGCCAGGAACCGCGCGCGTTCCTCATCCACCTCTTCTGACGAAGAGGCATGCGGCGCATTATGTTTCACTGGCAACATCCGCGAGGCGCCAATGCCCAAAAGATTCAAGCTTACTACGGAAGTACCAAAATACGACGGTTCGCTGGAGCCGCAATCTTGGCTGTCGGATTACCTCACGGCAGTAAAATGCCAACGTGGGAACAAGACCACGGCTATGCAATACCTTAACTTACACCTAGTAGGAGCAGCGCGTAGCTGGCTCGAAGGAAGACCGAAGGCATGCTACGGGTCGTGGGACGATCTAAACTTCGACTTCTGCAAGAACTTCCAGGCGACATATAAGAGGCCCGAAACCATCGAGGAGCTGCGAGACTGCAAGCAGAAGAGTGGTGAGTCTACTCGCGAATATATCCAGCGATGGACCACACTTAGAAACACAGCAGGAAACATTTCAGAAGAAGTTGCAGTCGAAGCTTTTGCCAAGGGAGCTCGACGAACTGCCTTCAAAGAAGAACTGGGACGAGTTGCTCCCAAAACCATTGGAGAGCTGATGGCTAGAGCCGACAGATGGGCCAATGGAGAGGACTCCGTGCGCAACGAAAAGGCATCTTCGCCAGCGACTGAAGACGACCGTCATGATCGAAAGAAAAAAAAGAAAGTATGGCGATCATGACGATCGAGAAGAACTGGTAGCGGCAGAGTTCACGAGAAACCGCAATAGTGGGCGTCGTGGAAATCGCGAGTGGAAGCCAAAACCATAGGATAAAACTCCCGAGGAGGACCTCGATGGCTACTGCACGCTACATCTATTTACAGATAAGCGCACCGGTAAAACCAAGGCAACACACCTTCTCAAGGATTGCCAAAAGTTCCTTGACATACACGAGGCCTTCTCGAAGAAAAACAGAGCGGCAGTCAGTCAGGGCTACCCGCAGCTCCCAGGAGGAGGAAACCAGGGATTCCACCCTCCGCAACGCCTGCCTCCACCAGGAAACCAAAACGTGGTGTTAGCCGCACTACCTACACCACCAGCCGCGAACCAGGGAGGCAACGCGTACCTGAACCCCGCAGGACTCTTGGGGATGATACAAAAAGTATGCCCATCCGCAGGGTCCAGAAGACAAACACGCGACAGATATGCATAGCTGTCCAAGCTCCACCGACAAGGCCCGAGTACTTGAAGATGGCTGACCAACCAATAATTTTCTCCAAGGAAGACCATCCCCCGCGAGTCTATCGACCAGGACACACCGCGCTCGTCATCCAGGCGCAAATTGGCAATTACGAACTAGCCTGAGTGTTCATGGACGGAGGCAGCGGAATCAACATCATTTACGCGGACACACTCCATAGGATGATCAGGAACCTGGATGGACTCGCAGAATCAGAGACATCTTTTCACGGGATAGTACCAGGGAAGGCGGTCCGCCCACTAGGAACAATCAACTTGGACGTAGTGCTTGACAATCGAAGCAATTACAGGCGAGAATTCCTCGATTTTGAAGTAGTCGACTTGCCCTCACAGTACCACGCCATTCTTGGCCGAACAGCGTTCGCAAGATTCATGGCGGTATCACACTACGCCTATCTGAAGCTCAAGTTACCTGGGGAATATGGCACCATCACCATCGACGGCGATTTTCAAAAATCCAACAAATGCGACATCGAGTTCAATGAGATTGCCAAATCCTTCGGAACGCAGGAGGAGCTGGAAGAGATAGCAAAAACCACGGATCACTCCGTGATGCCTCTCACAAAGAAGAACGCCCCAGAGCTCGAGTTCAGTAAAAACAGTGATACTCGAAAACATCAAGTACACCCGACGGAACCTGCGAAGACGACGATGGTGTCCACCACCCTCTTGCGAGCGTAGGAAGGCGCGCTCATCGAACTCCTCCGTGAGAACTGGGAAATTTTTGCCTGGCAACCTTCAGATATGCCAGGGATACCCAGGGAGTTCGCCGAACACTCACTCAAAGTCTTCGAAGACGCCAAGCCTATCAAGCAGACCACCCGACGATTCTCAGAGCCAAAGCAAAAAACACTTGGAGAAGAAGTAAACAGACTACTCGCAGCAAAATTTATCAGAGAAATAAAGATATCCACTTGGTTAGCAAACCCAGTGCTGGCCCCGAAGAAAAATACTAACATCCTTCGCGTGTGCATCGACTACACGTCGCTGAACAAAACACTACCTCAAGGATAATTTTCCCTCCCACGTATCGACTAGATCGTGGACTCCACTGCGGGCTGCCAGTGCCTCTCCTTCTTAGATGCCTACTCGGGATATAATCAGATCCGGATGAAGAAGGAAGACGAGGAAAAGACAACGTTCATCGCACCTCACGGTGTATACTGCTACACAATAATGCCCTTCGGGCTAAAAAACGCAGGCGCAACATATCAGCGCTGCATGCAAAAATGCCTCGCCAAGCTCATTGGAAAGAACGTACGGGTGTATGTTGACGACATCGTCATCAAGACTCGAGTAGATGACACGCTCCTCGAGGAGTAACATTCGATGCTTTGTACACATACATGATCAAGCTCAACCCGACAAAATGCGTCTTCGGTGTCCCTGCAGGACAACTTCTCGGGTATTTGGTATCAGCTCGAGGAATCGAAGCTAACTCAGAGAAAATATAAGAAATCTTAACAATGAAGGAGCCAACAAATCTTCGTGGTGTGCAGCAGCTCGCAAGACAACTAGCCGCCTTGAGCAGATTCATTGCGAGATTAGGCTTGCAAGCACTGTCCTTCTACAAGCTGTTGAAAAAGACAGATAAGTTCGAGTGGACACCCGAAGCAAGACAGACATTCTCGACTTAAATCAACTACTGCAAAGAAAGTAAGTCCTGGCAACACCGCAAGAAAAGGAGCCCTTATACCTCTATCTAGCCGCAACTAACCAAGTCATCAGCACGGTCATTGTGGTCGACCGGCCGGAAGAAGGGAAAGCGTACGGCATCCAAAGGCCAATATATTACATCAGCGAGGTGCTTTCGCCGTGCAAACAGCGATACCCTCACTACCAGAAACTCGCATATGGTATGGTACTCACAGCCCGAAAGCTCAAGCACTATTTCCAGGAACATACCGTTACGGTGCTAAACGACTCATCACTCGGTACTATCATGAACAATCCAATGGCATCCGGGAGAATTGCAAAATGGAGCATCGAACTAGGAGCCTGGGATATCATATATGCAGGCCGCAACTCTGTGAAATCACAGGTACTCGTGGAATTCCTAAACGAGTGGACAAAATTGCAAACACCAGGACCGCCAGAATACACGAGTAACTGGATCATGTACTTCGACGGGTCGAAGAGGAACAAAGGAGCTGGAGCCGGGGTCGTCCTCATATCCCCTGAGGGAGATAAGTTGAAGTACGTTCTGAGATTGGACTTCCCACTCGACGACCCAGCCTCCAACAACGACGCAGAATACGAAGCACTCCTTCACAGCATGAAAATGACGATCGCTTGCGGAGCCACCCGATTGATGATCTATGAAGACTCAAACCTCATTGTACAACAGACAATGAAGGAGTGCGACGCTATCGCGGATAACATGGTCGCCTATCGGGACATGTACAATCTACTCGAAGGAAGTTTCAAAGGATGTGAACTGAAACACATCGTGCGGTCCAGCAACGAGGAAACAGATAAACTGGCAAACATGGGTTCTACAAACACACCCATACCGCCAGGAATATACTTCGAGAGAATAATCAAGCGTTCAGTCAAGGTCAAGAAGACTGCAGGAGCACCCGCAGCATTGGAGACAGACGTCAGCCCGCAAATTGCTATCATCGAGCTCAGCCACAATATTTCAAGACAAGTTTTTCTGGTCGAGCCAGTCTGGACGCAGAAATACCTCGACTACTTGTCCAACAAACAGCTCCCAGCAGACATTCGCGAAGCTCGACAGATAGTACGACGCAGCAAAACCTTTTGGATACTCAACGGAGAGTTATACAAACAGAGCATATCAGGAATATTGCAAAGATGCATACCGAAGATGGCAAAGAACTACTGCGAGACATACACCAAGGAGATTGTGGACACCACGCCAGCTGGAAGGCAATTGTGGGTAAAGCTTTTAGAGCAGGATTTTATTGGCTCACGGCAGCTAGAGATGCAAAAGATCTAGTCGACAAATGCAACGCTTGCCAAAGATTCGCGCCCAAGCCACATGCCCCCGCCACCGAGCTTCACATGATACCTATCGCCTGGCCTTTTGCTCAATGGGGGCTAGATATGGCGGGACCCTTGCGCAAATCTACACCTGGCGGATACACTCACCTGCTAGTAGCAGTCGACAAATTTACAAAGTGGGTAGAAGCCATGCCAGTCACCTCCGTGCACGCCGAGTGCGCTGTGAGATTCCTCAACTCCATCGTGTGCAGATTTGGCATACCACACAACATCATCACGACAATGGGATCAACTTCACAACCAAGGAAATGCAGGACTTCTGCGAGGAAAAAGGAATTACTCTCAGCTTCGCCTCGGTCACCCACCCGCAAACAAACGGCCAAGTCGAACGATCCAACGGGTTAGTTTGCGCTGGCCTAAAGAAATGACTACTCGACAGACTGCGCCCAGCGGCAGGGCACTGGGCCGAAGAATTACCATCGGTACTATGGAGTCTGCGCACAACTCCAAATCGATCAACAAATTACACACCATTTTCATGGTATACGGAGCTGAAGCTGTCCTTCCCGAAGATGTCAAGTTCAGCGCTCCATGAGTCGTTGCATACAATGAAGAAACTTCAAACAGGGCACTCGTTGAAGACGTGGACGCACTGAATGAGATACGCGATATCACACTCGCAAGATCCGTAGTGTACCAACAATCGCTGCGCAACTACCACAGGTCGCCGAATACGCCACAGAGCTTTCGTGGTCGGAGATTTGGTGCTGCGCCTCAAGAAGAAGGAAGGACACAAGCTCGAGCCACCGTGGGAGAACCCTTCATAATACACGAAGTTATCCCTGGTGGCGCATACCGACTGAAGAACCCAAAGACTGGTGGCATCTACTCCAACCCATGGAACGTTGCGCACCTCCGCAAATTCTACCCTTAGGATTATTTTACTTGCAAGAAATAAAGATCTACTAGCCACTCTGTAGCTTGATCAAACACATGGCTTCTCAGCCATATCAATAAAAACATGGTTTCTCAACCATACCTATTCGCATCTTCGATTTCTATATGCTATAAAAAAACAGGTATACACCTCAAACACACGGGGGCTACACCTAACCAGCATAAAAAAAATCATCTCATAGCACAAGGTAACAAGATACACACCTTATAAACACCTTCAAAAAATACATCGAGTGAGCTATACAGAGTTTACAGTAGAACACTTTCAAAGATATTACAATCAGAGTACATGATATTCACATCCTACATCTGACGACGAGCAGTCGCCTCAGCCAGCATTCGATCGACCTCTTCAGAAGTCAGTCGAATGATCTCCTCCGCAGCAGGATGAACGGCTGCATAATGAGGAGAAAAATCAACTGGAGCATTGTGGAGCCTAGCCACAGAGTTAAAATTGACCTCAGGATTCCACACCCAAACAAAAGCAAGTGCTACTTGAGATCCGCAGATAAGCTGTTGGCGGACACACTCGCGCACTTCTCCTACCCGACCAAAAATTCTTAGCAGATCGCTCAAACCTTCTGGAACTGCACCTAGTGGATAGAAAGTCTTATGCACAGACGTCAGAGCTTCACGACAAGAATCGACAAGTATCTTCGCCTGGCCAGCCCGATATTTCAAGGTAGCCAAGATAAATCCTCGACTACGGTCAGACCAGAAGTTGTTCGCATGCGGTTTGAGCTACCCGCCTCATGGACAATATGATTATCCACCCAGTAAGTCTCATAAGGACCGTCAGGCTCAACAACTGCAATAAACAGCACAAAGGGTTAAAAGTGAAAAGGAGGCAAACAACAAAGTGCTAGGGGGCTCGCAGGCTTACAAATCAAGTCATTTGCAACAGCTGTCAGTTCTCCATCACAAACTGTTCACGCTCAGCCGCAAACTTTTGCTTTGACTTAGCCACATCAGCCACTCCTCGCAAAACTTTTAGTTTGCGTTCCCCATCCGCAACACGGTCACGGAGTGAAGCAAATGTGTCGGTGGCAGCAACGAGGGAATTCACCTGGGCACTTGAGCCACTCGAAGACCCTGCGCTGGGATCAAGTACCTGGGAAACAAGCAGACGCAAGTTCAGGAATACAACAAGACCCCACTCGCGAAAAAACATCACCCATCCATCGGGTACTCGGGGGCTACTCCCATCGGGAGCACATAACAGTGAAACACAACACTCGACACTGAAGATTTCAACAAAATACTTCAATTAAGAAAATACGGGAATACATCCCAAGGTTCATTACATCGAGAGGCTGAAAAAGAAATTTAAAACTAAGCCTAAGGGGCTGCAGCAGTATTGCCACTCGCAGCAGGCTGCCCCTTGCGACCAGCACGGGCAAGCACTTCAGAAAGCTTCTGAGCAAGACCTTCAGCCCGAGGGCCGAAGGGGCGAAGTGCTACCTTCCTGCCCAAGGCGTCGTAGGAGAGGCTCGAGAATACCTTCTCCGGATCTGCGACTCTGTGCGCCAGCGCGAATTGGATGGCCGTCCTAGCTCCGCACTCAGACTGGGCGACTGAGTAAGCCTGGAGAAGATTTTCGTCATCCAGAAAAACTTTCAGAAGGCCACCCAGTGTAGGCGGGATCGCCACATCCACCAGCAGGCGCTCATGGAATTGCGTCAACACTCGAATGGCTTCGCTAACGAGAGAGCAGATCCCACTCGCGTTATTCTGGAGCTGGGAGCAAGAATCCGTCAAGGCATCCAATCGTCGGCTCCCAGGTAGCTCTACCGCAACGCCAAGGACATCTACAAAAGGACACCTTAAATTCCCGAGATAGCCAATTAAATTGCGTCGCAACAGAAGAACAGTCAAGTGCAACTTACCCGCGAATTGCTGAGCCAGAGGGCGGATGATGCTAACAAGATCGTTATCATGTTTAGCACCAGCCTCTTCCAATTGCTACAGCGCCTCTTGGGCCTCGGCGAGCTTCCCCTCAAAATCAGCTGAATTCTTGCGAGATGACTCCAGATCCTTTCGGGTGGACTCTAACTCGGCCTCAAGGGTTTTCACCCGAGTGACAGCTTCAGTTTTCTCGGCCCTCAGAAGATTGACTTGAGCTACAGAGCAATGAATTCAGCCTAAGCAAATTCATATGATCAGTGGAAACAGTAAAAAATGGAACGGATTAACCTACCTTGGAGAGCTTGGCCGTCCTCGACGAGTCGATCACGATCCACCCGAAGGGAAATGCAATCCGCCCCAGCCGAAAGCACGCGGCGACCAATGGCGGCAAGGGAGTCAAGAAGAGACTGCAAAGACACGGGACAAGAAGTTTAAGTTATGGGCAAAATTTCTTGAGCCTATTCGCGACTGTACACAGTCGAGTATAGCCTCGAGGGCTACTCCCATCGGGAGAACTGCCGTGCACTCGATAAAATAAAGAAAAGAAAAAAGCTTAAACTTGAGTCCGTGGCCAATCACAAGCGATTAACCATGGCCTCGGGGGCTACTCCCATCGGAAGCACTTTCGTGCACCCGATAAAAATCATAAACAGACGAAGCAGAAGATACAAAAGAGGTGACAAGATTTACCTGACCCTGGGCGGTGCGCAGAGGGTCCGTCGAGCTACCCGAAACTTCTTTGCTCGCCGAGGCTCCACCCGCGAAGCTAGGCAACCTATAATCTGGAGCCGTAGCTGCCGGTGATGGGCTCGGAGACTTCTGGGTAGCCTTGACAACTGGAGGTTCACCCGCAGTTGCTTCTTTTCTCTTCACATAAGGAACAAAAGAAGCAAACTAGCCGGGGCTGAAGGTTCGAAGACTGTCATGAAAGGAAAAATCGAACAAAGGCATAAGGGAAAAAGAAGAAAACTTTCGACTAAAGGATAATGCAAGAGAGAAAACTCACTCATCATCGTCATCATCATCCAGCATATTCGCGTTCTAGGTGGTGGAGACATTCGGTTTGAAGCCCAGAGGAGGAAGCACGTTCAGAGGCGTCACCCGAAGAGGCTCGGTCGCCTTGCCGGATCCGCCACCCAAGGAGTTATCTTTTAAAGTGGCTTCATCATCTTCCTGCCTGCGGCGTTTGCGGTGATGAACCTGATCGCTACCCGACTCATCCACGTCGTCCAAAGAACCGTGCTCGGAACTCGAGTCGGCTTCAGCGACGCTGGTGTCGAGAGGGGCCTCAAGGTTTATCGCCAGCAGGTCCGAGGCCTCCTCGGCCGACATTGGCGGGTAGCATGTTGCTACCTTCAAACTCTACGAAAAAGGAACAAGAAGAAAGAAGAGAAATATCAGTCAATAAAGATTCGAATAGCAAAAAGATTAAAGCAGTGAAGATAAGAAAACTTACATCAGCTGGAGGAGGTTTCGAAGCCTCGAATGTTTCAAGAGGGCAGGTAGCAAAGGACTCGCCTACCTTCAGCTTGGTGATAGCCGCAATTTTCTTCTCGAATTCGGCATTCGAGAGGATATCTTGGCAAACACGGCTAGGGTCTTGGATGCCCTGGTACTCACACATAGTCGATGGCCTCTCTTTAAGAGGCTGGATCCTACGCCGAGGAAGACGCTCGCCAGGTGCAAACCATTCAGCGCGACCCCCGTTGTCTGGTCGCGAAGAATTGCCACCTTCGCGAGTAGCGGGGCGACGATCCGGCTCTCTTCGGCTGAGAGCTTGTGCGCCCAAGACTTCCGTCGCTTCAAAACAGCGAATGGGTGGAATTCGTGAGCTCCACTCGCGCTGTTGTCGACAACATAGAACCACTTCCTCCGCCATCCTTGCGCGGAGTCGAGGAAGTGCATCTCCAAGTAGGAGCTATCCGTCTTCGTCTGGATTCCAAAGCCGCCGGTGCGCAACGTCTCTCCAAGCTGGTTCTCCACCCACGATTTCTCATGGAAGACCCGCAGTTTGAATAGGGCCTTCCAAAGGCCCAGTGCGGGCGAATGCCTAAAAAGCACTCACAAAGTACGATAAAGCACGAGACGTGCTGAATCGCATTTGGAGGCAGATCGTGGAGCTGTATGCCATAGACATACAGCAGTCCGAGGAGGAAGGGAGAGGCCGCGCGAGACGTGATCCGCGAAGATCACGCGCTCGTTCGCGCGAGGATTCGGTACCTTTTCCTTCTTGCCTAAGCGAACGCGCTTGTCGCCATCGGGGGGCAGCAGCCCTCCCTCTGCATCTCCTTGATGCTCTTGTTGGTGGTGTTGGCGGAACGCCAGTCGCCCGTCCTCGCGGCGGGTGGCACGGGGACATCCTCGATCGCTTTCGACGACGAAACAGCAGCAATGCGCTTCTTACCCCCCGCCATGATTGCTCGTGAGTGCTTGAAGAGGAGGATATGTGCGCGAGGTAGAAGAAAGGGAAGAAAATGACCGAGAAGTTTTACTTTCCGCCTAAGGGCGGATATATACGCAAGCCAGGCCAATCTGGACCGCAGATCAACCAACGTGGCACCCATCGCGGCTGCCACGCGTGAAGTGGAAACGAAGCGGCGGTTAAAGGTTGTTTTATACCACGATCTTAACAGAGGATCGTGCGCACTTACTGCGCGTGGCTCACGGAAAAACCGGAAACGACGTCTCGTTTCCAGTCAAAAAGCTGATAAGGTGGGCCAGCGTGCCCTGTTTTCACTTCGTCACGTCCCATCGGGAGGAGTCAGAACGAACAAAGTGCACAATGACATCATTGCGTACCTCATCAAACCCGAGAATTCCATCGGGTAAGATCCCAAACACGAAAGTTTCTTTGTATGGGCTATCAAGACGCGAAAACTCTTTCGCATAAAAGCCCCAGACACGAAATTTTCTGTCGTATGGGCACAACAAGGCCTCTTGGCACGAAAACTCTTTCGTATGGACGGAAAACTACAAATAAAAAAATCCTTGTGCATAAAAACAAGAGAGGTTTCTTTACTCGAAATATCTCGAGACAAAACTCGCGAGTACGCAGCTCCCGCCACTCGGTCACACGACGTACACACATCCCTTTCCTGGATCGTTCGGCCGACTAGGCACATCCGGATGCCGTATTCTCTCAAATATGAAGGTAAGACCCAAAAAATCTCTCTTATGGGCCTGGAATCGCACTCAAGCTGCATCCTCCAGTAAATTCCCGTGTCAACAACACGAAGAAAAATCCTAGCGGACGCGCCGGGTACCCCTATAGGTTAAGTTCGACTCGATAAGACCTCCACGGCCCAGTCGCAACGATCACCTCATCGGATTCGAGTCGGAGGTCTCGAATTCGCGTAGGCCTGAACTGTTTTTGCCCTAGATGGAATTAATTGGCCCTGAGCTTTCGGGAGAGCCAAACAACTGAGCCATATTCTTCTGCGAAAACAGCCAAAAGTACAGGCACATCCATCACTCGATACTCGAGTACAAAAACTCATCACATACATGGTACACGCCCTCCAAAAGACAAACGACTGAAGCGACCAGTCGAAAGAATTCAAGACAAGATATTGAGCGTCTACCCGACATAAATTCTCAATCGAGTAAACGCTCGGGGGCTACTAACGAAGGGATGAACCCTGAACCTATCGGGTGAGGCTACCCGGTTCAAGGCACAAGACCAAAGCCCAAGGGGAGACGCCATGGACTATTATAGAAGGCCCAGTTGAAGCCCACCCGCAAGGCCTTACGGGTCAAGTTAGGAAACTTGTAACCGAATTTAGGTTAGGGTTTGTATCCCTCTCGGGTACGGTTTGAGATCTGGCCACCTATATAAGGCCAGGAGAACCACCAGGAGGGGGACCAAGCAATACCGCACCATCAAATCCTTGAGATTGAGATCTACTCTCGACTCGAACATCCCCATTGTAACCGATCTATTTCGTCAATACAGATCGACAGGAGCAGGAGTAAGGGTTTTACCTCTACGAGGGCCCCGAACCTGGGTAAATCGTGCCCCCTGTTAGCCGACGATTGTCGCCAGCGCCTACACGTTCTCCTAATCAAAACCAGATGGGTTCACCCGAGGGACTTGTTGAGAAGCATATTCGACAATGTACCTTTGCCGCTCAAATATGATGCTATTACAAATATATAATATTTCTTTCTCCGTAATCTCTAATTCACCGTTGCCTCTACATGCCATTGTCTTGGTGCAGAACTTCACACTTTCTAACATATGTGATTATCTTTATAGGACATGGGGCACTTGAGTTATGACCATGTATTTGTATGATGGATGAAGCTCCATGCAACTCGCCACAACCATGAGGATATCTTTGAGCATAATGGTGAACATTCAATACGATACGATGCGTATTTGATCAGTTTTATATCTTAAATTTCGGTTGAATTTGATTTCCGGAGCTTGAAATTTAAAATTTAGAGCCTTTTTGATTCATAGGATTCTCAAAACATAGTAATATGACAAACACATGATTAGACTATCATGTCTGGTTGAATCCTAGAGTCTATAGGAATTTTTGTTGCAGATTGTTTGAATCATAGAAAAATCAAAGGAATTGTAACATGATATTTGAGTGGATGAAAATTTTCCTTCAAAACTTAGTGCAATTGAATACTATGTGAGAAATTATTATGGATTCAGTTCTACAAATCAAACGACGCAGAATAGGAAAAACTCCTAAGAACTGAAATCTGTCAGAATTCCTATGGGATTCTATCAAAGGAGCCCTTATCGGCTTGTAAATAATTCAAAAATAAAAGCTTGTAAACAATTCAAAAATAAAAGTGTGCAAACATAATAAGAGTCAAAAATTTCGGTATGTGATGGGTCCCAAGAGCGCTAGAATCTCAAATTGTCTATTTACCCGCAGTGAGCTGCTAAATCTGTATGGATGGCTCACTCTGTCCATCGCAGAGATGGATCAAGTTTTGAACCGAGCGCCGCGCCAACTATGGGATGTCACGCTAACTGCATGGTGGGTCGCAAGGTTCCATTGTTGTCGTTTACATGATGTATTCCGCATAATCCGCACTGTTGATCTTAGTGTGGTTTGTACTCCAAGATGGTGTATTCGGGTACCTGCATGGAGTCTGGACCTTTGAAATTTGTGGACCTATCCTGGAACCATGACCCCGTCTAGTTGTATACATCATGTGATAAAGATGCGCATTGTGATATGATCATATAAAATAATTATTTTTTCTATGTGCAAAAGTAGTAGAATCAGTATAAAATTTATGTTCGTGAGTTATTACTATAAGAGATTCTATTTGAATTAAAAATATAGATCATTAAAATACTTTTAATTATTACTGAACCCACTATAACTTGTAAGACACATTGATCACGGAAAAAATGATTTCACCTATTCATTTTATACTCCAGAAGTTTCTATATATCTAATTTATCAAACCATACATTACACCTATAACTTGTAAGACACTATAACTTATTACTGAACCTACTATAACTTGTAAGACACATTGGTCACAGAAAAAATGATTTCACCTATTCATTTTATACTCCAGAAGTTTCTGTATATCTGTTTTATCAAACCACACAATACACACCTCTATTAAAATATTTTTAGGCACTATGATTTGTAATATTTACCAATATATTTAAAGATATTAAAAATATCGAAAAACATTCACACGATAATATACATACACTATATATTTCCTTTTTTGTATAAAAGATAAAAACATGTGTTTTTCCTATTTTTTCACGTCTAAGATTGTAATATATATTGGCAAGGGAAATATCTCAGAAAGGGAAGAACTTTTCTCTCAATTCAGGTAAATTTTAGATGGTGTACATTGCATTTATATAGTTAAAACACAATAATGATTATTGATAAAAATCATAGGGCTAACAATGCTTACTTTGTGACAAAAAATATATATTTGTTAAAAACCGCAATATGATGAAAAATATAAATAAGGATAAAATTTTAGTATAACTAGGTTTACTTGAAGTCGTCCGTGGTCCAACTGGGACCTTGTCCCGTGGGGCCAAGGTCGAAGGTCTTCTTGGCACAAACATGGCAAGCCACCAGGATGGGGATAATGGAAAGCAGTCTGTGTGGCATTGCCGTAACGGAAGGTAGTCATAGCAAGTGAGGGCAGTGAGTTTGTCTAGGGTGGGAGGAGGCCATTGGGGGTACCCTCGGCATGAGATGGAAGAATTCTTAAGTCGCCGCGGATGAAGAGACAATATGTACTTATCAATCTATACTAGACCTTGAGTGCGCGCTTTGCCACGCCCGTCCCGTGATGGAATGATGAACATGGTTTGAGAAAAATATGTGGAAAATTTCCTATTATGTTAGAAAAAATGAGAAGTATTTTATATGTGGCCAATGGCCTACCGCCTACAATAGTTTGGCTTTCTAGGTCTCAAGATTGTGGTTTGTGAACGTTGCATTATGGCCGGATTCAGATTGTTTTTCTTTATCTTATTAGGTGAAAGGTTAGTGGAAAAGGTGATGGTATATTATGATTTTCGGTTTCTTTTAACCAAAGGCGCGGGTGGGTGCGTTGGCAATGTAGAAAACAATGTGGTTGGTTTTCTATTTAAATTTTCATGTTACTTGTCACATTAGTCTTATTGTTCTCTATAGCTTGGTCTAATAGGATTGCATTGGGTGATTGAAGGAAAGACAGATCAATAGCAGAAGTGGCAACATCTCCATAGATTGGTTTGTTCGCAGGTGTCCCTACATAGACACAGATAACTTGGCGGTTGTAGCAACATCTCCATAATTTACAAAAAGATAGTCATCCAGTCTTTATCAATTAATGTTTGCATAAACATTAGAGTGATTTTGTATAGCTAATGTAACAATATAGGCTTGTCCAAGATTTTCTATATCAAATCACATATCATCTACTTTCAACTAACCAAGACAACGCTGACACAACCACCTCCATTTTGAGTTGAAGTCGATCTGCATACAAAATTCAAACATGGAGCAGTACATCCGTGATCATCACACAGTTTGAAGAGAGCAGTTTTAACAGAAGTATGTCTCAGTTCAAAATCTAACAATCTGAGTAAGCCATAGCTCTTAATTTGAATCATTTTATTTCTGGAAAATCTTCCACTTCTCTCTAGCGATGTAAGGTACAAAATTCAAACATGGAGCAGTATATCGAACGCTGAACTATCATAGTATCTCAGCATGATGCTTTGTTGGTCCATACCTCCATGAATACTGACGCTGGAACAGTCTGAAGGAGAAGAGATAAATATTAAATACTATGAAAAAATAAATTCTAATAATTCAACATTAAAGTGTATTTACTATCTATCTTGATCGTTCATCTTACTTGATTTATCAACGAGATATACCTACGATAACGGTTAACTGAGTTTTCCTAGAACCAAACTGATAAAAATGTTGCATGTTTTATCTCGAGCTTATTGAAAGAGGGAGTTTCTAATAGTTCCTGTAAATTGTCTCCAAGATATGTAAAACGGTATCACGTGCCTGATGCGTGTGAACACACGTTCGTTGGGAGATCCCAAGAGGAAGGTATGAAGAGCACAGCAACAAGTTTCCCTCAGAAAGAAACCAAGGTTGAATCGAACAGTAGGAGAAAGAAATCACTTCTGAAGGTTGTTGACGACTGATGTTGGTAGGGCGCACTACCAGGCTCAGCGGCAACGTGGAATCTGCACATAACACAAACAAGATACTTTGCCCCAACGATATAGTGAGGTTGTCAATCTCACTGGTTTTGCTAACACAAAGGATTAGATGTATAATATGGAAACCAGTACTTGTTTGCAGTAAATGAAAAGAGAACAATTGTGACAGTGAATGAAAGGAAAACAATGTTTGCAGTTGGTTGTATTATCAGTGTAAAATAATGGACCGGGGTCCACGGTTCACTAGTGGTGTCTCTCCATAAAAGATAGATAACATGTTGGGTAAACAAATTACAACTGGGCAATTGACAGATATAAAGGATGCACCGTAGTGCATATGCATGACATGATGATTACTATGTGATTCATGCGGGCATTACAACATAATTCATAGACTGTTATCCAACTGCATCTATGACTAATAATCCACCCTCAGAACGTAATCCAAGCAGACTTCGGGTATTAAGTTGCAAGCAACAGATTATTGCCTTAAGTAAAGTGTGTAATATAAACAATGAAAACATTGTTGTTTTCTCCCTAATGGCAACATCACATCCCCCATCCGTCACGTTTCTGTCACTCAAGCATGGATGAAAAGGAGGCATGAGCCCACTATCGAGCATAAATACTCCCTCTTGGAGTTACAAGCATCAACTTGGCTAGAGCATCTACTAGTAACGAAGAGCATGCAAGATCATAAATAACATAACATGGTAGATTTATAATCACTTGACATAGCATTCAATATTCATCGGATCCCATCAAACATAACATGTAGCATTACAAACAGATGATCTTGATCATGTTAGGCATCTCACAAGATCTAAACATGAGGCATAACGAGGAGAAGACAACCATCTAGCTACTGCTATGGACCTGTAGTCCAAGGATGAACTACTCACGCATCACTCCAGAGTCGTGCATGGTGATGTAGAGCGCTCCAGTGATGATTTCCCCTCCCGGCAGGGTGCCGGGGAGAGCTTCAGAAACCTCCCAAACTAGGGTTGACGATGACGACGGCTACGGAACTCTTCGTGGATGGAGGCTCGGGTATTTAGGGTTAACCCAAGGAGGAGCTTAAATAGGCTAAAGGGTAACGTCGGTGGGTGGCCAGGGGGCTCACACCACCTGGTGGCGCAGGCCGGAGGGGACCCACGCCGCTACATGGTGTGGCAACCCTGTGGTCCCCCTCCGGGTCTCCTCCGGACTCCGTGTACGTGACAGACTTCTAAGGTCCTAGGATTTTGTTTCGTCCAATTCGAGAATATTTCCAGAACAACTTTTCTAAAACCAAAAACAACAGAAAACATGAACTGGCTTAGTGACATCTTGTTAATAGGTTAGTCATAGGAAATCCATAAAAATGATGTAAAGTGTATAGAAAATATGTAGTAGTTGGTATGAAAACAACATGGAACATCAAAAATTATAGATAAGTTTGAGACGTATCAAGCATCCCCAAGATTAGTTCTACTCGTCCTCGAGTAGGTAAAACGATAAAAACAAAACAATTTCTTAGGTGACATGCTACCAACGTAATCAACATGAAAAGTAACACAAACAAAAGATCATGAATAATAATGCACTTGAAAGTTATACGTTTGTTTCAATCATAAAGAAAACATAGCAGAGTGGTATTCTGCTTGTCCTTAAAAGTAAGAGCAGAACATAAATGTGGACACGTTCAAAGTTCAATTGGATGACTAGAAACAAATAATTTGAGAACAATTAGTAACATACCATGAATCAATCAATAATAATCTTTGGGACGGATGCACATTATACTCAGAATGACAACTATGCTCTCGTAATTGTGCATAAAGTTAGAAGATGAAGACTCAACATAAAAGTTAAAGAAAGGCCCTTCGCAGAGGGAAGCGGGGATTAACTCATGTACTAGAGCTTTTTATTTTATTAAAACAGAGGTATTGAAAATAATTTTTAGAGAGGTGTATGCTTATGTAAACGAATGGCAAACAAACAATACAGTATATCACAAACCAACTAGACTTTACAAGAGCGTCTCCCACATTGAAGGACGTTCTTTCTACTGGGGTTAGTAGATCATCCCTCTTCTCTTTTGTTTACAACAATTATGCTTTGACTGATAAATCAGGGGGGAAAAGAGTGAAGTGAATTTATAACCACGTTTTGGGGTTAGGCACCCCGTTGCCAGCTCTTATAGCATTTGGATAAGCGGATGTGCCACTAGTCTAGGCGTGTACAGTCCAATCAACAAGTGAGATAAAGATCGTCTACCTGCGTCCTCATGAGCTAAAACAGGTGCATAAAACAGGTATAATTTTGAAGGTTTTAAAGGTAGCACATGAGAATTTTACGTTGGAGTGGCGGTTAAATACCACATGTATGTAGGTATGGTGGACTTATTTGGAAAAAAAAATTGTTGGGAGTTGGATGCGTGAGTAGAGCTCATACTCGGTACAGGTGGAGGCTAGCAAAGACTAGGAGAGACAAATTGAGACAACAATAATGGCCATAATCATGCATAGCGAGAAAAACATTATTAATCAAGGCATAAATGGTATTACAAGTCAAAAACTAAATGATCATAGAGGCTATAGGTGACTGGTTTATAGTCATAACATGGTGTAAGCATGTGCCAAGTCAACCAAATAAAGAATTTGAAGAAGAATATCACAATATTATGCTTCGATGTGATAAAAACAACTGATGATTCTTCCAATGACACATTAAGCACTCTCAGATATTTGAGACCATTCATGCTACATCTATAACTAGTAAGCATAAAATTAAAATAATATCCAACATGACATGATAAAGTCTAGCCACGGTCTAAACAAGCTTCTATTTGCACAGTTATAAGCATGAAATATTTTATTGCTTTCCAACACCATCATTTTATTTAAATAAAAACTCTCCATAAGACATATCAATGAAACAAGAGAGTACTAATACTCTACAAGAACTAACAACTCTGAATAAGAGATGCATGAAAAACAGGAGCTAAAACGGAGGAGTTGCAGCAGGTAGAAGAAAAACTAAGAATACGAGTATGATAAATGAGGAATATGAGTATTCACATGAAAAAGTGGAGCGTGTCTATCTCCCACACAAGAATGCTAGGTTCCAACTAAGTTTATCTCATCAAGCAAAATAAAAGAAAACAAAACAAAAAACAAACAGACGCTCCAAGTAAAGTGCATATGATTTGACCGAATAAAAATATAGTTTCACTAGAAATGACCTGATAAGTTGCCGATGAAGAAGGGGATGCCTTGGGAATCCCCAAGCTTAGACGCTTGAGTATTCTTAGAATTTGCTGGGATGAACCACGGGGCATCCCCAAGCTTTGGCTTTTCGCTCTTCTTGATCACATTATATCACCCTCTTCTCTTGACACTTGAAAACTTCCTTCACATCAAACTCAAAGTAATTCTCTTTAGAGGGCTAGTGCATAATAAAAAAACTCACATGTTCTGCATGGACACACGCATATTAATACTTTTCAACTATTAGCTACATGCACTGATGTTTTATGGAGCAAAGAAGTCCACTCAACAAAGTAAAATAGAGAATGCAAAGTAAAAAAGGCAGAATTTGTCAAAACTAGAACAATCTATAAAGACGAATTTTTTCGAGGCACTTACGTTGCTCAAATCGAAAAACTTAAACTAGAAAACGTTTCGAAAACAGTTGAGGATTAAGCACAAAACATTTCAGGTCATTTTGTTCTTTCTGGAATTTTATACGAATTTAACAGTGGACAACAAAAATCTATTTCTGCGCAGAAATCGAAATCTAGTACCAACTTTTCACTGGAGACTTTACTTGGCACAAAAAATATGAGAAAATAAAGATACAAAGGAGTTGCCACAGAAGTAAGAATTACTCTTACTCAAATAAAACAGAAGAAAATATTGCAAAAATAAAAACATGGGTAATCTCCCAACAAGTGTTTTTCCTTAACGCCTTTCAGCTAGGCCCAGAAAACAAGAATCAAGTCTTTTCAAGTGAAGAAGCATCCAATTTGAGACAAGAAACCTCCTCAAAAATGCATTGTATTTTATCTATATAAGTTTTAGATGTCCCTTTCTCAGCACTTTTAGGTTTACTACTTTCATCAAATGGGTTTTCAGGAACAATCCAATCAAAATTCTTCTCCAAGGCTTCATGCATTGCTACTAATTTAAAAGGTATTGGTATTTTGATTTCCTCCCTATTTTTTAGATTAAGTTTTGTCTAGTTTTTCAAGAGCACCAATAACATCTACACATGAGCCTAGCATCTTAGAACGATCAAAGACTTTCCTAGCTTCTATAGCAACATCACCAAATTCTTTAAGAAAAGTTTTCATATTAAAATATCTCTTTTAAGTGTCCTCAACATCATTTAGGTTAAGAAACATTTTCTGCATTATGGGGTTAAGGTTAACAAACTTAGCCTCTAACATGTGAACTAAAGAAGCTGCTGCAGTTTCATAATTTGGAGCAAGTTCTACTATGGATCTATCCTCAAAATCTTAATTCTTGCTAACATGATTAAAGAGTTCTTCAATGTTATCATTTCCACTTATAGAGGCACTACCTATTTGTAAGTCTTTCAGGGTGAACTTAGGGAGCAGCATGATGAACAATTAAAAAAACAAGGTAAAAATAACAGCTATAATGAGGACTATTTTTTGTGTTTTTTGATATAGAGAAGCAAACAAGACAAAATAAAACAAACTCAGCAAAACAAAAACAAAGTAAAGATATAGGAGTTGAGAGACTCCCCTTGCAGAAATCCCCTTCCTCCCTGGCAACGGCGCCATAAAATTGTCTTAATGCACGCGGACACACGTTCGTTGGGAGACCCCAAGAGGAAGGTATGAAGAGCACACCAGAAAGTTTCCCTCAGAAGGAAACCAAGGTTGAATCGACCAGTAGGAGAAATAAATCACTTTTGAAGGTTGTTGATAGCTGACGTTGGCAGGGCGCACTACCAGGCTCAGCAGCAACGTGGAATCTACACACAACACAACCAAGATACTTTGTCCCAACGAAACAGTGAGGTTGTCTATCTCACCGGTTTTGCTAACACAAAGGATTAGATGTATAATGTGGAAAATAGTACTTGTTTGCAGTAAATGAAAATAGAACAATGGTGGCAGTGAATGAAAAAAAATAGTGTTTGCACTGGTTGTATTATCACTGTAAAAGAATGGACTGCGGTCCACAGTTCACTAGTAGTGTCTCTCCATAAAAGATAGATAACATATTGGGTAGACAAATTACAGTTGGGCATTTGACAGATATAAAGGATGCACCGTAGTGCATATGCATGACATGATGATTACTATGTGATTCATGCGGGCATTACAACATAATTCATAGACCGTTATCTAACTGCATCTATGACTAATAATCCACCCTCAGAACGTAATCCAAGCAGACTTTGGGTATTAAGTTGCACACAACATATTATTGCCTTAAGTAAAGTGCGTAATGTAAAAAATGAAAACATTGTTGTTTTCTCCCTAATGGAAACAACACATCGCCCATCCGTCATATTTCTGTCACTCGAGCATGGATGAAAAGGAGGCATGAACCCACTATCGAGCATAAATACTCCCTCTTGGAGTTACAAGCATCAACTTGGCTAGAGCATCTACTAGTAACAGAGAGCATGCAAGATCATAAATAACATAACATGGTAGATTGATAATCACTTGACATAGCATTCAATATTCATCGGATCCTAGCAAACACAACATGTAGCATTATAAACAGATGAACTTGATCATGTTAGGCAGCTCACGAGATCTAAACAAGAGGCATTAAGAGGAGAAGAAAACCATCTAGCTACTACTATGGACCCGTAGTCCAGGGATGAACTACTCACTCATCACTCCGGAGGTGGGCATGGTGATTTAGAGCCTTCCGGTGATGATTTTCCCTCGCGGTAGGGTGCAGGGGAGGACTTCGAAACCCTCCTGAACTAGGGTTGACGATGATTGAGGCTATGAAAATTTTCATGGATGGAGCCTCAGGTATTTAGGGTTAACCCGAGGAGGAGCTTAAATAGGAGAAAGGGCAACGTCGGTGGGTGGCCACGGGGCCCACACCACCTGGTGGCGCGACCAGGCGGACCCGTGCCGCCACATGGTGTTGCCACCCTGTGGCCCCCCTCTGGGTCTCCTCCTGACTCCGTGTACGTGACAATATTCTAAGATCCTGGGATTTTGTTTCGCCCAATTCCGAGAATATTTTTAGAAGAAATTTTCTGAAACAAAAAACTGCAGAAAACCGGAACTGGCTATGTGGCATCTTGTTAACAGGTTAGTCCCAGGAAATCCATAAAAATGATGTAAAGTGTATAGAAAACATGTAGAAATTGGTACGAAAACAACATGCAACATCAGAAATTATAGATACGTTTGAGACGTATCAGTGCCACAGAAAGAGAATTTCATTGCCGTTGTTTCTCAGGCTACTTTTGTTGACAGTAAATGGTCCTTTGGATTGGTATTAACGACAAGATCAAACTCTCACTTCTGCACAAGAATCCAGGAAGAAAGTGCACACGGCAAGATCCAACCCTCACTCATCAGACAACCGAGTAACAAATGCTACAACTCGAATCAGTGTGTCGAGACGAAATTTCCTGAATAGTGACAGGATATAAGCACATAATACGTTGTGAGTACTAAAAGATAACATGGTAAGGAACATGATATAAGCACATAATAGATGCAGAAATTTTGTATTTGATCAAAGACATGAAGGTCCGTTGCTCAGACAAAAGACATGAAGGATGGTTATTCAGACAATTTTTAAAAGGTTTCTCTAATTCACGGGAACATAAAACTCTGTTTTTTGCCAACTTCCTCCATAACTTTTAGCAGTGATTGAAATCCTTTGTCAAAAAGCACTGATTGAACATTATGATATGTCTTTCTTTCATGATCTAAAACCGTTTCTTGGTAATGAGCAATAGAGTTCATCTTTAGTACTCCCTCCATTCTGTATTATATCGAATAGAGGTAGTAAGCTGTAACCCAGTCTCTAAATGTTCTTAACACATGGTACAAGGTTTAACCCGTTTTCAGCGAATTCGTCCAACATATAGTATGACTATGAAAACTGGACAACTATCTAGGCCTTTCAAACATGAGTTTAATACATTGGCCGGTGTTGATAACTTGATATTGTAGAGGTCGGTGATACGTCATAAACGTATCCCTGATTTCTGATGTTCCATGTTGTTTTCCACATGTTTTCCTTACACTTTATGTCATTTTTACACGTTTTCTGGGACTAACCTATTAACAAGATGCCACAAAGATAGTTCCTTGTTTTCTGCTGTTTTTAGTTTCAGAAAAGTTGTTCTGGAAATATTCTCGGAATTGGAAAATTCGAAATCCGGAAGTCCTAAAAGTCCCGGAAGCTTCCAGAAGTCCCGAAGAGCCCCAGAGGGGGGCCACAGGATGGCCACACCATGGGGTGGCGCGGGTCCCCCTGGCCGCGCCACCTAGGGGTGTGGGCCGCCTGGACACCTCCCGGCATCGCCCTTTCGCCTATATATACTCCACCGACGGAAAACCCTAAAAACATTGACCTTTTCCGCAAAATACATCCGTAGCTCCGCCACCGCTGACGACAAGTTTCGGGGGACAGATCTCTGTTCTAGCACCCTGCCGGGACAGGGAAGTGCCCCCGGAAGCCATCTCCATCGCCGTTGCTGTCTCCTATGATGAGGAGGGAGTAGTTCTCCCCCGAGGCTAAGGGCTCTACCGGTAGCTATGTGGTTCATCTATCTCTACCATGGTGTGTTATTTATGTGATCATGAGCTTTGTAATCTAGTTGAATATGTAGATTGATCTTCATATGTTATGCTACTCAAGTGGTTTCGTTATCTCTGTAAACACTTTGATCACGGGGTAAAGGTGATAGTGTGTGCACCATGTGGTTTAGCATGATATTTATACCTTGTGTTGGAAGATGAACCTATGAAATTGTGGAGTTTGTTTAGTACTAATTTATGGCGCTCGTAGTGACATTGGGGTGACCTAGAGAGGGAATATAGACTTGAGGAGTGTTGTTAAAGCCCTATGCAAATGATTAGTGTTCATTATTCTACGGAGAGTGGTTTGGAGTAGCATAGTGAAGATATGATATTTATGCATTCAATTATGTGATCATTGTTGAGAGTGTCCTCTAGTGAAAGTAGGAGCCCTAGGCCTTATTTCCAAATTGAAACACTGTTTTCCTGCCTTTTCTTCTACACGTTTTCTTGCTGCCATTTTTATTTCAGATTGTTATTATCACTTATAATCATCCATATTACTTGCATTTTACTCTCTCTTTGCCGAACTAGTGCACATATATACCTGACAAGTATATTGGGTGTGTTGGGGACACAAGAGACTTTGTGTATCTTGATTGTAGGGTTGCTTGAGAGGGATATATTTGACCTATACCTCCCTGAGTTCGTTAAACCTTGGGTGATCCACTTAAGAGAAACTTGTTGCTGTTCTACAAACCTTTGCACTTGGAGGGCACAACACTGTCTACAAGAATAGAAGCGTGCGTAGACATCAAGCTCTTTTCTAGTGTTGTTGCCGGGGAGGTAAGGTAAAAGGTTCTCACATCCTCTGGTGTGAGTGCTCGAAGTTATTTCCTTTAGATTCTGCAGTTATATCTTTGTGTTTCTTATTTTCACTAGTTAGGCTAATTTTACTTGTTGCTTGTTTTTATTTTTTACTAGTTATTATTAATGGAAAACAACAAAAATATGAGAGAGCTTTATAATATTTATATTGAGTTAGGACATGAAGTGTTTGAAGAGAAAATTAAAAAACCTATGGAGCTTTATTTGCATGCTAATAGCAATGTGATTAGTATGAATGCTTTTAACACTATTATTTCTAATGCTATGGAAAAGTCTAAGCTTGGGGAAGGTAGTTTATATTAAAATGGTCTTTTTAGTTCCCCAAGCACGGAGGAGAAACTTTGCTTTGATGATGAGCCTATGCATGTTACATATAGTAGTGATCATGATTGGGAAGAGCACACTAGTTTTGATATTGAAAATGATGATACAGAAAGCTCTAAACTTGTGGATGATGTGTTTGAAAATCCTTTTGCTGCTGATGATTATATGCTTGATACATCTCCTCCTAGTAAAAATGATGATATGTTTACAAATGAACACATTTTAGAGGATAACTATTCTATTGCTTATGATGATATTATTCTTCCTATATATGATGATTACAATCATGAATATGTTATTTTCAGTCCAGCTACTATTGAGGAGAAAATTAATTATGATTACACTATGCCTCCTATATTTGATGATTATGGAGTTGTCTATTTCCTTAGCAACCCCGCTGTATCTTTTCTTTTGAGTTTTCGTTGAGCCAAGTAAAGCCTCTAGTGGAAAGTTGATACTATATTTTGGATTTCTGCGCAGGAAACAGATTTCTGCTGTCCACTGTTAATTCCGTTAAAAATCACAGAAAATTCAAAATGACCTGAGATTTTTATTGTGCTTAATACATATTTATATACGCAACTTTTCTTAGTTGACAACTTTTTGATTTGAGCAACAGAAGATTTTCGAAAAATCGATCTCTGTCTGCTGTTCTGTTTTGACAGATTTCTGCCAATTATTGCATTTGCATCTTAATCTCTTTCTTTTGGTATTCTTTTGAGAAAAAGAGTTTTAAAAGAAGTTGAAACAGTATCTAATGTGTTTTTGATTGCTATTCTTGTGTTGAAACTGAACCATGTGATTTTATTATTTCGATTGCACTAACGTTGCTAATGAAGATTGTGAGAATTTTGGTGTGAAGGAAGTTTTCAAGGGTCAAGAGAAGAGGATGATATGATGTGATCAAGAAGAGTGAAAAGCCTAAGCTTGGGGATGCCCCGGTGTTACATCCAAGCAAATTCCAAGAAGACTCAAGCGTCTAAGCTTGGGCATCCCCTTCTTCATCAACAATTTATCAGGTCACTTCTAGTGAAACTATATTTTTATTCAGTCACATCTTATGTGCTTTACTTGGAGCGTCTTTTATTTTTTCTATCAGTTTGTTTAATTTTCTTTGCTGTAGTTAATGGTTGGATCTTATCATACTTGTGTGTGAGAGAGACACACTCTGTTTTAATTGCTTAGAACACTCTAGTTTTCTTTCTTATTGTTTTGTGAGTGTTCACTTTTTGCTAGAACTGTGTTTAGCCTTTGTTTTCATGCATCTCTTATTCAGGGCTGTTAGATTTAGTAGTGTTTTGTGATTACTATCATGTTTTCTTGCTGTATCATAAAGAGTATTTTTGTTAAAACATATCTTGCATGGTGCTTGTTGGGAAAAGAAACTGCTGCTTGATGTTTAATTTATAACAGTGCAAGTAGAAGCTTGTATAGACTGTGGATAGAACTTTTTCATGCCATGCTAAATGTTATTTTAGTTTTAAAGACTTGTGGTTATTGAGTAGCATGAATAACCTCAAATATATGAGAGTGTTTAATATGTCTTGAAAGATTCATGAGTTTTCTTGTCATAGTAAAGCATAAATTTATGCTATTCTCTTTCGAATGTTTTATTTGGTTGACTTGGCGCATGCTCACACCATGGTTATGACTATGGACCAGTCACGAATAGCCTCCATGACCACTTAGTTTTTGAACTTGTGATACCTCTTATGCCTTAATTAATGATGCTTATGTCGCTATGCATGATTATGACTCTTATGGTCTCTTGACTTGTCGCTCTCAGTATTTTGCTAGCCTCCACCTGTACTGAGTATGGAATTCTACTCGCGCATCCAAACTCTCTAAAACCAAAGTTTTCCCATTGTGTACACCATACCTACCTACATGTGGTATTTCACTGCCACTCCAAGTAAATTGCTTATGTGTTACCTTTAAAACTTTCAAAATTACTCCTGTTTTGTGTTCTTATTTTTGCTCATGAGGACGTCAATAGAGAATCTTTATATCACTTGTTGATTGGATTTCACACCCTGGACTAGTGGCTTCATCCGCTTATCCAAATGATAGAAGAGCTGGCAGAAGGGTGCCCAGCCCCAAATTAATACAAACAAATTCTCTTCACCATTTTGCTCCTAATTTATCAGTCAAAACATAATTGTGTAAACAAAAGAGAAAGAGGGATGACCTTCTACACCAGTTGCGTTCTTCATAATGGGAACCGCTCTTATGAATCCAGTTGGCTTGTGACGTACTGTATTGTTTGTTTACCATTCGTTGACATAAGCATACACCTCTCTTAAAAATGTTTTCAATACCTCTGTTTAATAAAATAAAAAACTCTAGCACATGAGTGATCCCTGCTTCCCTCTGCGAAGGGCCTTTCTTTTACTTTTATGTTGAGTCTCCATATTCTAACTTTATGCACAGTTGAGAGAGCATTTTTCCCATTCTGAGTTCTATGTGCATTTGTCCCATAAACATCAATTATTACTTCATGATGTGATATTATTTGTTCTAGTCTTCCTCTTGAACTTTGAAAGTGTCCTGGCATTTATGTTTTGTTCCACTCTTAAGGACTAGAGAAATACCACCTTGCCATGCTTTCTCTATACCTGAAACAAACGTTTATCTTTCTTTGCATTATTATCCATGATCCTTTATTTAAGATACTCTTTATGGTGCAAAGTGATTGCTATGCTTTATCATTAAAGTTCTGTTTATCATGTTTGTGTTTGAAGTTCTATGATCTCAGCGTACATATGTTTTTACATTATAATGATCAAGTTTATAATAGTAGAATGGCACCTCAGAAATTATTTTGTTTTATCATTTACCTACTCGAGGACGAGTAGAAACTAAGCTTGGGGATGCTTGTTACGTCATAAACGTATCCCTAATTTCTGATGTTCCATGTTGTCTTCATGTTGTTTCCCACATGTTTTCCTTACACTTTATGTCATTTTTACACGTTTTTGGGGACTAACGAATTAACAAGATGCCACAGAGCCAGTTCCCTGTTTTCCGATGTTTTTAGTTTTAGAAAAGTTGTTCTGGAAATATTCTCGGAATTGGAAAATTCGAAAGCCAGAAGTCCTAAAAGTCCCGGAAGCTTCAAGAAGCCCCGAAAAGCCCCGGAGGGGGGCCACAGGGTGGACACACCATGGGGTGGCGCGGGTCCCCCTAGCCACCCACATAGGGGTGTGGGCCCCCTGGACACCTCCCGGCATCGCCCTTTCGCCTATATATACTCCCCCGATGGAAAACCCTAAAAACATCGACCTTTTCCACAAAATACATCCGTAGCTCTGCCGTCGCCGCCGACAAGTTTCGGGGGACAGATCTCTGTTCTGGTACCCTGCCGGGACGAGGAAGTGCCCCCAGAAGCCATCTCCATCGAATCCACCGCCTTCTCCATCGCCTTTGCTGTCTCCTATGATGAGGAGGGAGTAGTTCTCCCCCGAGGCTGAGGGCTCTACCGGCAGCTATGTGGTTCATCTCTCTCTCCCATTGTGTGATCTTTATGTGATCACGAGTTTTGTAATCTAGTTGAATATGTAGATTGATCTTCATCTGTTATGCTACTCAAGTGGTTTTGTTATCTCCGTAAACACTTTGATCATGGGGTAAAGGTGATAGTGTGTGCACCGTGTGGTTTAGCATGATATTTATATCTTGTGTTGGAAGATGAACCTATGAAATTGTGGCGTTTGTTTAGTACTAATTTATGGCGCTCGTAGTGACATTGGGGTGCCCTAGAGAGGGAATATAGACTTCAGGAGTGCTATTAAAGACCTACGCAATTATTAGTGTTCATTATTCGACCGGAGAGTGGTTCGGAGTAGCATAGTGAAGAGATGATATTTATGCATTCAATTATGTGATCATTGTTGAGAGTGTCCACTAGTGAAAGTAGGAGCCCTATGCCTTATTTCCAAGCATTGAAACACTATTTTCCGCCTGTTCTGCTACATGTTTGCTTGCTGCCATTTTTATTTCAGATTGTTATCATCACTTATAATCATCCATATTACTTGCATTTTACTCTCTCTTCGCTGAACTAGTGCACCTATCACTACTAGGGAAAAGCTTACCCCAGTCGAAAAGAAAAGGACTACCACAGGCGCATTTCGGTTCGCCTGGGACCATATCGCCAGCGGTAATGGCTTACTCCAGGCGAATAGTGAAATGCGCCTTTGGTAAGTTGGCATACCCCAGGCGAATAGGCCTTGTGCACCTGGGGTAATACTTTTACCTGTGGCGAACAAGAGATGCGCCTGGGGTACCGTATTCTGTTCGCCTGGGGTATGGTTTTGCTGTATCAAAATATAAAAGAAATCAAAATAACAGAATTACAGGAAAATGACAGAAATAAGTCTCAAAATGACAGAAATATACCATAGTCTCAAAATGACAGAATTAAGTTTTATAACAGAAATATTTTCGATCATCAACACATAGTCTCGATCATCACCACATAGTTCAACAAAATTACATAGTCTCGAAAAGAACCATACTACTAATTAATAAATCCAGGAGAGCTAGTGAGATGAAAATGATTATTTGTTCTAATTTGGGCTGATGTAGTGGATGACCATCATCATGTCCAAGTTGGGGATGTCAGTATCCCTCATGGTGATCAGAATAGCTCGGCCAGCCTCCATACCAACTCTTGCGGAATGGAACTGCCTCCATGCTTGAGAGTTGAGGATGACGCGACCATCAGCATTATCCCTGGTGATCGGAACTGTGGTGACATCTCCTGATTCTCCACGGCGTACTCCAATGGTACCTTTATGCTCCATGCCAGCACTGTCCGCTACCGCCATAGGTATTTTCTAGAACACACAATTCCAAGAAAGAATAAAAGCACAATGTCACATACCGGCCACATTATAACATAAGCAACTATAGGAACATGAAAATGTTAAAAAACATACCATGAGATGTCCATTGGAGATGTTAGTGTTGGTGATGCGATGCACGAAAGGGGACCCGATGTAGCTATCTATCTGGGCAAGTCTCTGAAGGACACGGTCCTTCTCAAGCTCGCTAAGATTCGCTCTTTGAGCAACCACCACATGTTTCCATGGGTCCTCCTCGTCCATATCATCCTCAGTGTCCATATCATCCTCAATGTTCCCAATTTCCTCCTCACTACCGCCATCCTCGCTCGCAATCCCGCCCATATACAGAATTTTGATACGAGGTTGCGGTCCTTCCATAGAGAAGTGAATGTAATCACCTCCGCTTAAATTGTACTTGGCGATGATAGCCTGCAATTGTTCCCCGCAGAAGTAGGTCTTCTTTCTTTCTTTCTTCACTCGAAGAATGTAAGTGGTCCCGTGAACATTGAAATCCATGTTATTGCCAACTAACTCGTTGAACTCTTCGCGAATATTGCATGATAGAATCTAAAAAAGAAATATAAAGAATCTTTTGTTAAGAAACACAAGTCTCAAGCTAGATAGTAAAACGAAAGAACAAGTTAACATAAAAAGAATTGTTAATTACCAACGAATCAACGTCACCGTTGTGGAGCTGAAGCATAAAAGAAGTCCCGGTGAATCGTCCTTGGGCACATCGGGACCGACATACTTCGCAAGCCATGTTCTATTAAATTAAGAAAGTACACATAGAGGTTAGAGGAGCATAGCTATCACAAAACAAAGACAAATGGCAGCACCTACCTATCACAAAACAAATGCACAAAAGCTATCTACTTTACTGGAATATCCAAAAACAATGCTGTGTGTGGTACCACCAGATTACTGTGTTCTAATTGCATGCTGGGGTTTGAACGCAGATAGAAAAAAGGATAAATGAGATGGGGACAAAAGTGATGGGTGCTTAGCCAAATAAAAAACTCCAGAACATGCTATCGATCCGAACGCTCGTTGCTATGGATTTCCTCTGTTTTCTCGTTCCTAAGTTTTGCGTTTACGTTCCTAAATTGGGGACATAGACCATTGATTTGTCATGGAAATACGCATTATTGAAAATTAAATGTTGGAGATATAATGCACTACAAAGATCCGATAAGAGCACTGAATCATGGAGCTCAAAGAAAGCAAACATTCCTCTGGATCCACGACAACGGGAGCACCGCGGCCACCAGGAGCAGGCGCACATCCTCTGGATCCACAACGACGACGGGAGGGCCGGAGTGGGCTGGGATGGAGGGGGGATGGGAGGGAGGGGGATGGGAGGGAGAGGGGCTGACTTGGATCAACAACGACGACGACGACGGAGTGGACGACGACCTGCTCTGCTCCTCCTCGACACTGGCGACGGCGGCGGCGTGTGGGTGCGTGTGGGTGCGGGTGCGGGTGCGGGTGAGATCTGGTCACTTAGAATACTAAAGCATTGAGCTAAGCACATTGGCACCGGTTTGTGATACAAACCGGTTCTAAAAGAATCTGTCCACTGGGCCCCCCACCCTGCCGCAAATGGCCTCAAGGCCTTTAGGACCGGTTTGTGATACAAACCGGTTCTAAAGGATCTGTCCCCTGGCCCCCCCCCCTCCGCGCAGCAAATGGCCGCAAGGCCTTTAGCACCGGTTTGTGATACAAACCGGTTCTAAAGGCCTTGCGGCCATTTGCTATGCAGAGAGGGGCCCAGGGGACAGATCCTATAGAACCGGTTTGTATCACAAACCGGTCCTAAAGGTTTTCTCATTTTTTTGCAGCAACAGCGAGGGCTTACCCCAGGCGCAGAGGTTCGGCTTTCGCCTGGGGTATGTGTTATACCAGAGGCGAACATCTGCTCTATTCGCCTGGGGTAAACGAAGAGTGCCAGGGTGTGGTGTTGGGTGGCCCTGCCACACTTTACCCCAGTCGCTTCCGCAGTTGGTTCGCCTGGGGTAAGGGACTTACCGCAGGCGCATCGCTCCATTGTTCGCCTGCGCTAAGTAGCCCAGGCGCGTCTACTTTCGTGTTCGCCTGTGGTAGGATATGCTGCTATAAGCGAATCTCTAGTAGTGTATATACCTGACAAGTATATTGGGTGTGTTGAGGACACAAGAGACTTCTTGTATCTTGATTGCAGCGTTTCTTGAGAGGGATATCTTTGACCTCTACCTCCCTGAGTTCGATAAACCTTGGGTGATCGACTTAAGGGAAACTTGCTGCTGTTCTACAAACCTCTGCACTTGGAGGCCCAACACTGTCTACAAGAATAGAAACGTGCATAGACATCAGTCGGCAGTGGACATGGTCATATGGGGAAGCATCCTTGGTAGCGGTGCGTGGTTCTGCAATCCGAGAAGCACCAGGAAAAAGACGATACCTTTACAGCTTCGAGTTTCCCATGACAATCCATTCCTTCTGCTCCGCTTCCGCCGGCACCACAGCCAGCTGGACATTTCTTTTTTACTCTATTGAGGTATATCATATGATGTAAAGGGGTTATGCAATACAAGAAAGAAAAGGCAGCACACTCAGTAAAGGAAAAAACCAGCAGGAAAATGCATGTATTGGTCTAGGATTAAACTTCAAACAAGTTTCACATAGCAATTATACAAAAAAAACATGAGCTAAAATTGCATAAACGAAGGTCATACACTTGATGTGAGGAGTTTCTAAATCCCAAAAGAACGAGCATTGCAATCCCTAGAACAAACAACAGTAATTCAGTTGAATTACCTACAAGAAGTAAGATATTGGGCAAGTAGATAAAGCACCCTAAGCAATATTGCTGAAGAACAATGGATGGACTAAGGTGGGATGCAAGGGGTAAAAAATAAGTTTGCTCGTTGCACATTATATACTTATAAAGGACATAAGAAACTGAAACCAACGCCGCGTTTAATAAGAATAATTACAGTGTGTGCTTCTCGTTTTCCCAAAAGGTGCCCTTATATAGATATCGGTAGAAGTTTACACTGTCGGTTTCATAGAAGCATGAGGTCCAGCCTATAAGACGAGTTCCGTATGGACTCCCTCAATCATTCTTGGTAAACCCCTACTCACCACCATGGTGTCAATTGGGCTTCCATCGATCATGCTCTTGAAGACCTCTACTATCTCGTATTATCCTCCCCAAAGCTCAAAATTTTGAATGCCATTAGGATGACAAGTTCATGCGCACCCTTAGAATCCACCGGCTTTGAATGGAAGAGTTTGCCCTAGAAAAACCTTGGGTCAGTATGGATACTCCAAATGAAGAAAACAACATATAGATTTTCATCACCCTAACTAAGGTTATAGTCACTGACAGGAAGATGGCATCCTTCCGGTTGTCTTCCTGGCTTCATGGCTACCAACCCAAGGTCATTGCGCCCTCTCTGTTCTAGGCATCTAAGCGAGAGAAGAAGTCGGTCCTCGAGGCCCTCGTTGGTAATAAGTGGATCACCGATCTCAACGTGGAGAACCTCATTGTTGATCATATCGCACAATTTGTCCAATAATGGGTTCAACTATTGGATATCCTGCTCTCACTAGGAATTGTTCATTCCATATGCCGAACCATGTCGGCAAACGGATCCTACTCACCAACTTCTGCCTACAAGGCCCAGTTCATGGGCTCCATCGCCTTCACTACAAGAGAATCGGTCTCTTGCAACGAAATCTGTAGCTACGTTTTTTTTTCGTTGCGATATAATCACAAATTACCACGACCTCTCAGGTTGTGGTGATAGGGCACTCGTATTTCCACGACTCATTTTGGTGGCGATAAATTGTCGTTTTGTTGCGGTAGAGGCCTCCTATTGCCACGATTTGTACTGCTGTTGGAATACAGCCGCGTTTTTGCGACAGAGTATTTTCGTTGCGCGAGGCACTCCTTTTGTTGCCTTAGAGACATGGTATTCCAACGAAATAAGCATTCGTGGTGATATTTAGTCATTTATTGCAACATCTTTATTTGTGTTGCGGTAGTTACAAATATTGTTGCAAAAAAAAAAAGCTAACTATTGCAACCAAATTTTTCGTGTGGCAATACCATATGTTTTTCGCCTCAAATTTACCCTGCGACAATTTGGGTCGTATGGTAATAGGTTAACGGTAAAGCAACAATCACCGTACTGTTGCGAAAATGAAAGTTATTTTGCAACGACCATTCATAGACTAGCTTAACGGGCCTCATGGGCCGTGCCCTTGATCACTGTTGCAATTTTCTTAGGACTACACTTCATTTTTGGTCCAGTATCTCAGTTTGGTGAGCACATTATTTTTTTTAATATTGTTTGCAACTGAATTTCTGCAGCACTTAGCATTTTACTAATGTTGCAACTAGTGACAGTACTTAATAATCAATCAAGAACTCATATAAGACGCAATTTCACTAGTACATTTATCATGGAAATTCAAAATTTCTAAACACTGGAACTTTGGAATCTTTAAACAAAAATTATGTTATTACACGATCTTTCATCCATGCATGTTCATGGCAAAACCTTTAAGGCAAACAGTGCAGAGACAGCCTACACAAAGAATCCATGGTCATCATCCAATTCATCTTCTACCAAAGGAGCAACATGACCATCATTTATGTAAGCCTCATCATCATCAGTATCAGCATCATATTCGACTTGGTCTTCGTCAAAATCAGCAGGTCTTAAATTATTTATGACTGAAACATCAACGTTGGTTCCTTCATCATCAGTTCTGCACCAAGTAGTAATAACGTCAGGAAAAGTAAATTCTGGAACTGTAATTCCTGCATCGACGACATCTTGTACATCTGCATCACCACGTTCATCTCCTTCTGCAAGATCATCTAGGTCTGCACCATTTAAAACCGAAGGAGCAAACAAATTGCGTGGATTCATTTTTATAGCACTTGCCCAATTAGGGCTCTTCACATCTCTCACATAGAAAACCTGTGCAGCTTGGATGCCTAGAATGTAAGGGTCTTCCGTGAATCGGTGTACACTAGTGTCGAGGTCAATAATTCCATACTTATCCCTCCTATACCCCTTACTATGATTTCTATTGGCAGGAGGCACGTCGAACCAGTCGCACTGCAATAGAACAACCTCCTTATCAGGAGGAAAGTCAAGAAATATGATTTTCTTTATCACCCCATAATAATCAGTACTGCTGGTGCTTCCTTGCGCGTTGACTACGACGCCACTATTTTGGGTACTCAAGTCAAGCTCTATTTCGGTATTACGAAAGTAATATCCATTCAGTACTGTACGGTTGAACACACGAGCAATTTGATCAGGCCCTTTAGCTAGTGTATACAACAAACTGTTGACCTTCCCATCTTTATGGAGTTGTGTGATCTGTTTCATGGAATAGAATATGTGTGAGTGTACTATACACCATTGTTTTTTTATTACGAGAAACATTTATGAAAATGCTAAAGTAACTTACCCGTCTTTCGAACCAGCCAACAAAATCTTCCTTGTGTTTCTTTTTAGGATTAGGACAATTGTTCTTTTTGAGCTCGTCAATATGTTCCCTTCAAAAAGAAATGATATATGGTTACTTCATAACCAAAGTGTTAATGCATATCATGATATGAAACAAATACATAAGTTTCCTTCACTACTAGGGAATTGCCATTCTATGGAATTGATTCTATGGCGCACCTGTATCTGGTGCGCCACAGAAATATTATTTTGTGGCGCACGGCCCAGGGATTTCTGTGGCGCACCAGATAGGGGTGCGCCACAGAAATCGTGTGGGCCCCACACCAATCAGTGGGCTGGGTGTCAGAGGCCATATTTCTATGGCGCACCCTGATTCGTGCGCCACAGAAAGGGCCACTTCTGTGGCGCACTGCGCAGGTGCGCCACAGAAACACCATATTCTGTGGCGCATCCTGCCAAATGCGCCACAGAATATGTTGTTTCTGTGGCGCACCTGTGCCGTGCGCCACAGAATAGCATACAGGTGCGCCACAGAAATATGCGCACTGTGCACATAAAGGTGGCTGCCCCCTCTCTCCCCCCACTCACTTCATTGCAAGTGGATGTTGCTCATTCGCCCCTCCTTCTCTCCACTCTATTTTTGCACATTTAGTTCTCCTTTTTAGGTAGGTGAACCTATTTATTCGATGTATAATTGTTGGTGAAGTTTGTTGTTGTTGGGGGGGCCTAATTACCTTGCATCTATACTCCGGTGCCTCCCTCTCCCTCGCTCTTTTCGCGTGTCGGTATCGAATCTACTCGGTGAGTATAGTGTTGGAAGTTCATATGTCTTGTGTGGCCATCGATCGATGTGTATGGGTGTTTGTCATGCATGTGCAGGTGGACCGATCGATTGTCGCGCGTGCGGGCGCGGGTGGTGTATGGATGTTTGCCGAAATGTTGATTCACTTCCATTTCGGCAAACTTTTGCACCCCATATGTCCTACTTATAGGAGAGGTCATGCCGAATTTTTCCGGCGACTATGCATGCATGTTGTGGTTCTAATTTTCTGCTCTCTATGTGTCTGTGCAGGCAACCATGGTACTAGAAATGAGCTCTGCTCGAATCGCTAGATACAAAAAAGACGCGAAGGCGGACATGATTCGGTGCAACAGGCGGCAGATAAGATGCCCGTGTCGATCATGCAAACTCGTGCGCTGGATTGACCCTGATTCCGGACAATTGGAGGAGCACCTTCTCAGACGCGGTTTCTTTGACGACCGCAACCACGTGGCACCGCCGGCAGCAAAAGTTGTGCACGAAGAGGAGGGCGAGCGAGGATATGACGGCGAACAAGATCATCATGAAGAAGGATATGTCGGTGGAGAAGATCGACATGACGATGAAGGCGAGAACACGGAGACCCCGCTAATTTCGGCCTTGCGGGACTCTCATGTTCAGGATCTGCTGCTTAAGGAGACGAGCAACGACATAGCTGCAGCTAGGGAGAAAGCCAAACTGGCGCAAATGGAGATAGACGGGGTGACTCCGTTGTTTCCTGGGTGCCGCCCCGAGGATACGCGGTTGCATGTAACGCTTGCTGCTCTGAAGATGAAGACGCAAAACAAATGGACCGACTCGAGCTTCAACAAGAACTTGAAATTCTGGCACGATCGCCTTCCCGAGGGGAACACATTGCCAAGCAGTATCAACGAGGCTAAGAAAGTCGTATGCCCTCTTGACCTACCTCACGAAAAATTTCACGCCTGCATCAATGATTGTGTAATTTATCGGGGGGAGTACAAGGACACAATCGCATGTCCGAAGTGCGGCCACGGACGATACAAGTGTGGAACCAACAACAAGAAAATTCCTCGAAAAGTGGTATGGTACTTTCCTATCACTCCCCGTCTTCAACGGTACTACGTGGACCCTAAGGAAGCAAAGCTCATGCAATGGCACGCAAAAAGGGAGAAGCCGGAAGAAGATCCGGAGAAGGGCTATATCATGACACATCCTGCAGACGCTGCCCAGTGGGAAGCATTGGACATAGCTTTCCCGAGTTTTGGGGGCGACGCGAGGAACGTCAGGCTGGGTATGAGCACCGATGGACTCAATCCGTTCGGCAACCAGAGTAGCACACATAGCAGCTGGCCCGTGTTTGTATGGCCTTACAACCTACCCCCGTGGCTGTGCACCAAGGAAAAGTACATACACTTGAGTATTCTCATCCAGGGGCCAAAACAACCAGGTGTCGACATGCATTTGTATCTCGGGCTGCTGAAAGACGAGTTAGACACGTTGTGGAAGACGCCACCCCGTACGTGGGACGCGTACACTAGAGATTATTTCCATATGAGAGCCGCGTTGCTGACGACGGTCACAGACTATCCTGGTTACGCGTATGTATCTGCCCAGGTCGCCCACGGATTCTGCGGCTGCGTGAAGTGCATGGACGGGACCCCGCATCTCCAGCTACCAAGGGATCCCGGGTCTTCGAAAACCGTGTACCCAGGGGCTCGAAGGTGGCTTCGCCTGGATCACCCATGGAGAAAACGCGGTGAGTTGTTCAATGGTAAAGACGAGCCCGATGGAGCCCCGCGCACGAGGAGCGGCGAAGAAATCGACGAGCTTCTGAAAAATTGGGACGAGTGCCCTTCGCCGGGAAAGAAACGACCCAAGCCAGAGCCGCTGCTGGGTGTATGGAAAGCGAGGTCTGTTTTCCACGACTTGGAGTACTGGCCGGTCCTCCACGCGCCTCATAGCCTTGATGTGATGCACATTACGAAGAACGTTACGGAGAGTCTGCTTGGCACTATTTGCAATTCGGAGAAGTCCAAGGATGGGCCGAAAGCAAGATACGATCTAAAACATTTTGGCATTAGGAAAAATCTACAGGTCCCCGCCGATAGTGATGATGATGATGACGATGAGGATAAGACGGAAGGTCCTCCCCGCAAAAAGGCTAAGAAGAACACCGTGGTGCTTCCCGCTGCCTGCTTCACATTGAGTCCGCCGGAGCTTGAGCAGTTTTTCAGGTGCCTCGTAGAAGTCAAAGTTCCTCACGGATACTCAGGGAGTATAAGCAGATATCTGGACTTAGCGAAGAAGAGGTTCACCGGGATGAAGTCTCACGATTGTCATGTGCTCATGACGCAGATACTTCCTGTTGCGATCCGAGGGATAATGGACGAGCATGTCCGTGATACGTTGTTTGGCCTTTGCAACTTTTTCGACGTTATCACCCGGAAATCGATCGGCGTGAGGCAGCTCAAGATGCTACAGGATGAGATCGTGGTGATACTATGCGAGCTCGAGATTTACTTCCCGCCGGCATTCTGTGATATATGTGTACATCTCCTTCTCCATGTCGTTGATGACATCAGGCATCTCGGCCCGACGTTTCTGCACTACATGATGCCGATGGAAAGGCAGAATGGTGTCCTGAAAGGATACGTTCGCAATAGGGCCCGTCCAGACGCAAGCATGGCCAAAGGATTTCTAACCAACGAGTGCATCTCTTTCTGCGACAATTACCTAAGCACCGAAGACGATCAGGATGTCGGTTTGTCCACCAGGACGCACCGTGGCAGACTCAACGGAGTCGGTCACCGCGAGGGCTGCCGCGACGTCCATGTCGGCATTCAAAAACGACGCGACGACTTTGATAGGGCTCACCGGGTCGCGCTACAACACTTAAAGTTGACCGAGCCTTTCGTGGAAGAGCACAAAAGCTTAATCAATCAGAATTATATTGAAATGGGCGGGCCGAGGAAGATGGGAGACGTAACCAAAGAGCACAACTCCGGCTTCACGCGTTGGTTCAAGCAAAGTCAACTGACTGAAGCACGGAGAAAAATGCCTTCTACGGAAGATGAAAAACTCATATACATCTTATCACAGGGCCCCGGGCAGAACGTAAGGACCTATCAGGGGTACGACATCTCCGGTTACAGATTCTCCACCGAGGACAAGGACATGAGTAGCGAAAATCAAAACTCAGGAGTAACTATGCTATCATATGGCGATGCCGAGACTAATGTGGAAGAAAGATACTTTGGAAAGATCGAGGAGATATGGGAGCTCAACTACTGCGGAGAGACGGTGGTGCCAATGTTCCGTGTGAGATGGGCCAAGAATGTCAAGAAAGAAGGACGGTATTTCACCACAATGGTTATACCCGATGCTAAATCGAAGAACGCATCCGCGAAAAATGAGCCATGGGTACTCGCTAGCCAAGTTGACCAATGCTTCTTCATCACCGACCCGTCAAGGCCTAGCCGTGTTGTCGTGAGGAGGGGCAAGAGGAGCATCATCGGAATGGAAGGAGACGCCAACGAGGAAGACTTCAACAAGAACGGTGATCCGAAGATCGAGGAGGAGTTCGACAAGCACTTCGACATGCCTACTACTGGTAAAGTAAGAAGGAAGACATCCCTACCTACACACGGTTGTCCGTTCACGCGAAGAAATCTCAAGGTGGCCGGTATAAAGTATCCAGTCGCCAACAAAAAGGGAAAGAGACGCTAATTAAGCTAGATCGGAACCAACCGAGACAAATTAAGAAGAATTTTTGTGTGTATATACATGCATGTGTATGTGTGTATATGTGAGACAAGCACTTCTTTCTATATATATATATGTGCATGTGTATGTGAGACAAGCACTTCTTTATATATGTGCATCTATGTATGTGATTTTTTTTATATATGTGCATGTATGTATGTGTATGTGATTCTTTTTTTTCTTTGTAATTAAATAAAATATTAAAAAAATGTGGGGCAACCAGGATTCGAACCCATGCCATTAGGCCTAACTACCTCACAGCTAAACCAACTGGGCTAGTAATAGATAACTGTCACATACAGCGTTTCGTTTTTTTTATTTATCTACCGAGCCAATTCTGTGGCGCACTACTGAAATCATGCGCCATAGAAATCTATTCGACTCAATGACATGTGGCCCCGCTCATCGTGGCCACAGAATAGGCCCATGAAATTCTGTGGCGCACCCCTTAGATGATGCGCCATAGAATTCTTACAATTCTGTGGCGCACTGGGTCGTGGTGCGCCACAGAATCTTCCTCTCAGCCAATGACCTGTGGCCCCAACCCCATCTTCCACACTTAGGCAAATTTCGCAGTTTCATATCCATCTCTCTCTCTAGCGCGCCGTCGACGAACCTCTGGATCCCCTCTCGCGCTCGCCACCGTGGAGGATTCGTGCTAGGTGAAGGAGCCGCGCGTCTTCCTCGACACCGCCGCGTGGAGCAGCCATCGAGGAGGTGCCACGCCGTTGCCTAGGAGAGGAGGAGCCGCGCCGTTGCCGATCTGCATCGACCGTGGCCGCTCGACACCGCGCCGTCTTCCTCGATCGACGCCTTCCACCTACAGGGCAGGTAAGCCCCCGGCCCTCTTCTCCCTCTCCTAGCCCCCTCTTCTCCCTCTCCTAGCCCTCTGATCAGTGGCGGACCCAGCAGTGGCGGACCCAGGTCGCCGCCGGCACAGCAGGTCGCTGCTATGCAGCAAAAATCGATGGTTCTGCTCGATCATAAAAATCGATGGTTCTGTTAGTCTAGTACTGCACAAGCCCACCAGGACAGGACAATCGATCGAGAGCTCAGATCTTGTGTACCTGCAGCCATCCATGTTTTTTGTGTACCTGCAGCCATCCATGTTTTCTGTGTACCTGCAGCCATCCATGTTTTTTGTGTACCTGCAGCCATCCATGTTTGATCATGAACAACACTTGCAGATTCTAGAGCTCAGATCTTGCAGCACTTGCATTTTGTTTTTGTTGAAGGAAATAGCAGTTATACTGCCAACACATTTCATAGGATAGAAAATATCTGATGCAGAGAAAAGATTAGAATTTTGTGCAGGTTTTTTCTTTTTGAGATGCCAATGTTTCGCGAGGAAGTTGATTCATTTCCTTCCGAGCGAATTTCTGGCACTCTTAGACATAGGAAAAATAGCATAGGTCATGCCCAAATTTTTTATGAATTTTATACTTAGTAGTTTCATAGGAAAATGATTTTGTGTGTGTATTGGAAGTGTTGAAGCTAGTTGTATTATTCTTAATTCAGAACGTCACTTTATTGTATTCTGTTCCATTATCAGCACTAAATTTGTATGCTTTTTTGTTGTTGTAACTTCTTTGCTACGTATTTCTGAACATTTTCTTAGGAATCTGAGATTCTTTGTACAACTCAGTCATAAATTATTTGTGCTTTCTTTTATTGCATTCTGCTTCATTATAATCACTGCATTTGTTAGCAAGTGATTCGAACTTCCAAGTCCGATCGCAGTGCTGATAGTTTGCTTTGAAACGCTAGAGTGGTGGTCTCTTGTACCCAAGCCTGCACATCATCTTTGTTCTGAATCTGTAGTTCCTTATACAGATAAAAATTGCCCCCCTCCTGCACTGTCCAGATGGTACGTAGCTTAACCACACTTGTGAAGTGCCTTACTGATGTTATCCACCTGAAATGCAAGTAAAAAACAGTACATAATTACGCACAATTCACATAGCAAGTTCAGTTTCATTGCAAGTTACAGAAGAGAAGTTACACTTGCTGAGATTGATATTTTTTCCTGGGGAACAATTAGAAAAGAAGAAGAAACTGATTACTCACAGTAACATCAGTGAAAGGAGTTGCATCTCCTTCCTTTCCCATGTGGGCTGCAACTTTACCCATAATACACTCAATCAGCTGGCCAATAGTCATACGGGATGGAATAGCATGTGGATTCACAATGATATCAGGTGTGATGCCTTCAATTGTCCATGGCATATCCTCTTGTGTGTAAGTCATTCCAACAGTTCCCTTCTGACCATGCCTACTACTGAACTTATCTCCTATTTGTGGTATGCGAACCGATCGCATTCTAACCTTGACAAATCTTAAACCATCAGCATTTGTTGTTAAGAGAACCTGCAAAAATGACAGACTTAGGAGCTGTTTATTTGAAACTGATAAGACCACGTAAGAACATAGGCAGCAGGGCGAATAGCCAGAACAAACCTGATCCACCATCCCGCTTTCACTGTGACGCAGAGAAGTACTGTGATCACGCTTTGAGTATCTAGTAGCTTGCCCTTGAGCATCATCTTGTGGAATAGGAGATGTCTTCCCAATAATAACATCTTCCCCAGAGACCCTTGTTCCCTGATACATAGATTATATATACATTAGGGGGTCAGCAGCACAGTTATGTGATAAAGATAAGCCTGTAGTAATCAAATCTTCTACTCACTGGTGGTGCAAGTCCATCGTCATCTAATTTATCATAGGATCCATGGCGCATTCCCTACAAAGAAAAATACAAGAATATCAGCCACGTACGGGACTTGGGAGAGAAAAATCTGTGATGAATTCTTGAAAACATCACCATTGTGTTCTCCCTATTTGGACGACCAAATTCCTCTTTGACGAGAGTTCCCATCTTCTTTTCCTCATCTCTGCATATTAAGTCCAAAAATTAGATTGTAAGCATTTAGGTGAAGGAGTGGTGGCATAGCTAACGATAGAACATGCTGAAATGCCAACTGTACCTGTAAGAGCGGAAAAATAGTGATCTGAAGAACCCACGGTCTATTGAAGATTGGTTCATAATAACCGAATCTTCTTGGTTATATCCAGAGTAGCATGCAATAGCAACAATCGCATTCTTCACAAACCATCAAAGCAAGGTATTAATGCTTACATAAAATGAAGGAGGTTCAAAATATAAATAACCAAGCAAACAAAATGCCCCAAGGTAAGATTGTTCACTTACAATGCCAGCTGGTAACTGCCTGAAGTGCAAATGCTCCATAGCACGAGTAGTGACAAGAGGCTTTTGTGGGTAGTACAGAACGTATGCCAGCGTGTCCTGAATCCAAATGGTGGGGGGGATGAAGGTTCAAACCAAGACCATCAAACCAAGATACCGAGATAAATGGCACACTCACCATTCTTAACTGATAGTTCGTAACATAGATTCCCATAGCTTGCTTTCCCATAGCAGACTGATATGTATTACGAGGTGACTGTAATCAAGGAAATGAATTAGACGTGCATAAAAAAAAGTGTGCAGTGCATAGCATTTTCTAAGGGGATGAGTCACCTGGTTGTGATCAGGAAAAGGAATAATCGACGCGCACACACCAAGGATCAACGAAGGGTGAATCTCACAGTGTGTGAAAGTTGCAAGATATGCCTCCTCTGGACTATTTCTCGCACCTACAAGCTCCTGAAATTTTAATTTATTGGCATTACTGGCAGAACATGAATCTAGGATGAAGGAAAAACCCTTCCGCATTAAAGGAAAGCCAACAGAATGAGACAACGGAGATGTTTCATGTAAAAAAAATACCAATAGAATGGAAAGCCTGGGTACTTCAAGGCAAACAGAACAGACTTACAGTTATAGTCATAGATATCATAGTAGTCTCTTCCTCTTCAGTATCTATGTACTCTATAAAACCTTTGGCAACCAAGTCATGCCAACCTTCGTCAGGAGTTTCCTGCATAAACAAACAATACAACAATAGGAGCATATGAGAACAAAATACATGCACATATTAAGAATTTACCTTTTTTTTGGTAGCATTACACTAGCCAGCTTTACACTAGGCAGTAAAAACAAGCAGGAAATACCTATCACTCATCTGGCTCTTCCAAGCACGTCTATATTGAATAATTTGAAATCCAACTCAAAAACTCAAATTTGAATGTTATTACAGAAACATGTCTGGCTCTTCCAAGCACGTGTCCGTGCCCGAAGCCGGTGCCGAGGAAGAGGGCTGGGAGGCCCACGCTGCAACCAGAAGTGAGGAAGAGGACGTTGATTGGGAGTCCTTGGAGGAAGAGGACCAGGATAAGAGCACCGATGGTGGTGGCACTGACCGCACGGCGGCTGGTGGTAGCGGCGACGCCGCCCCGACGACCGATAAGAAGAATAAGAAGCCCCGGGCCCCAAGGAAGGATCGTAAGCCGCAAGTGCTCGCGAACGTCACCGATACAATCACCAAGGTCTCGCCGAGTGGCCTACCATTGGCGCCTCGATCTGTTACCTCAGGGTACGGCATGCAGCTAGGGTGCATCGTGCGGGAAAGCATGTCGATCAACACGTTTGACCTTAGAAGCGACGACAACAAGGCTTTGGTCGAAATCCTTCTGAAGAAGCTTCACCAGCGATACACGTTCCCGGAGCCGTTCAACAAACAGGTGGACTCTTTAGCCATCACGAAGATGAGCACCGCGTTGAGCAGCTGGAAATCCCGGGTGAAGAAGAAGATTGAAAAAGGTAAAAGCTGGGAGGAGATCAGTCGAAAAGACCCGACGCTTCTGAAAGAAGATTTCGAGATATTTAAGCAGTACTTGAACACCGAGGAGTGTAAAAAATGGACAAAATGGGGGCAGGATATGCGGGACCAAAACATAGGGCACCAACATCTCGGAAGCGGTGGTTACCAAGGAAAACAGGCTACTTGGGAGAAGGAGGACCGCGAGATGGAACGTCTCGGAAGAGATAACCCCTGGCACAAAATCACGGACTTACAAGTTAGGAACTTTGTCCGATCCCGGTACTTCTTAGACTGGAAGACGGGGGAATTCGTGACGAAAGACGAGGACGTGAAGGAATTTGAGAAACATTTGGTAAGGACACATATATCTCAAGTACATGTATATTGCATTGATCTAATAATTAGATAATGGGCTCACCTTAATTTCCTTTTGTCCGAAGGAGAGGGAGTTGCGGAAATCTGACTCGTCCGAAGGGTCGACGAGTCGGTGGGACACGCCTTTCAACAGAGCGACGAACGCATACAAGCAAAGGCCGTTGGATGCCCCGCCGACGTCAGCTGGCCGCATCTCCGGCTTTGGGCTAAACATGAAGGTAGCCGAGTACTACTCAGATGCCAAGTCAGAAAAGAAGAGGAAGACGAAATCGACTAAGGATGATGAGGAGGTCGCGGAGCTGAAGAAGAAGATGGCGGCTCTAGAGAAGAAACTGGAGAGCAGAGAGGTGGACCCCGACAGGCTCAACCGATTAGTGGATGAGAGGCTCAAGGAAGTCATCCCCGCTGGGCTGATGGAGGGGCTAGCTTCCTGGAATGCGGGGGGTCAAATTGGACCGATCCATCTGCCCAGCTTCATCGGCAGCAACTCAAGCATGAACCAGCAAGTGCCGCCGCAACAGCTGACCCCCAGACGCCGGCGCCACTCCTTCTGGTCACATCGCCGCCCCCTTCGGCAGCAATGCCGAAGAATGATGGGCAGGGCACCGTCGCCCTTGTCTCGACACCCGCCGAGCTAGACGCCATCACCAAGGTAACTAATTAGTTAATCGTGATCTAACTACGCATTCTCAAGATGACTGTCATCTCATGATGCCTGGTATGTTGCACAACAGGACGAACCTTGCGTACTACTGCATCGTGTGGTGCCGGGCGGAGAGTTGGTGGATGTTGCTACCGGCACTATTATACAACCCATGCAACGCACTATGCACCACTCTCGAATGGACCAGAACGTGATGAAGGTGAAGTTGGCCAATGTAGTGCCGGAGTATCGCGATGTCCTCCCCCCCTTTCAACCTCCAGGCTGCGACGAGGAAAACTTGGTACTTGGAGAGTGCACGACTTGGGTGATGCAATGGCCGAAGAGCCAGATTCGTCTTGGGGGGGGTCTTGTGATCAAGCGCAACACCGGCGCCACATCCCCTATGGCCCCGCAGAATAAGATCGTCCGGCCCATGAAGAAAAGAGCCCTTCAGACTGCACCCAAGGCCGCCGCCCCTCAGAAGGAAACAGTACTCGTCGCCACCACCACCACCCAGAAGGAACCGGCGGTTGTTGCCACCACCACCCAGAAGGAACCGGCGGTTGTTGCCACCACAACAAGGCACAAAGTGTTGTTGGGAAATATGCCGCAACGACCGCCCAAAAGATCATCAAAAGCAGTTGTGCCTCAACCGCCGGCATCACAGCCGCCGGCATCACAGCCGCCGTCACCACCAAAGGACGTGGACAACCAGTTTGCTGGAGCCGCCGGTGTCGAAGACTATCATTACGATGACAATGTCGACATCAATGCCTACCTCAACACGGGCTACAGCCAAGATAGGTACATGCCTGATATGAATCGTGACGACGAAGCCTTCCGCAGTCACGACGATCAACCTAGACGTACTGAAGTCACGCAGCGTCTGACCTACCCGGAGGGTACAGTATTCAGCCCTGGCACACTGCATAAGACAATCGAAGGGTCGTCCCGAGCACCCGCACCCCCAGCTCCCTCACCCCCAGCTCCCGCAGCAGATCAAGCCACCGCCAGCAAGAAGATTAGGAAGAGACCTGCTAAAAAGGTCCAGCATACTAAGATCTTGGCCGACGCCGTGATACGACCCCCTAAGGATGGCTTGACCCGCTTGCATGAAGCTGGGAAACCGATACTGGGTCCGGACGAGATACATGGGGCAACTGGACCAATGCTCACATTGCAGAACATTATCGTGATGCTAGAGGGTCTCCTTCTTCAAGACAAGTGTCCAAATTACCCTGTGTTCACGGTCAAGGTGCCAGAGGGCCCGGACTTCGTCAACGAAGACCCCGCGGGACTGTTCTTCATAGCGTATGAGGATATCTTCAGTCTGTTTCACTCGAGACGGCTGGACTATAACTTGGTCCGCCTATACGCGCTCAATGCTCAGCTGCAGATCCAGCGAGAGTTACCCCCTAACGTTATGGTAGCGGATCCCTACTACATGCGTGATAGCCAGCTGGAGGAAGGATCAAGTACACGGACCAAGGCAGTGAAGTACCTCGAGAGCTTCATGTTGAGAAACGGTCAGAACAAGACGGACATTCTTTTGCCTGTCTTCCCCGAGTAAGTCTCGCGATCGTCTTAGCTAATGTTTTTTTTCTAGGTTTCATCCATTGCTTATCCTGGATTCAATTGCATGTGTTGAGCAGGGACACATACTGCACACTCATCGTGCTTTGCCCACAATATTCACTTGCCCAATACTTCGACTCGTCGAATGTGACGAAGAGGAAAGACTACACCAGAATAAGGGGTGTTCTCGATGAGGCTATCAATGGCTACGCCCAAAATGGAGGCACATTCGAAAAGAAACAAGAATGTATCAGGCCGGCTACTGGCAAATACGGGTTCAGGCACGTGACCGATTTCCCCTGCATCAAGCAGCCGGCTTGGAGCACGAAAGAGGCCTTCTATGCCCTCCATCACCTCAAAGGGATTGTCCGCGATGCAAACAATTTGAATCATCCTTCTAGACTCCGAGACTGGTCCAACAAAATGGCGGGGGAAATCTCACAGGAAGATCTTATACAAGATTTTCATCGCATCAAAGTCAAGTTGTCGGAGATAATCATTGAAGATGTCAACAAAAAGGGAGGGACCTTGCACCAACCCATAGGGTTATGCCAGAGGGATATCCAGGAACGCCTAGAGCGGCAGGCTGATCGTAGGTCGTGGATGACGAAGGAGCTATATAAGCCGTTTCCGGCGCCGCTCCAGTTGAGGTATCGTTGATCGAGGTGTGCGTAGCTAGCTACTATTAGTTTGTTTAACAAAATTTGCTTAACTTATATAAGCCTAGCTACTATATTAGTTTAGCTCTAAACTTAGGCATAGCTAGCTACTATTAGTTTGCTCTAAACTTAGGCCTAGCTAGCTACTATTAGTTAGCTCTAAACTCCTAGCTAGCTACTATTAGTTTGCTCTAAATTAACTTAGGCCTAGCTAGCTTTATGTTTGTATATCTTTGATGTTTATTTTTTGTTTCCTTAGTTGTTTTTTGCATTATACTTACTAATATGCTTTGTGTCTATCTATATAGATGACGTACTACGTGGTGTTCGAGGGTCGGGTTCCAGGAGTCTATGACGAGTGGAAGGACTGCAAAGCACAGGTCGACAAGTTCAGCGGCAACTGCTATAAAGGATACAAGACTAGACACGAGGCGGTTGCGAAGTGGAGGGACCACCAGTCGAAACAGATGAACAAGATGAACAAGATGAACAAGATGGAGGCCTCCTACAAGCTACCGTTCTTGCTCACCATCGTCGCCGTGCTTGTAGTCTATTTCATCTTAGCTTAGGCATTTGTAACTTGACAACTCGATCGAGTAACTATGTGGTGACAATTATTGTTCGATGATGTGTTTGACAACTCGAGTAACTATGTGATCACTTTGAGCCAAATTCGATACTTTGCACTATGTATCACTATTGTGATTAAGTAACTTTGTAAAATATCAGTAATATGTTATATGTTGTCAAATATCACTGCTGTGAATAATTCCTGTATATTCAAACTATATACAGCAGAAACAATTTAAATTTCGAAATATAGCAGATGATTCTGTGGCGCACCATTGGAGAATTCTGTGGCGCACCCAATTCTGTGGCGCACCGTTAAGGGATGCGCCACAGAATCCTCCATTTCTGTGGCGCACGGTCCAGGTGCGCCACAGAATCCACTATTTCTGTGGCGCACGGGCCTGGTGCGCCACAGAAATTATTTTTGTGGCGTGTGTTCTGTGGCGCACCCCTGTGGCCCCAGGGTGCGCCACAGAATAGGATTTTGGTGCGCCACAGATAAGGGTTTCCCTACTAGTGCTTACTGAATATATGGCTCGGTTTCCTCGCAGTTTGTTATTATGTAGTGCCTCATTTGATTAAGAGCTTCCAAAGACAGTGATTCACGGGCAAAACCTTTCTTGGAGTAATCAACTGCACTCATTATGCTAATCCCTGTTGGTGCCTCATCTGTAGCTCCATCTGCATGGCGTTCGGACTGACTTATTTTTGTAGGCGAGCCTTTAACGAATCGACTGCAGAACGTCATGCACTCTTCAAGTATGTACCCCTCTGCAATTGAACCTTCTGGATGAGCCTTGTTACGTACATATCCCTTCAACGTACGCAGGTATCTCTCAACCGGATACATCCATCTATACTGTACAGGCCCTGCCAACCATGCTTCTCGAGCTAGATGAATTGGGAGATGCATCATAATATCAAAGAAAGCTGGTGGATATATCATCTCTAGCTGACATAGAATTACTGCAATTTTTTCGTCCAAATTCAACAGATCCTCATCCCTTAACTCCTTGGAGCATAAATCGGAAAAGAATTTACTGAGCTGAAGCAATGGGGTAAGGACATTCTCTGGCAGAAGCTTGCGCAACACAATAGGAAGAAGTTTCTGTAATATAACATGGCAGTCGTGAGTTTTGAGTCCACTAAACTTGCACTGCTCGAGGACCACACATCGCTTAATGTGTGAAGCATAGCCATCAGGCATCCGTATGCTCTGCAGAAACCTGAGCAGCATTATCTTCTCTTCCTTTTTTAAAGCATACACGCCTTTCTTAAGTTTGTACTTATCCTTACCGACGGGCTTTGCGTGCTGATCCTCCCTAATTTTCAAAAACTCCAAATCTAGGCGAGCCTTCGTACCATCCTTTGTTTTCCCATCCATCTCAAGCAAAGTACCCAGAATGCTGTCACAAATGTTCTTCTCGATGTGCATAACATCCAAATTGTGCCTCACGAGCAAGTGCTGCCAATACGGGAGCTGGAAGAACACACTTTTCTTCCGCCAATTGTGCCAGGGATTAGTTTCCGGTCGCTTTCTCTTATTTGACCGCCCAAATGGTTCATGCTGAATGCTATCAAGCTCCTTTAGAACTTCATTGCCTGTAAGTGGCACCGGGGCGTCTCTATGGTATGGCTTGTTGTTGAACATAACCTTGTTTCGACGCCATTTGTGTTGTTTCCGTAGAAAACGTCGGTGTCCCATGTAGCAATGCTTTCTACCATACCGGAGCCATAAAAAGTCTGTATGCTTGTGGCAGTAAGGGCATGCTAGCTTGCCTTTTGTGCTCCAACCACTCAGCATTGCGTAAGCCGGGTAGTCATTGATGGTCCACAACACGCATGCATACAACTTGAAATTTTGTTTAGTTGCAGCATCATATGCTTCAACACCATCCTCCCATAGAACTAACAGTTCATCAATCAAAGGCTGTAAGTACACATCAATGTTATTTCCTGCTGACTTTGGTCCTGGAATAATCATTGACATTATCCAGTTCTCTTGTTTCATACACATCCATGGTGGCAAGTTATATGGGATCAGAATGACAGGCCATGTAGTGTGTGATATACTCATGAGACCAAAGGGGTTGAATCCATCTGAAGCAAGGCCAAGCCGAACACTGCGAGCATCTTTTGCGAATTCTTTCTGACTATATCTTTCATCAAGGCTTTTCCAGGCCTTCGAATCTGCAGGATGCCTCATTATGCCATCATCTTTACGTTTCTCCTTATGCCATTTCATATCAGTTGACATATCTTCTGTCATGTACAGCCTTTGCAGTCTTTGAATGAGTGGGAAATACCATAGAACTTTCTATGGCACTTGCTTCTTTGATTTACGGATCGATGAATCAGCTTTGTCTACGGTTGGACTTGATTTCCATCGAGACGTATGACAGACAGGGCATTCTTGGGCATCAGCATGCTCATTACGGAATAGCACACAATCATTATAGCACGCGTGTATCTTCTTGTAATCCAGTCCAAACTCTCGAATGACCTTCCTTACTTGTGCGAGATTAGTAGGAATGCAGTGACCCTTTGGCAGCACCTCCGTGAACATCCGCAGCATTAAGTCACATGCTCTGTTGGTCATCCCAGACACGCACTTGATTTGGTAAAGCTTCACAATGAAAGATATCTTTGTGACCTCCTCACAACCTGGGTACAACGATGTTTTTCCCTCTTCCAATAGTTTGTAGAACGCCTTTGCAGATGCATTTGGCTCCTGTTTCATTCCATCACCGCTCGTGTTTCCTGCATTACTTCCCACTTTTGTGGCCCTTATCAGAGTATCGAGCATGTCACATATCCCTTCACCACCACCTGCATCGTCTTCATCATCAGAATCTTCAGACATGTTGTCCTCCTCGGGTTCACCATGGAATACCCATTTTTTGTAGGACGGATCCATCCCATTCTTAAGCAAGTGCATATGGATCTCCTTTTTAGTTTTCTGAGCATTATTCAGACATTTCGTACACGGGCAAAAGTTTCTTGCGTCTGGTTCAGCACCATCAAAACTAAGTTCCAAGAAACTCTCGATGCCACTTTGCCACTCCACAGAATCTCTATCCTTCTCCATCCAGCTCTTGTCTTGTGACATTTTGCATTATCTCCGTTTAGCCGGTCTTGTAAAAAAGAAGGAGCAGCATTAGTTCACACAAAAGTATTTCGAAACAACAAATACATCAGAGAGACAGGCATACTGGTCTTTCAAGTAAGTAAGAATTGCAGGGGATTACATTAGACATTACTTCACAACACAGCGTTAGATTGAAACTAACACTTACACCTGAAACTGACATGGATATGAAAATATAAAACCTAGTTCGTACCTGAATTCCTGACATTAATATGAATATTAAACTAACACTTACAACTGAAACTGATAAAACAGACACGCATATGTGAACACAAGCAGCTAGTCTATCTGACAGCAATTGCAATCGCCATTAACTTCATCGAACCGGCAGGATGGAAACCAAGGATTTCATCACTATTGGTACAAACCTTGTAATTGCGTCTGACGAGCGGCGGAAGCAGCGGTTGAGTACAAGTCGGCGGGGCAGCGTTGGCGGCAGTTCAATAGTTTACGCTAATCGAGTTCGGATGGCGGCGAGGTAATAGTGGCGGATTGATCGGTCACGCAGGGCCGATACGGCGGCGAAGTCGCCTGAGAACGGATAGAGAGGCGTTGTCGTGCGGGGGCAGGGCAGTTTGGAGGAGACCGGGCGGACAAACGTAGCCCTTTCGCTCGCCCAATGGCCCAACCGGAGTATGGGCCTATTAATTGTACAATTTGTCTTCACAGCCCATTTGCCTTGTGAACAATATGTTTTTCCCTTGGCAATAACGTTCAAGTATTATAAATGCTCTATTAAGTTTTACTAGTTTCATTTTATGATTAAATTAATTCATTTCGAAATGCATTGTTGTGTTAATATTCAACACTAGTCGGAAAAGCCCTGTTATTGGTGTGGTTTTCTTCAGTTCTGGCATGAAACTCGTACACCCCTGCTATCTAGGTGTCCACTGGCGTGTTTCTGGAATCGACATAGGTTATACTACATGATCATTGACGTTGATGTCATAGTCCATATCACTATCCTATAGAAATCGGTAAATAAAAAGGGTATGTAATATTGACTAGAAGCGCACAAATGGTATTCAATTATGAGATAACATAACAAGCATTAAAAAAAAACCGCATAAACATTCAAAGATTCAACCAGATAGTACTCAACATTAACATGTAATCTAAAAGTTCGCATAAAGCTAGAACTCTCAGCTACAACCACGATACCTACTCATCATCTGACTGAATAATGACAACATGTGTATCCTCAGTAGGGAGCTATGGGAACATCATCTTCGGTGTCTTCAGCATCGTCAGGTCGATCGTAGAGGAAGTAGGTGGACACATCACCTTCATCGAGATAGAATGTCAATCTCCCTGTTGGATCCATCTCGTAGCGTTCCACAAGCTGGCCCCATTGCTGACCACTGAAGTATGTTTTTCCGTCCTCATGTGTGACTACAACTTTGTGCTGGTGCTCTGGCACTCTCCAGCTCACCAAGTTCACCTCGAGAGTTCTAGGGTGGTCCCAAATTGCAACTTGAATATGCTCCAAAAAGTCACGCCTGAATCTGCAAGGTATGATCTGTAAAAAAAAAGAAGTACACATTTTTAGTACAAATTTATTGTCAGTTTTCAAAAAGTAGATTGACCTAAAGTATATACCAATCTGTTTTCAAACCCCTCTGGTAGAACAATGGTAAATTTCTTGTTCATGCACTCCTTGTAGCCACACTGTTCACATACATCCATTGCCTGCGGTGGTGCGTTCCATACACTGAATTCAGATACACATCTAACCATTTACCATTCAAAAACCAACTTAAATCTAACAATGTACATCTAATTTTGGTGGCTGAATAAACTTAAATCTAACAATGAAAATCTAATTCCTAAGTCGATCTACATCTAAAATCACAATAATAGGGCTCCTTTGATTCATATGATAGGAAAAGTGTAGGGATAGGAAACTTGTAGGATTGGTATGGTATGGCCAAATGATTCCTATGAGAAGAGCATTTTCCTTTGATTGTGTGAAGGAATTTTTCCATGAGGTTGGACCTAATGTTCTTTTCCTATAGGATTTGTACTACAAGATTTCTACGGGAATATTTCCTATAGGATATGATCCTGTGAATCAAACAAGCAATATAGGAAAAATTCCTATAGGATCTAATCCTACAAAATTCCTATGGCATTCCTATGAATCAAAGAGTAACATATAACTCAATCTACATCTAAACCTAACAATGAAAGGTACGGCGGCCGGGGAAACTTACCTGCGGCGCGACGGCTGGACGGCGCGAGGACGACGGTGGCGGTTGCGGCGGCGTTTGTCGCAGCGTCGTTCCGCCGGGTGTCGGTGGGGGATCTGGGGGCGGAGAGGGCTAGCCGTGGCGGCGGTGGGGAATCGGGGGGTGGAGAGGGAGAGGACTCGAGTTCGTGTGTGTGTAGCAGTTGGTGTGCGTGTAGCAATCGATTAAATTAGAGTATAAACGATTTTCCTCAAAATTTTCATCATGTGAACGTGCCTCTACATTTGATCTTTCGTAAATTGGTCCTTAATGATGAAGCCAATGATAAACCGTGCCCAACACATTTGATTCCCTCATCCTGGTTAAATGTTGTCGCACCGTGGTGTCGCATGCTGGTGGTCGGTTCGTCCGGTCGTTGCGAGGCACCTAGGCGACGGATCGTCAAGGATGGTGGTGAGGGTGTGTTTGGGAGAAATCCTTGTCGGAGTACCGATATTAGAGCGGTGTCGCCATCGGGTGGCATCCTCCCTTCATGAAGGGCATCGCGTCTACCCTGCATCCGCCGCCCCGATGTGCCGGGGGAAACCCTAGAAGCGCGACTATCCATGTTGAAGGTGTTGATTGGTATTTGACGTCCCGGTGCTAGCAGCTTGGTTGTAGTTTGTAGGTGGGCGCAGTGGTCGTTTCGTCGATCCACTTGCGTCTCCTTTTCTTTTCTTCTTTTGCGTTTATTGGTTGTCGCCTCAGCCGGCGTTGTATCAAAACTGTTGCACCAGGTGGTTGCTATATTAATATAGCGGTGGTTCAGCCTATTTCGCCAGAGCATGGGGAGAATATCCTGTGATACTAGCCCTCTTGCATGCTACCATGGTACCGTTTCGAATAAATGAAGTTTTGGTGATTCAAAAAAATCTAGGAAAAATCACGAGTAGAGTTACAACAATGTGTAATAATTTTATGTCCAGATACGAAAGTAATATTGACTAACCAAAAAGACAAATCCAAATGTGAATATATAGTGCATATTTGCTGATTTGTACTTTTTGTTTCTCAATGTGTAGGTCGAATTTGGACCTGGTTATTTTTTACATTATGTACACAAATTCTTTGGGAACATTAATAATTATTTCCGGAATTTTATGAAACATCTATAGTTGATTTTTTTAAATGGTAGCATGGGAGAACAAGGGGCTAGTATCACTGGATATTTTTTCCATTGAGCATGTGTGGTTTGCACCCTTGTTTACATTTTTATGAGTCATATGGTAAAGCAAAAATGGTAAAGCTCAGCATAAAAATCAAAATGACATCATGAAAGTAGTAAAACTAAAAGAACATAACATTTAAATTGTGTGAGAATTCAACAATCTAATATAGAGTCTTAACACGGTTTTTATATTGTAGCAACGGGGCTGCATGCATATAGTTGCACACAGAAACCATCAATATCACTGCATTCCTATTACAGACCAACTTCAGGGACATGGGTAGCAAACAAGTAGAGCCCTTCAGCGCACTGGTATAGCAATAACAGCATCTTGTCACCCTTTTTGAGATGACTTTCCTTCGCCATGAACTCTTTCCACCCGCTGACGCACAAGCGACCATCAAGATCAGAAATTGAATATGTCGATGTCACCTCAGTTCTCGGGTAGCAAACAATAGTGATTGTACCATTTCTTGCCATATGTGCAGGAATCAGACGGCTTGGGATTTTCTGTTGCATGCAAAGACTAGAAGTCAAGAAAAAAGCTACCGGGAAATAATCATGTTAAAAGAAAGGAAATTAAATAGAACAAGTGTACACGTATTACTTTGCGCATAAGAGAAGATGTGTTCTTAAAGATTTACCACGTGTTTATTGAAGTTCTCGCTGTTTGTCCAATTCAGAGTATGCAGCACCCCGACAACCAATTCTGCTTCCTCATACTCTCCAGCTCTGTGGAATAGAACAGTGTAATCCAAGTTTTCAATAGCGTCGATCACCGTCTCCATCATCCTCCAGTTAATCATGGTCCCATCAGTGCTAGAGAGTGAGTCAACAATGTGACGCCTCTCAGGGGACATGTGGTAGTATGCTGTAAAAATGTAATACGCCTGAAATTAGTGGATTACACATGCCGCAACCAAGTAATATATTAATGTTTATGTGCACAACATAATTATTTTGTATTAAGTAAGAACTTACACGGATGGATGATTGGGTCATTTCCGGTTATGACCTCAGTTTGGCCTCTTTGTGTGTCGGTCTTGAAAACAAGCTCCATACCAACTTCAAGTTTGTAGACCCTACTAAGTTCTTTCCAGTAATTTCCCTTCAGAAAGGTTATCCCGTCGATGTTGCTAAGATCGACAATAAACGAGAAGCCTTCCTTCGTAATAAGTGTGGCTTGAAAATTTCTGTCCTCCATGGGGAAAACATCATGCATTCTTAAGAAATATTGTCTGATGTAGCACGGGATCACCTAAATAAGAGCATGTATTTTATTAAATTATGAGCCAGTAGTAAATTGGACTTACTAAAATTAGATATATCCTACAAGAGTAGCTATTTGTACTTTTTCCTATAATTGGACATTGAAGCAATAGTCCTGTACTGCAAATAACTGAACATGCACTCATAGTTTCAGAATGGTACCCTTCAAGTATTGAAATTGCATGTAGGTAGTTCATAAAAAAAAACACGTCCAATGCTACTAGAGATCACAGTCCCAAAAAATTTGCTAGCTTGATCAGCTACGTATATTACATCAATGATTAACACATGACACAATGAGTACTAGCTAGGACCGGTAGATATGCTACGTACATTACATCTGAATAATCACGAAAAATCCAAATCCAATTTGTACATGAGTAGATTAGAATCCTTACCGTCTTCTCCTCAAATCCCTCTACAAGGGTTATGACGAAATAATCAGTCGTCATGTCATCACTACCACACATCCCTAGTTTGTCAAAACAAACTGGACACTGCGAGAAAAAACGAACAAAAACGATCAGATCTGGTGTGATAATCACGATCAAAGATGCAAAAAGATGCATAAGATCAAGTTGGCACGTCTTTGGTTGGCTTCATGATCATAGTGGAGGGTGCGCCGGCCGGTAGACTAATTCTAGGTCAAAGTTATGCGGAAGGGCAGGCGGCGGCGAACACGTGGAGAGGGAGGAGGCGTGTGAACGAGAGGCGGTTCTTCGTGATAATGATAACGCACGCTGCCTTAGGTCAGGCCGTAGACGTTTGATGGGACAAATCATCGCCCGCGCTGCCCATTGTGTACGTTTAGTCAACTAAAAAAAGGCTTATTAGTTTAGGCCCACAAACAAGCGAGACAATTTTTACAACCTTCTGTGTATGTACACACACGGCACAGGTGTTTCCCAAAAAATTTCTATCGATTTCACACGTCAATCACTTCGACTCTGCTCCTTCCACAATTAATATTAATACTCCCCTGTACTTCCACTCGTATTCTCCACTGCATCTTCTTCCAACCGCTGCACTACACTCTCTTCTTCTTCTTCCATCCGCTCCCCTCTCTTCTTCTTTCAAGAATGGATGAACAGAAGTATTTCTGCCGCACGCTTCAGGTCCCCATCCATGGCGAGGAAAGCATCGACGTCACGTACACCAACGACCCTGCCGAGGTGCAGCATGTCGTAGACATGTACGAGCATTGGATTGATGAAGGAGAAGAAAGATTCATGGGGCTCGATTTCGAGTACACATCCCACAAGGTTGATATCGAGAAGAAGGTCGCCGTCCTTCAGCTTGCATTCCGCCGCCACGTCCTGGTGTACCAACACTCCAGGTTAAAGTCATTTTTCATCTTGTTTTCTGCAACTAGTACTCATCTGCTGCGCCGCCATGTTCTTGTGATTGCTATTTGGTTATTCCTGGTTCTTGTGATTGGTGTTACTACTACTTTTTTCCTCTTTTTTTCGGCAACTAGTACTCATCTAGATTTTCTGCAACTAGTACTCATCCAGACGTGCATGCGTAACAGTTTTCTCATGCACTTTTTTTTCGGATCGGATGGAGTAGTACTTCTCTAAACTCTTGTTACTTGTGTACTTCAGTGGTGACTGGTGGCAATCTGCGACGCTGGCTGATCTTTTTCGTTTTGGTGGCGTCAAATTTGCAAGTGTTGACACCAACAACGACAAGAAAATGTTTGCGAGAACCTGGAATTTTTCTATTCCAGAAGAAATCTATGAGGATATCCAAGATTTATACTTTCATGTGTTCAAACAAAAGAAAGTTGGAATGGCTACCATGGCAGCAAAATTTATTGATCCCTGCTGCAAAGACATGAAGAAGAAGGATTACATGTGGCACAGCTACTGGGACAACCAAATTCTAGACATGGAACACATCACCTATGCTGCAATTGATGGGTTCCTCTCCCTAGAGTTGTACCGTAAGCTCAAACCCATGAGTGACGCCAAGAAGGCCAAAGAGGGAGGCAGATCGAGGAGGGCGAGTGCGACCCACACTTGGCACTAGATCACCTGCTGCGGCGTAGTATATATGCTACTTTTGTTCTTTGTAATTAGAGTATATGTAAAGTTATTCGAGTAGTATATATGCTACTTTTGAGCTATGGATTTATCTTGGTACTTTTGTTCATATTGCAAGTGCTATATCGAACTAGTAGTGCAAATTATGCTACGTGAAGTCCGGTTTGAACTCAATGACAACTCTCCCTCGCTGGTGGTGTTCGAGTAGTTCCCTCCTCGAGGAAGAACTAGTCCAGCCGCCATTCTCCTTTGGGTGGTTCGACGACTAGGGATGTCAAGATGTAGTTTGTTATTCCTAAGAGGCACCAGCATCTGTGGCGACGTGGCTCTGATCTTTTTTTAGGAAAGGCCTTCTCTTGTGTTTGGTTTTTGAGTCTGTGGGGCAGTTCTCGGACTAGCCGGTGTGGAGTGGTGTAAGTGATAGTGTTGCTCGCAAGGAACTGTCAAGTTCATGTACTCAAACCACTATCTCCTATAAAAATCAGGTGCCAATTGCGTGCCCTCCAAAAAAGAAACAACTCTTTAACAATAATAATAAGCTCTGCTAAACGATAACATAAAAAGGACATAATGTTTCACATAGTGCATCATGCAGGAGTACGGAAAGCAACACATAGTTTAAACAAAAGAAACATTGTCTTCACAGGCACAACTTAGAAGATCTTGTGAACTGGGCCAGCTTCCATGGGATCAGGTATGAGTGGAATGAGTCTATTCACCTTACGGAAGGTGACTTGTTCTCCCTCCCACTCGTACCTCTTCCCGTGACACCTTAGCACATCCTGTCTACGCATCTTGATGTAAAGATACGCGGAGTCTCCCTCTTCGTGAGACTGGAAACGGCTACGACATAAGATTGGTAGGCAACTTGAGAATGGAAGCGGCTTTTTGAGATCCCACACGTGCAATGTTGCTGAAATGAAGCGAGGTTCTTGGAATGCATCATGATTTCGACTTTGGGCATGGGAAACAACAAGTTGGCCAGGGAAATCCCCGTTTTCGGCCGTTCCTTCCGCTTTCGAAGGCAATATAAAACCAGATCACGCATCGCCCACTCATGGGCAGGGGTAACAAGGTGCAGTGTTGCATGTTGAGTGAGTTGCTTGGAGTGGGTTGTAAGGATGCCCCAGGTGTCGAGGCTGGCATGCAAGAGCGAGAAGCGGCGAGAATAGTCCCGGTTAACGTCCGGTGCTTCGACGCCACCCAGCGCAACGACGGCACCATACAAGTCCTGCAATGGGGTTCAAGCATTTTGTGTGGGCCCACATTCTCATCTCTGCTGTTTTCCAGGCATCCTAGGTGGAAGGGAAAACTGTTCTGGACCGAAAGTGCCCGGAAACGGCTACGACATAAGATTGGTAGGCAACTTGAGAATGGAAGCGGCTTTTTGAGATCCCACACGTGCAATGTTGCTGAAATGAATCGAGGTTCTTGGAATGCATCATGATTTCGACTTTGGGCATGGGAAACAACAAGTTGGCCAAGGAAATCCCCGTTTCCGGCCGTTCCTTCCGCTTTCGAAGGCAATATAAAACCAGATCACGCATCGCCCACTCATGGGCAGGGGTAACAAGGTGCAGTGTTACATGTGGAGTGAGTTGTAAGGATGCCCCAGGTGTCGAGGCTGGCATGCAAGAGCGAGAAGCGGCGAGAATCGTCCGGGTTAACGTCCGGTGCTTCGACGCCACCCAGCGCAACGGCGGCACCATACAAGTCCTGCAATGGGGTTCAAGCATTTTGTGTGGGCCCACATTGCCAAGTGTGCCCGGAAACGGCTTCGACATAAGATTGGTAGGCAACTTGAGAATGGAAGCGGCTTTTTGAGATCCCACACGTGCAATGTTGCTGAAATGAAGCGAGGTTCTTGGAATGCATCATGATTTCGACTTTGGGCATGGGAAACAACAAGTTGGCCAAGGAAATCCCCGTTTTCGGCTGTTCCTTCCGCTTTCGAAGGCAATATAAAACCAGATCACGCATCGCCCACTCATGGGCAGGGGTAACAAGGTGCAGTGTTGCATGTGGAGTGAGTTGCTTGGAGTGGGTTGTAAGGATGCCCCAGGTGTCGAGGCTGGCATGCAAGAGCGAGAAGCGGCGAGAATCGTCCGGGTTAACGTCCGGTGCTTCGACGCCACCCAGCGCAACGGCGGCACCATACAAGTCCTGCAATGGGGTTCAAGCATTTTGTGTGGGCCCACATTGCCAAGTGTGGCTTACATTCTCATCTCTGCTGTATTCCAGGCATCCTAGGTGGAAGGGAACAATGTTCTGGACCGAAAGTGCCCGAAAACGGCTACGACATAAGATTGGTAGGCAACTTGAGAATGGAAGCGGCTTTTTGAGATCCCACACGTGCAATGTTGCTTAAATGAAGCGAGGTTCTTGGAATGCATCATGATTTCGACTTTGGGCATGGGAAACAACAAGTTGGCCAAGGAAATCCCCATTTTCGGCCGTTCCTTCCGCTTTCGAAGGCAATATAAAACCAGATCACGCATCGCCCACTCATGGGCAGGGGTAACAAGGTGCAGTGTTGCATGTGGAGTGAGTTGTAAGGATGCCCCAGGTGTCGAGGCTGGCATGCAAGAGCGAGAAGCGGCGAGAATCGTCCGGGTTAACGTCCGGTGCTTCGACGCCACCCAGCGCAACGGCGGCACCATACAAGTCCTGCAATGGGGTTCAAGCATTTTGTGTGGGCCCACATTGCCAAGTGTGGCTTACATTCTCATCTCTGCTGTATTCGAGGCATCCTAGGTGGAAGGGAACAATGTTCTGGACCGAAAGTGCCCGGAAACGGCTTCGACATAAGATTGGTAGGCAACTTGAGAATGGAAGCGGCTTTTTGAGATCCCACACGTGCAATGTTGCTGAAATGAAGCGAGGTTCTTGGAATGCATCATGATTTCGACTTTGGGCATGGGAAACAACAAGTTGGCCATGGAAAAACCCGTTTTTGGCCGTTCCTTCCGCTTTCGAAGGCAATATAAAACCAGATCACGCATCGCCCACTCATGGGCAGGGGTAACAACGTGCAGTGTTGCATGTGGAGTGAGTTGTAAGGATGCCCCAGGTGTCGAGGCTGGCATGCAAGAGCGAGAAGCGGCGAGAATCGTCCGGGTTAACGTCCGGTGCTTCGACGCCACCCAGCGCAACGGCGGCACCATACAAGTCCTGCAATGGGGTTCAAGCATTTTGTGTGGGCCCACATTGCCAAGTGTGGCTTACATTCTCATCTCTGCTGTATTCCAGGCATCCTAGGTGGAAGGGAACAATGTTCTGGACCGAAAGTGCCCGGAAACGGCTACGACATAAGATTGGTAGGCAACTTGAGAATGGAAGCGGCTTTTTGAGATCCCACACGTGCAATGTTGCTGAAATGAAGCGAGGTTCTTGGAATGCATCATGATTTCGACTTTGGGCATGGGAAACAACAAGTTGGCCAAGGAAATCCCCGTTTTCGGCCGTTCCTTCCGCTTTCGAAGGCAATATAAAACCAGATCATGCATCGCCCACTCATGGGCAGGGGTAACAAGGTGCAGTGTTGCATGTGGAGTGAGTTGCTTGGAGTGGGTTGTAAGGATGCCCCAGGTGTCGAGGCTGGCATGCATCATGCCGTCTAGCTTTCTGTAAAACTATCGTCGAATCTATGAATTTGAGCATATTTCAACGAGTTCGCGTTTTTTAATTAATTTTGAGTATTTCTGAACGCAATCACGAGCCAGAATGTAGATTAAAAGCGAAAAGAATGTTTGAATAATGTTGTATGACGCATGTTGAACTAAGTCATTCCAAAATTTTGGGCAAATGTGCTTCAAATGAGGTCATAAGCTAGGGCAAATCACATATAACAGCATTGTGCGTTGGATTCATGTCAATTTGATATTTTTTTTTTAATTATTAAAGCTCATTTGAAACCATCGCTCTATTCTCATGAGAAATGTGCTCCAAATGAGGTCTGAAGCTAGGGTAGACACCCCCGTTTGAAATTTCATGAAAAAATCGACTATATCACATATAACAACATTGTGCGTTGGATTCATGTCATTTTGAATTTTTTTGAATTATTTATGCTCATTTGCAACCATCGCTCAATTCTCGTGAGAAATGTGCTTCAAATGAGGTCCGAAGCTAGGGTAAATACCCCCATTTGTGCTTCAACATTTTTTGGCATATTTTCTAAATCAACCAAATGAATTTCCTAGACATCTATTCTACATGTATAGTGTAAATCTGAAGTTTCATTATGTTTTGAATAATTCTTCTATTTTTTATTTTTTATTTAAATAACATGGTTTAATAGAAAAATCATATGTAAAACTGATAAAAATCATCGCTGTAGTAAATCTGAAGTTTCATTATATTTTTTATTTAAATAACATGGTTTATAATACTTAACAGCAAAGAAATCATATGTAGAACCATCGATCCCTGTGGCCAACGTACCAACCAATCAGAGCGCAGAACGAACGTCTAGCGGATCGCTGTGGCTGCGAGCGCATCCGTCCGATGCAGAAGAAGAAAATAGTTTTTTTGTTGGGAAAGAAGAAAATAGTTAAGAAGAAAATAGTTAACGTCGCGTCGCATTTGCAGCAGCCCTGCACGCCTTGTTTCAGAAGGCACCTCTTTCAGAAACACGAGTCGCGTCGCATTTGCAGCGACGCAGCCCTCCACGCCTGGTTTCAGAAACACGTACGAGTCGCGTCGCATTTGCAGCCCTCCACGCCTAGTTTTCACAAGATACGCATCAATGCATATGCAGCTAGCGAGGAGACTTTGGACTTTCTTCTCTTCTTTAATACAAGCATGCAACGTCGAATCACATCGACTGACGAATGCACACGCGATCGTACTCCGTGTCACTAGCTGTCCGGCCTACGCCTACGCCTATGCCTGTTCTACACCGCTTTGACCATGCACGACTCTTCTACACTTCATTATCCAATGTGTTCACACAGTTTGCTTCATCTACCCAAATAAATTCACGCGTCTAATCGTGTCTTTAAATAGTCCTTCACTCCTCCTCCATATTCTCATCCCTCTCCAGCCCTTTGCCTCTCTCTCCCTTCAAGCCCTAACAATGTCTTCGTACTCACTCCCTTCAAGCCCGGAGTCGGTCTCCGACGAGGACAACCATCCCAAGGCTCGGCCTTGGTACGAGGCCGAGTGGCAGCCGGAGGACCTCCTGCCCATGGACTCTCCCCAACGGGAGCGATCGCCGACGCCGCCCTTTGTCCACCGCCCCGTCCCTTCCCTCACCACCAAGACGTCGGACATCTCCCCCAGGACGGACCTCCGCCTCAAGAGACTGGAGCGGCTGGAGGCGAAGGAGTTGAAGGCGCAGGAGAAGAAGGAGGCGAAGGAGGAGGCGAAGGCCCTCCGGGCCAGGATCAAGCGGTCCCGTGAGAGGCAGGAGGAGAGGATGCGGGCGGATAACCACCGCGCCCGCGTCAACAAGGAGATGGAGATCCGGGCGGCGGAGTGGCCGCGGAAGTAGGGCGGCGCCGGAGGGCGGGAAGGGCTCCCGCATGCAGAGCGGGAGCAGTTAGGGCTAGCATTTTTTTTTAGTTAAATGTAATGTTTCTCGAGCCCCACTGAATATATGTAAAGTGGGGCCAGTTATCCTCTCTTAAGTATGTTTAATTATATATAAGCCCTATATATAAAGTTATGTTCTTATATTTGTCCAAATGTACCCACTGTTTAATAGTTTTTTCCTTTCTAATCATCGCTTTAAAATCTGCACATTGTAAACAAAATTTATATATAAGAGATGTGCTGCATTATGTTTTCTAAGATAACATAAAAATTTGAGTTGAGCACAGTATATATTTTATATTATTAATACGAATAATTTGATGGTTTAATAAATGGATAATGCGTAGTCTGCATGTAGTGATTAATAAATATAAATGGATAATGTCTACATGTTGACATTGGGCCTCATGTGACATTCGGCCGCAAGGAACGGTCAACAGGTGGGGCCCACATGCAGCGCCAACCGTCAACAGGTGGGGCCCACATGCAGCGCCAAGGCTCAACAGCTGGGGCCCATAGGCCGCGCCAACGGTTCTATGATGGGTCCCACAGGTCAGGATCCTAACGGGGGCCGAAAGTAACGGTGGGAGCCGCGAAATGAGTCCTTGCGCACTGACTAGGGGCAAAACTGAGTTCGATTCGGCGCTAGGGGTAAAACTGAGGTCGTGGTGCCAACTGCCAACTGAGGGCACCTTGTTAATTATCCCTTTCGACTTTGGGCATGGGAAACAACAAGTTGGCCAAGGAAATCCCCGTTTTCGGCCGTTCCTTCCGCTTTCGAAGGCAATATAAAACCAGATCACGCATCGCCCACTCATGGGCAGGGGTAACAAGGTGCAGTGTTGCATGTGGAGTGAGTTGCTTGGAGTGGGTTGTAAGGATGCCCCAGGTGTCGAGGCTGGCATGCAAGAGCGAGAAGCGGCGAGAATCGTCCGGGTTAACGTCCGGTGCTTCGACGCCACCCAGCGCAACGGCGGCACCATACAAGTCCTGCAATGGGGTTCAAGCATTTTGTGTGGGCCCACATTGCCAAGTGTGGCTTACATTCTCATCTCTGGTGTATTCCAGGCATCCTAGGTGGAAGGGAACACTGTTCTGGACCGAAAGTGCCCGGAAACGGCTTCGACATAAGATTGGTAGGCAACTTGAGAATGGAAGCGGCTTTTTGAGATCCCACACGTGCAATGTTGCTGAAATGAAGCGAGGTTCTTGGAATGCATCATGATTTCGACTTTGGGCATGGGAAACAACAAGTTGGCCAAGGAAATCCCCGTTTTCGGCCGTTCCTTCCGCTTTCGAAGGCAATATAAAACCAGATCACGCATCGCCCACTCATGGGCAGGGGTAACAAGGTGCAGTGTTGCATGTGGAGTGAGTTGCTTGGAGTGGGTTGTAAGGATGCCCCAGGTGTCGAGGCTGGCATGCAAGAGCGAGAAGCGGCGAGAATCGTCCGGGTTAACGTCCGGTGCTTCGACGCCACCCAGCGCAACGGCGGCACCATACAAGTCCTGCAATGGGGTTCAAGCATTTTGTGTGGGCCCACATTGCCAAGTGTGGCTTACATTCTCATCTCTGCTGTATTCGAGGCATCCTAGGTGGAAGGGAACAATGTTCTGGACCGAAAGTGCCCGGAAACGGCTTCGACATAAGATTGGTAGGCAACTTGAGAATGGAAGCGGCTTTTTGAGATCCCACACGTGCAATGTTGCTGAAATGAAGCGAGGTTCTTGGAATGGATCATGATTTTGACTTTGGGCATGGGAAACAACAAGTTGGCCAAGGAAAAACCCGTTTTCGGCCGTTCCTTCCGCTTTCGAAGGCAATATAAAACCAGATCACGCATCGCCCACTCATGGGCAGGGGTAACAAGGTGCAGTGTTGCATGTGGAGTGCGTTGCTTGGAGTGGGTTGTAAGGATGCCCCAGGTGTCGAGGCTGGCATGCAAGAGCGAGAAGCGGCGAGAATCGTCCGGGTTAACGTCCGGTGCTTCGACGCCACCCAGCGCAACGGCGGCACCATACAAGTCCTGCAATGGGGTTCAAGCATTTTGTGTGGGCCCACATTGCCAAGTGTGGCTTACATTCTCATCTCTGCTGTATTCCTGGCATGCATCCTAGGTGGAAGGGAACAATGTTCTGGACCGAAAGTGCCCGTAAACGGCTTCGACATAAGATTGGTAGGCAACTTGAGAATGGAAGCGGCTTTTTGAGATCCCACACGTGCAATGTTGCTGAAATGAAGCGAGGTTCTTGGAATGCATCATGATTTCGACTTTGGGCATGGGAAACAACAAGTTGGCCAAGGAAAAACCCATTTTCGGCCGTTCCTTCCGCTTTCGAAGGCAATATAAAACCAGATCACGCATCGCCCACTCATGGGCAGGGGTAACAAGGTGCAGTGTTGCATGTGGAGTGCGTTGCTTGGAGTGGGTTGTAAGGATGCCCCAGGTGTCGAGGCTGGCATGCAAGAGCGAGAAGCGGCGAGAATCGTCCGGGTTAACGTCCGGTGCTTCGACGCCACCCATCGCAACGGCGGCACCATACAAGTCCTGCAATGAGGTTCAAGCATTTTGTGTGGGCCCACATTTCCAAGTGTGGCTTACATTCTCATCTCTGTTGTATTCCTGGCATGCATTCTAGGTGGAAGGGAACAATGTTCTGGACCGAAAGTGCCCGGAAACGGCTTCGACATAAGATTGGTAGGCAACTTGAGAATGGAAGCGGCTTTTTGAGATCCCACACGTGCAATGTTGCTGAAATGAAGCGAGGTTCTTGGAATGCATCATGATTTCGACTTTGGGCATGGGAAACAACAAGTTGGCCAAGGAAAAACCCGTTTTCGGCCGTTCCTTCCGCTTTCGAAGGCAATATAAAACCAGATCACGCATCGCCCACTCATGGGCAGGGGTAACAACGTGCAGTGTTGCATGTGGAGTGAGTTTCTTGGAGTGGGTTGTAAGGATGCCCCAGGTGTCGAGGCTGGCATGCAAGAGCGAGAAGCGGCGAGAATCGTCCCGGTTAACGTCCGGTGCTTCGACGCCACCCAGCGCAACGACGGCATCATACAAGTCCTGCAATGGGGTTCAAGCATTTTGTGTGGGCCCACATTGCCAAGTGTGGCTTACATTCTCATCTCTGCTGTATTCCAGGCATCCTAGGTGGAAGGGAACAATGTTCTGGACCGAAAGTGCCCGGAAACGGCTACGACATAAGATTGGTAGGCAACTTGAGAATGGAAGCGGCTTTTTGAGATCCCACACGTGCAATGTTGCTGAAATGAAGCGAGGTTCTTGGAATGCATCATGATTTCGACTTTGGGCATGGGAAACAACAAGTTGGCCAAGGAAATCCCCGTTTTCGGCCGTTCCTTCCGCTTTCGAAGGCAATATAAAACCAGATCACGCATCGCCTACTCATGGGCAGGGGTTACAAGGTGCAGTGTTGCATGTGGAGTGAGTTGCTTGGAGTGGGTTGTAAGGATGCCCCAGGCGTCGAGGCTGGCATGCAAGAGTGAGAAGCGGCGAGAATCGTCCGGGTTAACGTCCGGTGCTTCGACGCCACCCAGCGCAACGGCGGCACCATACAAGTCCTGCAATGGGGTTCAAGCATTTTGTGTGGGCCCACATTGCCAAGTGTGGCTTACATTCTCATCTCTGCTGTATTCCAGGCATCGTAGGTGGAAGGGAACAATGTTCTGGACCGAAAGTCCCCGGAAACGGCTACGACATAAGATTGGTAGGCAACTTGAGAATGGAAGCGGCTTTTTGAGATCCCACACGTGCAATGTTGCTGAAATGAAGCGAGGGGAGGGGAGACGCTCGGTGGCACTTCAGATAGGAACCATAAAAATGGCAACTGCCCCGCGGAAATGTACCCACCATTTGTGGTAACAGACTTACAGGTGGGCCCAAGTATCATCTTCCTCTCGTATTGTCACGTCAAGTTCGCACTCCTCCTCTTTGTGTACCTACAATTATTTGCTCCGAGAAAACCCTTATTCCGCAGTTCACCGACACCGTCGCCGCCGCCGCCGCCATCCATCTCTCGACCTCGCCGCCCCTCGATCAGCATCCCCCTCTGGGCCGCCGCATTCTCGCGACCGCCGTCGTCGCCAGTCTCTTCATCGCGCTGTAGATTGACCCACGGCGCGTCGATTCACCACTGATCCATCGCGGGCGATACTCAGGTTAGAACTTCACCTCTTGTGGATGCATTGCAGAACGATTTAAGTTCAAACACTCATTTTCTATAAGGTAACTAGTGTCCTACTTGTCTAGACAGGAAAGAAATGTGAAATCTTGTGCTACATATAGATGGTAGCACGTATTTATGTTCGATGTCATTCATGATTGATTTGTCTTTTACACGTTTATGACTAAAGTAAATGGTACTTACATGCATCTGATTGAGATGTTGCACTATACCTTCATGTTAATTTTGATAGTTCCAGGTGCCCAATTGATGTTGGTAGCTGTTGTTGTGTGTGTGCCTTTTTCTAGGTAGGTAATTAGTGATGTTGAAAGTAAGACCTCTGGTACTCACACTGGCATATCTAGGACCAGTACCTACTTTTAGTAATTTCCCTTTTTACTATTCACAAGTACAGTTGACTTTACCCCTTTTTAGGTTCACTAGCTATTTTTAGTAATTTCCATTTTTAATCTTCAGCAGGACAATAGATGTGAGCCATTTTTTAGGACCAGTAGCTATTTCAATTAATTTGCTAAAGCAGTAAAATTGATTGTCGGCACACCATTTCCTTGACATACTAGTAGATTTTCTTTTCTGAAGTTCCGTACTTCCATGAAATTCTTGAATGCATGTCAAATTTAAATTGCACCTGTGTATGAATGTCTCTGAACCATGATGCTGCTAGACTGCATTTACTCCTAAATTTGTAGTGAACCTTCATGTTTCTTAACCTCTGCTGTTTTGGCACGTCTGCTAAATGTAACTGAAGTCTACTTTTTAGTACGATCTACAGGCGGGTTTGCATACAATGGACTACGAGTTCCTCGCTTACGTAGATAATGCTCCATCGGACAAACAGGTATTGTACTCATTTTACTTGTCATTTTAGTCAGATAGGTGGAATGATGTTCATGGTTTGCTCTATCCTCTGCTGCAGTCACTGCCTAAGAAGTTCGCAGAGTTGCTAGGGGACCGTAAACCCCGTGCACTGAAGCTGCTTGAGGTCGGCCATCGGCGTAGCACCACGTGGGACGTTGATGTGTGGTTCGACAGCACTGGCCGCATGTTCCTCAAGCGCGGCTGGGAGTGTTTCGCCCGGACCTACAAACTGCAGAGAGGCTTTATTCTGATCTGCAATTACGACGGCCGCAATGTCATCACAGTAAAGATGTTCGACCTAAGCAGTTGCCGCTTGCAATACAACGCGGCATTCAGTACGTGGACTGTATCACCAAAATGTTAATTCCCGATTATATATGTAGCCGGAAATTGATTTGCATTTCTATTATATGATGAACAGAGGGATCTGTTAAGATGGAGTTGGCACACTTTGAGTTCTACTCCCTCGTAGTAGACGCTACATCGGACAAACTGGTACGCTTCATCAACCCACACCACCACTTCAGTTATTTAGTCTGACATAGTGTCTGAGCTATGATCCTGTAGCTAGTTAAATTTGTGAATCAAATTAAGGTCTAGTAGATGGGTTGTAGTAGCTCAATTGCTCTACGTGAATATGTTCACTCGATATGGTACATTTCAGCTCCCACTGAAAGTTCATCTTTTTGAATTAATGTGGCAAACACCCTCATTGCTCAACTAAGATTTAGTATAACTGATTACTAGGTACTACTTGTTTACATTTTTATAGTACTCATCCATCATCAAACAGTAAATTTATTTCTAGTAAGCACTCTTTTATATCCATTTAACTTTCATATTGCTGCAGGTGCTGCCTAAGAAGTTTGTGGAGTTGCTGAAGGGCCGTGAACCACGTGAACTTAAGCTGCGTGAGGCGGACGATCCGAGTAGCAAGAACTGGGACATGGATGTGCTTTTCGATGAAGCTGGTCGCATTTTCCTCGGGCACGGATCAGCAGTCCATGGATGAGGATGACCCATTCGACTCTTCCATCATCTTCTCCCAGAGAGCTGATCTTGATGACGATGAGAAGGACCACGTTCGTGAGCTTCTACCCACAATAGATGAATACATTGGAGTGCCATACGTGACTCGTTTGACGTGGACAAATGTGGCCAGATATGAGATGGTACGTAAGGTGCCAATGCTATTTATGTTTTTCAACACAATTTATGCTTACAACGTGTGCCTTACTATGACCTACTTCTTTTTGTATGTCATCCACACGCTCGAAATCCAGAAACTACCTCAGTCCATAGTGGACAGTGCTGGCATTCCGTCTTCAGGCCATGCTGGGTTATGCCTCGGATCATCAGAGGCGTTCACCACCGTTCCATACAACACGGACAGGGACGGCCGCATTATGTTTGGCAGGAATGCATGGCGGGAATTCCTTGAGGGCAAGCATTTATATGAAAAGCAAGCTATTCTCATTACACTTAGGAGCACCCGTAACCGCCACTTGGACGTAAAGATCGTGATGCGGGCGGTGTCGCCCTGGTTATAGTACGTAGTCTGCCAACTTGGACATTCTCATCGGATCATGAACGTATGGATGTATGTAATTATCGTACTGCCATCAGCGATGTGCTTCAGTGGTTTGATCACCCAAACCTTCATCTGCAGTGAAGATTACTTGTCCTGTTTATATTTTCAGTGGAAATTTCAAGTTTGCAGAAATAAACAAGGTGGCGGCAGCTAATAAGTTGCATGAAATAATTGTTCAGTGACATTACATGACTCATGCGAGACTTCCACATGTTTTCAATCCTACGTTGTAAGCGCTAGGAAATAAATCCGATTAGTTTTCCCTCGATAGTTAAGAGCCTGACGCCTTGAAACTCAATGCAAAATATGCCTTCTAGGCAGCCTGCGATTGCATGCATTGTTTAACTGCTCTATTAGCGCCTATATTGTCGACAAGGCGTTGTGGTTGCTCGAATACGATGTCCCACCAAAAAAAAATTTAATCCTCCCGCTAAAACGCCAAGTGTAGCGAAATTTTGTGTTCCCACCAAAAAATAAAAGCAGTCACTTTAAATTTCCCGCTAAAGTGTATGTAGAAGTGCACGATGCCCCCTCCTGTTTCGCCATAGCATAATCTGCGGGCCACCTCTTTCGCCATTGCAGATTAGATCTCATCTCGCCCTCATCACGTTCAGAGCTCTACACATGTCGATGTCGCGATCGGACTCCATGGAACGCGAATCCTCTCAGGTTTTCCTGTCTAATCTGCTTCTCTCGTCCATCTCCGTGATCTCGCCGTCTCTTATATGGTCTCGATATTGGTTGTTATTCTCTGTTCTTCCTCTGGTTGAAGCGTTAATCCGTGTATGAACACCTAGTCGATCATATGTGTATCTGGTTTTCTATGTGAATAATGCCATGTAACTATTTTTTTATTTCAGATCTGCTAACTCACTGCATATTTGGGTTCTCATTTTTTCCTTCTATCTAATTGTAGACGACCGAACCCATTTGGAAAGTTAGACTTTTCTATGAGGAAGGTGATAAAAACAAAAAAGTTGTGGAAGCAGCCATGGAACCGGAGGAAATCTGCTATATGGAGTTCATCAATTTGATTGAAAAAGTTGGCTTCAGTGGCGCGCGTGATTACCTGTACTGCAGGCTTAATAATGGCCCTGGCAAAGGAAAACTTGTTCCAATAGACCATGGTAGTGATTTTGAGCAATTGAAACGCATACACTCTAATGATAAGAAGATCTCCCTGTGTGTGTTTACGGAGAAGGCCAGGGCGGTTGATATTGCAACCAAAGAGTCTCTGCTTGATGATGCAACTGGATCCACCAGAAAAAAGCGACAGATCACTCTCACAGGTTATACTTTCATGCCAAATATCCAACTCGCAACTCCTTCAATACAGACTTTAATAAATATTTTCCCCGGTAACTATTTTATGCATTCCTTACCTAATCCACAATTTTCATAAACATGCAGTTAGGGATGCAACCGAAGAGGAACAAGCTTCAAACGAAGAAGAAGATACAGATTACTCCTTTGGGAATGGTACACAAGTTCATTAATTCTTAATCAGCTTTCTGAATTATGCACAATGCAAATGCTTTGTCCATTTATTGTTAACATTTTCAGTAATAAAGAAAGGATCTGTCTGCATGACAAGGGTTGAAAGTATACTACAATATAAAAAAAGTCAGGGAAAACGTAGACGTGGTAATTTATTTTTGACATTTAAGCTCTGTCGAATATTTGTTTTAATGGATAAAATCTACGATTGCTGATTCAGTACAAATGTTAACCCTGAAACAGGAACTGAACCTAACACTGATGTGTCTGAAACTGACATGTGTTCCGTTGATGATTGGCCTTCCCATGCACGCTGCTATCGCCCGAAGCTACAACTACAAGAAGGTACTAGCTATTTTTTTTACCGCTGTGTCCTAATTTCTTTCAATCAACTACAAAATAAATTGTTTCTTTGTGTGTGTTTTGGGATGTAGGTGATGACATACCGAAGAAGAAAGGGCGAGGTGTTGTGAAAGGTTTGAAAGCCAATAAGAAGCGTCATGCCAATGGAGCTGGAAAGCTGGGTTTTGATTTCTCTGAAACATTGGGTGGTCCAGTAGGAATGAACAACCGTTCATTCAAGGATGACTTGGTAATCACAATGAAAAGAAGGTTACCAATTATTGGAGTGAGGAGGTGGACAGACATTCACCCTAACATCCATCGCATGATCATCACAGATATGTTGGTGCGTACAACCTTTCTCACATGTGTTGTCTGCTTTTTTCGTCCATAATTAATGTACTAAACTGCAGCAAAAGAACTACTACTAAACTAAGTCTATCTGTTTGTTCTACGCATTACAGGACAGATATGATATGCCAGATACAGAAGAAACACACGAAAAAATTCTTAAAATTGCAAAAGAACGCTACAGAGGCTGGCGAGGAAACCTCAGCAGCACTTACAAGGCATACAGAACAGATGATGCCAGAAGGGCAGTTGTCCCAGAAGATTTACAAAAAGAAGAGTGGGAATGGTTGATCGAGTACTTTGGCACTGATCCGAAATTCCTGGTTATTTCTATACTACCTGTTTGTGAATTTTGTACTATCATCAAATGGCTTGTCTGACAAGTTTTTTTTTTGTAATTGAATGAGCAGGAACTCAGCCAAAAGAACAAGGATAACCGTTCGCAGATGAAGATAAAACACAGAGTAGGATCAAAATCCTACTCTCAACTCAGTTTTGAGAATGTATGGGCCTACTCACTATGCATGCGTCGGTGTTCACTTTGCTTTAATGTTTATAGTATCTAATTGTTGCACTACTTGCAGAGGGATTCGGAAACTGGAGAAGAGCCAGACTGTGTTGCTCTCTGGAGACTGACCCACACAAAGGATGGAACATGGACTACAGAAGAGTCCAAGGATGTTTACGTGAGTTAACTGACTTAGAAGCTACTCTAAACATATTTACTGTTCTCCATCTTGGATGTTTCTTCATCTGATTTGAGATTTTTTTTCGTAATCAGGAAACAGCATGTAAAGAGATTGAAAACAGATTAGAGGAAACTGGTGTTCCATTGTCAGCTGAACAAAGAATCAATATTTTCCAGAAAGCATATAAATCTAAAGTTCAATGCAAGTCATCGCAGCCTCGTGGGTTCGGATACATGGCCCAGGTGCAAACTAGTTCTCAGCGGTCTAAGTTGCTGTTAGAGGAGCAAGCTCGGGCTACGGCAGAGACCCAAAAAGTTAACTCCCAGCTCACCACGAAGGTCACTACTTTAGAACAGAAGTTACAAGATGAACGTGCAAGCATGGAAGAGAAGATTAATGTAGAGCGGGCTGAGAGAGAAAATCTTGAGAAGAGATTAATGGAAGAGCTTGCTCAAAGGGAAAAACTGATGGAGGCGGAGAGAAACTCAAGAAAAGAATTTGAAAATAACTTGGTTGCACAGTTTAAGTCACAGTTCCAGGCAAAGTTTGACGAGCTCTCCGCACAGATGGAAAAGCAGAAGACGACTACACCTCAGGTGATGATAGTCATACAATTGCAAACTAGTAAGATTTAGTTGTTTACTTGCGTTGCTAACAGTGCACTTTGTTTTTGCAGACGTCTAAGAAGTCGAACCAGCAACCATCACTTACCAACAGTCCTGCTAAGAAAATAGTTCCTCCGCACAGCACGATACAGAAAAGTCGAATGTTTAAGTCATATGTAAGTCACAATCTTGTACAATTCGGTACTAGTACATTCTGTTTTTGCTTCACCCACACTATAGCGTTGCTGCACCCACCCTATACTTGCTGCAGTTTATGTTTCAATATGGGTTGTGGCTTCGTTGAGAAACAACAACTGTTTTTGCTTCATCCATACACTATAGTCTGCTGGTTCTTATGTTTCAGCATGTGCTATTGCTGACTAGACTCACACCTTTTTTTTTTACAATTGATTGCAGGACGGCAATCAAACTTCTGATGGAAACAAATAGCTGCACTGGATATTTCAGTTTGATTTTATCTTGATTTGATCCATGTTGTACGAGAATTTCATTTGTATATATTAAAAATATCTATGAGAACTATTATTTTGTGTAAATAAACATATTTTACGTACCCTTTTGAACATTTTAATTCAATGCCCGTATTTTTTGTTTCCTTATTTTTTTTATTTTTTTTTTCTATAACGTGGCAATAGGTAGTTTACCACGATAATTGTAGTGTTGCGTGAAGCCTCAGTCGCCACAACAAAGTGTTTTGTTGAAATAGACTCTCACCACCATGAGGGAGACATCGTCGCAATATTTTTTCTCCACCAAACTAACTTTGTTGCGATATTTCATTCACGCCACCAAACTATGTTCGTTGCAATACAGAATTCCCATACTTCTCGCCACGAAACTAAATTTTGTAGAAATAGAAAGGCGCAACGAATAGTTGAAGTTGTCGCAGTTGTTTCTAGCTACTAAAATTTGTACGTTGCGAATAGTACTACATCTCGCCACGAAACTAAAATTTGTAGAAATAGAAAGGCGCAACGAATAGTTGAAGTTGTCGCAGTTGTTTCTAGCTACTAAAATTTGTACGTTGCGAATTGTATATGTCGCCACGAAAATAAAATTTGTCGAAATACAATGGCGCCACGAAAAGTTGTTATTGTCGCAGTTGCTTCTAGCAACATAAAATGTGGATGCTGCGAATACTACATCTCGCCACGAAAATAAAATTTGTCGAAATACAATGGCGCCACGAAAAGTTGTTATTGTCGCAGTTGCTTGTAGCAACATAAAATGTGGATGTTGCGAATACTACATCTCGCCACGAAACTAAAATTTGTAGAAATTGAATGGCGCCACGAATAGTTGAAATTGTCGCGATTGCTTATGGCTACTGATATGAAGGCAGTAGCGATTACTATTTCAAAATCATCTTACCACGATTGATTGTGTGTGGCAAAACGTTGTTCCCACGCGTATAATATTTGTTGCCATAGTTTTTTGCCACACAATTGGACGTGGCAAATAAACTCGACTTTTGCAACGAAAGAACAAGCGCAACGGAACACTCGCCGTTGCCACATTGGTCACTCGCCACGTTTGGGTATTTGTTGCACTAGAGGTGTACCAACGAAATATGTACGTTGCGTTATGTGCGAGACGCGACGGAAACGTGCGTGGCAATTGGCCTAGGAAATGGTTGCAACTGGATTATTTTTTAGCGACGATTCTAAGTGCGCGGAGACAGCCTTCTACCACGGAGGTTTTCGCGACGCCTACCAACGAACCCTATTTCGGTGCAACAGAACCCTATTGCGACGATAAGTCACTTTTTACAACGACTAGTTTCGTTGCAATAGAGTGATTCCGTTGTAGTGCTTCCCTTTGGATACATTGGTCTGGAAGGTTTGGACACCCCCTAAGTGCATGTCTTTGACTCGTTGGCAGTTCAAAACTATCTTTAGCCTTTTGACTGCCTAGCCATCAGCAGTTGGCCACAACAGCCGATTTGTCAACTTTACAAATGCCTGCCTGAGATGGTAAGGCACATTTTTATGCGAATGTCGATGCTCCAAATTTATCTGCACGACGACAATAACTTGGTTATACTGCCCGTCCCTCATCCTGGACCTCACATCAAGCCGATAGACAATCTTGCAATATTGGTAGGCTAGTTGGATTCAATCACCGCCCGCCCTCATGTGCTTCACACCACCATCGTCCTCCTCTCTTGGAATATCTGGAGGGAGTATGGTAATGAACATTTGGTATGATATTTGGTCAATTTTGTTGCTTAAACTTGGTTTGGATTTGATTTTCAGAACTTGAAAACTATATATTCAAAAAGTCATCGACTTGTAGGATTTCACTACTTCTCTAAAGGAGTAGGGAAGCATGATTGCTCTTAAACCGGGAGTCAATTCGTATTCGTTTTACTTAGCGTATCCGGTTCAAACATATAGGTACACAGGAAAAAACATACACACATCAAATTCTGGTATGGGTGGGTCTAGAGCGTTAGAAATCTCGCAGTTGGCTATCATGTCAGGCAGTGGGCATGAAATGCAGCTTGTAAATCTGTACGGCCGGTTCGGTTTGTCCATTGGCAGAGATGGGATCGAGCTTTGAACCGAGCATCCGTGATGTATGCTTGCTCGCGCCAATACCAGAGGTTGTCGGCAGCGAGCTCGAGCGGGTGTGTCCCACGCATCGTGCGTGAGATTCTTCAGCCACGACGACCACGAGACCCGCCCTACGTCCGTCCCGGGAACGATGAAAAATGTCCCTGGCCACTGTAGTACCTTTGAAACCACCCATGCAACGCAACATGCAAGCGCGGGCATCGATCCATCGATCTTCTCGAGGGTAGATTTGTCTCACGCGTCTCTCGTGATGTGAAACCCAGAAAAGAAGTTACTGCCTCTATTCTAAAATGTAAGACTTTTTTAGCAAACTATACATTTTGGACAAATTGCTACGGACGGCGCCCGTCGTTGCTGCGGACGATGCACGGAGATGCTGCAGACAGTGCACAGAGCACAAAGATGCTGCCGACGGTGCACGGAGTTGCTACCGACAGCTACGGCACCCGGAGATACTGGAGTTGCCACGGGCTGCGGCCGGAGATGCTATGGACGACGCCCAACGTTGCTGCACACGGTGCCCGGAGATGCTGCCGACGGCGACGCCGCGCGGGAGAATGCCGGAGTTGCTACGGACGACGCCCAACGTTGTTGCACATAGCGCCCGAAGATGCTGCCGACGGTGCACGGAGTTGCTACCGGTGGCGCTCGACGTTGCTATTGCCGGCGCTGCCACCCGGTGTTGCTACCGACGACATCCGGGGACGAGCAGCCTCACGGGAGGCGCGACGGTGCGGGAGTGACGGAGCGGTTGGGACAGTTTTTTACGCGCATGAGTGGGCCCTGGTTGACACGTGTCGCCCCGCTGGGGGCGGTGGTATCCGATCCTCCTGAGCAGCTGCCAAAATAAAAATGAGTGAACGAATTCCGGTACGTGGTGGGTCCGAAGAGCGGTAGAATCTCACAAATGTCTACACTGTCGCTGTCAGGCAGCGGGCTGCTAAATTGTGTACGGCTGGTTCGCTCTCTCCGTTGCGGAGATGGGATCAAGCTTTGAACCGAGTGCTCGCGCCAACTTCAGGATGTCGGCATCGAGCTCGCTCGGGTCCCTGAGCTCCTCACTACTACCATGAGTCACGAGTGAGATTCTTGTGCCACGAGACCCGCCCTGCGTCCGTCCCCGGGAACGATGACGAATGTCCCCTGCAACCACCCCCACGCATCGCGACATGCAACCTCGACGCATCCCTCGTCAACCGGGGAGAACACGATCTCGTCGAAAGCATTTTTTGAAAATTGCTTCAAGCTACTGCAAAGACGAGCACAGGCGTAGTTGAATTACGTCGCGTAAAGCTAACCGAGTACTGCAAGTGATCATGATTAACAATCATGCTTGTTTGTACTTGTAGTAAAAGTTGGCAGACGACACTGTCCGATGCTCTCCTGGCACACACAGAGGACTAGAGTACAGAAGAACGTGTTGACCGGCCGCCCACCACCGTCCATCACGAGCCTCCCCACCTCCAAGTCCACCCCTGTCTCCGCCCTCACTGAGATCGAGATCGATATAAGCCCCGGCACATCATTGCGCGCATCGCATCGTACGTCCCGACCTCCACCTGAATCCATCGCAATGGCGCCTCGCCCACCGCAGCTGCTCGCCGTCTCCATCATCCTCAGCTCGGTCATCCCATCCGCATTGTCCACCACGTTCACGCTGACCAACTCCTGCCCCTACACGGTGTGGCCGGGCCTCCTGTCCAGCGCGGGCACGCCAACACTGGACACCACGGGCTTCGCGCTGGCGCCGGGGGAGTCGCGCGCCGTGGAGGCGCCCTCCGCGTGGTCGGGCCGCGTCTGGGGCCGCACCCTCTGCGGCTACGACTCCAGCAACCGCTTCGCCTGCGGCACCTGCGACTGCGGCTCGGGCGCCGTGGAGTGCGCGGGCGGCGGCGCCGCCCCGCCCTGCTCGCTCGCGGAGTTCACCCTCGCCGGCTCCGGCGGCAACGACTTCTACGACGTGAGCCTCGTGGACGGCTCCAACATCCCCATGGCCGTGCTCCCGCAGGTCGCCGCCGGCGCGGGCGGAGCCGGGTGCGCCGCCACGGGGTGCATGGCGGACCTCAACGGGCCGTGCCCGGACGACCTGAAGGTGCCCGGCCCCGACGGCGCCATCGCGTGCAAGAGCGCGTGCGGGGCGTTCGGGCGGCCCGAGGACTGCTGCAGCGGGGATTTCGGGACCCCCGCGGCGTGCCGCCCGTCGGCCTACTCGTTGTTCTTCAAGAACGCGTGCCCGCGCGCTTACAGCTACGCCTACGACGACGCCACCTCCACCTTCACCTGCGCCTCCGGCACCGCCGCCTACCAACTCGTCTTCTGCCCCGCCAGCACCACTGTTAGACTATAGGACCGAGTCCACCGCCACTCGTGCATATCCATGCATGCATGCACTCCTAGTCTCCAGGATCACTAACAGAACTAGTGTGTGCGTGCGTTAGCTCTCTCTCTCTCACCTCCTGTACCTCTATATAATCATGTACCTGCAAGTGAGATTAATACAGATCGAGCAATTGCTCTAAGCATATTACCTCTACAGTTCTTTACATGGTATCAGTATAGATTCGATCTATGGCGACCTCAAGCCCTAGCACCATGCCGGCTGTCTCCGACGCGCTCGCCAGCCCGGCCGTCTCCGCCGCGCTCACTGGCCCGGCCCTCTCCACTGCCGCGCCCACGACTTCCTCGCCGCTCGTCTCCGCGGCACGCCAGCAGGAACTCCAGCAGGTCTCTCTCTCTTACCCTGCACCCCCTGGCATTACTCCCTCCTACCAGATGCACGGCATCCACATCCGGAACATCATCCCCGACCGCCTCGAGCTCACCACTGGATCCTATTCCCACTGGCGCTACATGATGGAGCTCACCGCCGACGAGTACGACGCGCTCCCTCACCTGCTGCAAGACGAGCCGCCCGCGGTCCCCGATCGCGAGTGGCGCACCGTCGAGATCATCCTCAAGCGCTGGATCCACGGCTCCATCTCCCGCGAGCTCGGCGCCATGATCATCGCCCCCGGCCGCACCGCGCGCCAGCTCTACGTCGCCCTCGAGGCGATCTTCCTCAACAACAAGCGCGCCCGCGCCGTCCACCTCACCACCGACCTGCATGACCAGCGCCAAGGCACCCTCTCCATCGCCCAGTACTGCTCCCGTATCCGCACCATTGCGGACGCCCTGCGCGACGTCGATCAGCCCGTCTCCGACAACGCGCTCATCACCGTCCTCACCTGCGGCCTCAACGAGCGCCACCAGATGGCCGCGAAGATCCTGCAGGCCGGCACCTACTCCTTCGACGACGCCCGTAATCTCCTCCTCATGGATGAGATGCAGACTCGCGCTGCAGATCGCGTCGCCTCCCAGTCCGCTCTCATCGCGATCGGACGCGGCGGCGGTGGCGGCGGTGGAGGAGGCGGCGGCGGCGGCCCCGGACACGGCGGCCCCGGAGGAGGAGGTGGCCACGGCTACGGTGGCCCTGGCGGCAATGGCGGCGGCCATCCGCCCGCTCCCGGCTACCCGCGCCCACCCGCGTTCAACGCCGGCATCGGCACCTACGGCGCCAATTTCGGGAGCCCCTCCACTCCGTCGCCCAATCAAGGCCGCTCCAAGCGGAAACGCTACACCAACAACGGCGGCTACCAGCACGGCGCTGGGCCCTCGCAGCACACTCCGCCTCGCCCATGGACCGGCTACGTCCAGGCCTGGCCGGCCGGCTACTCTGCGCCCCGCTTTCCTGCTCCACCGGGCCTCCTCGGACAAGGCCCGCGCCCGGCACCGCAGGCCTTCAGCGCAACAGCACCTCCACCCTACGCGGTCCCGTACGCCGCGCCGCCCTCTGTCCTGCAGTCCCCGTACTACGGCGAATCTCCGCCGATGCCGCCGCCGCACCTTCTTCAACCGTACGGCTACCACTACCCCGCGCCGCAGCCGCAGTTCTACTCTGCGCCCCCGCCGGACTTCACCAACCACGCCCCTGCACACGGCAACAACAACTCGTTCGAGCAGCAAGCTTTGATCGGTGCGCTCACCGATCTGTCCCTGGACGGCTCCGCTCCACGGCCATGGATTGCCGACTCCGGCGCTTCCGCCCACATGTCTGCAACTCAAGGTAATCTCGCTCGCTCTCGACCTGTCCGTGACATGCCCCCGGTTGTTGTTGGCAATGGAAGCACCCTTCCTATCTCCCACCTAGGACACACCTTTCTTCCTGTTTCTTCACGGCCCCTACACCTGCACAATGTTCTGGTCACGCCTAATATCGTTCAAAACCTGCTATCTGTTCGCCGCTTTACAACTGACAATAGCCTATCTATGGAATTTGACCCGTTCGGTGTCTCTGTGAAGGATCTTCGCACGCGGGAGGTTCTTCTCAGATGCAACAGTAAGGGTGACCTATACCCCCTCTTCACGTCAGCGCCATCATCCTCGACATCCACCCGCCCACCTGTCGCCCTCGCCACTGCCTCATCCGATCTGTGGCATAACAGACTCGGACACCCAGGATTTTCTACAAAATTTCATTCAAACATTCATTGTAATAAATTTTCCGGCTTGTGCCGTTCTTGTCAGTTAGGCAAACACATTAGGTTACCGTTTACTTCTTCTACTAGTTCCACATCCGCTGCATTCGAGCTTGTCCACTGTGATCTTTGGACCACACCTATTCCTAGCATTTCAGGTTTCAAATACTATCTAATAATCGTCGATGATCACTCTCATTTTATGTGGACATACCCTCTCCGTTTAAAGTCTGAAGTGCATTCAATTTTACTGAATTTTCACGCCTTTGTTCGCACTCATTTCCTCCGCGCTATAGGCACCATCCAGTGCGATAACGGCCGCGAGTTCGACAACGCCGCAAATCGCCAACACCTAGCTCCTCACGGCACCATCCTTCGCTTCTCCTGCCCCTACACGTCCGCCCAGAACGGCAAGGCCGAGAGGGCCATTCGTACCACCAACGATGTGCTCCGCACCATCCTCCTCCACGCGTCTATGCCTCCCGCGTATTGGGCTGAGGCACTCCATACTGCCACCCATCTCCTAAACCTACGCCCAACGAGACCCCTAAACCTACAAACACCTCACGAAGCCCTCTTCTCTGCCCCTCCCTCGTATGGCCACCTGCGTGTATACGGGTGTCTTTGTTTTCCCAATACCACGGCCACCACACCGCACAAATTAGCACCCCGATCCGTCCCCTGCGTCTTCATTGGATATGCCCCTGAACACAAGGGATACCGTTGCCTAGATCGTGCCACCGGCCGTGTCTACACCAGCCGCCACGTTACCTTCGATGAGGTCACCTTCCCCTTCGCCATCGAGTCCCCTCCCTCCCCAGACAGCTACGATTTCGTCCATGAACACGATCCGCTCGATCCGCTCCTCTATCCTGCCACGGCAGCAAAAACCGCAGTTTCCTCTACCGCGGCAGCCAATTCGCCTCCTTTTTCTGCCGCGGCAGCCCGCTCGCCTTGCGCTTCACCGGCTCCTTCCATCGTTCAGCCTTCGAGTCCACCGACTACTCCTCCATCTGCGGCACCATCTCGCAGCCCTCCCCCTGCCCCTCGTAAAACCAAACCTATTAGACCACCCAAACCTACCCCGCTGCCCACACACACCATGACCACCCGATCTCGTGACGGCATCTTCCGTCCACGACGGCTGCTCAACCTCTCTGCCCTATCCCCACCCACACCCATCCCCTCCAACTATCGCACCGCACTCAATGATCCCAACTGGTCCGCCGCCATGCGCTCCGAGTTCGCAGCTCTCCTCGAGAACTCCACTTGGGATCTTGTTCCACGGCCACCAGGTGCAAATATCGTCTCCGGCAAGTGGGTCTACCGCCACAAATACCACTCTGATGGCACCCTTGCGCGATACAAAGCCAGATGGGTCGTTCGCGGTTTTTCGCAAGAGCATGGGATCGACTACGACGAAACCTTTTCACCTGTCGTCAAACCCAGCACCATTCGCATTGTCCTCTCTATCGCTGTTTCCTCCAACTGGCCCATCCATCAATTAGATGTTAAGAACGCTTTCCTCCACGGCCACATCTCTGAAACTGTATTCTGCCAGCAACCGAAAGGTTTTGAGGATCCCTCCATGCCTGATCACGTCTGTCTTCTTCGCAAGTCCTTATACGGTCTCAAACAGGCCCCTCGAGCCTGGTTTAACCGCTTTGCCCAATTCATTTCCTCCATAGGATTCGTTCCCTCCAAATCAGACACATCCCTTTTTGTTTTTCACTCATCCAATGATGTTGCTTATCTTCTTCTCTACGTCGATGACATAGTTCTCACTGCTTCCACACAGCCCTTTCTTCAGAAAATAATTTCTACACTTAGTTCTGAATTCTCTATGACCGACCTCGGTTCCCTCAGCCACTTTCTCGGCATTTCTGTCACTCGTGACAGCACAGGTCTCCACCTTTCTCAGCGTCAGTATGCTCTTGATGTCCTTCAACGGGCCGGTATGAGCGACTGTCAACCAGCTCGCACTCCTGTTGACCCCGGCTCCAAGATTTCTATCACCGATGGTGATCCTCTAGATGATCCCACCCACTATCGCAGCCTCACCGGTGCTCTTCAGTACCTAACCCTCACTAGACCAGACATCTCCTACGCCGTGCAGCAAGCCTGTCTTTTTATGCACGCCCCACGCACCTCTCATCTCAACCTTGTGAAACGGATCCTCCGTTATCTCAAAGGCACACTCGAGCTCGGCACCCACATAGCTCCATCATCCACATCTACTCTCACTGCCTATTCTGACGCCGATTGGGCAGGCTGTCCGGACACCCGTCGATCCACCTCCGGTTTCTGTGTATTCCTCGGAGACAATCTCATATCCTGGTCTTCCAAACGCCAACACACCGTGTCACGGTCGAGTGCTGAGGCTGAGTACCGCGCAGTTGCACATGTGGTAGCCGAAAGCTGCTGGATTCGCAATCTTTTGCAGGAGTTGTTTCGTCCTATTGACAGATCTACGGTGGTGTACTGTGATAATATTTCTGCTGTGTACTTGTCTGTTAACCCTGTGCAGCACCGGCGTACGAAGCACATCGAGATTGACATCCACTTTGTGCGTGACAAAGTCCAGGTTGGCGATGTCCGTGTTCTACATGTCCCTACTGCCTCTCAGTACGCGGATATATTTACCAAGGGTCTTCCTACGGCAGCTTTCAACGAGTTTCGATCCAGCCTCACCGTACAGTCCCTTCCCGATGATACTGAGGGGGGGGTGTTAGACTATAGGACCGAGTCCACCGCCACTCGTGCATATCCATGCATGCATGCACTCCTAGTCTCCAGGATCACTAACAGAACTAGTGTGTGCGTGCGTTAGCTCTCTCTCTCTCACCTCCTGTACCTCTATATAATCATGTACCTGCAAGTGAGATTAATACAGATCGAGCAATTGCTCTTAAGCATATTACCTCTACAGTTCTTTACAACCACCACCATGGCTAGGTACGTCCCTGATCATCATCCGTTCATTCTTGCTTGGTTGCATACGTACGTTTCTCTGCCACCGTGCCACGAAGGAAGTCGGTCGCAATTTCTTGAGTACCATCAACAAAGCGGATCATGCATGGTCAACAAATCTTGTCACGTCAATTTGTTGATGTTGCCTTAACAAATTCTCGTCTACGTTTTCCAGCCTCAAGTCGTCGGTGAGCGGCACGACCACATCGCCGGCGCTGCCCCTCGTCAACAACACGGCCTCCAACCTCGGTCGCGGCCACGACAGCGGCAGCGGGTTGCCGTACCCGTACGCGTCGAGCACGAGCCACGCCTCCACGTCCTTGTCGTCGCCGAGCCCGCTCGCTCTCGCGGCGGTCGCCGCATCGACCTGGCTCTGCATCACCCGGCGCCACTGGCTGCCGCCGTCGTCGTAGGGCCAGGCCGGCACCGGTAGGCATCGCCCCGGAGGCACACACGACACGCCGTCCTGTCCTGGATGGAGCCGTGCGTACCTACGTAACGCCATGTGCTGCCTTGACCTCGGGATGTAGTACCATTTGTATAGATTGTTGTACTTCACTCTAGCAGCAGCATTTGCATGATTCTTCTGCAAGCAAAGCGGCGGAGAAAACTCAGATTTTTGTAATCGAGCCTCCAGATTAATTGCAACGACCAAGAACCAACTTGCCATTTTGTAATATCCATTTCCGAGATTCGATGGGGACAGAGCGGAACAGAGCCAGGTGAGATCGATGCAGGTGGGTCGGCGGATCGATCACATGCATGCGGTAATGGTTCAGTGGTGTCATGCGTGCGGCGCGACGTTCCATCGCTGTGTTGTGTGCTCGAGAGTCCAGACCAACACGATCAATTGTCCGGGTGGGGGAAGGAATCGAGTACATGAATAGTGATCCATGCGAAAATGCATAGATGGACATGGGTGTCTGCCCCGTTCAAAAACACATATGTGAAGTGTAAAAAAAACCCGGAAAAGGGTTTCGGGTATACATATCTACCACCTCCGATTCCAATATCGAAGATGTTTTACATACTTCACAATAGTGACTACGTGTGGACCCAAATGAGTGAACCTACACGCTAATACATGTCTATATACACGTAGGCACATATGAATGTGGGCAAATGTTAGAACATCTTATATTAGGCCTTCTGTAATGCGTAGTATCTTAGCGCGTTATCATAGGTAGGAGTACAATCTAAGAAACAACCATCTTAATGCATTGTTTCTTATACATCGTATCTAAGTTAAGTTGCATTAATTAATTTTGGTCTAATACTTGCTTGTGATTGGACTAGCAACATTTTTTGCCTATGATCTCGTGCAAGAGTTGTATCTTATATAAGATACAACCACACTCTCTTTCTTCAATTAATAGGGTGCCACATAAGCAAATTGCCTATGATATCGTGCCAAGATACTCCCATTAGGGAAGGCCTTATGAACGGAGAGAGTACCTTCTAAGTCCGGTGCCAACGCGGGAGTTAGCGGGGGCGAGAGGGGGCCTTATCGCCCCGCCCCGGGCGAGAGCGGGCGTGAAGGGGGGCGGTAGGGGCGCGTCGGGCGTTGGCGGGGTCGCCCATCGAGAGGAGGCAAGAGGGGGCCGTTTCGCCCGCGTTGGCGGGGCGGTAGGAGGGTGGCGGGGCGAGAGGGGGGGCGAGAGGGGGGCGGCGCGATGGCGGTGGCGGGCGAGAGGGGCGGGTCGAGAGTGGCTGGCCTATCCGTTCAGAGGTAGAAGACAAGAAAATTTTCTCCATAACCCCCTGTCCTCTCGGGAATTTTACAACAAGGTCCTTTTCCTTTGAAAACTGAAGAGAAAACAATGTTTTCTGGGCCTTTTTGCAAAGTAAAATTTTGGCAAAAATATGTTTTGGAAACCTTGTGAAATTTCCAACAAAACCATGTGTTTCTTTAGTCAATTTGAATTATTTTTCAATACAAGATTTTGGAAACCAAAATAAGTACTATTTTTCAATACAATACGTGGAGGAGAGAGAAATGCTGACGTGGAGGAGAGAGGTGTGATAGTGGGGGCTATATCCCGTGCACTGGCACCGTACCATGAGAGTGGCGTGAGAGTGAGAGGAAAACCTGACATGGCGGGGCTATAGCCCGTGAGATCTCGTGATGCATTGGCACCAGCCTAACACGTGCAGAGATTTTTCTTTTGGAAAAATGGTTTTTTATTTACTCCGTGTAAAAAGTAAATCGAGTTTCTTTTTGGCAAACAAATTTGTCATTTTTGTGGAGGCAAAATACAACGCTATTTTTTCACAAATTTTTGTGCAAAACACATATTTTGTCGAGAGTTATGCATAAATTCTGTTCCCAATTTTTCAGATTTTCTTTTTTGAATAGTAACTTTTAAAAACGTGGGTACTGCCCCCGTTCAGATCGTCCGCTCTACCCACCGATGACAGTCGTATATTGTAGAGCCCCGGGACCAACCGTCCAAGGACTTCTTATATGCACACATTCACGATCCCAGATCAAACTAGTCGTGAACAACATATAAAGTTAGCGTACATATTTCATCATACATTACACGAATACGTAAAGGTCTTACATAAATGGTCACATGACCTAGTCTAACATAACTGCCACGCAGAACAGACAACTCAACAAACACAGCGGAAGGCAATAACACACAAAGCGGTAGAGCCCAAGTCACGCTTCAACCTATAGCCTGCTGATCGAGAAACAAGCCTAGTTCGCAGGGCCATCAGTGTCGTTGTCGAGACATCGTAGTAAGGTTCATAGACGAGAGCGCCATGAGCCTACTGGTAGAACCGCGGAGGGAACATGGAAGTACTGTAAACGAGAACACCGAGTTTACCCAGGTTCGGTACGTTGCAACTAAGGTGGCGTTCCTACTCCTGCAATCTCACTAAATCAGGGCTGAAGGCTGAAGTATACAAAGTACAACTGTGAGTATGGTTTCGCTAACTTAGCGAGGATCAACTTCTCAGCGAGTTGGCTACTAGCTAAAATGAGATCTGTTGTTGTTCTTTACTCCGGTCTGTCTTTATATAGATAGCCGGACTAGTGCTTACAGGAAAGAAACCTAGAAGACTACGGTAAGTATTTTGTCTCTGAAAGTAGGGCATCCGACTTCTTCTCCAAGCTGGACCACGATTGGGCCGTAGTCCGGGTTCTTCCAGAATCCGGCTTCCTACGCATCAGCTTAGTGGGCCGCCCAATGGATTTCATGCAGAATTTCTCGTCCTTCTTCAGGCGAAATACATCGCTGAAAATTTTCGATAGTACTGCGTTTATACAGGCAACCATTGATTACTGTGTATCCTTTGCATCGACGTTGTATCTGCCTTTGCAAGACTTCGTCTACTCCATCCGAGAACTTCTGATTGACTAAGAAGTTTAAGTATGGAATTGTCCAATCCGGGTTAACAAGCAAAACTTCTGTTGACTCGGAAACTAGAGGATAGTCAACATCTCTGCCTTTTACTGATAGTTCATGCAAGTGTTGGACGAACACACCAGGTCGTAGAGTTTTTACTCTTTCCGAGCCCATACGGGCTAAAACATTCGCGTTTCAATTTTCTTCCCATTTGATGTGAAGTACCTCAAATCGCAGAACACAAATGGCAAACTCGTCGACTGTTCTCCGATATTCGGCCATGATGAGACTTTTAGCATCCCATGTTGCTGGAATAACAAAGTATATGTTTAAGTATGGAAGTATCCGAGTCACCATAACAAAGTATACGTTTTACACCTATCTTCTTTGTGATATGAGAGCCATGAAGCAATGCTTCGTATTCTGCCACCTTGTTGTTGGCGTTGAAGTGTATTTGCAATACATATTTCATTATGTCACATTTTGGAGATTTTAGCACTACACCAGCTACAACGCCTTCTTTCATTTTGGATCCATCCAATATTTTGACTCTGCATTGGTGTATTTTCCATTTCTTATGTCCAATCGGTTAGAAAATTTGCCAACACCTGGGATTTGATTGCCATCCTGGGTTGGTACTTAATGTCGAACGCAGCCAACTCAATGCCCCATTTGACAACTCGGCCTATTGCGTCCGCATTGTTGATAATATACCCTAGTGGTGATTTTCTTTTCACTGTTATGGAATGTCATTGGAAATAATGACGGAGTTTTCGGGATGCGAAAAATACACCATATGCCAGTTTTTGATAATGTGGACACCTTTGTTTTGATTCGATAAAAAACATCGCTGACGTAGTATACCGGATACTGATCTGGTATGCTTTGTTTGTCTTTGCGTCTTTCCACTATTATCACTGCACTAATAAACCTGTTAGTTGCTGTAAGATACAGTAACATTGGTTCTTGATCTTTTGGGGATGCCAAAACTGGAGCTTTCATCAAAGTTTCTTCTAACTGGATTAACGCTTTGTCCGCCTCTTCTGTCCATTCACATTTATCGGATTTCTTCAACAATTTGTATAATGGAAGAGCCTTGTCACCAAGCCGGCTTATAAACCTGCTGACAGCGGCTACGGAACCCGTCAATCTTTGGAAATCTTTTAGACACGTAGGTCTTTTGATGTTTAAGATTGTTTTGATCTTTTCCGGGTTTACTTCTATTCCTCTGTGAGAGACAAGAAAACCCAGAAGCTTTCCTGAGGGAACCCCTAATACACATCTTAATGGATTCAACTTCATTTTGTCAGTGCGTAAATTATCAGGGTTTCTCGTAGATCTTCAAAGAGTGTATCCTTTTCCTTGGAAACGACGGCAATATCGTCCACCTTAATGTGTACGTTTTTACCAATTTGACTATGCAAGCATGTTTGCATGCAACGCTGGTATGTTGCACCTGCCTTCTTCAGGCCAAAAGACATGGTTATGTAATAGTATGTTCCGTAGGGTGTTATGAAAGAGGTTTTTATTTGGTCTTCTTCTTTCAAGCGTATTTGATGGTACCCGGAATAAGCATCCAAAAATCATAAAAGCTCATAGCTAGGAGTGGAATATATTATTTGATCGATTCGCGGTAACACGAACCTATCCTTTGGACACAATTTGTTCAAAGCGGTGTAACCTATACACATCCTAAGAATAATACTCTCCTTCTTCGGGACTAATACTGGGTTGGCAGACCAATCAGTATGTATAACCTCCTGGATAAAGTCAGCTGCTAAAAGCCGGATAATTTTCTTGCCAATAGCCTTCCGTCTTCTTCCTTCGAAACGATGGAGACCTTGTTTTACGGGTTTTGATCCTGGAATCACCTTAAACTGATGCTTAGCAAGCTCTTTAGGTACACCCGACATGTCAGTAGGACACCAGGAAAAAATATCCCAGTTCTCACGGAGGAATTTGATGAGCACTCTTTCCTATGCGTTAGTCATTCCCGTTCCCACAACGACAAACTTTGTCGGATCTTTGGGATCCAGGATAACCTGCTTTGTATTCTCCAAGGTTTTGAAGCTATCTGTCGGCTTCCAGCTTTCCTTTCCTGTCGGCATTTCTGTCGGTGATACTTCTTTAGCCAGTTCCTTCAGCTCTTCTTTCCTTATTACTTTTTCAACGCAAAGGGCGTTCCCTCTCTCTAGCTCATTTGCTAGCTTGAAATCTCCTGAGATAGTGATTCTCCGCCGTTCGGTCCCAGCATCTTGAGCTTGTTGTAGATGTAACATGATCTTGCCATAAACTTGGCGAAAGCCGGGCGTCCGAGTATTGCATGTTACACACTTTCGAACGACACTACCTCGAATGAGATCTTTTCCTGACGGAAGTGTTCTCTTTTACGAAAGGTAACATCTAGGGAAATTTCTCCTAGGGACGGTGATTGTCTACCCGGAACAATGCCATGGAAACGCGCGTTGCTGTGTTTGAGCTGGGTCTCAGAGAGTTGCAACTGCTTCAGTGTACTTAAGTACAGGATGTTGATATACTGGATCTTCCATTCATCAACACTATTTTGAGCCTTTTGTTTTCCACAATAGGGCTTACTACCAAAGCGTGTGTGCCGGGTTCTAGGATATTGCCGGGATGATCTAACTGATCCCAAGTAATTGGCGTATTTGAATACTTCAAGTACTTTGGTGTTGGAGGTATCACCGCATTGATTTCTCGAAGTTTTAGCTTTGCCTGATTGGCCGAGGGAGTTGCCAGAAAAGTTAGCTTACATTCTTCTTCAACTCTCGGGAAGTTGGGTTCGCCTTTTCGCTGCTGCTCCTCGATTTTATCATCAGTATCAGACTCGTTGTCTGCTTTTTCAGCTTCTGGATTTTGCTTATTGAACTTCCTTTTGGAATTCCTTCCCTTATTCCCGGATCCTGCACCTCCTTTCGTGTGCTTATTAAGCCGACATTGCGCGTTAGTGTGGGTAGGCTTTCCAAATTGCGAATGGTGGACACCGTTTTCCGACTTAATCTTTTCCCACTCTTCCTTAGAGTAGGAGATAGGTTCTGTGTTTCTTATTTTCCATCAGCTGCCATTGTCTTTTCCAAAGGTTAAGTTTACTTCTTTGGGTTTTGGCTGTGCCTCAGGAGTTGCCTTCTTTTTAAAACAGGACGCCTTTTTGGCCTGAACCAAAGCATCGATGTTTCCGCCTCTCGCCCTGATATCGTCTTTAACCGTTGTGTGCTCATTGGCAGTGCTAAGCATAGATCCGATATCATGAAACCAACCATGAACGGTACGAGAGGCTGGGTTTTAGGCCGTTGATGAAAGCATGCATTGCTTGTACATCACTCACTCGTGAACAACCATTCTTCATTGCAGTCCATCTTGAGATAAATTCGACATACGACTCATCTTCATACTGGACGCAGCGGTTCAGCTGGTTAATACTCTTAGGGCGTTTATAAGTACCCCGAAAGTGCTGAGCAAATACTCTAGACATATCTTCCCAGCTGTCGACAATTCTTGATGAAAGCCCGTTGATCTAATCTCTGGCAACATCCAGCAACATTAGGGGAAGGAATTTCACAGCCTGAAGGTTTGTCCCTTTGTTGATCTGAACGATAGTATAGTAATCTGAGAGCCATGTATCCGGGTTTGTGCTTCCGGTATACTTTTGATAAGTTGTATCAACTTTGGCAAAGCCAGAGTATAGACTGGTTCTCTGGATCTATTCAGTGAAGCATTTTGGTCATAAATACAAATCGACTCTTTTTTCCTTATCGACGTGTGCGGAATACGTTCCAGCTGTATGAACAGAAGGGGATCTACTCCGTTCTGGTCCATTGTTGCGCGAATGCGGTTTTTTGGGATCATGCCTATTTCGTCCGATATCGTGTCCTTTGGAATAAGGTGGAGTTCTACTCCTTGGCCTTTCTTTGTTCCTTGAGGGAGTTTGGGATCTCTCACGCCTATGAGGATTGTCATATCTCTGGCTTTATCAGCTGAGCGTCTCGGAGGCGGCATTGCTTTGCCGTCTTTCCGGTTATGTTCTTCCCGTTCTTTGTTACCACGGGGGTTATTTCCGCCTTTTGACACGTGGGATCCTATTTTGGATGCTACATCCCTGTTATCGGGAATTTTCTTGTCATCCTTAGGGTCACCCTTCTTTTCCTTAGAATCGCCTGAATCTCCGGGTTCGCCTGGGTCAGGTGCTCCAGCAGCGCACGTGGCAGTTTTGCATAAGGCTGAGTCATCATGAAGCTTTCCTGAACATGCTTGGCCTCACTATTGTTGTTGTAATGCTTTTCGGAGAAAAGCATACTCCGTGCAACTTTTCTTCCTTTGAATACAAATCGTCGTTAAGGATGGCGAACGCGGCTTCTGCGTTTTCTACTGCAGTTTTATAGTTGCATTCGCCCTTAGCATTAAGTTGTTAACCTGTGTTTGCCAAGAAGGGTTTTGGAGCCGTTCTTTTGCTGGCAGTACACCCAGTTTTGAAATTTTGGGTAATCTTGTGGGTTTTATCCCAGACATATTCCGACGCTCGAATTCCTCAAATTCTTCCTGTTTTGCCTTTACATCAGCTTGGGCTTTGAGGAGATTTTCCTAAGATCTGAATAGATGTTGTTGTTGTCGCATAAGGGCTTGCCTTCTGGCTTACAACACTTCAGGTGGTTCGTTAGGCGCAACTGGGGTTTGGATCAGATCGATCTCATCCTGTTCCGACATTTGTGGAATAGGGATTTCCTTTTTCTTCTCTGCTGATTTTACACCGCTGCCTCGGTTTCCAGGTTTTGGTTGGCAATATCTGCCAATTTTTCCTTATTCGTCTGTAACTTGGATAGCAGCTTCCTGGAGGATTTCTTATTTTTCTTGGAAGATGGGGGTTTCTTGTTAGGCTCTTCTTCCGTCAATTCTTTTACGCCAGGATAAGTCGGACTAACTTCTCCCTCCTGTTCCTCTTCATCATCCCTATCCTCTGGCGGAGGGGTTTTGGGATCTTCCTCTTCCTCAGTATCCGAATTTCTAGTCCGGGTTTGCGATGAGTACTTCGTGGAAGGTCCCTTGCATGGATTTGACCTTTCTTTCGAAAGCGTCTTCATCTTCATCTTTGGAATCTACATCAAATCCGGGTTCCGACTCCAACCATGCTTCTATAACACCTAATACAGAGTCAGCTTCCGAGTTCGTCGCCTGATCGGCGGATGTCGGATCTTCCACTTTTTCTGAGGGATTTTTCTTTTCTGCTTCTTTCACGAGATTGTTTTCTTCCGTGTTTTCAGCGATCTCAGACTGCACCATGCCCATGAAGTGAGATATCATTGCGGGCATCTTCGGAGAGGCAACAAATCTAGAATTGTTTTGGCGATATGCGGCTATATAAACTTGATCCACCTCTTCGCATGAATAAGGTATATCTGAGCAGAGTCTGGTATCATAGCTTTCCTCAATTGGGTATAAGGCGGGTGGGATAAATTTACTTCCACCAAGGAATACCATTGCTTCTGTTGTTAATCCGATGAAAATATTAGTAGATCCAATCGGTAAAACGTAGACAGTTACCAAAAGATTCTGTGCTGGCATGTACGATCCGTTGTCGAGGAAGCGTCCTACGTCGCCGTCGAAGTTTAGGCTTCCGACAATTATTGTACTGCAGATTCCGCCGAGTATTCTCGCTCGGAACATAACTCACGACATCGCTGGCCCCACGGTGGGCGCCAACTAACGAGACATCATAGTAAGTTTCATAGACGGGGGTGCCATGATCCTACTGGTAGAACCGTGGGGGGAATGTGGAAGTACTGTAAACGAGAACACAAAGTTTACCCAGGTTCGGTACGTCGCAACTAAGGCGATGTTCCTACTCCTGCAATCTCACTAAATCAGGGCTGAAGGCTGAAGTATACAAAGTACAGTTGTGAGTATGGTTTCGCTAACTCGGCGAGGATCAACTTCTCGGCAAGTTGGCTTCTAGATAAGATGAGATATGTTGTTGTTCTTTGCTCCTGTATGGCTTTATATAGATAGCCGGACTAGGGCTTACATGAAAGAAACCTAGAAGACTACGATAAGTATCTTGTCTTGGAAAGTAAGGCATCTGGCTTCTTCTCCAAGCCGAACCACGATTGAGCCGTAGTCCGGGTTCTTCCAGAATCTGGCTTCCGACGCATCAGCTTACTGGGCCGCCCAATGGACTTTGTTCCATTACCTGTGGGACACCCTCGTAATCCGGCCTTTGGCCAATGTCAGATAACCATAGTCCTCCTCATAGAACTCCTCCTGAGGCTGCTCCTAAAAGTCTGGCAAGTACATACCAGGGACAAAACCAATGTGAGTACATTCAAATGTACTCTGCAAGACACCCTTTATGAAGCTTATAAAATGCAAGTATGCTTATATGGTGGAATGGGTAGGCTATACATAGGGTTTGCTGCCCCTGATGGATGAAAGATACATAGGGGTTGATTAACATCTCTATATCTTTGTTGAAGAAGATACTTCAAAAAGAAAGTAATATAGTTTCTCTTGTAGATATTGCATATCCAAGAGGTTTGGTAAGATTTTGTTTAATAAAGAAAGTTTTTTTTTGCAAAACTTCTTGTAAAACAATTTCCGGCTTTTCCTCATCGGTACCTTACAGGTCCAAAGTTCATCTTTCCAGTACCTCGCAGGTACAAATCCTTTTTCAAAATTATCCTTTGTTAAAACATTGACACAATACTAGCTACATGGCCATTCAGCTGTCCATATCCGAGGACGCGGCTATTCCAAATAGTTTTACTCTGCAGAGGTTTACACAATCCACAAGATCTAGAACATCCGTCATGAACAACTACGGACTGTCTCCGACAGTATGCGAACATAAGATAACCGGTCCTAACCTTCCACTATGTTCAAGCTAGTAGATGGACATCTCTTCGATTGATTTTTTTCTCCCCGGCATCGCATCCCACACCGCCATGACAGGAGACCCAATTGCTACCGACGGAGGAAAAATTAATCCCACACTTTGCATGCCTCGTGTTTCATAACTTGGCGGCATTTAGGTTCAAGGGATCCAATCCCTTATAGCAATTTGAGATAGAGCACACAATAACGAGAACAAGCTTCTAGCCAAGCCCCGTGCCCATGTTGGGGTATAGTGACAATACGTAAAGGTTGTCCGGCGAAGACTAGGTTATGTGTCATTTTGGAAAAACACATTTCTCCAAAATCGATCACCTCACAATTGTCCCGTGGACAAGGCCCCACCTTTCAATCGGGTTTTCCATAAAGCCTTTGTTTTGCACAAATCACATTTTTAGGGTGTCCCCTTAGGAACTTCATGTTATTTTATTTCTGGTTGTAAAAATACCATCTAGTGGTTATGGGCTTGGTAACACCAAGTTTTGACTATTGGAAAGATAATAATTTATATAGTAATAATAGAAGTAGTAGCCACAACAAAAATAGTTTTGTTAACCAATTTTTGTAAAGCTTCAGAAGTAAAATCATGCATGATAGATACTGATAAGTGTAGTAGCAAGCATCAAGATGGCTTTCCTTGAAACTCCTTGGTTTCCTGGCTTTGAAGTAGATTGAACTTGAAATAAAGCTCTACGACACCTTCTTCTTCTTCTTTGTTTTCTAACGCCGTAAAAGAATAAAGGACACACACTCAGAACCAACAAAGGCAAACAATAATATAAAGCAAAACATACAGCAAGCAAACTTATACTAAAGAAATCACTCAAATGTTCATTGAGAAAACCACCAAACAAAACACACATGGCATAAATGCTATTACTAGAATGCTTATGGTTGGGAACCAAAATGTCATGGGTTTAGTGGGTGTACCACTCTCATACCAAGACATTGAATTAGCTAAAATAGCCTTTGGTCACAAGGGTGAGACTGCTAAAGCAATAACAAGCATCAAAAGTAATACCCATGCCAGTGGGTGTTAACAACAGCGCAAGCAAGCATCAACTAGATAAGTTTCACATTAACCCAACGAATAGACAACTAACTAAATCAAGTCACAACAATAGAGCTGGTACAATACTCATGCTATAGTAATCACTTAGAATATTTTAAATAACAAAGCAAACCACAAATAAGCAAGGTAGATACTGACTATGCTTAGATCCACAAAAGACTAAAGAAACACTCAATCACAAAAGTAACTAAACAAACCAGTGGCTCAAACATTTGTAACAAGCCATAAGGCACACTATAGAACACACAAATCACAAGAGAATAATATTCCTAGAAATAGGATAATAGCAGGGGTTCACTAGTAGCATGATAGTACGAAAAATTACTACACAAGCATGTCTAAGAAGTAGTGTATTTCACAACAAATATTAACTTGCAACCTATAGAGTCATTCCATAATAACAGGAGTGAAAACATGCTAGGATAAACATACACCGATAAAAATAGGAAGGCAACATTAATAGGGCAAATCATAAATTCTAGGGGTATTACTAATACATTAATAGTGAAGCAATCAACACTACAAGGATGAATTTTCCCTAACAAGCAACACATGCTTATAAGCACCCAATAACAGAAACATACACCCTACACTGCTAGTAGATAACTATACTAAAACTAATTCAAGAACAACTACTTCCACAATAACAACAAGAATTAGCCATGCCTAATTGACCAGGATTTTCTAACAACCAAGGAACAGGCACCAGGGTGACATGCTATAATAACAGTAGTTCTGCAAACTTACTCATGCTCAACAACACTTTCCAATATTATGCCACTCAAGGAATTTATCCACAAATAATTTCTCAATACTAGGAAATATTCCTATTAGTGCAAACAACTCCTAAACTAATCAAATGCAATACCAAACCCTTCCTAATATGATATTGACAAGGGAACACCACATCACAAAGAGTGTCTCATCTACACATGCTAGGAGTCACATATCTAGCACTAAAACACTCCAACAAGAGTTTAGTAGAGCAATACTCAATTTTCCTTGGGAAAATTTACTAAGCATGCCTAAAGTGAAAGAGGTTACTCCCAAGTATGTTTATGGTAGGGAAGTTATAACCCTAACAAAAATGCAATGGAATCAGTGAGTGTTCCACTACCATACCAAGGTATTCATAGGTCACAATTCCTCTGGTCATAATTGAGAAAAAATCAAATCGACACGAAACAAGCATAAAAAAAACACTACTCATGGTAGTGTTATTCTTAGGAATTAATTAAATAAAGCAATACTCTTCATGCTCTTATATAAATAAAAGTACAAGATAACAGAGGTAACATACTAAAAATATCAGTACCTACCAAAGTGGTACTGGATCTACCCAAACAACCACAAAAATTAAGATACCAAACCTATAGTTAATATACCACAATTTCTAATACCCAAGAAAATGCTAGAAAACAACTATTCCCACCATATTTATTCTAAGAATCACACACTATACTAAAATCCTTCTAACATGCTAGTTCTGTAAGAAAACATCAAGATAACAGAAAGTAACACATTCAATCATGCTAGAAAACATAACTCTAGTACTACAATATTTAATAAAAAAATATTCACACAAGAATAAATAATAACAGAAAAGTGCAAAATCTAGTTATGCACACCAAAATTATTTTACAGCTCTAAAATTTTCAACAAGATAGGGTTAGGTAGTTCTAAGCATACACAACGTCATCCAATTGGATTCACACCAAATAATCTACAAAAATCCTAGAGGCGCTCTCTGGTGATTTACGAAAATGCATGTCATTTTCTCGAGGAAGCTCATTTGCAAGCAAGGCCAATTAATATTGCTAGGTATCACTTAGGCCTATCCAAAACAGTTGAGTTTGCATTTTTAGGGTTCTTATTTTCAAAATTATGTCAAAAATGGTTAAACAGACATGTTCTGCCAAAATAAAAACTACTGCAAAAATAAAAGTCAAACAGTGGATCTACCACTTGGACACGGTTAATAATATGCTAGGGTACCTCCAATATTTTTGGTTTGGCCAAATCTACCGTTTTTCTATTTTTCGAAGGGCTAAAGCTAGGGTTCACTTTCTGTCTATTTTCCAAATGGATTAAACACCGAGAAAAAGAATGTGGCGCGGGCCAGATCTGTGGGGGCAAGGCCCAACTACGGCAGAAACAGCCCAAGGGCACGCGTGCGCGCTGCGGGAATGCTTGCGTTCAACGGAGCCATATATCTCGCGATCAATGGTCCCTGCGCTTTCTTCCTCCTCTCCCCCCCTCTCTCTCTCTTTGACGGAAGAGGCCGGGGCTAGGGTCAGGTTCTATCTCACCTAGGGGCGTCGAATGGCCGAGGCGCAGGGTCGTGGAGGTCGCACGGGGTCAAGGCATCGCAGGCAAGCAAGCGGCAGCAGCAGCAACAACAGTCACGGGAGGTGACGGCGAGGTGTGCGCCCGCGGAGGCTTCGTGGATGGCGGCGGTGAACCTGTAGCCAAGGGGCCATGGCGAGGTGTCGGGGGGTGCGCACGGGGGTAGGGAGAAACTCTAAGACAAAATGGCGAGCTAAAAGTGGCCGAGGAGATCTCCACCTTCGATGGGATCGGGCACGGGCTTCGGCGAGATTTCCTCCTCGCCTTGCTAACAGGGAGCAAGTTGGGATGGGTGGATGTGCTGGGGACGTGCGGTGAGGCGTGAGGGAGTGGGTGCTGAGATGGAAGTGCGCGACATGCCTTATAGGCGCGGGTCCCGGGCGGTGGTCGACGGTATGGCCACGGGCATGGGCACGGGTGGCTCAGGGCACATCGTGGCGTCACGCACGGTGCGGCATGGGGCTTGGGCGTGCACGACCTGCTGTTGGGCAGCGAGGAGAGGCGAGCTACGCGGGGTATGGCCATAGTGGCGCGCGGCGATGGCGCACACTGTGTGCCCCTTGTCTCGCTCTCATTGTCGGCCTCACTTCCCTCTCTCTCTTTTCTCTCTCTGATTGGCACCAAAAAGCGTCCAAGGCACACACAAGCAGAGGAAACATAGGGGAGTAGGTTGGACATCAGCCCTCCCCCCAATTTGAACAAAAATCAAACAAAAACAACACTCCAATTTCTGTCCTGAAAAGATTCAGAAAACAGGATTGAGCAGAATTCTGCTAGTGTTGAAATAGACAGAAACAAAGAAATGTTCATGCTTGATTAAAATATCAAATGAAGTCCAATTTTGTAATTTCAAATTGGACAATGGTAAACATGCCATGAACATCTAGGAACACATTTTTAATATTTTTTTTAAAGTGTGCAAGGCTATGAAAACAAGCTGGAAAAAGGGCATCTTTCTGTTTTCTCTGTTTTCAAAATACTCTAGTTTTCTCTGTTATTTTCTTGTCTAAAAAACAAGCATGCAACTATATGTTTTAAAACTTCACGAACCAAACCAAGTTTATGGATTTGTGGTCCACGTACCAGAGAACAACTACAAGCCAAGAAAACATCAAACTGGATACTCTAACTAATTGAAAACAAGAGCAAAAAATAGGTGTTTGGCTAGGTTTTCGGAGAAAAACTATAATAGGGAAATTAAAGGAAGACAACCATAATTTAAATTGTACTTCTGTTTTCTTGGATTCAACAAGTCCAGTTGAAAACAAGCATGATCGAAGTATTGGGTAAAAATCCCTCAGGGTAACATATGGAAAATCAAGAGAGAAAACATTACTACTGAGGGAAAACACTAGGGTGAGTTTAAAATAAAATAGTTCTTGCAATGCCTAGATGATTGCAACACACAAACTTGTTCAACCAAGCAAAACATCATTCAAAATAAAAAAAATTGTTGGCCCAAAAATTTGGGTTCCACTAATACTACATAGAGGCAGAAATTGGGGTGTGACAGATCTTCTCCCCTTAAAATGAATATCGTCCCCGAGATTCGCAAGCAGACACAAAAGAGAGTGTGGTCAAAACAATAGTGTAAGAACGTCAGTCTTCAAGTCCAGCTGCCCGGTGGTTGGTAGAATTGAAGTGCAGGTGCTTCCCCCTTTGATTACCTTATAAAAAAAAATCTGCCGGTAGGTTAGCTTTCAAAAGGGTTTGGGTGCCATTTTTGGCGGCAGCGGTCGAGAGGAGAGCGATGGCGGCGGCAGCTTCTGCGTAGGGATGAGCGTGTTAGGCTTTTATACTAAGTTTTAATTAGGGTTCAGTGGGGGTCACAGCCTCCGCACGTGTGTATATATATTATATGATCATATATAATTACAATCGTGCATGAGTACGAATACAACTCTACAATACAACATAGACCGTATATTTAACAATGGATGTAAATGAGTTCATAAAGAAGATTGCATCTAAAAAGGAAAATATGTCTAAGAAAAGAGATGGATATTTTTAAGCTCCTTCTAAATCCTGGGTAACTTACATGTACTTGTCCGTGGTAATTTTGAGTTTTACCAGGCAGTTGTTGTCATATCATGAGTTGATTCTCCATTGCAATTTTCAAAGTTCCAATTGTTTTGATGCAAACCTAATATTCATGTGCGCTCCATAACTCGACTGTATCTTTTACAATGATTCTGTTTGTTTCACTAGATTTGTGTTACTTTTAAATTTAATGCTTGGCTCATTCAGGAAGCAAATTTCGTTAACCGCTATTTTCATTGAGGGCATACATTTTTATCTAACTGCCGTTGCTTAGTAGTACTTATTGTTCAAATAAAAACAGTTGAAGGAGGAAAGTTGCTTAGATGCTATTATATTTCTTACCTTGCATTTTGCACCATAGTTTATAGTTTGTATGTTAATATTGCAATTGAGGAAGATATGTTTCTTAGATGCTAATATAATCATAGACGTGCATGCCACGTGCACACGCTAACTAGTTTGATCAAATATGCAAATCATTCCATATTTCCTTTTGGCATGAAAAATGTATTAATTTAATTTTAATGATGGTCTTAGATTATTTGTGCTCATCTCCATGGAAACAGACAAACAAAGTATAATTTAGCTGGTGCTGGTGGGGGTGGGGGGGGGGGGGGCAGCGGCCCCCCAGCCTAAGTTTTTACAGTAAGTTTCCTATACAATGAAGATTTAGGTAGGAGAAAATGGCTAAATGCATGGTCAATGATTCGGTCTGAAAACCGAAGAGGAGTGGGGCGCAGCAAGGTAAATGATTTTGTGTCAAAATATGTCTTTCTCTCTTTAGTTCAGTAATTGGATTTTTCTTTATAAGAACTCTAATGGTTTTCCGTTTTGAATGAAATGAAAGTTAGCAGAAAGAGCGTACATGCAGCGCTTCTGGTGCACCCTCAAGTCAGAGTCAACCGCGTAGCTGCGACCACACGGACATGGTCATTGTAGACGCATTCTGATACCGGGCAGGTATATGCCCTCTTCGCGGTGTCGACGCGCTTGAGCAGCTTCCACGGGTGCTTCTAGTACGTATCCTATATAATCAAGATTTAGGTAGGAGAAAATGACTAAATGCCAGGTATACGATTATGACTCAAAACCGAAGAGGAGTCGGGCGCAGCCAGGTAAACGATTTTGTGTCAAAATGTGTCTTTATTTCTTTAGTTCCATAATTGGCTTTTTCTTGCTAAGAACTCGAATAGTTTTCCGCTTTGAATGTAATGAAATATAGGAGAAAGAGCGTACCTGCACCGCTTCTGGTGTGTCCTCAAGTCAGCCTAAACCGCGTAGTTGCGTCCGCACGCGCATGATCGGGTCTTGCTTTCGTGCTTTCTGCCATAGTGCTTCTTGACCACGTCGAGGCCGGAGAGGTCAATCGCTGGGTCATTGTAGACGCCTCCTGTTATTGGACAGGTCTATGCCCTCTTTGCTTCGGCGTCGCGTGTGAGTAGCTTCCAAGCGAGCTGGTGCACTTTCCTATGCAACTCAAGGTTCTGGTGCTGGGAGAACCCTTTACCGCAGATCCCTCACAGCTACGGCTGGGGGTAGTGGTCAACCTAGACATTGTCACACTGACCACCTCTGCTTCGGGGTCTAGAGAATAAATGATTATTGTTATTAGTACAATGTCAGGAACAAATGAAAGAGAGTCACGCTCAATTAGGGATGAAGTAGAATGACATGTTTATCTGGATGGGTACATGTCTATACACATGTCTTAACCAACGGACGACATGATTAATATATATTACTAATTATAAAATTAGTCTGTGTAGTTCCGCCAGCCTAATTTAGCTGGGGTGAGGGTGGGGGGCAGCGCCCCGCAGCCTAAACTTTTACAATAAGTATCCTATACAATGAAGATTTAGCTAGGAGAAAATGCCTAAATGCTAGGTAAATGATTATGTCTCAAAACAGAAGAGGAGTCGGGCGCACCAAGGTAAATGATTTTGTGTCAAAATATGTCTTTATTTCCTTAGTGCGGCAATTTCCTTTTTCTTTGTAAGAACTCTGATCATTTTCGGTTTTGAATGAAATGAAATCTAGGAGAAAGAGCATACTTGCAGCGCTTCTAGTGCACCCTCAAGTGAGACTACACCGCGTAGCTGCGTCCGCACGCGTATGGTCATTGTAGACACATTCTAATACTAGGTAGGTGTATTCCCTCTTCGTGGCGTCGTCGCGCTTGAGCAACTTCCACGGGTGTTGGTGCACTTGCCTTCCAAGTACTTTAAGTGTAAAGATCCCACCTCACATCCAAAGATAGATCGATACCCATTGTGTACCTCTCTAGCCTTGCCAAAGCAATAAATCTAAATCTTGCGAAATTTGATCTTGAGACCAGATAGTTGTTCAAACATTGAGAGAATAAGTTTCATATTCACAGCCTTCTCTAGGTCATGTTCTCGAAAAAGAATTGTGTCATCGATACTGCAATATCGAGATACCTCCATCAACAAGATGAGGAATAAGATATCCTACGTGACCATCCTCCCTTGCCCAAGCAATGAGGAGAACGAGCATGTCCGCAACAATATTGAACAACACCGACGACAAAGGATCATCTTGTCGTAACCCTTTTAATATCTGAAAATAATGACTAATATCATCATTCACACGGATTACCACACTACCTCCCTAAATAAATCTACACACTCAGTCACACCATTTAGGGTAAAAAACCTTCATTCGTAGTGCTTCTTGTCAAAAGATAATTTTACATTATCATGTCTTTTCAAAATCAGGTTTGAAGAGCACCTCGTCCATTTTTTTATATGTATCTCATGAGTGGTTTCATGTAGGATAACCACCCCTTCAAGAATTTTCCTACTAGGTATAAAAGAGGTTTGTGTAGCGCTTATAACCTTGTGAGAAATTGGCTGTTATTGTTCAATCCTACTTGCATACTCTTTGTTGGGTAACAAAGTAATGAACCCAAAATTTAATTTTTAAAAGAGGAAGGTCGCCTCTTTACAGTTGACAAAAATGGGCATCAAATCATACTTGATTAAGCCCCGGAAGTTTTGGTAGAACTCCACAGGGAACTCATTCGGTCTCGGGGCTTTATTGTGTTCCATTTGAGAAATAGCCTTGAACATCACATTTTCGGTAAAATTCGATGTTATAATGGTATTTTCCCGCGGAGAGATCTGAGGTAAGTGTCCGTAATAAGAATCATCCAAACTAAAATTACTCGGGGCAGGAGCCCCAAATAATTCTAGGTAGTATTCAGATATGAAAACCTTTAGACTGTTTTCTCCGACTATCGTCCCCTCATCCTGTTCAAGTTGAAAAATTCTCTTTTTACGGTGCTTTCCATGCGTAATAAAATGGAATATCGTTTTTTACCCATTCTTGAATGTGTACAACCTTCTCCCTTTGGAACCATTTTGATTCGTCATGTCTACGAAGCTCTTCTAAGTGAGACGTCTCAAACGTATCCATAATTTCTGATGTTCCAAGTTGTTTTCATGCTTTATGATACATGTTTCTTATACACTTTATGCCATTTTTATGGATTTTCTGGGACTAACCTATTGACAAGATGCAACAGAGCCAGTTCCTGTTTTCTGTTGTTTTTTATTTCACAAAAGTTGTTCTGGAAATATTCTCGGAATCGGACGAAATAAAACTCCAGAGTCTTAGAAAGTCGTCACATACATGGAGTTCGGAGGAGAACCGGAGGGAGGCCTCAGGGGCCCCACACCATAGAGCGCCGCCCCCCTCTGGCCGCGCCTGGGGGTGGTGTGGGCCCCTGGCCGCCCATCGACTTTTCCCTCTCGCCTATTTAAACTCCTCCACGGTTTAACCCTAAATACCCGAGCCTTTTCCACCAAAAAAATCTGTAGCCGCTGTCATCGTCAACCCTAGTTCAGGAGGGTTCTGGAGCTCTCCCCGACACCCTTCCGAGAGGAGGAATCATCACCGGAGGGCTCTTCATCACCATGCCTTCCTCAGGAGTGATGCGTGAGTAGTTCATCCCTTGACTACGGGTCCATCGCAGTAGTTAGACCGTTGTTCTCTCCTCTTTATGCCTCACGTTTAGATCTTGTGAATTGTCTAACATGATCAAGATCGTCTTATTGTAATGCTACATGTTGTGTTTACTGGGATATGTTGAATATTGAATGCTATGTCCAATGATTATCAATCTATCATGTTCTTTCATGTGTATCCTATTTATGATCTTGTATGCTCTCTGTTACTAGTAGATGCTTTGGCCAAGTTGATGCTTGTAACTCCAAGAGGGAGTATTTATGCTCGATAGCGGGTTCATGCCTCTCTTTCACTCATGCTCGAGTGACAGAAACGTAATGGGTGGGGGCTGTGTTGTTGCCATTAGGGAGAAAACAACAATGCTTTGTCTAAGTATGATTTTATTGTTTACATTACACACTTTGCTTAATGCAATTATATGTTGTTTGCAACTTAATACCCAAAGTTTGCTCGGATGACACTTTGAGGGTGGATTATTATTCATAAATGTAGTTGGATAACGGTCTATGTATCTTGTTGTAATGCTCGCATGAATCACATAGTAATCATCATGTCATGCATATGCACTACGGTGCATGATTTATATTTGTCAATTGCCCAGCTGTAATTTATTTATCCAGCATGTTATCTATTTGTTTTGGAGAGACACCTCTAGTGAACTGTGGATCCCGGTCCATTTCTTTACACTGATAATACAACCACTGCAGCCGCTGTTTTACGATTGCAATTACTATTTTCCTACTGCCATCATTTTTTTCTTTCATCTACTGCAAACAAGTATTATTTTCCACACTATAGTCTAATCCTTTGTTTTAGCAAAACCTGTGAGATTGACAACCTCACTGCTTTGTTGGGGCAAAGTAATTTGATTGTGTTGTGTAGATTCCACGTTGCTGATGAACTGGTAGTGCGCCATGCCAACATCAGCTGCATCAACCTTCGGTAGTGCGCCATGCCAACATTGGTTCCTTTCTGAGGGAAACTTGTCGCTGCATGATACGTTCATAACGTATCTATAATTTTTGATTGTTTCATGCTAATATTATGCTTTTGACACTTGTTTTTATATAAAGTTTATGATTTATTTGGACTAACCTATTAATAGTTGAAAGTGTGCACAATTTTCTTGTTTTACTCTTTAATGCGTTGGAATTAACAAAAAAACACAAAAGGAGACTTGTTGGAAAAGGACTCTAACTTTCCTGAAATCTATCCACCAACGTTGTTTAGAGATCATCAGTTTTACCCCCAAATTAATACAACTTCAACTGAAGATCAAATTGCCTTTAAAGTTGTTGGACATTTCCATACCTTTCATTTAAGCCCAAGAACAGCCCAATCCGAGTTCGTATGCGACATGTGGAAACATTTTACTGGAGGATATATATCTGATTACGGGATTACAGGCCAAGCCACGACTATGGGGCTGAGAGGGGTCCCTAGGAAGGTTCTAGAGGTGCCCAAGGGCCTTTGGATCAAGGGGCCATCCATCGGAGGGCCGGGGGAGCATTGTCCCGTCACAGATAAGGAGAGGAAAACCCTAATTCTTGGGAAGTTGATGACCCACAAGTATAGGGAATCGCAACAGTCTTCGAGGGAAGTAAAACCTAAATTTATTAATTCGACACAAGGGAAGCCAAAAAAATATTTGTGATACTTAACAAGTGAGTTGTCAATTCACTTGCACCTGAAAGTGGACTTATACGCAGTGGTTTATCAGTAGTAACAGTTTTATAGCAGCAGTAGTAGTGAAATAACAACGGCAGTAGTATGAAAACATCAGCAGTGATGTTTGAAGTAAACAACGGGATTAAATATTGTAGGCATAGGGATGGATGAACGGGAATTGCATTGATAAGAAAGTTCAAATAATGATCATGTTAGGGGCATTGCAGATAAATAAGATAAAGCATCCAAGTACTAAGAAACCATAGGCACGTGTTCCGTAAATAGTCGTACGTGCTCGCAATGAGAAATTGCACAAGATATTTTGTCCTACCAGCCCGTGTCAGCAGCGCCCCAAGGGAACTACTGGTAATTAAGGTGTTCCTTTTCATAGAACACCAGAGAAAAGCATTAATACTCCGTGAACACATGTGGTCCTCACATCGCAGCCATCCCCTCCGGTTGTCCCAATTTCTGTCACTTTGGGGCCTCGGGTTCCGGACAACGATATGTGTAAACAACTTGTAGGTATGATCAAGAAACAATAATTATCATCATGATGCAATAACATGTTCAGATCTGAGATCATGGCATTCGGGCCCAAAGTGGCAAGCATTAAGCATAACAAGTTGCAACAATGTCAATAACACTAATAGAGGATACTCGGCACTATGCCCTAAGAATCAACTCAGTATTACATGAACGATCTCATACAATCCCTAACATCCCCTTCAGCCTACAACGCGGGATTACTCACACATGGATGGGGGAACATGGATGGTCGATGGAGAGGTGTTGGTGATGACGGTGGCGATGATCTCCTCCAATTCCCCGTCCCGGCAGGGTGCCAGAACAGGAACTTCTGATCCCCGAATCGAGGTTCGGGATGGAGGCGGCGCTCTGTTGTGTTTCTATGGAATATGACAAACCCCCTCGTGCTTTAGGGTTGGAGGCTACTTGTAGTCGAAAGGGGAGTCCGAGGGGGGCTCTAGGGGGGCCCACACCCTATGCTGGCGCGGCCAGGGGGACCCGCGCTAGGGGGGTGTGGCCACCCTGTGGCTCCTCTCCTAGCCCCCTTCTGGCTTCCGGGGTCTTCCGGGGTGAAAACACCACTGCATTATTTCCTCTAATCTTTTCTGGGCATTTTCCCGAAAGTTGATTTTTCTACACAAAAACAAGACACCAAGGTAATTCTGCTGAAAATAGCGTTATCCCGTGTTAGTTGTATTCAAAACACACAAGTTTAGAGGAAAACAATAAGAAAAGTGTTCGGAAAAGGAGATACGTTTTCGACGTATCAACTCCCCCCAAGCTTAGCTTATTGCTTGTCCTCAAGCAATTCAGTTATAACTGAGTGCGATAAAAGATTTTTACAATCACGTTTGTTTCATATGATATAAATATACTCACTATATGATCAGATACTTAGTTATACTCATGATAAGATACATGCAAGATATTGTCAGTTATAGCTATGCAAACCATGTAGAGACAACAACATAATTATAATAAACAACATGAAGCATAACAATTTGCAAGATTGACGTATTCATAATAGGATCTGATAAAGTGGTATCTCGCTTGCCCTTAAGTGTGGGACAAAAAATTAAATGCTAGGGCACCTCTGAAGTTCAAGGGAAGACTAGAAGTAAAGATATCAAAGATGTAAGTATCAAGAATATACCACAATCAACCGTGATTTGGGACAAACATATTACACTAAGAATTATAACTATGCTCTCAAGAAAGTGCTCAAAGAATTTGGCGGAGACTCAACATAAAAGTAAAAAAGAAAGGCCCTTCGCAGAGGGAAGCATGGATCACTCATGTGCTAGAGATTTTTATTTTGTTAAACAGAGATATTGAAAACATTTGTAAGAGTGGTGTATGCTTATGTCAGTGAATGGTAAACAGACAATACAGTACGTCACAAGCCAACTGGATTCACAAGAGCGGCTCCCATGGTGAAGGACGCAACTGGTGTAGAAGGTCATCCCTCTTTCTCTTTTGTTTACACAATTATGCTTTCACTGATAAATCAGGGGAAAAAATAGTGAAGAAAATTTATTTGTATTAATTTGGTTCTGGGCACCCCGCTGCCAGCTCTTCTATCATTTGGATAAGCGGATGAAGCCACTAGTCCAGGGTGCGAGATCCAATCAACAAGTGATATAAAGATTCTCTATTTACGTCCTCATGAGCTAAAATAGTGGCACAAAACAGGAGTAATTTTTAGAATATTTTAAAGGTAGCTCATGAGCAATTTACTTTGGAGTGGCGGTTAAATACCACATATAGGTAGGTACGGTGGACACATTTGGCAAACTTTGGTTTTCAGGGATTTAGATGCACGAGTAGAGCTCATACTCAGTATAGGTGAAGGCTAGCAATAGACAGGGAGCGACAATCAAGAGATCAACAACTATCATAATCATGTTTGCGACAAAGTAAAATTAACCGAGGCATAAAATTGATACTAGAACTCCGAGGCAAAATAAATCATCGAGGCTTATTCACCTTTTGTTTTCAGTCTTAGCATGCGTGAGCATGTGCCAAGTCGATTCAAATGAAACAGTCAGAGGAGGCTACCACAATGTCATACTCTTCTAATGAATAGAACAATGCGAACAAATAATTCTGCGACATGTCATTTACCATTAATAAATTGAAACAAAACATGACAGAGCATAAACTAATTAAGCAGCCATTAAGTCACATATATGTTATGCGAACAGACTAAGCATGCTCACATAAATGGATATATGTACAAAAATGAAAGCAAATAGAATTCATACGAGCGTCTCACCACATTTGAATTGTCAAATATCGTCATTATTGCTCTTCACTTGTTGCTCGAATAATTATATAATGAAAACCAAGCTCCAATGAATCACAGACGACTGTTGAACTCCGCAGCAAACTTTACAAAACCAAAGAAGATCAACAAATATTTTTGGCTTTTTTCAATTAAAGTACGAACGAAAAGAGAGCAAGCAAACAAAGTAAAAATATTTTTGGGTTTTCCAAATAAAACAAGAATAAAGGAAAGCAAACAAAACAAAATATGTTTGGGTTTTTGAATATTAAAGTGCAACTAAAGAATAAAGCAAACAAACTAAAGTAACAAATAGAGAGAAATAACAGAAATATTTTTGGTCTTTTTGTGTTTTGGAAAGCAAAAACAAAACAATAAAAACAGAAGAAATGAAAGAAACGAAACAAGCGAAAGAAAAGAAAACATGGATATACAAAGAACCGGCAGAACATGATATGTAAATGAGCATGATGTCGGTATACCTCCCCCCAAGCTTAGGCTTTTGGCCTAAGTGGAGATCAATCACCAAGAGGACCATGAGGTGGCGCCCCTGTAGTATGCTGAGGAGGAACCCTCCTCCTAATATGTCCTCGAGGATACGCCGGTGTACTGCATGCTGTGGTCCTCCGAGGTGCGTCTCGCCTCTCCTGCTGCCGGTAGAACTCCATGGTGCTCAGATGCTTGTCTATCTGCTCCTTAGAGAGCGACCATGGTGATCTGTCAATCTTAAACAAAACAGGCCGCGGCAAAGTAACTTTCCGCTCTTCTCCATCCATATATAAAACTCTATAGACTAAATGTTCAATAGTAGAGTTAGAAGTGACAAACTTATGGGATTTCATAGCAGCAAGGTTAAGCCTATGTGGAGCAATTGTTTCATCATTAGGATCAATAGCAACGTGCAAATCAGTTGCGACACGAGTAGCAATAATGCCACCAAAAATAGGCCCCTCAGTAGGAAGGCGGCGTGCAACAAGTGCACCAAGGTTATACTTTGTGCTACGGTTCAGCGCAGCATCAATGAAAGCAAGGTGGTAACTAGAAATATTGCTAGTTTTCTCTCTACCAAGGATACTAGTACCAATATAGTAAGCAAAGTATCTAAGAGCATGTAGTTGAATGTTCCTTATCTTCCCACGTTGGGATGAGCGGCTGTCATCGTTGGTGACTTCTCGATAAATTCCCTGGAGGTCTGCTGGTCTATCTTGAATCCTGCTTGCTGTCCCGGTGGCATTGATACCTATAATAACACAAAAATCTCTCAAGGACAAAGAAAAAGGACTGCCATATAGCTTGAATGCAACAATTGGACCATATTAAGTGTTCAAAAATTTAAAACTCTTAACAAAAGTTTTTGTGAGCGTGGAATATTGAGGGCTTTCATCCCTCATAAAGTTGGTGAGCCCAATTCTATCAATAAGCATAAGAAAATCATCTGAAAGACCTGCACTTCTTAAAAATGTTTGGTAACGGAAGCTAGATGGGTAAACGATACCATCATCTTCTGCATCGTTAATAGTTGACGCCATAACATCCGCATTATACGATGACCTTGTTGAATTGGATGAGCGTGAAGGCCACGTCCTTCTAGGAGCATCACTCCTAAATATCTCTCCAAAATGATAACTATCCATCTCTGAAATTTTTCAACAATCATCGCAAAAATTAATTTCAAGCAAATATAAGGTGGAGATTACCATAGGAACTTATATGAGAGCTAAACTTACATCAGAAACAAATTATTTCTACTCAAATCAAGCATGCAAACTCACATAAGCTGTCACCAACAGTACCAAAATACTCAAGAAATACTTCACTAAGTAAGATTCTACTTGGACCATTGGAGGAGTCACATACCGGAGATCAAACACAGCAAATATCAGCACAAATGGTGGGCTGAAGAAGGAGATCGAAAATCCTGAGGAAGAAAAGCAAGAACACGGGTTCTAGGAAATGTTTTCAGCTTTGGGGGTGAGAGAGAAGACTTTGGAAGTGGAGAGAGTAAGTGGAGGGCCAGGGGGCCCCACACCATGTGCTGGCGCCACCAGGGGATGGACGCGCCACCCTAGGTTGTTCCTGACTGGTGGGTCCCCCTGGAGTCTCCCAGGTGGCTTTTGGCCTCATTTTTTACGTAAAAATTTATTATAATTTTTCTGGATTTTTTCGAGAAACTTTATTTTTGAGGTATCTCCAGAATTTTAATAATTAATAAAACCCGGGAAAACAAAAGTGAAAAGGTGGGGAAAAAAAACCAAAACCAGAACTAAAGAGTTTATATGACACTCTAATGGAAGAATATCCAAAGAAAACAAAGGTGGTAGTGGTGAAAACAAAAGCATGAATGGTGAAAACATGCATAACCTCAGAAATAAGAGTGAAAATATCAGGAAAACATGCATAAGGATGGTGGAAAACATGATTGTACTCAAGTAGCAATATTATAACACAAGTAAACATGGTGAAAACATAGTGGGGAAGGTGAAAACATAGTGAAAACAATGTCCTCTTCATTAAAAATCATTTTGTTAACAAGGGTGATCAAGTCTTGCTACCAGAATAATCTTCATATGAAGAAAAAATTTGTTAAAACACTAAATAATCTTGTTACCTCAACCTTTATAAGCATAGTCCCAATCATAATAATCTCATATTCCTTTGGTGGTACTCGAATGGGACAATAAAATTCTCCAATCTTGATGGTCTCAATATTTTCAATTGAATTTAGACCATATTTCTTATCAATCTTCTTGGGAAAATAAACAGTGTGCTCTTTATCATTAACATTAAAAGTAACTTTTCCTTGGTTGCAATCAATAACAGCCCCAGCAGTATTAAGAAAAGGTCTCCCAAGAATAATAGACATATTATCATCTTCAGGCATTTCCAACACAACAAAGTCAGTTAATATCATACAATTATTAGCAAATTGAACAGGAACATCCTCACATATACCCACAGGAATAGCAGTAGATTTATAATCCATTTGCAAAGATATCAGTTGGTATTAATTTTTCTAGGAGGAGTCTTTTATAGAGAGTAAAAGGCATGACACTAACTCCAACTCCCAGATCACACAAAGCAGTTCTAACATAAATATTTTTAATAGAACAGGGAATAGTTGGTATACCAGGATCTCCAAGTTTCTTAGGAACCTTGCAATTAAAAGAATAATTAGCAAGCATAGTGGAAATTTCCTCATTAGGAATCTTCCTTTTGTTAGAAACAATATCTTTCATATATTTTGCATAAGGAGGCAATTTAGTAGCATCAGTTAAGGGAATTTGTAAGAACAAAGGTTTCATCCATTCACAAAACTTGTTATAGTGTTCTTCTTCCTTAGATTTGTGTTTCTTATTAGGAAAAGGCATTGATTTTTGCACCCAAGGTTCTCTCTCATTACCATGTTTATTAGCAATAAAATCTTCCTTAGTGTACTTTGCAGTTTTAGCTTGCTTTTTAGGTTCAGCTACATGTTCTTCTTTATCAGGAGCATCATTCTTTTCATTACCACTTTTAGTTTTAGCATCATAGACATATATAGTATTAGAATCTTTAGCAAATTCAGAGGATTCTACAGCAGTTTATGTTTCTTCTTCTTTTTCTTCTTAGTATGAATAACATCATTATTACTTTGCTGAGAATCTTGTTTAATTCTTTTAGGTTGTCCCTCAGGATATAAATGATCTTGTGTAGCAATACCACTTCCAATTCTTATTTCATAAGCATGTTTTTCTTTAGAAGCATTAACTAGCAAATCTTTTTGCACTTTAGCAAGATGATCAATTTTAGTTTGAACCATTTGAAAATGTTTAACAAGCATTTTAACATCATTAGAGGTTCTTTCTATAATACTATGCAAATCATTAATAGCTTTAGAGTTTTCCATTAGGTGATTTTGCACTCTCATATTGAAATTATCTTGCTTAATAATATAATTATCAAATTCATCTAAGCATTGATCAGGAGGTTTTCTATAGGGAAAATCTCTACTATCAAAATATTGGAGAGAGTGTACCTCAATGGGTGATGAGTCATGGATTGTCTTACATAATTCTTCTATAGGTGGAAGATTCTTCGCATCTTCAGATTTAATACCCCTCTCTTTAAGAGATTTCTTAGCTTCTCTCATCTCTTCATCATTTAATTCAACCATTCCCCTCTTCTTGGGTATTGGTGTTCGTGCTGGTACTGGAGTAGGGGTCGGCTCAGGCTCAACCATAGTCCAGTCATCATGATTTTGGCTTATTTTATCCATTAATTCCTCAACCTCTTCTAGAGTCCTTTGCCTGAAAACACAACCAGCACAACTATCCAGGTATGTCCTGGATTCAACAGTTAGTCCATTATAGAATATATCAAGAAGATTATTATCTTCTAGCTTATGCCCAGGTCTAGACTTTACCAAAGAACCGAACCTTGCCCAAGATACATGCAATTTCTCTTCTTCCAATTGCTTGAAATTAAATATATTTTGTAAAGCAACATGTTGAGCACTAGCAGGAAAATATTTCTGAAAGAAAGCATTAACCAAACACTACTAGAGATTTGCTTATAGCAGCATATCCTACCACATGCGAACACGAAAGTCGATGCGCCTGGGCTACTTAGCGCAGGCGAACAGGGGACCTATGCGCCTGGGGTAAATGCCTTACCCCAGGCGAACAAATTACAGAAGCGACTGGGGTAAAGTGTGGCAGGGCCTCCCATCACCACCCACTGGCACTCTTCCTTTACCCCAGGCGAATAGAGTACATGTTCGCCTCCGGTATAACACATACCCCAGACGAAAAACGTACCTCTGCGCCTGGGGTAAGCCCTCGTTGTTGCTGCAAAAAATGAGAAAACCTTTAGGACCGGTTTGTGATACAAACCGGTTCTAAAGGATCTGTCCCCTGGGCCCCCCTCCCTGCAGCAAATGGCCGCAAGGCCTTTAGGACCGGTTTGTGTTACAGACCGGTTCTAAAGGGCTTGGCTCAATGCTTTATTTTCTAAGTGGTCACCAGATCAAACTTCATCACCCGCACCCGCACCCACACGCTGCCGTCGTCTCCCATCCCCACTCCGTCATCGCCCACTCCGTCGTCGAGCAGCAGATCGTCGTCGTCGAGCAGCAGATCGTCCACTCCGTCGTCGCCCACTCCGTCTTCATCGTCGTTGTGGATCCAGGTCAGCCCCCCTCCCTCCCATCCCCCCTCCATCCCAGCCCACTCCCTCCCGTCGTCGTTGTGGATCCAGAGGATGCATATGCCCCTGCTCCTGGTGGCCGCGGTGCTCCTAGATTAGACAAATCTGATTTCGGTGATTAAGAGTAGAATGCCCATATATATGTTTGCAAGTTGCGAGAATAATGTGCTATAAGAAATTGCCTGATTACAGTAGCTTTACTATTTTGGCTGTATGACAGAATTTTAACTTGTTTCAATGCATACCAACTGTTTCCCATGTGGCTTCACAATGCTGGCAAAGCATCGGTTTCGTCACATGATTCTGCATTTCAGGAATCCACCTACAAGTGTTGCTTCGTTTTTGGATATTCCAATAACGTAGATAGCCTTTCTGCATTTGTTTTGTGATAGGTAGGTGCTGCCATTTGTCTTTGTTTTGTGATAGCTAAGCTCCTCTAACCTCTATTTCTACTTTCTTAATTTAATATATAGAACATGGCTTGCAAAGTATGTCGGTCCCGATGTGCCCAAGGAAGATTCACCGAGTCTTCTTTTATGCTTCAGCTCCACGACGATGACCTTGATTCTTTGGTAATTAACAAACGATTCTTTTTATGTTAACTTGCAACTTGTGTTCTTTCGTTTTACTATCCAGCTTAGATTGGTATGTTTCTTAAAAAAAGATTCTTTTATATTTCTTTTTTAGATTCTTCCATGCAATATTCGCGAAGAGTTCAACGAGTTAGTAGGCAATAACGTGGATTTCGATGTTCACGGGACCATTTACATTCTTCGAGTGAAGAAAGAAAGAAACAAGACCTACTTCTACGGGGAACGATTGCAGACTATCATCGCCACCTATAATTTAAGCGGAGGTGATTACATTCACTTCTCTATGGCAGGACCGCAACCTCGTATCAAAATTCTGTATATGGGCGGGATTGCGAGCGAGGATGGCGGTAGTGAGGAGGAAATTGGGAACAATGAGGATGATATGGACACTGAGGATGATATGGACGAGGAGGACCCATGGAAACATGTGGTGGTTGCTCAAAGAGCCAATCTTACCGAGCTTGAGAAGGACCTAGTCCTTCAGAAACTAGCATACATAGATAGCTACATCGGGTTCCCTTTCGTGCATCGCATCACCAACACTAATATCTCCAATGGACATGTCATGGTATGTTTCTTAACACTTTCTTATTCCTATAGTTGCTTATGTTATAATGTGGCCGGTATGTGACATTGTGCTTTTATTCTTTCTTGGAATTGTGTATTCTAGAAAATACCTATGGCGGTATCGGACAGTGCTGGCATGGAGCAAGGTACCATTGGAGTACGTCGTGGAGAATCAGGACATGTCACCGCAGTTCCGATCACCAGGGATAATGCTGATGGTCGCGTCATCCTCAACTCTCAAGCATGGAGGCAGTTCCATTCCGCAAGAGTTGGTATGGAGGCCGGCCGAGCTATTCTGATCACCATGAGGAATAGTGACATCCCCAACTTGGACATGATGATGGTCATCAACTACATCAGCCCTAGATAGATGACGATTTTGTTCAAATTAGAACAAATAATCATTTCCATCTGACTAACTCCTGGATTTATTAGTAGTATGGTTCTTTTCGAGACTAAGTAATTTTGTTGAACTATGTGGTGATGATCGAGACTATGTGTTGATGATCGAGAATATTTCTGTTATGGAACTTAATTGTGTCATTTTGCTGTTATTCTGTCATTTTGATACTTATTTCTGTCATTTTCCTGTAATTCTGTTATTTTGGTTTCTTTTATTTTTTGATACAGCAAAACCATACCCCAGGCGCATCTGTACCCCAGGCGCACAGTGCTTGTTAGCCACAGCTAAAATTCTTACCCCAGGCGCACAAGGCCTATTCGCCTGGGGTATGTCAACTTACCACAGGCGCATTTTGCAATTCACCTGGGGTAAGCCATTACCATTACCGCTGGCGATAGGGTCCCAGGCGAACTGAAATGCGCCTGTGGTAGGCCTTTTCTGTTCGCCTGGGGTAAGCTTTTCCCTAGTAGTGAAACCAATAGGAATATCAATAGATCCAGGAGACAAATTGTTAAACCAAGTTTTAGCTTCATCCTTTAATGAGAAAGGGAATATTTTAGCAACAAAGTAGCTACGTTTCTTAAGATCATCAGAGAATAAACTACTCAAAGAGGAGAGCTCATTCATATGTCTCACATCACTTTCATTTTCAGTTTTAGAAAAAGGTTCTTTCTCAACAATAGATATATAAGATAGATCAAGATAGAAAGAATAATCCTTATCCCTAACATGAATAGGAGAAGTGGCAAACTTAGCATCAGGAGATAATTTATATTTAACACCACGACTTTCCATAAGATGTATAGAAACATCTTTATCCTTCATAGCATGTATTTCATCAACAAGATCATCACTCAGTTCAATATAGGCATCATCAAAATTATCACTAGGATTTTCTCTAAACTCAGGTGAGAAAGCAGGAGTAACAGGATTTTTATCAGGAGTTTCAGTGTTTGCAATATTTTTAGCTTTAGCAATAGTAGCATCTAGGAAAGGAACGAGAGAACCAATCTCATCAAGCACAGTAGAAGCATCAGAAGTATTTTCAGATTCAGCATAAGTAGCATGTGTAGCATGTGGTGGTGGTCTAAGCAGTTTACTCATAATACACAGTCAATCAAAAGCAACAGAGGTGTTCAGAGTTGTACCTCTTCTTGTAGTGGATGGTAATATAGGAACTCTTCCATCACGAGACTTACCCATGATGAATGATTGGCAGTAGACAATAGTACTCTCTGGTGAGCTCGCAAATAAAGCTATTCTCCCCGGCAACGGCGCCAGAAAATAGTCTTGATGACCCACAAGTATAGGGGATCGCAACAGTCTTCGAGGGAAGTAAAACCAAATTTATTGATTCGACACAAGGGGAGCCAAAGAATATTTTTTAGCCCTAACAAGTGAGTTTTCAATTCACTTGCACCTGAAAGTGGACTTATTCGCAGTGGTTTATCAGTAGTAATAGTTTTATAGCAGCAGCAGTAGTATGAAAACAGAAGCAGTGATGTTTGAAGTAAACAACGGGATTAAATACTGTAGGCATATGGATGGATGAACGGGCGTTGCATGGATAAGAAAGATCAAATAATGATCATGTTAGGGGAATTGCAGATAAATAAGATAAAGCATCCAAGTACTTAGCAACCATAGGCATGTGTTCCGTAAATAGTCGTACGTGCTTGCAATGAGAACTTGCACAACATCTTTTGTCCTACCAGCCCGTGTCAGCGGGGCCTCAAGGGAACTACTGGTAATTAAGGTGCTCCTTTTAGTAGAACACCGGAGCAAAGCATTAACACTCCGTAAACACATGTGATCCTCACATCGCAGCCATCCCCTCCGGTTGTCCCAATTTCTGTCATTTCGGGGCCTAGGATTCCGGACAACGATATGTGTAAAGAACTTGTAGGTATGATCAAGAAACAATAATTATCATCATGATTCAATAACATGTTCAGATCTGAGATCATGGCACTCGGGACCAAAGTGGCAAGCATTAAGCATAACAAGTTGCAACAATGTCAATAGCACTAATAGAGGATACTAGGCACTATGCCCTAACAACCACGACATTATTACATGAATGATCTCATCCAATCCCTACCATCCCCTTTAGCCTACAGCGGGGAATTACTCATAAGTGGATGGGGGAAACATGGATGGTCGATGGAGAGGCGTTGGTGATGACGGTGGCGATGATCTTCTCCAATTTCCCGTCCCGGCAGGGTGCCAGAACATGAACTTCTGATCCCCGATCCGAGGTTCGGGTTGGCGGCGGTGCTCTTTTGTGTTTATGTGGAATATGACGAACCCCATCAGGTTTTAGGGTTGGAGGCTACTTGTAGTCGAAAGGGGAGTCCCAGAGAGGCTACGGGGGGCCCACACCCTATGCTGGCGCGGCCAGGGGGACTTGCGCCATGGGGTGTGGCCACCCTGTGGCTCCTCTCCTGGCCCCCTTCAGGCTTCCGGGGTCTTCCATGGTGAAAACACTAATGGGCTCTTTTCTGGGCATTTTCCCGAAAGTTGATTTTTCTGCACAAAAACAAGACACCAAGGTAATTCTGCTGAAAAAAGTGTTAGTCCGTGTTAGTTGTATTCAAAACACACAAGTTTATAGGAAAACAATAAGAAAAGTGTTTTGAAAAGGAGATACGTTTTCGACGCATCAGCAGCCACCAAAAGCCACGAATTTTTCCTCCCCCGTGGTCTCATGTCCATGGGGGAGGGCTCATCTACAGCACCAAGAAGCCATGGAGGAAGGGGCTAAGGGCGGCGCTCCCCCATGATGGTCGGCCGACGCAGGAGGAGCCCCCTGCGCCGCCGACGCCGCCCTGCACCTAACATGCTGCCCCTTCTCCGTCCTCTCCGCCATGATGTCGCCTTCACCAACACCTGCATCATCATCTCCTCCTTGTATTCAGTGGTGCATCCTCCCACAAACCTCTGTACCATCCTATGTAAACATGGTGTTTGATGCTATAATATTTATCCTATGATCTATGTCATGTTTGTGTAGTTTATTTGTCTTTTGATTGCTTGGTTGAATGCCTTTGGTTCATTAGAGTTGTATGTTGATATGGTACGTGTCCATTATATTTGTGCGCTTGGATCAACACCATAGGGTTAGTAGTATGTGCAAAGAAAGGGGCGTAGTTCTGCCGGGGTGACATAAACCTAAGGACTCAAACCGGTTAGTTACACGTATGAGAGTAAGAGGACCATTAACTTAAGGATATGGTTGGGTATTTTTACCTTCATGTATCTTCTAATAGTTACATATGTTTGCTATAGTTCCAATCATAATTACTTGCAATCATTGGATAGTGAGAGCTTGTTAGCTTTTCCTCTCCCACATAGAAAACTGCATCGAAGACAATGAACCCGATATCTTCACTAATTAATAATGGACAAAGCCACCACATTACGAACACTTTTCCACACTCATGGTACTGTTAGTTTATGGTTACTTAGTATATTTTATTGCTGCAGCACTAACATTTACGTTCTTGTATTTATTATCTTGCAAAGCAATCTCTCATACCCGTATTATTGCTCTAGTTTTATTTCCTAGATAATGCAAACGTTTAGTGTGTGTAGAGTTGTATCAGTGGTTGATTGAACTTGAGAGAATATTTATACTACCTTTAGCTCCTCGTTGGGTTCGACACTCTTACTTATCGAAAAGGATACACACGATCCCCTATACTTGTGGGATATCAAGACCTTTTGTGGCGCCGTTCCGGGGAGCAATAGTGTGGGGTGAATGTTCTTTTGTGCACTTTTTTGCTTTGTTCTAAGTAATTTTGCTTTCAGTTATAAGTAGTTTTATTTTTTCAGTTTAAGTTGTTTGCTATCTTTGGTTATGGATAGGGAACACGAATTACAAAACAATTAGTTATAATTGGTATTCAAAAAGTAAAGTGATTGCAAAGATGAGTAATGGTTAAGTGGGGGTCACCTTGAACACTTGTGTTCATGCCTATGGAACCAAAACAATTCTTTCCATGGAAGCTTTTCAGTTAAAAAATTGTATATATTGTGTATATATTTTACGTATTCCTTTGTAACATAAAATAAAATGTATAGATAACTTCTAGTTTGTTTATGATGCAAGTTTTCCACTTTGTTGCGTAGAAACAGATTTCTGGGCTCCACCGTAGAAAATTTTAAAAATCACTAGAAAGTGATATTAATATGAAGTTTCTTGAGTGAAAAGTAATGATTGTTATGTTTATTTAATTAGAAGTACTTTTTCTGATTTGAGGTACGTAGATAGGTCTAATAATTCGATCTTTACTGACTGATTCTGTTTAGACAAATTTCATGTGCTTCACTTAAAAAATCGTGATAAATCTCAGAATATTATTTTTACTTGGAAAATTGTGTGCATAAACTTGAGATAATTATATGTCTTTCATTAGTTTTGAGTTTCTTCATTTGAGCTACGTAGATATCTTGTTAACTGTCATCTTTACAGACTATTCAGTTTTGGCAGATTGTCATGCTTATTTTGTATTGTGCTTATACTCAATGTTTATAATCTTTATTTGATCAATAAATGTTATAAATTGGTTAGTATACAGTAGGTAATATTAATTTAAACTTGTCAAAACTTTAATATGAGTGGATTTTATGTAATGAGTACTAACCCTACTTCATGTTTTATGTTTATGTAGTATTTAAGATCCAATAGAGATGGTGATACGAGATAAATGAGAAAAGAAAAAGATCAATCTTGGGAACTCATGAGTGCACCTAAATTAAATATTCAAGAATATTCAATCATAAAATCTTGGGTATGCCCAAGGCATCCCTCCTTTTTCCATTCCTAGCTAAAATACGTTAAAGAAAAGCACTTCTTGGGAGATAACCCATGTTCTATTCCGTTTTCGTGTTTTTTTCTTCAAGTTTATTTTGTTTTCTTTGAGTCTTGGAAGTTTTTACCTCTGTAGAAACCTCTTCTTATCCTTTTTATTTTGTTTTTGTGCCAAGAATAGACTCTAATAGGGAGGAAGTAAGATTTGGGGAAGTTGTTGTCATAAAACAGATTTTGTGCTGCCACCAAAAAAATTATTTCTCTCAGCGAGAACATCGAATTGAGCTGAAACTTTTTGTGCATATGCCCCAGGTTGTTATACAAATTTCATTAATTTTGCACTTTTTAATTTGATGAACATAAGATTTTCGAAAAAAATCGATCTCTACCTGTTGTTCAGTTTTGGCAGATTTCTGCCAATATTTGCATTTGCCTCTTAATCTTTTTCTTTTGTTTTTCTTTTGAGGGAAGAGATTTAAAAGAAGTTCTGACAGTAGCTAATGTTTTAATGAGTGTTAGACTTGTGTTAGACTTGCTAATGAAGATTGTGTGAAGTTTTGTATGGAGTGAGTTTTCAAGTGTAAGGAGAGAAGAATGATACGAGAAGATGAAGAATGGACAAAAGCTCAATCTTGGGGATTCCCATGTCACCCCAAGATATATTCAAGAAGTACAAGCATCAAATCTTGGGGATGCCCAAGGCATCCCCTTCTTCATCAACAAAAATATCAGGTCCTCTTTCAAGACACTATATTTTGCTTGCTTCAGATATTATGTGTTATTCTTGGAGCGTCATTTATTTTTGCTTTCAGTTTTGTTTTGTTTCTCTTGATGTAGCTAGAATGTTTAGATCTTGTTTATCCTCTGGTCTCTTAGTTTATCAAAAATAAAGTACCAAGTTTTACCCGTTTGGCTTAGTTGATACATATGTAAAAAAATGGCTTTGCTGTTTTCAGCATCTACTTTAGATGATGTTATAAAAAAATCTAAACTCTATGGAGTAAAATTTGCTAAATTTCCTTGATAATTCTAGCAAAGTTAATTAATCGATAGTAAGTATCAGTAAGATAATTACTGTTTTAGAGGCTAGCAATACCCATGATAGTCAAAACATTACAGTTGGTAAACTAGAAGAGTCTATGGAAACTTTAAGTTCAACATTTTCTTCTCTTAAGTTTAAGAGCGAGATAGCTTTTATGGGAAAAGAGAAAAAATTTATGTATGTCCCCAAGGTGCATAAACCAAAATCCCCTAATGTGCTTAAAATTGATAAAACTTTTAGTGAAACTAAAAGTGATTTCCATGTTGAATCATCTTCAAGGGTAGGCACAACCAGGTAAACAATTTTGTGTCAAAATATGTCTTTATTTCTTTAGTTCGGTAATTGGCCTTTTCTTGGTAAATACTCTAATAGTTTTCCGTTTTGAATGTAACGAAATATACGAGAAAGAGCGTACCTGCATCGCTTCTGGTGCATCGTCAAGTCAGCCTAAATTGCGTAGCTGCGGCCGCACGTGCATGATCGGTTCTTGCTTTCGTGCTTTCTGCCATAGTGCTTTTTTACCACGTCGAGGCCGGGGAGGTCCTTTGCCGGGTCATTTTAGACGCATCATGTTATTGGGAAGGTCTATGCCCTCTTTGCTACGGCGTCACGCCTGAGAAAATTCCACGCGAGCTGGTGCACTTGCCTATGCAACTAAGGGGTCTGGTGTCGGGCAAACCCTTTACTGTAGATCCCACATAGTTACGGCTGGGTAGTGTTAAACCTAGACATTGTCACACTGACCACCTCTGCATTGGGGTCTAGAGAATAAATGATTATTGCTATTAGTGCAATGTCAGGAACAAATGAAAGAGAGTCATGCTCAATTAGGGATGAAGTAGAATGACCCGTTTATCGGGATAGGTACAGGTCTATACCCATGGATTAGCTGATGGACGACATTATTAAAATATATTACTAATTATAAAATTAGTCTGTGTAGCTCCCCCAGCCTAATTTTTTATATCAAGTATCCTATACAATGAAGATTTAGCTAGGAGAAAATGGCTAAACGATTCTGTCTCAAAACTGAAGAGGAGTCGGGCGCAGCAAGGTAAATGATTTTGTGTCAAAACATGTCTTTATTTCTTTAGTTTGGTAATTGTCCTTTTCTTTGTAAGAACTCTAATGGTTTTCGGTTTTGAATGAAATGAAAGCTAGGAGAAAGACCATACCTGCAGCGCTTCTCGTGCACCCTCAAGTCAAACTCAACTGCGTAGCTGCGTCCGCACACGTAGGGTCATTGTAGACACATTCTGGTACTGGTCAGGTGTATGCCATCTTCGCGGTGTCGTCGCGCTTGAGCAGCTTCCACGGGAGCTGGTGCATTTGCCTTCCAAGTAATTTAAGTGTAAAGATCGCACCTCACAACCAAACATAGATCGATGCTCATCTTGTACCTTTCTAGCCTTGCCAAAGCAATAAATCTAAATCTTGTTAAAAGTGATCTTGATACTAAATAGTTTTTCAAACATTGAGTGAATAAGTTACATATTCACCGCCTTCTCTAGGTCATGTTCTTGAAAAAGAATTATGTCATCGGCATACTACAATATTGAGATACCTCCATCAACAAGATCAGGAATAATAAATCCTACTTGACCATACTCCCTTTCCCTCGCAATGAGGACAATGAGCATGTCCGCAACACTATTGAACAACACCAGGAACAAAGGGTCACCTTGGTCGTACTCTTTTAACATATGAAAATAATGACTCATATCATCATTCATACGGATTCCCACACTACGTCCCTGAATAAATCTAACACCCACTCACACCATTTAAGGTCAAAACCCTTCATTCGTAGTGCCTCTTGTAAAAAGGACCATTTTACCTTATCATAAGCCTTTTCAAAATCAATTTTGAAGAGCACTTCGTCAATGTTTTTCATATGTATCTCATGAATGATTTCAAGAATGTTTAACTAGGTATAAAATCGGTTTGTGTACCTCTTATAACCTTGTGAGCAAACTAAGAAACACAATTCATACCCACTTTAGTAAAACAAATTAAAACTCACCTTTAAAAGGTATATTGGCCATTATTGTTCAATCCTACTTGCATCCTCTTTGTTGGTTAACAAAGTAATGACCCCAAAATTTAATTTTAAAAGAGGAAGGTCACCGCTTTGCAGCTGAACAAAAAAGGGCATCAAACCATACTTGATTAAGCCCCAGAATTTTTGGTAGAACTCCATAGGGAACCCATTCGGTCCCGGGGTTTTATTGTGCTCCATTTTAGAAATAGCCTTGAACATCACATTTTCAGTAAAATTTGATGTTAGAATGCTATTTTCCTGTCGAGAAATCTGAGGTAAGTCTCCATTATAAGACTCATTCAAACTGAAAGTAGTCGAGGCAGGAGCCCCAAATAATTATAGATGGTATTCAGATATGAAAACCTTTAGATTGTTTTATCCGACTATCATCCCCTAATCCTGTTCAAGTTGAAAAATTCAATTTTTACGGTGCTTTCCATTCACAACAAATGGAAGTATCGTGTGTTACCCCGCTTCTTGAATGTGTATAACCTTCTCCATTTGGAACCGTTTTGATTCCTCTTGTCTACAAATCTTTTTTAAGTGATACGTCTCAAACGTATCCATAATTTCTGATGTTCCATGTTGTTTTGATGCCTTATTCTACATGTTTCTTATACACTTTATGCCATTTTTATAGATTTTCTGGGACTAACCTATTGACAAGATGCCATAGAACTAGTTCCTGTTTTCTGTTGTTTTTTGTTTCAGAAAAGTTGTTCTAGAAATATTCTCGGAATTGGACGAAACAAAATCCCAGAGTCTTAGAAAGCCGTCACATACACGGACTCGGGAGGAGACCTGGAGGGGGGGCCTCTGTGGTCCCACACCATAGGGTGGCGCGCCCCCTCTAGCCGCGCTTGGGGGTGGTTTGTGCCCCTGGTCGCCCACCGACGTTGCCCTCTCACCTATTTAAGCTCCTCCACGGGTTAACCCTAAATACCCAAGCCTTTTTCCACAAAACAGATATGTAGCCGCTGTCATCGTCAACCCTAGTTCGGGAGGGTTCTGGAGCTCTCCCCGTCACCCTGCCGGGAGGGAGAATCATCACCGGAGGGCTCTTCATCACCATGCCTGCCTCCGAAGTGGTGCGTGAGTAGTTCATCCCTGGACTAAGGGTCCATAGCAGTAGCTAGATGGTTGTTCTCTCCTCTTTATGCCTCATGTTTAGATCTTTTGAGCTTCCTAACATGATCAAGATCATCTTATTTTAATGCTATAAGTTGTGTTTGCTAGGATCTGATGAATATTGAATGCTATGTCCAATGATTATCAATCTATCATGTTCTTTCATGTGTATCCTATTTATGATCTTGCATGCTCTCTGTTACTAGTAGATGCTCTGGCCAAGTTGATGCTTGTAACTCCAAGAGGGAGTATTTATGCTCGATAGTGGGTTCATGCCTCCCTTTCACTCATGCTCGAGTGACAGAAACGTAACGGGTGGGGGATGTGTTGTTGCCATTAGGGAGAAAACAACAATGATTTGTCTAAGGATCATTTTATTGTTTTACATTACACACGTTGCTTAATGCAATTATCTGTTGTTTATAACTTAATACCCATAGTTTGCTCGAATGACACTCTCATGGTGAATTATTAGTCATAGATGCAGTTGGATAACGCTCTATGTATCTTGTTGTAATGCCCACATGAATCACATAGTAATCATCATGTCATGCATATGCACTACGGTGCAGGCTTTATATTTGTGGATTGCCCAACAATATTTTTTTTACCCAGCATGTTATCTATCTGTTTTGGAGAGACACCTCTAGTGAACTATGGACCCCAGTTCATTTCTTTACATTGATAATACAACCACTGCAACCGCTGTTTTACTACTGCAATTACTATTTTCCTACTGCCATCATTGTTCTCTTTCATCTACTACAAACAAGTACTACTTTCCACACTATACGTCTAATCCTTTGTTTCACCAAAATTTGTGAGATTGACAACCTCACTGCTTCGTTGGGGCAAAGTAATTTGATTGTTTTTTTTGACACATTATAGTGGGGAAAAAACCCCACTGTGTCAAAATTTTCCATTAATATATAACATATTTACATAGTGATCTCATACAAGTTCATAGGGTATCAATCCACTGTGTCATGACATCTTTAAGAGATGGTTTAGCCTTATGCCTAGATAATGAAAAGTTCTCCTTACAAAAATTTACACATAGAGTAATATATTTTTGAATCCCATCAAAGATGATCTTGTTTCTGTGGTTCCATAATGTCCAAGAGCCTATAATGAGCATTTCTTTGAAGTAGACAGTCTTTTATTTTATTATGCCCAATTGTATCAAAGCCATGTAATCAAGTGTGTTTTCCGATTGGAAACCAATGTGTTCCCATAAGTCTTTACTGAATGGGCATCCAAAGAATAGGTGGTGGAGGTATTCATAATGATTATCCTCACATAGAACACAGGCTTTGGTTGGTATCTGAAAAAAAATTCGCTGAGAAGATCGCTGGTGTTCAGTCTATCGTGTAGGAGAAGCCAGAAGAAGAATTTATGCTTGGGTAATGCACATGATCTCCAGGTCCATAAGAAGGGTTTAGGGGCAGTGGGAAAAGGCCTGGGCATCTTATAAGTTTTGTTGTTCTTGCATGTGATATTAGTACCAGGTACATAGCACCTATCATTCTCCAGATTGTTAGCCAAAGAGAATAATTTGTATTTGAAGGCATGGTATTGTTGCATAGCAATATCAGATAAAGGTGTATGAAAGAGGTCATATATGTCACCATTATTGTTATACTCAATGGCAGATTTCAATGAGATATTTTCATATCTATCATATGAGCATAGCTGAGGGAATTGCCTGACATAAGTAGTATCTTCCCATGAACCTCACCATAGACCAATGGTATCCCCGGTTCCAGGCTTGCATTTGATGTGATTCATAAATTTGTCCAAGAGTGAATGGAAGTCTTTCCACCAAAAAGATCCACATTGTCCAGTGTGTTGTGGCAATTTTCCATCATGATAGTGTGCCTGCCATATAAGATTGACCCATTGGGTATCATGCCTATTCATGAATTTATATAGGTATTTCATAAGCAGAGCATTATTCTGTGTTCTGAGGTCAAGCACACCCAGTCCACCAACCTTCTTAGGTTTACATACAATATCCCATTTGTCAAGACATTTACCCCTTTTTTCAATATCCTTACCAGCCCACAAAAAACCTCTGGAAGACTTCTCAATATGTTCTATAATTGCAATAGGAAATTTCAGAGTACATAGTGCAAAGCTGGGTATATCTGAGATAATAGATTTGACAACAATGAGTCTGCCATCATAGGATAGTGTGTCAGCAATACCAATCAATCTTCTATCAATTCTCTCAATGATACCAATAAAATCATCAATTCTAGGTTTAGTGGTACCCATGGGCAGACCAAGATAAGTAAATGGCATTGATTCAGTCTTGCAACGAATAGTATTAGCAAGCATGGTGCATTTTTCATTGGAAATGTTAATAGGGGCCATAGATGTTTTGTGATAATTCACTTTGAGTCTAGTAGATCTTGAGAACTTATCCAGTATACCTTTGAGGTGTAGTAATTGAGTGGCATCTTCTGGCATAATGATCAATGTATCATCAACATACTGAATGAAAGGATAATCCATATTAAAGTGATTGTCTAGGAGACAAGAGAGAAATCCTTCATGCCATGCATTATTGACCGCATATTGTAGAAGTTCTGATGCAGCAACAAATAGAAGAGAGGGGAGTGGGTCTCCTTGTCTAACACCCCTTTTACATAGAATAGTCTTGCCTGGTACTGCATTAAGAAAAATAGATGTGGATGCAGAGTGTAGTATGTTGTTAGTCCATCCAATCCATTTGCTACCAAAGCCCATAGCAGTAAGCATGTGAATGATAGCAGAGAATTCAATTTTGTCAAATGCTTTTTCAAAATCAATCTTGACAATAATGGTTTCCTTCTTAGATTTATGGCATAAATGAATGTACTCAAATGCCCAAGCAAGGAAGTCTTGGATAGTTCTTTTCCTCATAAAGCCATATTGATTTTTGTAGATGATAGGGATAATAATATCTTGGAGTCTATTAGCAAGTATCTTAGTGATTATTTTGAGTGGAGTGCTGACCAGGGAAATAGGTCTATAATCATTGACACTTTTAGGGTCCTGGCATTTTGGAATAAGTGCAATAAATGAAGTGTTGATACTACTCAAATCCAGAGAGCCACTGTGAAAATCCAGGCATAGCTTGTAGAACTGATGTTTAATGATAGGCCAACATTTTTTCATGAAAGCACCATTGAAACCATCTGGCCCTGGAGATTTATCTTAGGGCATACTAGAGACAATATCATCAATTTATTTATTTTTAAATGGGGCCTCAATGCATGAGAAGTAAATATTAATATTTCTAGTAATCTCCTGTAAGTTCAAATGCATTGGGCAATTATAAGAAATACCAATTCTGTCTTTGTAACTACTCCAAAGGACAGCAGCTTTGTCCTCATGGTCACATACCATATTATCAGAATCAATTGTAAATGATGCAATATAATTACATCTATAACTTTTGGTACCAACAGTATGGAAGAATTTTGTGTTTTCTCCACCAAGTTGAGCCCATCTGATCTTAGCACGACTTCTCCAAAATATTCTTTTGGCTTCAAGTAGATGAGTGAGATGTTTTTTGAGAGCCACCCTGAAGTTGGTTTCCTGTGTGGATAGTATTCTTTGTTCTTCTAATCCATCAATCATAGCCAGAACATAGTTGCATGATTCAATGATTTTATTGAGTTCTGAGAAATTTTTACTCCATTTTTTGAGTCCTTGGCGCAAGGTCTTGAATCTTGCAGTAATATCTTGTGCTGGGTTTTAAAAAAAAACCCTATTGAACCAATGCTTGTTGATCACATCCAAGAATCCTTCAAATTGCATTCAATATTCTTCAAATCTGAATAATTTGCACTTAGGTATATAGGTGCCAACCTGAATCTTGATAGTATGTGATCATATGATAATTTAGATAGAGGGGTGGCCACGGTGTTGGGGAATTATTATTCCAGTTGCCAGCTGTGGAAATCCAATCAAGTTTAACCAGAAGGGGATTAGTTTTCATATTACTCCAAGTGTATGCTCTTCCTTTAATAGGGACTTCTTCAAGATCATGATATGAAATAATAGAATTAAACATCAACATGTGTTGAATATCTCCTTCCCCTCTGTTTCTATTGTGATTTCCTCTGATAAGATTGAAATCCCCAAGAATGATCCAATTGTGCAAAGGGGTATTATCAATACTGTATAGCCAATCAACGAAATTTTGTTTGTCATCATGATGAACAGGTCCATAGATATTAGTGATGTACCAACTATGAGCACTAATTTTGCAGGTCAATTCAACTGTAATATGATATTTATTAGCACCGATCGTATTACCATGGAAGAGGTTACCATTCCAAATAGTGACGATTCCCCTAGAACTTCCATTAGAGGGAAAAAGGAGTATTGATTAAATCATTTAGGACAAAATTTCTTGATGTATGCCATATCAAATATCTCTCTCTTAGTTTCTTGGAAGCAAATAACATTGCAATTGTAGGCATCAATATTATTCCTGATATCATCCCATCTGGTCTGTGAGTTAATGCCTCTTAGATTCCAGTCTAATATTATCCTGTTTCTATCCATAAAAACATGATATATGAGGTAGTACCTGTATTACATAATAGTACTGGAGTGGCTTCTCAATAGTATATAAGAGATGATTGCAAGAATGATATGCATTATTATCAGTGGGCATCCAAGACCTCCATGAATACCAAATAAATAGCCTCATCAAGATAAAATAAGTGAAATTCCAGAGAGCATGTGGTAGTACCAAAATATTAAAAATAGTAGCAGATCTGAATAGGAAAATGACAGGCCAAATATTCAACAAACTAGAGCAAAATAAATAGCGATGAGATAGTTTGATGGCTATAATTATTACATAAAGTGGAATTCTTCTATTCCACACTATCATTGGTACTGTCATAGTCTAATGAATCATCAGATAAATCCCTAGGATTCATCTGGCAAGATCCAACCCCCAAGGCGCTGATGTAGTCATTGCTGAGGTGTGGAGAAGGGGGGCTTGATCATCAATAACTAGAGCAACATGAGAAGCAGGCTGGTGGTCAGCATTGTCAACAGCACCTTCTGGGATAATGCCATCTTTATATCCTCCATAAAGAATAGACAGTCTGTTGCTCCTTCTGACTTGACTGGTAGATGATGGACCCTTACCTTTATTCTTCTGAATGTTTCTGGAGGTGGAAGTGGCAGATGAGCTGGGGCCATCTTCTTCCATATGCATGGTGTTGGTGCTGTCAGATTGCTGAATAGCATGTGCAGGCAAATGGAGAGCATCATGATCAGCCTGTTAAACCTCCTCCAGATTGTTATGTTGTGGATTATCCTCCACATGCATGTCCTCCCCAGCAGCAGGAGGGTCACTGAGGACAGGGGCAGCATTGTTAGGTGCAGGTGCTTGTGGGCTCTGTGGTGGGCTGACCATATCAGGTTCACCATCAGCAACAGGTGCAGCGTGCCCATGCTCAGGTGCAACATGAACTTGATTTGGTGCAGCATTGTTCAGGTTCACAATGCCCTCATGATCAGCATGCCAGATGGAAAAATCATCAACTATCATGGGTACTGGGTGTGGGTTAGCACCATCTAGTGACAATGTGTCTTCATCTCCAGCAATAACTCCAAGCATAGTAGCTGATAGAATGATTGTGGGGCATGAACAGGATCCACCATTGCCTTCATCAGATTGGTTCTCGATCACAACCATACTAAGTGGAATAAGGTCCAAGTCATAAACCCTGATCTTAACAAGGATCCTAGCTCTGTTGGCATTATCTCTGTTCCATACAAGTACACAGCCATATTGTGCTAGAGTTTTGACAATGGTATCCAAGTCCCAACACTCAATTGGATAGTTCATGAGCATAATCCAACAATCGTGAGTAAAGGTGGCATCACGATGGTTTGTACCCCTATTGTGAGCAATGATTCTAATTAATGTATCACCAATGAAGTAGGGGATGTGCTGGATAGCCTGATCTCTGTCACTAACATCCTGGAATCTAACAAGTGCAGCACCCATACCAGATGGTGTAATTTTGCGGATGATGTAGTGGCGGACATGCTCGAGCTGATGCCTGATGAGCGTGGTGATGCCGTTGAAGAGAGCAGGGTGGGGTTCTGGCGCGATGTCGACGATGGCCCAGTCATCGCAGCTGTGTGGGAGATTCCCACCGACCACCACGTATCCTCTCTACGGGCGTAGGTGATTAGGCGGGATAAATCCAGCACCATTGGGAAGATGGGGCACGAAATCGCATGGGTAGTTCGCCATTGTTGGAGCAGAGAGAAGCATGGGATTGGGGTTTTCATGGCTGTCGAGGAGAGGCAAGGTGGAGGAAGACAGAACAGGGGATATAGCATTGAAAGTTTGGTCTTCTCGGCTTCCATGTTGAATAAACAATTGTTTGTTGGGATGTTTCCGTTTGTAGTAGGATTTCTTCCTTATGTTGGACAAACAATTATGTGATATATGACCGTAGTTGTAACAAACTCGGCAACGGATTTGATTAGTGCAATTGTAATAAATATGTCCTGTTTGTACAAAATAAATTGCACGTAGGAGAATTCTTCTAGCGAGTAATAGTATCATCAATGGGCTGATGAGTGTCATTAGTGGGCCTTGGGTTATCAATAGAGATATCATTTTATCCAATAGGAACCCAAGTTTTCTTGCATGGAAGGTGGCCAGAATTCCCGCTCTTATCAAGATCCGTGATCAGCATATTACGATCATGAGATGGAGTATTGGATCTAGGCAGTCCGGCCATGATCTATTCTAGGTCCCATCGGGGTAGTATTAGAGCCAGAGAGAATGTTAAGATTCAAATTACCTCGATGAGTCATAGATGCACGATGCATGGATGATGATCGTGGTGGAATGTGAGTCCATTCAGCATCTTGTTCCTTGTACCATGCAAATTCCTCACGGATCCAGTTAGGGCCTCCAAAACCCCATAGATGAAAATAGCATTTGAATAGATCACATGAGAACCATCATAGATTATTGATGAAAAAACCTACTGCCCTGGACCGGACAGTAAATTTAAAAACTTGATCTGATAATTGAATAATCTTGAAACTATGATGGGGTGCACCAATACAAGATTCCAGTGCCCATCCAACATGATCTGTAGTGAGACAAAAATCAGATCTTCCAAATGAGACCACAAGATGAAAACCATGATGAGAGGTGGGTGAGGTGACCGAGACAGAGAAGAGAGATCGAACCTGTTTGGCCAGATCAAGGCCAAAATAAAAAACCAATTGTTTGTGAAAACTAGGGAGGGGTGGTGGAGGATCCATAGCCTCAGATCAAGAGGGGTGGAAGGGAGGGTGGGTAGAGATCTAGGATTGACGGGAATCGCCATGGGAGTCGGCGAGGTGGGGTAGAGATCTAGGGTGGACATTCACTCCCTACAAACCATTTCATAAAAGCCATCTTGATGCAACCACGATAACTCGAATGGGCATTTAGCCTTACTACCCAAGTGAGCATGCTCACCAGATTCAATGATAAGTGGTGCATGATCTAATTCTGAGCGTGTCATCGCGTGCACCGAAATCAGTGGGATTTTTTTGTTCCCATTCTACATTGGCCAAAAAGCGATCCAACTTTTCATATGTTAACTCCAGCTCTTTAAGGTTTAGACTTTCAATAATTGCATTGAATTTTAATGTCCATCATGCGTTAAAATTCACATTTTATAAAAAGTCAGGTTGGAGGACTACAAATGGTGATTGGAGTCTTTCCATAGAAAAGGAACTGGCTTGAAGTTTCAGGAATCGTGGTATCAGTATTCAAATGGGGGCGGCAACACATGTGAAGTTCGAAGTCTTACTTTTCAGGGTGAAAATCCAAGGCCTGATGTTAAATGGTTGTGCTTGGTAATAACTTTGCTGAAGGCATTGTTTTGAGAGCGGGGATTATCTGCCTGGTGAAAATTCAAGATATTCGATCGGACGACGATAATGCTTGTGCACTATTCCCTTCTTGCAGGCGTTGCTTTTGGAGAACTTGAACATCATGTGTTGTCTTGGTAGTGGTTTGTCTTGTTTCTATAAAGACTAGAACTCTCTAGCGGGACTTTCCTTTTTCTCTTGTTTTAGTTGTGTGCACATGTAATGTCATTAGGATATTATGTCGTTCTAGAGGCTGGGTGTAATTGGTATCTCCTTGATATTAATATACAATTCTTATAAAAAAAATAACTAGACCCTGTGAAATTATCACTTGTCTAATAATGAGAGTCCAGAAGGAGAAGTGGTTAAAAGTCAGCCTAGGGAGCCCAAATAAGTTTCTCACGGCCCACCAGCACGGTAGTAGCACACACCCCAGCGGAAATTCCTAAATACCGCCCGCAGGCGGCGTGTTTTGCCTCTCGTCCGCCTGCAGGACTTCGTTGTTGGGTCGGCCCGTTGTGTCCGGAAGGATTCTCGTTTCTTTCCTTTTCTAATTCTCTGTGTTCCTTTTCTGTTTATTTTTATTCAAATTTATTTTTATCCTAAAAAGGGGAAGATGATTAAACGGGCCGGCCCGCTGCGGGATTGTTTCAGGCGGCGGGACCGAAGTGCCGCCAGCCGGCGGTATTTAGGTTTTTTTTTTGAGATAAGCCGGCGGTATTTAGGTGCTCCCCACCCCCATACCAGCTGGAAAGGCTGAACCCATCGGTCTCTCGGCTAGTGAAGCTGGTTTCCCTCAAAAAAGAGTAAAGGCTAATGAAGCCGGTGACGGGTCAATGCAACGCCGGCATGGCAGACTCGCATCTCGTCGATCGCTTTACATCCATCCATGGCGAAGCTAAAGCGAATCTTGACACATCTTTTCGCATGGTCCATCCGTGCATTCTCTTGATCCCTTCTTTTGGGCGTGCAACTTGGCCTGCGTGTATGTCGCCACTTGATCTACGTGGCATCGACATGAGACATGTCGTCCGCGACAACGCCATTTCAAGGTCAGATACGAATGAATCCTAGCATTGATTTGCCATTTCTCCTCCTCTCGACAAGCAAAGATATATGCGAAAAGAGATCCATCGATCGCCAGGTTGCTGGGAGATCGATTGGTGCAAAACTATATACTTATATACAGTAGCTTTAATGGATCATCAAAGCTGCTGGCCTGCTTCCTTGCATGTCCACAAATTGCAGCAGCTGCCAATGCATGCACACTGGTAGAAAAAAAGGCCTTCCATACGCCCCCATCAGTCCCCAAACTTTGCGCACCGTGACTAAAGAGGTTTTAGTCCCGGATCGGGAGGAAACCCGCGACAGAAGGTCATGCGTCGTGGGTTGTGAAGCGTGTGGAGGCGCGTGGAGGGCTTTAATTCCGGTTGGCCTCGCCACCCGCGACTAATGATCCAGTCTGCTGGCCTCCCTGTCTTTAGTCCCGGTTGACCTGGCCACCCGGGACTAAAGATACAAACTGCTCGCCTCCCGCGCGGCGGTTTTATTTCGCGAGCGAGAGGCAGAGGCCATTGCTACAGTGCGCGCACCCGAGAGTCTCTGTTTCTTCTTCTCTCTTCTCTTCTTCCTCTCTTCGATCTTCCTCCACCAAGCACCCATGGCTCAAGTTTGGAAAACTCTCCGTGTGGCCACACCATGCCGCAAGAGTCTCGACGTGGCCTACACCAATATGTGCGAGAGGCTCCCCGATCTTCTTACGCATTTGAGCAATCTCTATGAAGAAGCCGATGAACACCATAGGTTCTTCGGGCTTGATCTAGAGTATACGGCGGATCAACGGGATGTTGCCGTCATCCAGATTGCGATCAACGAGATCGTTTTGGTCTTCCAATGGTCAAGGTAACGCACACGAACAATCTTGCATTTTTGATTTGTTTGTTGCATCTGAAGAATACATGTGTTGCAACATATCTAACACGTGTTCTATTTTTGTTGTTGCAGTAGTTCAAAGCATTCTCCGGCACTTGTTGATTTTCTTGTCAACAAACGGTATGACTTCTGCAGCGTTGACATCACTCAAGACCGTCAGAAGTTGATGCGCTTGGGTATTGTGATACCTGAAGATCACTACATTGATCTTCAGGACCTTATCCATTTTGATGAGTTGGACGGTCACAAGACCGGGATGGCTCCGATGGCAACTGCCTTCATCCACGACGACTACAAAACCATGAAGTCTCGTTTCCCCTCCAAGAATCACATGTATTGGGGGGAAGAACCCACTGGACCGGACCAACGTCAACTATGCAGCCATAGATGCATACGTTGCCTACGAGTTATTCCGCATCTACTCGACGGAGCTCGAGTAGATGTTGTTTGTGTACCGCATCTTGCGTTCGATATATGCATGTAATGGATATATTAATATGTAATGGATATATTATTATGTAATGGATATTATTTATATATTAATTCCTAGCTATATTATTTCTATATTATGTCAAACACACATTTCGAAACAAACAAACAAAAACACATCAAGAAAACAAACAAAAACACATCAAGAAAACAAAACAGAAAAACTACCGTTCACCAAAAATAAATCTAGAGGTCCAAAAATTAATCTAAGCCAGGAAAATATAGATCTAGTCAATACCAAACTCATCCAGTTGGATTTACTTCAAAATACATTTTTGAACTTATTCTAAAAATAATAGAAGAGCCTACTGGTCTTCTATTAAAAAGGATGGTATTTTCATTTGGTTGTTGACCTTGATGTGAGGCTAAGTGCTATGGTTTAGATTTCATATGGTTTGGTTCATGAATTTTACCAGATTTTATTTTGCATTTAGGAAAGGGGAAAATGAATTTTTTGATATATTATTTGTATTTTTAAGATTTTAAAATGTATTAGTTTTATTTTTTTGAATATTTTGATATATTATTTGTATTTTTAAGATTTAAAAATGAATTAGTTTTATTTTTCTGAATATTTTGATATATTAATAGTATTTTTATGATTTTAAAATGAATTAGTTTTATTTTTTGAATATTTTTTAGAAATAATACAAATTAAAAGGTTAATGTTTATTTATTTATTCAAAATTATTAATTACATCATTACTTTTGTTCATTAAAAGATTTATTTGAAATTCAGACAATAAAGAAATGTGGCATCGACCAACATGTTAATAGGATTGATATGATACTAGTATCACATATATTATGTGCGAAACAGTTGGATGCGGGACAAGATGAAACTCGGAAGTTAAGCGTGCTAGTGCTAGAGTAGTGGGAGGATAGGTGACCGAGCGGGAAGTTTGACCACGAGTAAGAAATTTGACTAGAGATAATTGTAGTTAGACATTAAGCAAATAATAAAAATTCTGAAAAAAAGGGAGTGAAAAATAATTAGAAACCCACATGAATTAAAGAAATAACGAAATTGTCGTGGTGGTGTCACGGCAGATGCCATAGGATGGCTAAAGTTGTGGGACGAAGGACGCTGGAGGTATTCGGGGAGGGATCACGCGACGAGTAGACGCGTGAGATAAGAACAATACACTGCTAACAACACGATCTACCCAGGTTCAGGGCCCTCGTGAGGAGGTAAAACCCCTACTCCTGCCTCTCTATGTGTATTATGATGTTTCTCCGAGTAGCCACAGTACAAAAGATATCTCTACCGAGTAGCCTCTTGCTCCTCTCCGAGTAGAGCTAGGTCAAGAACTTAGGGTTTCTAGGATGAGAGCGTTGTAAGTGATAGCGTACGAGCCGTCGTCTCTCGCGCAGGAGGCGGCTGGGCACCTTATATACACGATGCCCAGCCGGATACGTCCAAATACGAACAAGTGTCGACATAGTGTGCACACCGTCCTTCTTCCGGGTTCCCGCTGACAGCTTTTGCTCCCAGCCTTGGCTTCATCCGGAAAGTCGTTGGGCAAAAGTAGGGGACAGGCGGCTAACACTGTACCTAGGCACAGAGTAGACCCCCCATACCCTGCCACAGCATGCTCCCATGCTGTCACTGTCAGGCACGTCGTCCCCAAATGAACAGTAGTTCGCATGCCGCCAAGTACGGACCCAGGATACGCGGGATCCTGTGTCAGAACGGCTCCTTTGACTTTCTGGCCGGGTAGGTTCCCGCCAATTGTTCCCGCCAATTGTACTCGGGTCTACCTTCTACCCGAAAGGATAGAACCTGCTTGATTTCTCCTTCAGGTCATCTTGAGGTGAGACCGAGTAGCAGTCGACCGGGTAGCGAGTACCAGGTAGTCGGCTACTCGACCAAACCTCCCTTCTGTAAGCTGCCTTTACCACCTGTCTTTACCCTACTCGGGGGTAACCCCCCGACAGCAGTCCCCGAAGCTGGTTGAGTCTTGCGAACTTGTTCACTAGGCTCATCCAGCTTAAAAACCAATCTTTGCATCTCAGCCCTAGAACCTCAAGATGCCGAGAAGAACTTCCGAGTAGCTGTCTAGAAAGTACCTTGACTGTTCTCTCTTCCGAGTATCACTTGCTTTCTACTCTGTAGCCGAGTAAAAAGACTCATGGAAAGTACCTTGGGTTTCCTCTCTTCCAAGTATCACTTGCTTCCTACTCTGTAACTGAGTAAAAAGACTTAGAGAATTTTCTGGAATCGAGCCGTTGCGGCACAGAGCACAATCCAGCCCTTCGCGCGGCAACTGCCCACGTGTCAAGCATCCAGGACCTTGTCGTTTCGTTGCCCAGGACACGACCTGCCACGCGTCCAGTTTTCACGCAGTGGGCCCACCGGCCGTCGTGTCCCATCAAGTGCAGTTATGGGCCACGATTCGGTGATGGGATCCAATGCGGCCGTTACGCGCGCAACCTGCGCTTGTGTGCGTTTCTAACCGGCCACAGGACCCACCACACGCCACGATCGATCCCACTCCCACGATGGTAACGGAAGATCCGCAGAGGAGGTATAAATACCTCCCTGGCAATTTCCTTTTCCCCTTCCTCGCACTTTTCCTCCTTCGTCTCCTGCGCTTCTCCGCCTCCGTGCTCTCCGCCGCCGCGCAAGCTCTCGCGCCGCCGCGAAACCAATCTCTCCACCAAATCCCTCAACACCTCCCACTCACCCCACCCGCAGCAATGGCCAAGGCTGGCTGGGCCGGTTCCTCCGTCACGGCTGAGGACTGCGCGTGGCTCGTCAACACCCGGCGGGTGCCTCCCGGCGTGGAGTGCCGGGCTCCAGGCAGCGAGCTCGTGCCCACTCCGCGGGAGGGAGAGCGGGTGGTCTTCATGTCGCACTTCGAGCGCGGCTTCGGACTGCCCGCCTCCGACTTCCTGAGGAACTTCCTCAACCATTTCGGCATCCAGATGCACCATCTTCCCCCCAACGCCGTCGTCTTCCTCGCCTACCACGCCGTGGTCTGCGAGGCCTTCCTCGGCGTCCGGCCCACCTGGGAGACGTGGCTCAGGTATTTCCACCTGCGCCAACAGTCTACCGGGAAGAAGGACTCCGCGGGCAACGCCCGCGCCACGGACACCGGCTGCGCCATGATGTTGCAGCGGTCCGGGACGAACCACCCCCGCGTCAAGGGGCTGGACTCCGTCAAGCTCTGGCAGAAGACCTACTTGTACGTCAAGAATGTTGCCGCCGCAGAAGGAGCCCGACTAGACGACCGCATCAACCTGCCGATTTGGAGCAACCGCGCTCCAATCGGCTTGTACTGGAAGGACAAGCCCGTCAACGACGACGACGCCATCGAGATGGAAGATCGCCTTAGCTGGCTGAAGGCGCAAGGGCTCAAGAATGACGATCCAGTGGCGTGCTGGATCCAGCGGCGAGTGCTGCCTTTGCAGGAGCGCATCCATCTCATGTGCTACATGGGAGGCCCCCGCGACTGCACCAGGACCACCACCGTCGAGATCGACAACATCGATGTTCCTCTGCACGCCAGGAACATCATGACGACAAGCCTTGGCGACCACTGGCAGTACGGGTTTACCCCGTACAGCCGTACCAAGCCGATTGAGCGGGTACGCTTTTCTTTCTCTGCACTACTTTCCGACTAGATAAGTCCTTCCCTTGCTGCGAGTAGCGATCTCCTTCTGCACCGTGTAGGATACTTAGCCGGGTTGCGTAGGCTTAATGTGCTTCGTGCTTGCACGCCTTGCCGGGTAGCCTATTCGAGAACAGCTCCTAGGCTTGATGTGCTTTAGACCTGCACGCCCTTCCGAGTAATTCCCTCCCGCAAACATGCTTAGGCTTAGTATGCTTTGTGCTTGCACGCCTATTCGAGTAGAATACTTAGTACATTGCCTAGGCTTTGTGTGCTTTGTACTTGCACGCCCATCCGGGTAGAATTTCTTCCTGGTACTCGACCAGTCTGTGATCTTTTTCTGGTTTTCAGGTTCTCACGCGCCAGCTCATCGAGAGCAACGACATTTTTGAGAGCAACTGGACTGCTGATCGTGAGGAGGACGACGTGCCTTCTCACGATGCCGCGGAGCAGTCCAACCCCTCTCGCTCCCCCGTTGCTGACAAACGGGATGCTCTCCGCACCTGGTCCGATGAGGACTTCGATGGTAAGTTCACTTTCAATTTGATTGCTTCCGAGAAGGATCAATTCCTTGATTGCTGTTTCTGACTCCTTCCCCTTTCTTTTGTATTTTCAGATGAAGGTGCCGCGGAGAAGAATGACGAGGACGAAGGCGAGCACGAGGGCGCGGCGCCCCTAGCCGCCAAGCCTCTGTCCGTCGCCGCTCCTGATATCCGCAAACGGACCGGCAGTGAGGCACCAGCACCTCCTGCCAAGAGGAAGAAGCCCACCGAGAAGAAGGTGGCAGTGAAAAGGTCCAGGCGGGAGCTCAAGTCCACCACCGCGTAAGCCCTTTTCCCGGTCGCTTCCCTTCTCCCGCTGTACTACTCTTCTCAGATCTTTTCTAACCTTTGGTTTCTTCCCACTCTACAGACCTCCCATGAACGCGGACGCGGCTCTCGCGTCCGGCCAAGCTAAGGAAACTCCAGTGCCTCTCATCAATCTTGATGATGACGAGGACAACACCGCCAGCGCTGCCGCTGCCAATCCGCAATCAACTGATGCACAAAGAGCAGCGGCCGAAACAGCAGCACAGGACGCTACCGTCCGCCAAGAACGACCCCCCTCTCCTCCGGCTAGCAATGCCGAGGAGAACCAGGACCGAGATATGCAAGACAGCGCCGCCGAGGAGCGGCCAGAAGTAGAGCCAACGCAGCCAACCACAGGGGCTGCCGCACAAGATCAACTCGCCACAGAGCAGCGAGTGGAAGCCACCACTGCCATGGACGCCACCCCAACCAACGCTGATCCACTGAGCGGCGTGCAGCCAGGTGATGCACCGAGCAGCTCTCTGCCGGGAGCTGCACAGGGCGATGGACCTGCGGCGCCACCCACCGCGCAAGGCCCTACACCGCCCAGCTCCTCCTTGTCTCCGCAACCCAAGGATGCACCTAACTCCCCTGCCGGGCGAGTAACCAGGCAGCAAGCCGCCCTGGATGCTCTGAGGAGCGAGGTCGACAGAAGGGCAGCTGAGAAAGAAGCTGCGGAGAAGGCCAAGGCAGAGAGAGAAGCCGCCAAGAAGGCCAAGGCAGAGAAGGAAGCCGCCGAGAAGGCGAAGGCCATAGCTGCCGGGAAGAGGGTCGCAGACCCCGAGAAGCTGCGGGCCGAGAAGGAGAAGGCGAAGAAACGAGCCAGAGACCAAGTGCCGCCACCAACCTCAGGTGGGGCACTTGTGATCCGTGAGTCCGGCCCAATTCCCGCCGCGCTCTCGGCGGATGCTCGCGCCGCTGGCCAGCCCTGCTACCCAGAATATATGATTGAGGTGAGCCACCAGCACTCAATCGGCTTCCCTCCTCAGGACAAAGCCTTAGCTATCCAGCATGGAAGGAAGGCCGTTGCCATGAACTCCCCTCCTCCAGATCCAAGCCAACAACAGACTGCCAATATCTCTTCTCGTGGAGTCCAAGACAAACCCATAACATCCAAAGGCCTTGAGCAGGTACTGGACACCGTCGGCTTTATCGACGCAAAATGGGACAGCAAGGTTCTCGGCGTGGAGAAGTGGCATGGTCTCTCCCTTGGCGGCCTCGACCACATGCGCGTGGATTGGAACAAGGTCGACCTGGGACACAAGCCCATGACCGTCTCCACCGAGACCGCGACCCTCGCCGCCAAGATGTTCCTGCATCGCAAGAACGCCGAGGACGTCGAGCAGGCCTACGCAGTAAGTTCTCCTTATCTTTTCCGAGTTGAATTTGCTTCTCTTTCATTCGCCTTTCTGTTCCTTTCCATCACTCCCAGTCCCCGAGATTCTAGCCGAGTAGGTGGATACTCTCCGAGTAGCCTCCTACTCGGGTTGAATCTTATCTGCTTTATCTAACTTTCTTCTTCTTCTCGCTTCTCAGGACAGCGTCCTGAAACGGACTAACCTGTACCGCAATCTCCTCTGGAACCATTCCATCGCCAGGCGGCGCATTGCTGCTTTGGAGAAGGAGAAGGCAGCTGCGGAGGCAGCCAGCAAAGATGCCAATGCTAGCACTCAGCAGCTGGCCGACGTGCAAGGTACACTCTTAGCTTTGCGATTCGTGTGTTTTGTGTTTACGCTCGCTTATGCTTTCTTCTGTGCTAACCTTTCTTCTCTGCAGAGAAACTGAAGGGCCTCGCCGAGGAGCACAGCAAATGTCGTGCTTTCGTGCAAAACGCCGAAGCCACTATCAAAAGGCTTGATGGTAAGTTTGTCGTCCACTTGGTTTATTCTTTGAATCCATGTCTTCATTGCTTCTCGTACTGATCCTGTCTGGCTCTTCGCAGAAGATCACAAGGTGTTTGCCGCAGCACACCGAGAATGTGTCCAACCGGACGAGTTGAAGCACGAGCTATCCAAGCAAGCTGGTGTGTTGCTGGACCACCATGCCAGCGAGACCGAGAAGCTTCAACTTCAACTGCAACGGGCACTCCAGGATGCCATCAACATTGGCGGCGAGAGAGATCGAGCCATCGCCGAGAAGGCCAAGGCCGAGGGCACTTTCCGAGCCAAGGAAAGGGCCCTCGAGCAGGAATGCGAAACCTTGAAGAAGGCCAACGCTGATCTCTTCGCCCAGATGAACAGCCTGCGCATGATCCAAGAAAGGCATATCTCCAACGAGGAAGCCTGGAAGAAGAAGCTGCAGCAGCTGCGCAACGAGCTACCTGGTAAGTCTTTTCTTCACTGCTTCTTTTCTTCTCGGTTGCATATCTTCTCGGATTTTCCGTACTCGGCTATTCCCTTCTTGGTTTTGAAGTTTCCCTTTGCTCTTTCAGCGATCTGGCCTCATCTTGACTCTCCAACTGAGCCTTCACTGGCCAAGATCAGAGCTGCTCGCCTTGCGAAAGGTGAGGCAGCAGATCCCAGAGCCGAGATCGAGGACAGCCTGCTGGTGCTCAAGGGCTACTTCGAACAGCTGGCTGGCTTCGGAACGGATCTGATGCACGAGGGCTTTGAACTGCACAAGCTTTTCTGGCCTAACGATCCTCCACCCAAGTCCATGAAGGGCCTTGCCCTCAAGCTGAAGAACGTGAAGAAGGAGCTGAAGAAGTGGCGCGCTTCGGGAGCCCGTGCCGGTGCGGATGTGATGCTTCTCTGCATCTCATCCTGGTACGAGAACCTCAACATGGAGCTCATCCGCGGGAAGCGCAATGACTCCAAGTGGGAGCTGGATCCCGGCTGCGTGGCTACTCGCAAGCAGGTTGCCTACGAGGTCGCGGAGTGCGCCGAGACGGAGACATATATTGATGGCCTCCCCGAGCCCGACACCGACGATGAAGCCGAAGGGGAAGCTGATGAAGAAGACGACTCCGATCTGGAAGGCTTCTTCGACTCTCCCGAGGGCAAGGCCGGGAAGCGGAAAGGCGCGGCCGTCTCGAGCAGCGACGAGGAGGTTGAGCACATCGAGACTGCTCAACTCGAATTCGGCACCTCCTCCGGCGCTGCTCTTGACGACACGGTGCCCCCTCCTGGCCAGGCTGCAGGTTCCTCCTCGGCTCCTGGTCCCGTCTCGGTGGCCACGGCTACTTCCGAGCAGGCAGCCACCCAGCAAGCTGCCGGGATGACGGAATCCGCCACCGTCCAGACGGAAGCGGACGCCACCCTTGCAAGCACCGAGGAAACAGCCGCCGCGACTGCCACTGAAAAAGCAGCAGCCAAGGCCAGCGCCGAGAACATCGCTTCCTCTTCATAGATCAACCTGCAATCTTTTTCACTTCGAATATTTATTAGATCCCCGGGATGCCGGGAGCAAATGTCATATACTCTCTTTGTTGTGCTTGCTACACACTTTTTATACCCACTTTGTTATTTCAATGTTAATCAATTTTGAGCAATACTGGCTCAATGCCGAGTTGTGTTTCCATGCGAGTCCCCGAGTAGCATTTCTTATTCACCCTGTCCTTTCATCTTTGATCTACCCGCGACTTGTCGCTTGTTTGGTATTCGAGTCACAAGAGTCGAGTTGCAGGGTTGCAAATACTTAGCCGCCAGAAAACAATCATGATAACGCAGCCCGACACTTAGCCGAGAAGGTGAAAACAAGGAATAACAGTAACAAACAGTCTACTCGGTTCCTGCACTCTTTCTTCCTTAGTGATTTTCGTGTGCTCATTGACCCTTTGCTTGTTCTCTTGCTTGCCATGAAGTCGGGTTTCGGACAACAGCAGAGTCGAAGAGTTGGCATATAGGTTTAAACACAGTACTCAATACACTTATGAGTTCTAAAGTGGAGCAACCGAGTAGACAAACAGTAAAGCCGAGTAAGAAAAACACTTAGAGCAATTTTGGACGAGGGCAGTCCCCGAGAACAATTTTAGATTGCAGAGTAGAATTTCAACTCGGATAAGAGGGTACATACACAGCTTTGCTTACGAATGAAAGCGACGAAGTAGAGCTACATTCCAAGGGCGCTTGGTTTCCTCTCCAGCTTTATCTGCCCTGTTCGCCTGCGACGGGCGCACATCTACAAGGTAGTACGCATCATTGTGCAGCGCTTTGCTCACAATAAAAGGCCCTTCCCATGGAGGAGACAACTTGTGCATCCCGGCTGTGCGCTGCACAAGCCTAAGGACCATGTCTCCTTCTCGGAAAACCCTTGGGTTCACCTTTCGGCTATGATAACGCCGCAGGTTTTGCTGGTAGATAGCCGAACGTGACAGAGTCAGCTCTCTTGCTTCTTCAAGCAGGTCAACGTCGTCTTCTCGAGCTTCTCTCGCCTCCACCTCAGTGTAGAGGGCTACTCGGGGGGAGTCATGCTCTAAGTCTATTGGCAACACGGCCTCAGCCCCGTATACCAAGAAGAATGGCGTGTAGCCGGTTAACCGGTTAGGGGTAGTCCTTAGACTCCACAACACCGCTGGCAACTCTTCTAGCCAACACCCAGGTGTTTTCAGCAACGGCTCGATCAGCCTTGGCTTTATGCCTGCCAGTACCATTCCATTTGCTCTCTCAACTTGCCCATTGGAGGCAGGGTGCGCGACTGACGCAACGTCTAGTCGGATATGCTTATCTCTGCAAAATCGCACCATTGCTCCCTCCGCAAAGTTGGTGCCGTTGTCGGTGATGATACTGTGCGGGTAGCCGTATCTCATGATCACATCCTTCACAAACTTCACGGTTGTGACTCCATCACACTTCCGAATAGGTTTCACCTCAATCCACTTGGTGAACTTGTCCACCATGACCAAAATATGTGTCATGTTCCCTTTGGCCGGCTTGAAGGGCCCAACCATATCCAAGCACCAAACAGCAAATGGCCATGTGATAGGAATTGTTTTCAACTCGGAAGCAGGCATGTGAATCTTACTTGCAAACATCTGGCAGCCGTTGCACTTCCTCACGATATCTTCAGCTTGCTGCAGCGCAGTGAGCCAGTAAAAGCCATGCCGAAAAGCTTTCTTGACCAAAGCCCGAGAAGAGGCGTGGTGCCCGCATTCCCCTTGATGTATCTCCACCAATATTTCTTCTCCTTCTTCTGGGCTCACACACCGTTGCAGCACACCCGTGGCACTTCTTTTATGCAGCACACCTTGGACTATAGTGTAGCCCTTGGACTTTCTCTGAGTCTGCCTCGCAGTCACTTCATCTTCAGGCAAAGCACCGTCCCTCAGAAAGGATAATATGGGCATGGCCCAACTCGGTGTCTCCCGTATGGGAAACACTGGTTCGTCCAGTTCCATTGGGACAGGCTCTTGCGGTTGCACAGGAGGAGTAGGAACGCTCCTCTGCAGCCCGGACCGATTGGCGAGAACTTCTTCAATGAATGCAACAGCTTCTGGGTTGAGGGCGGCAGTCCCCGAGTACTGAGCGACAGTCCCCGAGTAGGGAGCGACAGTCCCCGAGTAGAGAGCGGCAGTCCCCGAGTAGGGAATGGCAGTCCCCGAGTAGGGAACGACAGTCCCCGAGTAGGGAACGACAGGTCCCGAGTATGGAAACGGCAGTCCCCGGGTAGGGAGCGACAGTCCCCGGGTTTCCTGCAGCACTCTCCCAGTCAATTTCCATTGGGTCAGATTCTTCATCTGGCAGAGAAGGAACAAAGATGGATTCCGAGTTGGGGGAAGGCTTGATGGAAGGCTTCCTCAAATGCTCCAAGGCAATCCCTGCTGGGATGGACTGCCGAGAAGATCCCAACTTGGACAGCTCATCTGCTGCTTCGTTCTCTGCTCGGTGAATGTGCTGGAATTCACAGCCTTCGAAGAACCCAGTCATAGACTGTACCAGGAAGCGATACGATGCCATGTTGGCATCCAAAGCATCCCAAGTACCCGAAACTTGCTGCACCACCAAATCTGAATCGCCATAGCATATAATGCGCTGCACACCAACCTCCTTGGCTACTCGCAGACCATGCACCACTGCCTCGTACTCGGCTACATTGTTGGATGCCTTGAAGTGAATTTGCAGCACATACTTGAGTTGATCCCGCTTGGGTGATGTAAGCACAACACCAGCGCCAAGGCCTTCTTTCACCTTTGAGCCATCAAAGTGCATCCTCCAATAGTTGGAAACTGGAGCCGGAGGCTCATACTGCATCTCGGCCCAGTCCACGAGAAACTCTGCCAGGACCTGAGACTTGATTGCTTCTCTTCTCGCATACGCGGGAGCGTACGCGGCTAGCTCAATCGCCCACTTGGCCACTCTGCCACTCGCCTCCTTGTTACCCATGATATCCGAGATGGGAGCTGAACTCACAACCGTGACGGGGTGCTCCTGGAAATAATGCTTCAGCTTCCTGGCGCCCAGGTACACACCATATGTCATCTTCTGGTAGTGCGGATAGTTTTGCTTGGAACTGGACAACACTTCACTGAGATAATAGACTGGGCGCTGCACACTCTTGCCTTCTTCTTCTCGCTCCACCACAATCACCACGCTGACTACTCGGTTAGTCGCAGCAATGTACAACAACATAGGCTCCTTGGGTAGCGGACTAGCCAAGACGGGAGCAGTAGCCAGCATTGCTTTCAACTCATTGAATGCCACGTCCGCCTGCGGAGTCCAGGCAAACTTGTCACTTTTCTTCATCAGCTGGTACAGAGGCAAAGCCTTCTCGCCCATCCGGCCCAAGAAACGGCTCAGGGATGCCAAACAACCCGTGAACTTCTGCACATCTTTCAGTGATCTCGGCAAAGACATGCTCTCAATAGCTTTTATCTTTGAAGGGTTAGCTTCAATGCCACGGCTAGAAACCAGAAATCCGAGTAGCTTTCCAGCCGGTACACCAAAGGTGCACTTACTCGGATTTAGTTTCATTTTGTACTTGCGTAGGTTAGCAAAGGTTTCCTCCAGGTCGGCAAGCAGAGTATGTGTTTTATTCGTTTTGATGACAATGTCATCTACGTACACCTGCACATTCTTGCCGAGCTGGTCATGCAAGCATTTCTGCATGCATCTCTGATAGGTTGCACCCGCATTCCTCAAGCCAAAACACATGACACGATAGCAATAAGCCCCGTACGGGGTAATGAAAGCAGTCTTTATTTGATCAGCAGGGTTGAGTGCAATCTGGTGGAAACCAGAGTAAGCATCTATGAAAGATAGCAGTTCACAACCAGCAGTGGAATCGATCACCTGATCGATGCGGGGTAGCGGGAAAGGATCCTTGGGGCACGCCTTGTTCAAGTCGGTGTAGTCGACGCACATGCGCCATGCGGTGGCGGCCTTGGGATCCTCCTTCTTCTTCTCGACCATGACCGGGTTGGCTAGCCAATCCGGGTGCAGCACCTCCATGATGAAGTTACTTATCAGCAGCTTGGTGATCTGATCACCGATGGCCTTCCTCCTCTCATCTCCGAAGCGGCGCATAGCCTGCTTCACGGGCTTGGCGTCAGGACGCACATGCAAAGAGTGCTCAACCAACTCCCTCGGGACTCCTGGAAAATCTTCATTGGTCCAGGCAAAAACATCCCGATTCTCACGGAGGAAGTGGATGAGCTCGCTTTCCTATTTCTCCGCCAACCCGGAGCCGATAATGGCTTCGCGGTCGGGGAACTCAGGGTCGACCTGAATCTTCTTCGTCTCCTTGGCAGCCTGGAAGGCAGTGCCCTGCTGGATACTCGGCACACCTTGTGCGCCAGCTTGCGCGGACTGAGCCATAGCCACCACCTCGTACATCTTCCTCTTCTCGGCAGCAATCACCATTGACTCCGCCAACTGGGAACCAGCAGAGGCACACTCAATGGATTTCTTGTAATCCCCCGAGATGGTGATGATGCCATTGGGACCGGGGATCTTCATCTTCAGGTAAGCCACATGGGTGGAGGCCATGAACTTGCTCAGAGCCGGCCTGCCGAGTAGAGCGTGGTAGGGGCTCCGATGGTCCACCACCTCGAACTGCAGGCGCTCTGTGCGACAGTTCTCCCGAGTACCGAATAGCACATCAATCCACACTCGGCCAATCGGGTTGCATGAGACCCCGGGCACAGTGCCATGGAAGGTAGTCTTGCTAGGCAGCATCATGTTCTCGGCCATGCCAAGCTTCTCGGGTGTATCCCTGTACACAATGTTGATGCTGCTGCCGTTGTCGATCAGCACCTTGCTGAACCTCACATTCTTCATGGTACCCAGGAAAGTAGGGTCCAGCACCAAGGCATAGCTACCCGGATTGGGCATCACCTTGGGATGATCTACCCGGGACCACCGGATCTCCTTGTCGCACCAGTACATGTAGTGAGGAACAGCAGGAATCACTGCATTGACCTCCATGGCCCGCCTGTGCTGCGACTGCTTGTCGTCAGGCTCAGAAGTGAAGATCATGTAGCTCTCATGGTGCTCTTGGTACTGATTGGAGCCATTGCCCCCATTGTTGCCATTGTTGTTGTTGCCCTGGTAGTTGTTGTTGTTGCCTCTGTTGTTGTTGTTGTTGTTGCGGTTGTAGTTGTTGTTGTTGTCGTTGCGGTATCGCTCGTTGTTGAAGTACTGGTTGGCTCCTAAAGCCACCTGGTTGACGTTTTCTCTTCTCGGGTATACTGGCGGCCGAGCTGCCGGTGCACGAGCAGGCTGCACATTGTCATTGGCATTGACGGCTGGCAGGGGAGGAGGAGGAGGCAAGCCATCACTCTTGATTGCCTCCCACCACTCGCACTGCCGAGTAGTGTGGTTTGCAGGCCTCGACGGATGATGGGTGTGAAAGCTGCATGGGCCATCCTTCATGTCATCGAAGACAAACTTCTTCGGCTGCTCGGAGTTCCCGCTACCCGACTGGGATCCGCGAAATGGCTTCTTGTTGCCTTGGCCCTGGTTCTGGTTTTGCCCGTAGGCTCCAGCAGGTTTTTGCCTCTGGCCACCACTGCCTCCAATATTCACTGCATTGACCTCCTCGGGATCATACCGGTTGTCCACTCGGCGCTTGTTGCGGAACTCGTTGCGCTTGCTGCCGTTGAAGTTTCTTCTCGGCTCAGAGGAGTCCATCAGTGGCTGAGTAGGATCGCCGAGTGCGTATTGATCCGCAATCTTGATGGTCTCGGCCAGGGTGTTCGGCATCTCTCTCTGCAATCTCTGCCAAAGCATGCTGCCATGTCGGCAACCCTGCGCAAACCAAGTGATGGCCTGAGCTTCATTCACACCCTCACAGGTGTTCCTCAAGGTGCTCCACCGAGTAAGATACTCGCGGTCCGTCTCGTCTTCTCGCTGCTTGCAGGCTGACAGCTGCTGCGGCCTATTCGGTCTCTTGTATGTACTCGTGAAGTTGCTGATGAATGCGTCCGAGAAGTCCAGCCAGCAGTTAATGCTGTTCTTGGGCAGGTTGTTGAGCCAAGTACGGGCTGGACCCTCTAGCATTTGCGGCACATAGCGCACCGCCCATCTCCTGTTACCATTCGCGATGTGGACCGCGGTAACATAATCATTGAGCCAATCTTCAGGCTTGGTGCTACCATTGTAGCTCTTGGTGCCCCTTGCAAGCTGGAAACCCTTCACGGATGGCTCGTTCATGATGCGCGGGCCAAAGCACTCGGGGCCAGGGGGACCCGTGCTCTCCAGCCGCGCCGACAAGCTGATTCGGTCCAACTGATGCCTCGCATCTCCAACCGCCAACACACGGTCACCAACACGATCACGAATATCATAGCCGGCCATCTCCATGGCCGAGTTGCCGTCATCATACCTGTCCACCTGCACTGCCGCAGGCTGCTCCACCGGGTTGACGACCTGCGCCACAGCGCGCGGCTGCTGCCTCTGCCGAGTAGGCTGAGCTGCGGGTTGCCGAGAAGTACCCGGACGCGCGGCTTCTCGGACACGGCTTTGAGCTTGATGGGCTTGAGAGCCTGCTCTTGCAGCATTGTGTTCCTGCCCGGGCTGCTGCGGCACAGTAATCTGTCTCGCGGCAGCAGCCGGGTCATACACCTGCATCTGCCTGTCTCTGCCCGAGCGGCCGCTGCGGCTCTTCTCGCGGCTGGGGTGCGGAGATGAGGCCTGATCGTTAGATCTAGCCGCGTGCGAATGCACCATCTGCGAAGCCCCAGCCCCAGGATTGGCCTTCCGGAACTCCTCGTTCTGCCTAGCAGCCTCCAACACTAACTCATTGAGCCTCTCTTGCTGCCTAACACGCGCGTCGCCGTCTAGACGAGGCAACTCGGCAGCAACCGCCTCTGCAGCTCTAAGGGTTTTGGCGGGTGTGCTATATCTGGGCCTGGTGGAGGTGTTTTCGGTGGCGGACTGAGCGGGAGCCTCTACAACCGTTGCCATCTCGGCACCAAGGTTACGACGAGTAGCACCTACTCTGCTAGGCCTCCTAGCAACCGGCGTGAAACCGTGAGCCCTATTGTACTCAAGCTGATCTAGACTCAGCTCTAACCTAACCTTGTCCAACTCCGCCTGCTCGGCGAGCAGCTCCAAGCGTTGCCGCTCGAGCTGCTCCCTCATGGCCAGGAGCTCGACGTCGGTGGAGGTTGGCATGCCAAGCCGCGCAGCAGACGCGGGGATGGCCGCAGAGGTGGAGGGCGGCATGTTGCTCTCCTTCTCGTAGGGCCGGTGTACCCTGCCACCAGCCGGTACGTCCACCTCCTCGACGACGGCCGCAGCGCCAGTAGCGGCTGCGCCGGCGTTTGCCGTCAAGCCCGTCACCAGCACCTCAGCGCAGTTCGCAGAGCGAGACGCGGGCCTTCCGCGAGCAGCAATTACCGCGGGAGGATCCTCCGCGTCTTGCACCTGCTCAGGATACGCATGATCGATGACGGTGGCGATGTAGACGAGATGAGAGCTGAAGGAGACCACCGAGCCGCCCTCCGGCATGGCCTTGCCGCCGAAACAGCCGGCGTTGTCGATGACGAAGTCGAAGGAGCCGAATCTGTGGACAAGGCCACAGACCACGCGCTCCGATGAAGAAGATCCCGTCCGAACAGAAACTCCAACCAGCGCCGCTGCTAGCCCCACGGTGGGCGCCAACTGTCGTGGTGGTGTCACGGCAGATGCCATAGGATGGCTAAAGTTGTGGGACGAAGGACGCTGGAGGTATTCGGGGAGGGATCACGCGACGAGTAGACGCGTGAGATAAGAACAATACACTGCTAACAACACGATCTACCCAGGTTCAGGGCCCTCGTGAGGAGGTAAAACCCCTACTCCTGCCTCTCTATGTGTATTATGATGTTTCTCCGAGTAGCCACAGTACAAAAGATATCTCTACCGAGTAGCCTCTTGCTCCTCTCCGAGTAGAGCTAGGTCAAGAACTTAGGGTTTCTAGGATGAGAGCGTTGTAAGTGATAGCGTACGAGCCGTCGTCTCTCGCGCAGGAGGCGGCTGGGCACCTTATATACACGATGCCCAGCCGGATACGTCCAAATACGAACAAGTGTCGACATAGTGTGCACACCGTCCTTCTTCCGGGTTCCCGCTGACAGCTTTTGCTCCCAGCCTTGGCTTCATCCGGAAAGTCGTTGGGCAAAAGTAGGGGACAGGCGGCTAACACTGTACCTAGGCACAGAGTAGACCCCCCATACCCTGCCACAGCATGCTCCCATGCTGTCACTGTCAGGCACGTCGTCCCCAAATGAACAGTAGTTCGCATGCCGCCAAGTACGGACCCAGGATACGCGGGATCCTGTGTCAGAACGGCTCCTTTGACTTTCTGGCCGGGTAGGTTCCCGCCAATTGTTCCCGCCAATTGTACTCGGGTCTACCTTCTACCCGAAAGGATAGAACCTGCTTGATTTCTCCTTCAGGTCATCTTGAGGTGAGACCGAGTAGCAGTCGACCGGGTAGCGAGTACCAGGTAGTCGGCTACTCGACCAAACCTCCCTTCTGTAAGCTGCCTTTACCACCTGTCTTTACCCTACTCGGGGGTAACCCCCCGACAGAAATAGCATGTAGTCCCGGTTCGTGTGGCCAACCGGGACTAAAGGTCCTCCGCCCCCGGCGCACGCCACCCGCTCACGTGGACGGGACTTTAGCCGCGGTTCGTAAGAGGGGCGACTAAGGGGGGCCCTTTAGTCGCGCCTATTTAGTCCCGGTTGCGCGGCCGGGATTAATGGCCTTTGCGAACTGGTAATATAGGCCTATTTTCTACCAGTGGCAGCACGAGGCCAGTGGGCAGTGACGATCGCGCGGGGGCGATCGACCATCTTTTCTTCGGCCCGGCTATGGCAAATAATAAAAATTCTGAAAAAAAAAAGGGAGTGAAAAAAGGGAGTGAAAAATAATTAGAAACCCACATGAATTAAAGAAATAACGAAATAGCATGTAGTCCCGGTTCGTGTGGCCAACCAGGATTAAAGGTCCTCCGCCCCCGGCGTACGCCACCCGCCCACGTGGACGGGCCTTTAGCCGCGGTTCGTAAGAGGGGCGACTAAGGAGGGCTCTTTAGTCGCGCCTATTTAGTCCCGGTTGCGCGGTCCGGATTAATGGGCTTTGCGAACCGGGACTATAGACCTATTTTCTACCAGTGGCAGCACGAGGCCAGTGGGCAGTGACGATCGCGCGGGCGCGATCGACCATCTTTTCTTCGGCCCGGCTATGGCATTGGCATGGCTGCAGGAAGACGACAATGAAGACGAACAAAAAGCTTAAGAAGTGGTACCCCTGGTGCCAGGTGATGAAAAGAGGTGCCTGATACTTATCCGATGTGTAGATGATCACAGGGCCGGCCCTCACATGTTGCCATGTTGCGGGCTTGGTACAAGACTAAATCGGCCCTTTGTGCAAAAACAATTAGAGAAGAAGAATTTGTTTCGATAATAATTTAGTGTATAAAAGAAATATTTTCTCTCATGGCCTGGTGTAGATATTACCGAGCATATAAGCTACTCAAGAGAGAAAATTACATTTGTTTTCAAGGATACGACATTCCGGCCCAAATTTGATGACCTAAGCAGAAACCCGAATATGGCGTTGAAAACTCCAGGTTCCTTAAACCTACTTCCAAGGAAGTATTTCTCATGTCGACCGCAACAACAACAAAATTAAATTATGTGGAGATCACTCTAGATTTGAGACTGATATTGACAAGAAAATTAAGAGAAGGGTTTGAACAAGAGCGGAGCTTTGACGGTGGAATGCTGGAGAACTCACTTGCACCCTCTTCTTTATGTTCATTTTTCTATGTTGAATTGAATGCATATAACATATTAAATGGGCTTATCAGAAGCTGCTTAACAGAACTTGCTGCTCTGTCTTTATTTTCATTTTTCATTTACAATGCTTACACTTTTACTATCATCCCCTCTGACATGATACATTTCATATTTGGCAATCTACACTCTGCGGTGAGAACTATTTACTTCAAAACATTATTTACAATTTTCCTTTCGCAGACACGTGTCCTAACTGATGGTAAGCTATTAGATTTGCGAGACAAAGCAAATTTATACTAAAAAATACCTTCTCATACTAAAAAGTTGTTTTTCGAAAATATTTCTCAGAAATTTGTCCCGCGGGATCTAATTTCAAAGGTCAAGTCATGAGGAACGCAACGATGTAAATAAATTTATTAATGGAGTTTTTTTAATACAAGCCAATTTTTATGTTACTCGTGTCATCTATACTTGCTATAATTCGTCGCTGGCTCGACAAGGGATGGCAATGGATACCCGTTACCCACTTACTTACAGGTAAAACCCTATCAGGTAAGGGTATGGGCCAATACATTATCCATCGGTACGTAAACAGAAAAATAGCATACACATTCGGTTGAGAGGGTAAGGACATCTCGAGCGGGGTTGCTCATTTGCGGACCAAATTGGTCCGCAATATGTCTGTTTGAGCAGCGGTCCGCGCTGCGCGGACAGGGCCCGGGCCAGGTGCCCCCTGCGGGGCCGCTCATACCAAAAGCGGACCTTCATATAGATATGGTAGGGCCCATAGGTTTACAATTAAAAAAAATAAAAAAAATAAAAAAAGTCTAGTCCTAGCTAGACGGCCACTGGCCAGTGGCCTCGCAGCGGCCGGAGTTGCCCGGAGCATCCCTAGTCCAGGATGATGTACTCTGGGGTGTCAGGCGCGAGGTGCGGGGGGGGGGGGGAGAGCGAGGCGGCCCTCTGAGGAGTGGGCGGCTGGCTGGCGGGCAGGGGCGCCGCCAGGGGCGCTGGCCCGTCCAGCTCCGGCGGTGGCCCAGTCCACTCCCACTGCATGCCGACGAGGGATGCGAACCACGCCGGGATCGACTGGTTCTCGTCGCGCTCGTCCTCAACGGCCTCCTCCTCGTGGGGGTAGGGTACGGCCTGACAGTGGATGGTCGCCACGGTCTCGTCCACCGCCCTGGCACCCGCCGCCCGGGCCTCCGCCTCCTCCGCCGCCTGGTGGGCGGCCACCTCCGCGAGAGCGTCCGCCACCACGCGCTCCTCCGCCGCGGCAGCCTCCTCTGCCTCCCGCTGTGAGGCCTGGATGGCCATGGCCAGCTTCAGCTCCTCGCTGGGCTGCGCCATGGCGGCCTCCTCGTCGTCGTCCTCCTGGTACCACTGGGGTGGCTCCTCCAGTGGCTCCTTCTTGACGACCGGCGCGTGGTCGCCGATGCGGAGGGGGCGAAGGGGCGGCGCCGCGGGGCAACGCCGCGCCCGGCGTGGAAGAGAGGGCGTCGGGTACTGCGCCGCGCCGCGCGCCTGGCGCGCCCCAAAGTACGAGCTGCGGCGCAGGTCGTGCTCGTCCGTGAACCACGTGTGCCAGTGGGGATTGTCCACGGCAAACGCGGTGTGGCCGCGCAGGTCCGGGGGGAGCTCGTCCCGGCGGCGGTGGATCTCCACCTCCCGCTCGAGCCCGCTCCTCGGAACGGGCGGCACCGGGATGCGGTCCTGGTTCAAATGCCACCCGTCCGGCAGGTGGACGTCTGGCCATGGCACCGGGATCGCGCGATCCCGGTACCACTGGCACCTCCTATTGTTGAGGTAGGGCCTGTCGCGGACGCGAGCTGGGACGAGGTGGAAGGGGCGCCCGACCCTTGAGAAGGAGGAGGAGGAGGGGGGGTCTGCACCTGCTCCGCCTGAGCGCGGGCGCCGCGGGTCAGAGGGGGCGATGGCGGCAAGGGAGGGCTGGGCGATGGCGCGTGGCGGCGGGAGCTGCCGGCCTCGTGGTCATTCTTGGCCTTGCCCCAGTTCAGCCAGGTCCTGCCCATGGCTAGCTAGGGTTTTCGCGGCCGGCGGCGAAGAGAGTGGCGAGGGAGCCGAGGGGAGTGGCAGTGGGGACTGGAGGGGGCGGTGCGCGTGGGGTGGACGCGTGGCCGCGGTCCCATTTAATAGGACCAGTGGGGGAGGCGAGCCGTCGCAGCGGTCACTGACCGGCGGGCCACCCCTTTTGACCGGTGGCTGCGCACGCGTCCGTTTCCCGTCCGCGGGCTGCTCAAATCTGGACCAAATTCGGTCTGGGTTTGAGCAGCCACGGACCCAAAACGGACCCAGGCGTGGGTTGAGCAGTCCCGCTGGGGCCTGCTTTTGTCCGGGCCTGCTCAAATCCGGCCTGTCCGGGCCAAATGAGCAGCCCCGCTAGAGATGTCCTAAAGGTCTATGCTGTTATAATGCATACCCGTATACCCATGCACCATCTAAGATTTGAAAAGTCAGATTAAACTTCAACGAGTCGATGCATGAGTAGAGCCTTACGCAAGAAACCATGATAATAACTTCGACCCATAACCTTTTTCTCTTGCGACCGGCTTGCCCCCACGCGGGCGGCCCGCCGCGCCTCCGTCTCCAGGCTCCCGAGCTCCCTCCACCTCCTCTCCCTCGCCGTTGTCGGCGTGCGTCGCCGGTCTAGGCTGGGCGCGCTGGCGGCGCTGGCTCACGGCCTCTCCCATCTCGGTGATGCGCCCACGCGGGGTGGCATGTCGCTGGCAGGTGCTCTTTGGCGACGGCGATCCGGCGCGGCGGCGGGGTGGCCTGCTGCTGGCGTGGATGTGCGGCGCCGCGGTTTAGCCGCCGGTTGGTAGTGTCGGTGGCTAGGCTACAGCCTGGCGGAGGTGCCCCTGGCCCAGATCTAGGCCCTTCGGGCCCGATTTGGTTCAGGACGGGCCAGGTCGGGCTTTGGCTCTCCGCCTCCAGTTGGTCTGACGAGCGGCTCGTGACAGGGTGATAGGGACGACGTCGTGCCTACTGCAGCGTGACGGGAGGAGCTTTGGGTCCGCTCGATCCGGCCGGACCTATGGTGCCGAACAAGGGGTAGTGGCGGCACAGACGTACGTGCAGCGGCGTGGCGTCGAGGACTTCACGGGCCTGCCCTGGGCCTGTCCCGGGCCTGCTCGGTCTGGTGCGTCCATGCTGCCACGTCCGGTCGGCACCCGTAGTAGCGGCGCAGGACGCCCTCCAGGTGGCTGTGCTGGTTGTGCTGTTGTCGCCCTTGGGCTCCAATGGTGGTCTGGTGTGCTCTTGCCACTGTGTCCCGGTGGTTATCGCCTATCGCGGTACCTCCACGCGTGGTTGCAGTACTGTCGCCCTTGTTTACGGCTGTTTCTGCTCGGTCCGTCTGGCCTCGCAGCGCTTGCCATGGTGAAACGAAGATGGTGATCACAAAAAGCTTAAGAAGTGGCACCCTTGGTGCCAGGTGATGAAAAGAGGTGCCTGATATCTTATCCGATGTGTAGATGATCACAGGGCCGGCCCTCGCATGTTGCCATGTTGCGGGTTTGGTACAAGAGTAAATCGGCCCTTTGTGCAAATTAAAACAATTATAGAAAAAGAAGAATTTGTTTCAATAAAAACTTCAAAATTCAGTGTATAATAGAAATATTTTCCCTCATGGCCTGGTGTAGATATTACGATCGAGCATATAAGCTACTCAAGAGAGAAAATTACATTTGTTTTCAAGGATAAGACATTTCGGTTTGATGACCCAAGCAGAAACCCGAATATGGCGTTGAAAATTCTTTTTATATAAAAGGCGTTACGCCCAACCTTGAATTAACAAAGCTCGACAAATCCAAACGTTATACAAGATGCTGGGCACTACAGCTTCGCCAAGGAAAGGGAGGACTAACGGCCAAAGGCCACAAACAGCAACAGCACTACAGAAACAGGCAGGAAAGTTGCCACGAACTACGAAAAACAGCAACAGAAACGGAAAAACACGGCAGCAGCTAAACTGGGAGAAGCGGCAGCAGCACCGCAAAGCTTGGGGCTGCTAGCTAGGATGTCCTCGGCAGGTATGGTGAAGCCTCCTGAGATCGCCCACCAGTCTTCTCGTCAGGGCCCTTTCATCAGGCTTCATCAGGGGAAGCCAAAGCTGCAAAAAGACCGCAGATTTGAAGATGATATCAGCAGGGTGACGCAAAATAATTCCCTCTATAGCGTGCTTATTTCTAACATGCCACAGCGCCCAAGCCGTGGCAAGAAACAGCGACCAAACCAATCTACGGTAAGCACCCGAGAGGGTAGAGACAATTGCAAGAAATTCGGCGAAATTGGATGGGGACCAAGGTTGGCCAAGGGCCTGTCTCAAAGCACTCCAGGCAAACTTTGCCAAGGAGCAACCAAAGAAAAGGTGCTCCGCGTTCTCCGGGGCCGTGCAAAGTGCACACGTTCCATCGGAAGGGCCCGCTCTTGTTGCAAGTTGCAAAGGTAGGGAGACGGTCCAAAATCAGCTGCCACGAGAATACTTTGATCTTCAAAGGGAGGGCATTGTTCCACACTTCCGGGGCAAAGGGCACAGCCGCTCCGTGAGTGAGTGCCGCGTACATGGAGCTAACCGAAAAATTCCCAGAAGGATCAAGGGACCAGGATATCGAATCCAGCGCGTCCGAGGGTGGGATAGAAGTGATGATAGCTTCAAGAGCACCCCATTGGGCCATCCCGACAGGGTCCAGAGTCCTACGGAAACGAACACCCTCCCTTAGGATGTGCGCTACCGTGGCCCCTTGGTTGTCGCAAACACTAAACAGAAGAGGGAAAGAATGGCACAGAGGTCCCTCCTCGTGCCACCAGTCCGTCCAAAAAGCTGTGCGAGCGTCGTTGCCCACCTCGTGTTTGGCGCCAACCTTAAAGAGGTGTTTGATCTTATGCAGGCTTTTCCAGAATTGGGAGCCTCCCCTCGGGGAACTAGCAAAGATATCTCCCGTACGCGTGTATTTGTTACGCGTAAGAGTAGCCCAAATCGAGTCGTCCATCGCATAGAGCTTCCACACCCATTTGATCAAAAGAGCTTCGTTCATGGATCTAGAGTTGGTTAGACCTAGGCCCCCTGCCTCTTTAGGTCGACACACCGTCGGCCAGTTAACCATATGGTATTTCCGGTCGGGACCCGCCCCTTCCCAGAAAAATCTAGCGCGGGCTGCGTCTAGTTGGTCATGAATACCTTTGGGGAGTAGGAATAGGCCCATAACATACATAGGCAGATTGTCGAGACACGCGTTGGATAGAATGAGACGTCCACCCGAGGACAGGAATCGCCCCATCCAGGGTTCGATCTTACGGGCCAGCTTCTGGATAAGGAAGGCCCAATGCTCCTTGCTAAGTTTAGAGTCCGAGATTGGAAGGCCGAGGTAGGTGAAAGGAAACTTGCCCAGTTTGCAATTCAGAACTCTGGCAATCTTGCAGTGGTCCTCTTGTGGCTTGTTAATAATTAACACTTCGCTCTTGTGATAATTGATCTTAAGGCCTGACATGTTCTCGAAGCACATCAGCAGGAATTTGAGATTCGCTATCTCTAAATCCCTACCTTGGATGAGTATGATCGTGTCATCGGCATACTGGAGGTGGGTGATCCCACCCGGCACAAGATGAGGAACCACTCCCTTGATGTGCCCAGCTGCACTAGCCTTAGAGAGGATTGCAGAGAGCCCTTCCCCCACAAAATTGAATAGCAGTGGGGAGAGGGGGTCCCCCTGACACACTCCTCGCTTATTTCTAAAGAAGGGTCCCATTTCCCCGTTGATGGAAATAGCAGTTTGCCCCCCAGAGATTAGCTGTGAGATTCTATGGATATAACCTGCGTCGAACCCTTTTCGGCGCAGTACCTCTAATAGGAACTCCCAGTTCACACGGTCGTAAGCTTTTTCAAAGTCAAGTTTGAGGAGGATGCCCCCAAGTTTCTTAACCTTCAGTTCATGGACAATTTCGTGTAGGGCTAGCGCACCATCACGGATGAACCGTCCTTTGATGAATGCGGTCTGATTTGGGCTGATGGTCTTGTGGGCAACCGGGTCGAGTCTTGAGGCGAACGCTTTGGAAACAATCTTGAAAATAACATTAATCAGCGCGATTGGTCTGTATTGTGAGATAAATTCCGCCCCCGGAACTTTTGGAATTAGGGTAAGGACCCCAAAATTGAGGCGAGAGATGTCGATTCGGCCGAGAATAAAGTCATTAAGGATATGGAGAACCCCGTGTTTCACCAGTGGCCAGCACTTCTTAAAGAAAGGGACCGGAAACCCGTCCGGACCTGGGGCCGTGTCGGACTTCATGTCTTGCACAATTGATTCCAGTTCGTCTTCGGAGAAGGTTCTACAAAGGGTCTCATTGTCCCTAGGGGAAACAACATTGGTCCCTGCCCAAATGTGTGTAGCCAGACCACAAGCACGAGGTTGCGACGATCCCAATAGCTCCCTATAATACGCGTAAATGTGCTCTTGTAGGTCGGCCTTCCCTGAGATAGTCCCCGAGGCCGAGGACAGCGCAAAGATGCGGCATTTCCTCCTATTACCGTTGGCAATTGCGTGAAAGTAGGCCGTATTGGCGTCCCCCTGGAGCGTCCATTGGACTCTACCTCGCTGCCTCCAGTACTCCTCTTCTAGGCTGTAAAGGTTGGTGAGTTGTTCCTCAAGGTGATAACGGAAAGCCCATTCTTCCTCGTCCAAACCTGAAGAGTCTGCTTTATTGTCTAGGCTTTGAATACTCTGCAATAGCGCCTGTTTCTGGATCCTAGCGTCCTTACCACGGTTACGGCTCCAACCGCGGAGAAATTGGCGTAACTTCCCGCTCATGAAGTTCCACCAATCAATGATGTCCCGTCCCCGGACCTCCGCAGCTAGTTTTGTCCAAGTAGCGAGGAGGAGGTCCTTGAAATCTGGAAGGGCGAACCAGCCAGTCTCGAAGAAGAATCTATTGCTCCAAACTGGGGAGCCCTCTCCCGAGTCCAGAAGCAGCGGTGTGTGGTCAGAACCCAGGTTGGTTAGCGCAGTGAGGGAGAGTAGAGGGAAGTGTAGGTCTAGCGCCGGCGAGGTGAAAACCCTGTCCAAGACACATCGCACCGGGTTTAGGCGTTTGTTGGTCCAAGTAAATCTTGCGCCGGCCCTGGGGACGTCCCTAAGCGCCCAGTTGGCAATGTGAGTGTTAAAGAGGGTCAGCCTGGGCCAATTGATGTTGGCGTTGCTCTTGTCTGAGCTATCACGGATCAGGTTGAAGTCCCCGCCCATAATCACTGGGACATGGCAGCGCGTTATTTTTTCCGACAGCTCCTCGAGAAAGACAGTAGACAGATTATGGTCCGCTGGTCCGTAAACGTTGATGAAATCAAACTTGGTTTTGGATGGGCGGTGGAGGACTAGCAAGCTCTGAAAGAAACGGCCCTGATCCATTTGACCCACTTCAAATAGACTGTCTCGTACCCCAATAAGCATTCCCCCAGATTGCCCATTGGCAGGCACCCAATTCCAGAAGAATACATCTCCAACCACCAGGCTTCTAAGTTCCGAGTCTGAGAACGATTGTCTAATGGTTTCCTGGAGGCAAACCACGTCTATTTTTGCTCCCGGATAAGATCTTTGATCATGGTGCGGCGCCCCGGTGCGCCGAAACCACGGATATTTAAAAATATCCAACGCATTAAGCAAACTGGTGCGTAGCCCGTGCTCGGCGGGTGTGTGGCTTAGAGGCTTCTAAAAGGGATTTCTTGGCTTGTCTGGTGTACGGGGTGCGCGAGGCCAGGGGCTGCCGTGTCGCAGAGCGGCGTTTGATTGGCCCTGGCGCAGAACCCAGGGGTTGGTCGAGGTGCGCTACCGAGATGGGGACGTCGACGATCGTCTCGAGGGCTGACGGGCCTGCCACAGCCCCTGCTGTGTCTAAAGCCAACGAGTCAGCTTCCTTTGCGCGCTCTTCGAACAATTTGGTTTCGGCCTGAAGGATCTCGGCCTTTTCCCGGGCGAGGGCCAGGTCAGCTTGTGCAAGTTCGGAGGCTCTAATCAACGAGAGAGTGGCCGCTGGAGAGGACGAGGATGTCCCCAGACAAATCCCGCTATCCTTAGCTACTGATAAGAGATGCGCATCTGATAATGAAGGGAGAACAGCAAAGTCGTGTAGATTAGGAGGCGTACCAGGCGAGTTGATGGCCTTCGCGCGGGCAGCAGCACGCTCCAGCACTGGCGCCTCAGTGAGCCCCACCCCGCGGGCGCTCTTGCGCTCGGACATCACCGGGATGGCCTTGCTCCGAAGGCCCCTAGCCACCGGCGCGGCAAGGGCCTGCACCACACCTGTGATGAGGGACGAGTCGCCGGAGAAGTCGGGTTGTGGGAAGGCCGCCAAGGCGGACGCAAGGACACGGGCCGGACGGTCAGCATTCGCCTTGCTGCGACGCTCGCGAAGCTGGAGGGAGCTCGGCAGAGACGTGGCACTCGAAGGGGTGAGCGCGGCAGCTTCCTTGACAGCGTCAGGTTGCGGGAGAGGGGCTGAGAGCAGGGTAGGCGACGAGGGGGCGTGCTCGCTGAGCGGGATGGAGGAGACCGACGAGGGCGGCTGCGGCTGCGCCGTCTTGGGCAGAGGACCAGAACCGCCACGGGCATGGCGCAGAAAGGTCCCGTACTCGTCGATGGGGACCTCCGGCGCCACCCGTAAGTCCTCAACGGGCGCAGCTGCCGCCGCGGGCCCACCCGCCTTCTTGCCCTTGTTAGAGAGCGAGCCCGACTCCTTGGAACCGGTGCGAGCGTGGCGGCCGCGTTTGTCGTCCCAGCCTTCCTCTTCCTCCGAAGATTTGTCGAGCGTATCATCATCTTCATCGTCCTTGCGCGGAGCCGGCGGGGGTGGCGGAAGCGAGGGCCCGCCCCTCTCAATTCCCTTCTCCACCTCCACGCGCACCTTGTAGCCTTGCCCATTGACGAACATGAGAAAGGAGTCGGGGAGCTGCTTGCCGGCCCGGCAACCAAACTGCATGCGGATGGGAAGGGTGGGGTCTTCGAAGGACGCCTCGTCCACCAACATGGGGCGCCCCACGGGCCTGGAAGCAACGTGCAGGCGGGCCGTGTTGCGGAAAGGCGGTGGCACGCCGTGAAGCTTGACCCAAGTTTTGGTGAGAACCTCGGAAGCCTGAGCATCCATTGCCCCTTCTAGCACAATTGCTTTAGCCTTTGAGATCGGAAGCCGCAGGCCTCCCCCACGGATAGCCATGCGTAGATTGCCCGCAGAAGGGAAGACCAGTGTGAAGTCCGCCTCGCTCAACTGCCGAACTTGCCACGCCCAGGATTCGTCGACAAGCTCCTTAAACTCGTCCTCGACTTGGGCCGCCGACAGCTTGGCGCCTTCAACGTAGACCGTGGCCGAATTCGGCGGGGTGAGGGAGGTTTCATCATCGTTGACTTCAAGGCACATGGACCCTATCCCATCGAGTCCATAGCCAGCCCAAAAGGGGTCGAAGCGAGCATCAGCAGCATTGCACATGGCGGAGGGATGGCCTAAGGTATTGCACTTGACGCAAAAGGGCTCGTCCTCGCAATCCGCCTGCCGGTGCCCAACTTGGCCGCAGTTGTAACAGGTAAGCTTGGACTTATCCGAGATCTGTCCGTGAGCGCCAGCAACATCAGAGGTACCAGCCCCCTCGGTTGGCCCCTCGGTGTTCTTTGCTTTGGAGCCATGGCGCCCCGTACCTGGCGCAGCATCCCTACTGCGCCCGCGCCCACGGAGGGGAGGGCCTGGAGCGCCGCGCGGGGGGGCCTCCCAACGGCGACCCGAGGCAGCACGAGACGGCGAGGAGCGGCCGCCGTCCTGAGACCGCCGGGGGGAGGAGGAGGAGCGGCCGCCCGCGTGGCGCGGAGGCGACTGACGACCACTGAAGCGACGTCGCTGCTCGTCTTGCTCGCGGGCGAGGCGGTCTTGAAGCTCGAGACGGTTACCGCCGCCCGCATACTCGACGTAGCTCCGCTTCCCGCCCTTGCGATCATTGGCCTTGCGGTTGCGGTCCATGGGGATCAGACGCGGGGGGAGGGTGGGATCTAGGGCTAGCACCAATCGCTTGGCTTTGAACCTGTAGCGCCGCACGTCGTCTAAGGGGGCAGGAAACCCTAGCGCACGGTCGAGTGATGTCTTAGGGAGCCACCACCACTCTATAACTGGCTCCTGGACGGGTGAGATCAAAGACCTAAAAGAACCAACGGCTGAGATGGACGCAGCCGGCTGAACCGCGGAACAGGGCCCCGGCCCACGGGCGCGCACAGCGTCCCGAAGCGTTATCGGGCCCGCAGCCGCGACAGAAGCTGGGCCGAGAGCTGGGCTCGACCCACCTGGGCCCACCCGGACGGGAGCCAGCAGAGGAGCGCCCACCCGCAACCCTAGCGAGGTGAGGTCCCTGGCCGCCGCCATCCGCGCCGACGTGGTCCCCGGCCGCACCTCCCCGTCGAGCGTGACAGCCAGGGCACCAATCATCACGGTGGCCGGTCTCGGGCTCTGCGGCTGCCCCGTTGAGGCGCAGAGCGGGGGAAAGTCCTCCGCCGAGGGCGCACACGCCGGAGCACGCGGGAGGACGCCGGCGAAGACCGCCAAGGAGGACAGTTGGGAGCTCCCCGGAGCATCCCCTGCCGGGACGGACACCTGCGCAGCAGCCCCGCCCAACGGGGCCGGCAGAAAATCACCAAGGCATCTTGGGGACGGAGCTCGGCGAGGAGGAGAGCCTGCAGGGGAGATCGGCGAGGAAGGAGCAGACCGCCGCTCTGAGTCGCTCTCCGAGGGCGCCGAGTCGACGACGGACGAAGGGGTTCCAGGCTCCTTAAACCTACTTTCAAGGAAGTATTTCTCATGTCAACCACAACGACGACAAAATTAAATTATGTGGAGATCACTCTAGAACCGAGACTGATATTGACAAGTAAATTAAGAGAAGGGTTTGAAAAAGGACGGAGCTCTTACGTACTGTGGAATGCTGGAGAACTCACTTGCACCCTCTTCTTTATTTTCATTTTACATTTACAATGCTTACACTTTTACTATCATCCCCTCTGACATGAATACATTTCATATTTGGCAATCTATAATCTAGGGTGAGAACTATTTACTTCAAAAAATTATTTACAATTTTCTTTTTGCAGACACGTGTCCTAACTGATGGTATTAGATTCGCGACACAAAGCAAATTTATACTAGAAAATAGCTTCTCATCCTAAAAAGTTGTTTTCGGAAAAATATTTCTCAGAAATTGATCGTGTGAGATCTAGTTTCGAAGGTCAAGCCATGAGAAACGCAACGATGTAAATAGATTTATTAATGGAGTTCTCTTTAGTACAAACCAGTTTTGTATGTTTTTTGTGTCATCTATATTTTCCATAATTCGTCGCTGGCTCGACAAGGGATGATAATGGATACACACATTACCCACTTACTTACAGGTAAAAACCCTATTAAGGTAATGGTATGGGACAATAAATTATCCATTTGGCACGTAAACAGAAAAATAGCATACCCATTCGGTTGAGAGGGTAAAGGTCTACGCTGTTATAACACATACCCGTATACCCATGTACCATCTAAGATTTGAAAAGTCAGATCAAACTTCAACGAGTCGATCCATGAGTTGAGCCTTATATACAAGAAGCCATGACAATAATTTGCACATAGGTTATCTCTGCTATATATAATACGGCCTAAATACATATACATCGTGCTCTTCATCCCTGTAACGCGGAACACCTATGAGGAAACATTGTAAGACTATGATTGGATTGCCACTGAGCTGGTTGAACCCTAAAAACCGAATGGGTATGTGTTATATCCACCAAGCACTGGTAGCTAGCTCTTAGTATAGGGAGAAAACTGCTCCCAGCGAATTCCATGTCAGCAAAAGCATGAGAGAAAAGAGGCAGGCACTCAGCAGGAAGCTAATACGTACGTGGGGGGTCCCTTGGGATTAGCATCTCCTACGAAGCAAGTAAAGAAAAAAAAAGGGCGAGACAGATAACGAAAAATAACACAACTTGGTAGCGCCTGCCCAACCAGGCGAGACCGTTGGTCTCGTCCAATGCGGCCGGTGGCGGGTCAATGGCAACCCCAAAGCAAGTGTGTGCGCAATGCCGACATGGCAATGGCAGACGCATCTTCTCGTCGATCGCTTTATATCCATCCATGGCGAAGCAAAAGCGTATCTTGGACATCTTTTCACCTGGTCCGTCCGTGCATCCATGGATCCGTGTGCCCCATCCCTTCTTTTGGGTGAGCAAGTGTGCAACTTGCCTCGTGAGACAATGCCATTTCGAGGCCAGATCGAATGAATCCCAGCTAGCGCTGATTTGCCATTTCTCCTCCTCGACAAGCAAAGGTATATACCATACCAGTAGTGCTAGATAGTGCTGACAGACAGACGGATCATGGTCCGAGGGGACATGGAACTATGCGGAAAGAGATGGCCAGGTAGCACTACGGGAATCAGGAGCTACGCCGACGGCCGGCGGCCCTCGGGGTAGCCCCTATCCCCCTCGGCGTAGGGGTACGCCGACGGCCCCCCTCGGCGTAGCCCCGTCGGCGTACACGTCCGTCGGCGTACGTGTCTTGCCCGTCGGCGTAGAGGATCCCGTCGGCGTATACATGTCGTGGGACCCACCAGCTGTCAGAACGGAGTCCGTTCAACGGAGTACATACGCCGACGGCCAAACTAGACCCCCCTCGGCGTATGAAGGTCCACGTGGAGGCCCCCGCGGGTCTGGCCAAAGGCTACGCCGACGGCATCCCCTCGGCGTAGGGGTACATACGCCGACGGCATCCCCTCGGCGTAGGGGTACAATATTTCAATTTTTTTCAATTTTTTTTTTGAGTTTTTTTTTTTTGAATTTTTTCTGAGTTTTTTTATTTCACTTATTTAACCACTTAATCACACTATAGTCACATTTATATTCATCTTTAACCATTTTTATTTTTAATCTAAATTACTCGTTTCTACTAACACTTCCCGATCGGTCACCCATCCTGAGATTGCTCCAGCCCCAGCACGCTTAACTTCGTAGTTCCTTCCTTGTGAGATACCTAGAAACAACGGATGTGTTGTTGTCAATATTATCCAATCTATCCTCTTAACCTTAACTCTTGGACCATCAATGTCACACTATTTTATTTTGTGAATTCAAACAATTATTTAAGTAAAAAATAATAACTAATAATAAATTTGAATTCAAATAATCTTTAATTTAAATAATAATTAACATTTTTGTCTTTTCTATTTAATATTGAAAAATTCATATCTATAAATTTGTAAATCGAAATTTGACAAATAATATGTCCATATCGATTAGAAAAATGAGAGAAATTCAAATATGACATCCATATAATATTTTCCATCATATATAATTTTTTTTCTGTTCATTGAAGAAAAAAACCATTTTCCATTTCCCGAGTGTAAAAAATGGGTTTTTTTGTGAAGGACCTACCACAAATATGTTGCAAAACTTGAGAGCTATAATTTTTGAAAATTCTAGACCATGTTATATGCACAAATAACCAATTTGTTTCATATGAAAAGGTTTCCATCCACCTCTTTTGAAGAACAGAAGTTTCTGCCGATTCCGCTGGAAACTGGTCAAATTTGAACTATAGGTACCTCATCGTTTGCTCATGATTTTTGGCAAAAATCATTTTTAGGTACAAAAGTACCTATTTCAACATAGATATACCAATAGTTTCTCAATATTCAACCCCTAGCTACGAACGGTTATGCCCGCCGCCTTGACTTTTTCCTCAAACGGGGTTAGAAAATTCAAAAAAATTCAAAAAAAATCAAAATGATGCGAGACCTTCGCGTGGTGTCATTATATAGGTACTAGTATACACCAAAAATAATAAACTTGGAATACGACAGTTGTGTTGAAAATGTTTTCACAAAAATTAGCTATCTCCTACGAACATTCCTGCGTTTCGGGCCAAATGACGAGTGTTATGGTCATATCCATGGCATAGTTTTTTCAAATGTTCCTATATTACACACAAACATGCATCTTGGAAGCACGAACAATGTTGACGGAGGAAGTTTTCCTTTTCATCGAAGAAAAAAACCATTTTCCATGTCCGGAGTGTAAAAAATGTGTTTTTTTGTGAAGGACCTACCGCAAATATGTTGCAAAACTTGAGAGTTATAATTTTTGAAAATTCTAGACCATGTTATATGCACAAATAACCAATTTGTTTCATATGAAAAGGTTTCCATCCACCTCTTTTGAAGAACAGAAGTTTCTGCCGATTCCGCTGGAAACTGGTCAAATTTGAACTACAGGTACCTCATAGTTTGCTCATGATTTTTGGCAAAAATCATTTTTAGGTACAAAAGTACCTATTTCAACATAGATATACCAAGAGTTTCTCAATATTCAACCCCTAGCTACGAACGGTTATGCCCGCCGCCTTGACTTTTTCCTCAAACGGGGTTAGAAAATTCCAAAAAATTCAAAAAAAATCAAAATGATGCGAGACCTTCGCGTGGTGTCATTATATAGGTACTAGTATACACCAAAAATAATAAACTTGGAATACGACAGTTGTGTTGAAAATGTGTTCACAAAAATTAGCTATCTCCTACGAACATTCCTGGGTTTCGGGCCAAATGACGAGTGTTATGGTCATATCCATGGCATAGTTTTTTCAAATGTTCCTATATTACACACAAACATGCATCTTGGAAGCACGAACAATGTTGACGGAGGAAGTTTTCCTTTTCATCGAAGAAAAAAACCATTTTCCATGTCCGGAGTGTAAAAAATGTGTTTTTTTGTGAAGGACCTACCGCAAATATGTTGCAAAACTTGAGAGTTATAATTTTTGAAAATTCTAGACCATGTTATATGCACAAATAACCAATTTGTTTCATATGAAAAGGTTTCCATCCACCTCTTTTGAAGAACAGAAGTTTCTGCCGATTCCGCTGGAAACTGGTCAAATTTGAACTACAGGTACCTCATAGTTTGCTCATGATTTTTGGCAAAAATCATTTTTAGGTACAAAAGTACCTATTTCAACATAGATATACCAAGAGTTTCTCAATATTCAACCCCTAGCTACGAACGGTTATGCCCGCCGCCTTGACTTTTTCCTCAAACGGGGTTAGAAAATTCCAAAAAATTCAAAAAAAATCAAAATGATGCGAGACCTTCGCGTGGTGTCATTATATAGGTACTAGTATACACCAAAAATAATAAACTTGGAATACGACAGTTGTGTTGAAAATGTGTTCACAAAAATTAGCTATCTCCTACGAACATTCCTGGGTTTCGGGCCAAATGACGAGTGTTATGGTCATATCCATGGCATAGTTTTTTCAAATGTTCCTATATTACACACAAACATGCATCTTGGAAGCACGAACAATGTTGACGGAGGAAGTTTTCCTTTTCATCGAAGAAAAAAACCATTTTCCATGTCCGGAGTGTAAAAAATGTGTTTTTTTGTGAAGGACCTACCGCAAATATGTTGCAAAACTTGAGAGTTATAATTTTTGAAAATTCTAGACCATGTTATATGCACAAATAACCAATTTGTTTCATATGAAAAGGTTTCCATCCACCTCTTTTGAAGAACAGAAGTTTCTGCCGATTCCGCTGGAAACTGGTCAAATTTGAACTACAGGTACCTCATAGTTTGCTCATGATTTTTGGCAAAAATCATTTTTAGGTACAAAAGTACCTATTTCAACATAGATATACCAAGAGTTTCTCAATATTCAACCCCTAGCTACGAACGGTTATGCCCGCCGCCTTGACTTTTTCCTCAAACGGGGTTAGAAAATTCCAAAAAATTCAAAAAAAATCAAAATGATGCGAGATCTTCGCGTGGTGTCATTATATAGGTACTAGTATACACCAAAAATAATAAACTTGGAATACGACAGTTGTGTTGAAAATGTGTTCACAAAAATTAGCTATCTCCTACGAACATTCCTGGGTTTCGGGCCAAATGACGAGTGTTATGGTCATATCCATGGCATAGTTTTTTCAAATATTCCCATATTACACACAAACATGCATCTTGGAAGCACGAACAATGTTGACGGAGGAAGTTTTCCTTTTCATCGAAGAAAAAAACCATTTTCCATGTCCGGAGTGTAAAAAATGTGTTTTTTTGTGAAGGACCTACCGCAAATATGTTGCAAAACTTGAGAGTTGTAATTTTTGAAAATTCTAGACCATGTTATATGCACAAATAACCAATTTGTTTCATATGAAAAGGTTTCCATCCACCTCTTTTGAAGAACAGAAGTTTCTGCCGATTCCGCTGGAAACTGGTCAAATTTGAACTACAGGTACCTCATAGTTTGCTCATGATTTTTGGCAAAAATCATTTTTAGGTAGACAAGTACCTATTTCAACATAGATATACCAAGAGTTTGGCAAAATAAAGATTTTTTTTAAACACACACGCAAACGGCCTGCGCATCGCGATCGAGCAAAGGAAAAAAAAAACAATACCTACGCCGACGGCATCCCCTCGGCGTAGGGTTAGATACGATCGAACGGGAAGAAAAAAAAAATTTCCTCCACCTACGCCGACGGCACCCCCTCGGCGTAGGGTTAGTTTTTTTTTTTTACCTCACACGCACTCACACGGTACGGTCTAACGCGGGAAAAAAAAAATTATTTACCTACGCCGACGGCACCCCCTCGGCGTAGCCTATCACGTAACGGCCGCGTTCGAAGGGCGTAACGGGGCATCGCTACGCCGAGGGGGATAGATACGCCGACGGTTCCCCCTCGGGGTAGCCTCCAGACGCCGAGAGGGTGTATACGCCGACGGGCAACGGGAGGGCCGATCCTACCGGCCACCCTACGCCGAGGGGGCCGATAGTTGGCCGTCGGCGTATTGGCCGGCCGTCGGCGTCTATTGGCTCTCCCGTAGTGTAGGTAGCTAGGCGATCTTCAAAGCTGCCGCCGCTGTTCCTCCATCCATCGCCATGGTGGGCAAGTTGCAACTGCCAATGCAGCACGAGCGAGACCTGTGGGCATTGACGAGCGCGCGGCCGGGGACGACAATGTTTTTTCTCCTCCTGGTCCTATGGCATGGCAGCCCGGGAAGACGACGACGAACAAAAAGCTTCAAAAGCGCTGCCAGCCAGCTGAAGATAAATTGAAAAGCGGCGCGCCTGAATGATCTCTTATCCGGTGAGTACACGATCACGCCGCGCGCTTTACACGGCATGCATCAGCGTCTGCCCCGCCCTCGTGCTTGCTCGATCGTTCGGTGGTGGTGCTCTAGCAGACTGTGGACGCATTTTTTTTTTTCATTTCATTTGGCTTCCGCCTGAAGAAGTAATCGTCGACGACACAATTCATCAGAGAAACCGGCCGACGGTACTGCATTGTATATGCAACAAAGGCATCAATCGAATTTGTGCTCTATTCTCGAGTATATATATTGAGCTAGCGCAAAAGGTAGGCCCGCAAGCAGAGTTATGTTGCAATTGGTTCTTTGGTGGGGATAGTAGAACGCCGGGCTGCTTCTCAACTTGGACGTTTTTTCTCCTCGATCCAAGCTGCAAAAGAGTGATCACCAAATTAATCACGCAGTCACTACAGGAATGGCTCTATGTGCCGACGGCCAAAAAATGTGCCGACGGCCAAATGTCGGGCACCGTCGGCCAAATGTCGGGCACCGTCGGCACAGGGGGTCAGAGCCCCAGCCTGCGCCAGAGGCCGTCGGCACGAATTTGGCCGTCGGCACAACACCAAGGAGGCCGACGGTGGCCCTCGGCACCACTTTAGCCGTCGGCACAGCCTGAAAGAGGCCGACGGTGGCCCTCGGCAGCCTAAACGCCGTCGGCACTGGTTACCGCGCCGTACTGCGCCGTCTGGCTGGGGCCTACACAGTACTATGCCGACGGCTTTGCCGTCGGCACAGGTGAACTTTTTTCTTTTTCTTATTTTGTGCATGCATGTGTATTTATTAGTTACTATAAATTGATAAAATTAATATGTTAATATTTTATGTTTAAAATATAGAAATTCACAACCGTTACCATGTATCGAGAGATCTAAGTCGATTTCATTTATTCATACTACACCGACACCACTATCGAGTGGGTTTTCACACACTAAGTCTATTTTATTTGTGTTTTATGTTTGTATGGCCTACCCTAACACAACCAAGCGCCTAGTTTCACAATGCTACCCGCTTTCGACGCCGTTACCGCGTGTTTCCGTATAGACGTCGTTGTTCAATCGCATCCGCTCCGCACGTACCGTACCATACCAAGACAAACATCGATGGGCACAGTAGCTAGTGTCATTCTAATGGCCTGCTTTGCTAGTTGCTGCTCGCTTTACCGCAAAGCGTGTCAATCCCCAAGTCTCCAGTCGTGTCCCTTTGGCAAAGAAAAAAGAAAAACCCAAAGCAGTAAGAGGCAATTGCATCCGTAGCACTATAAATAGTTGTCCAGCTAGCAGGTGCAGTTTGGTGAACAACTTATTGGAAAAATTGTTAGCGCGGTACAAAACGTAACTAGGGAGGCGCATTTTCATACAAACGAGTCCGAAACAGACACGTGGTGCCACGCTGGATCGGTAATTTTTCTTAGCAGCCCTTTAGAAACTTGAAGATATCACATAAACGTCCTTCGGTCGGAGGCACCCGGAATTTTGCAAAAAACAAACAACCATATTTTCTTCCGTATTTGCAATTAAGTCTCCCAAACCCAGTTTACGTTTTCCCGGATTTCTTTCCTCGTATGTTCGGGAAGTTATCCCGAGCGCTATGGAGAGCTCGACGCCGACGGAGGGACCGACGAGGCGACGATGCCGAATGGTCCGCACCTCCACAGATAGGATGAATTAGTGGCCTCTTCCTTCGCGCAGTTGCGTCGTTCTTCTCCTCCGCGTGTCTGATTCCATGTTCGTAAGCGTGCAGTGAAGAGTGTATACCGTACGGTACATGTAACCAGACACTACGGGAATCAGGAGCTACGCCGACGGCCGGCGGCCCTCGGGGTAGGCCCTATCCCCCTCGGCGTAGGGGTACGCCGACGGCCCCCCTCGGCGTAGCCCCGTCGGCGTACACGTCCGTCGGCGTACGTGTCTTGCCCGTCGGCGTAGAGGATCCCGTCGGCGTATACATGTCGTGGGACCCACCAGCTGTCAGAACGGAGTCCGTTCAACGGAGTACATACGCCGACGGCCAAACTAGACCCCCCTCGGCGTATGAAGGTCCACGTGGAGGCCCCCGCGGGTCTGGCCAAAGGCTACGCCGACGGCATCCCCTCGGCGTAGGGGTACATACGCCGACGGCATCCCCTCGGCGTAGGGGTACAATATTTCAAAATTTTTCAAATTTTTTTTTTGAGTTTTTTTTTTTTTGAATTTTTTCTGAGTTTTTTTATTTCACTTATTTAACCACTTAATCACACTATAGTCACATTTATATTCATCTTTAACCATTTTTATTTTTAATCTAAATTACTCGTTTCTACTAACACTTCCCGATCGGTCACCCATCCTGAGATTGCTCCAGCCCCAGCACGCTTAACTTCGTAGTTCCTTCCTTGTGAGATACCTAGAAACAACGGATGTGTTGTTGTCAATATTATCCAATCTATCCTCTTAACCTTAACTCTTGGACCATCAATGTCACACTATTTTATTTTGTGAATTCAAACAATTATTTAAGTAAAAAATAATAACTAATAATAAATTTGAATTCAAATAATCTTTAATTTAAATAATAATTAACATTTTTGTCTTTTCTATTTAATATTGAAAAATTCATATCTATAAATTTGTAAATCGAAATTTGACAAATAATATGTCCATATCGATTAGAAAAATGAGAGAAATTCAAATATGACATCCATATAATATTTTCCATCATATATAATTTTTTTTCTGTTCATTGAAGAAAAAAACCATTTTCCATTTCCCGAGTGTAAAAAATGGGTTTTTTTGTGAAGTACCTACCACAAACATGTTGCAAAACTTGAGAGCTATAATTTTTGAAAATTCTAGACCATGTTATATGCACAAATAACCAATTTGTTTCATATGAAAAGGTTTCCATCCACCTCTTTTGAAGAACAGAAGTTTCTGCCGATTCCGCTGGAAACTGGTCAAATTTGAACTATAGGTACCTCATCGTTTGCTCATGATTTTTGGCAAAAATCATTTTTAGGTACAAAAGTACCTATTTCAACATAGATATACCAAGAGTTTCTCAATATTCAACCCCTAGCTACGAACGGTTATGCCCGCCGCCTTGACTTTTTCCTCAAACGGGGTTAGAAAATTCCAAAAAATTAAAAAAAAATCAAAATGATGCGAGACCTTCGCGTGGTGTCATTATATAGGTACTAGTATACACCAAAAATAATAAACTTGGAATACGACAGTTGTGTTGAAAATGTGTTCACAAAAATTAGCTATCTCCTACGAACATTCCTGGGTTTCGGGCCAAATGACGAGTGTTATGGTCATATCCATGGCATAGTTTTTTCAAATGTTCCCATATTACACACAAACATGCATCTTGGAAGCACGAACAATGTTGACGGAGGAAGTTTTCCTTTTCATCGAAGAAAAAAAACCATTTTCCATGTCCGGAGTGTAAAAAATGTGTTTTTTTGTGAAGGACCTACCGCAAATATGTTGCAAAACTTGAGAGTTATAATTTTTGAAAATTCTAGACCATGTTATATGCACAAATAACCAATTTGTTTCATATGAAAAGGTTTCCATCCACCTCTTTTGAAGAACAGAAGTTTCTGCCGATTCCGCTGGAAACTGGTCAAATTTGAACTACAGGTACCTCATAGTTTGCTCATGATTTTTGGCAAAAATCATTTTTAGGTACAAAAGTACCTATTTCAACATAGATATACCAAGAGTTTCTCAATATTCAACCCCTAGCTACGAACGGTTATGCCCGCCGCCTTGACTTTTTCCTCAAACGGGGTTAGAAAATTCCAAAAAATTCAAAAAAAATCAAAATGATGCGAGACCTTCGCGTGGTGTCATTATATAGGTACTAGTATACACCAAAAATAATAAACTTGGAATACGACAGTTGTGTTGAAAATGTGTTCACAAAAATTAGCTATCTCCTACGAACATTCCTGGGTTTCGGGCCAAATGACGAGTGTTATGGTCATATCCATGGCATAGTTTTTTCAAATGTTCCCATATTACACACAAACATGCATCTTGGAAGCACGAACAATGTTGACGGAGGAAGTTTTCCTTTTCATCGAAGAAAAAAACCATTTTCCATGTCCGGAGTGTAAAAAATGTGTTTTTTTGTGAAGGACCTACCGCAAATATGTTGCAAAACTTGAGAGTTATAATTTTTGAAAATTCTAGACCATGTTATATGCACAAATAACCAATTTGCTTCATATGAAAAGGTTTCCATCCACCTCTTTTGAAGAACAGAAGTTTCTGCCGATTCCGCTGGAAACTGGTCAAATTTGAACTATAGGTACCTCATCGTTTGCTCATGATTTTTGGCAAAAATCATTTTTAGGTACAAAAGTACCTATTTCAACATAGATATACCAAGAGTTTTCTCAATATTCAACCCCTAGCTACGAACGGTTATGCCCGCCGCCTTGACTTTTTCCTCAAACGGGGTTAGAAAATTCCAAAAAATTCAAAAAAAATCAAAATGATGCGAGACCTTCGCGTGGTGTCATTATATAGGTACTAGTATACACCAAAAATAATAAACTTGGAATACGACAGTTGTGTTGAAAATGTGTTCACAAAAATTAGCTATCTCCTACGAACATTCCTGGGTTTCGGGCCAAATGACGAGTGTTATGGTCATATCCATGGCATAGTTTTTTCAAATGTTCCCATATTACACACAAACATGCATCTTGGAAGCACGAACAATGTTGACGGAGGAAGTTTTCCTTTTCATCGAAGAAAAAAAACCATTTTCCATGTCCGGAGTGTAAAAAATGTGTTTTTTTGTGAAGGACCTACCGCAAATATGTTGCAAAACTTGAGAGTTATAATTTTTGAAAATTCTAGACCATGTTATATGCACAAATAACCAATTTGTTTCATATGAAAAGGTTTCCATCCACCTCTTTTGAAGAACAGAAGTTTCTGCCGATTCCGCTGGAAACTGGTCAAATTTGAACTACAGGTACCTCATAGTTTGCTCATGATTTTTGGCAAAAATCATTTTTAGGTACAAAAGTACCTATTTCAACATAGATATACCAAGAGTTTCTCAATATTCAACCCCTAGCTACGAACGGTTATGCCCGCCGCCTTGACTTTTTCCTCAAACGGGGTTAGAAAATTCCAAAAAATTCAAAAAAAATCAAAATGATGCGAGACCTTCGCGTGGTGTCATTATATAGGTACTAGTATACACCAAAAATAATAAACTTGGAATACGACAGTTGTGTTGAAAATGTGTTCACAAAAATTAGCTATCTCCTACGAACATTCCTGGGTTTCGGGCCAAATGACGAGTGTTATGGTCATATCCATGGCATAGTTTTTTCAAATGTTCCCATATTACACACAAACATGCATCTTGGAAGCACGAACAATGTTGACGGAGGAAGTTTTCCTTTTCATCGAAGAAAAAAAACCATTTTCCATGTCCGGAGTGTAAAAAATGTGTTTTTTTGTGAAGGACCTACCGCAAATATGTTGCAAAACTTGAGAGTTATAATTTTTGAAAATTCTAGACCATGTTATATGCACAAATAACCAATTTGTTTCATATGAAAAGGTTTCCATCCACCTCTTTTGAAGAACAGAAGTTTCTGCCGATTCCGCTGGAAACTGGTCAAATTTGAACTATAGGTACCTCATCGTTTGCTCATGATTTTTGGCAAAAATCATTTTTAGGTACAAAAGTACCTATTTCAACATAGATATACCAAGAGTTTCTCAATATTCAACCCCTAGCTACGAACGGTTATGCCCGCCGCCTTGACTTTTTCCTCAAACGGGGTTAGAAAATTCCAAAAAATTCAAAAAAAATCAAAATGATGCGAGACCTTCGCGTGGTGTCATTATATAGGTACTAGTATACACCAAAAATAATAAACTTGGAATACGACAGTTGTGTTGAAAATGTGTTCACAAAAATTAGCTATCTCCTACGAACATTCCTGGGTTTCGGGCCAAATGACGAGTGTTATGGTCATATCCATGGCATAGTTTTTTCAAATGTTCCCATATTACACACAAACATGCATCTTGGAAGCACGAACAATGTTGACGGAGGAAGTTTTCCTTTTCATCGAAGAAAAAAACCATTTTCCATGTCCGGAGTGTAAAAAATGTGTTTTTTTGTGAAGGACCTACCGCAAATATGTTGCAAAACTTGAGAGTTATAATTTTTGAAAATTCTAGACCATGTTATATGCACAAATAACCAATTTGTTTCATATGAAAAGGTTTCCATCCACCTCTTTTGAAGAACAGAAGTTTCTGCCGATTCCGCTGGAAACTGGTCAAATTTGAACTACAGGTACCTCATAGTTTGCTCATGATTTTTGGCAAAAATCATTTTTAGGTAGACAAGTACCTATTTCAACATAGATATACCAAGAGTTTGGCAAAATAAAGATTTTTTTTAAACACACACGCAAACGGCCTGCGCATCGCGATCGAGCAAAGGAAAAAAAAAACAATACCTACGCCGACGGCATCCCCTCGGCGTAGGGTTAGATACGATCGAACGGGAAGAAAAAAAAAATTTCCTCCACCTACGCCGACGGCACCCCCTCGGCGTAGGGTTAGTTTTTTTTTTTTACTCACACGCACTCACACGGTACGGTCTAACGCGGGAAAAAAAAATCATTTACCTACGCCGACGGCACCCCCTCGGCGTAGCCTATCACGTAACGGCCGCGTTCGAAGGGCGTAACGGGGCATCGCTACGCCGAGGGGGATAGATACGCCGACGGTTCCCCCTCGGGGTAGCCTCCAGACGCCGAGAGGGTGTATACGCCGACGGGCAACGGGAGGGCCGATCCTACCGGCCACCCTACGCCGAGGGGGCCGATAGTTGGCCGTCGGCGTATTGGCCGGCCGTCGGCGTCTATTGGCTCTCCCGTAGTGAGAGGCGTGCGGTGAAATCGATGTGAATAGGGCTCGTCCTCCAACGAGATGGTTAGGACCCATTTACACCACGTGCCGGTGACTGAGCCGTATACGTGGTTCCATGGCGACGGCTATCTGCCGTGTTTCCATGCGCAAGACGTCGAAATTCTTTTTGATTGATTTGTGCTAGGATTTGTATCTGATTTTGGCTAGCGATTGGTGAATGTTTATGCGGTAATGCAGGTGTTAGATGAAGAAAATAGGGAATTTGGAGTGGCCCCGTTCCATCACATAGTAACGTTAAATGTAAGCCTGAGAGTGTTCTTTTTTTACTGAATGTGCTCTGTTTCACTAGGTGCCTTGTTTGATCTATTAATAACTAGCAAACATGCCCGTGCGTTGCCACGGGAAAGAAATAACTACGGACTCGGCATAGTGCAGCATTTGGTTAGCTGACGTTGTATACGATGAATTTATATTACATAGTCTCAATGCCCGAGCTTCGCAACTGAGCAATTCTTTTAGTACCAACATTGTGGTGATCAGAAATTGTTAAGGAAAATGAAGTGTGTGGCTAATTAAGTCTCTACATAATATTAATACTTTGAAAGTGTCGATGAAAACTCTACGTAGCGGAACAGGAACATCACGTGTAGTGGAAATTGTACAAGCGCTACAATTAAGGTGTACAATCAGAGTAAAACATGCAGGTTCATTAACCAATGGGCAATGATCAAATATATTCAGAAAAAAGGCGGAACAAAAGACTGACTACATGAGCTTCAGTGTCCCCAACACAAAGCAAATTTTGAGTTTATTTCTATTTGGGTTTGTTTTTGGTGGTTTTGTTGTAGTTTCACGCTCTTATTTTGCTTCAACCTATTTATCTCGGAACTTTCTTTTCGGAGTGAAGGAGTCGACGGCTCCAATTTTCATTGGCATGAAAATTACATAGTTCTTAAATACACACACTGCCAGGGGCACAAAGGTGCTCAGGGCACCCACCCAGGACCCAACACAACGCTCTCTTTTCTCTACAGACCACAGAAAGGAAAATGTCCTCGACACACACGCTGCAACCTAAAACTATCCAGAACCACATTTCTACACATAGCGGCAACTCCCAGAGGATGGATCGATACATGCAATTCTTCAATCTCAAACCTGCACATCAATCCGGATGAAACTTTTCTCCATTGCATTAAGTATCAACCAGTAGTGTACTCGGTTGTACATTGTTCATCGTCTGCACTGGCTCGGCCCTCGATAATGGACTACAGATATGCATTCTACGACTTCGGGTAACCTGTCAATGTGCCGGCGCACCTGCAAGCCCGGGAACCTGTGCATTGCGCTTATGGCCGACATGTTGCAGATGCATCCCATCAGCAGGTCGACCGTGCGTACTCGGTTCAGCCTCGTCGTCACCTGGGCCCTCCAGCGATCTCTCCCCTGGGTGTTGGCGTGGCCGCCGCGACGGCGGACATGTCCACGGCACTGTGGTTACTACACTCCATTGGATGCTCGTCTCACTGGGCTCGTAGGGGTAGTCATCGGTAGTTAAGCTCTTCATCTCGAACAAGTTTGAGCTCGACTCGCTCTCTTTACGCTTCATTGTCGCCGTCCCGACCTTGACCTTTGCTGGGCTTGAAGATTGAAGCCTCGTCTCCTAAAGCTGACTCTGGTAGGAGTTCGGCAACCCTGGAGCGGAGGTTTAAACACCGCCTAGTCGGGAGTCCATGGTTGGGGTGCCGAGACTGGCAGTCGTATGATCTCACACATATATATAGGAAACGCGCCGCTAGGAAAACCTACCCCTGATTGCTGATTGCATTGATAGGCATATGCATATATGGTAAAGGGATGCTAACCGAAGCAGATTACAATTCATAAAAGCACAAGTAATTTACGATCGCTAGCTATCTCCGATGACTGCACCATGTTGGAGTCCTGGACGTGACCGGCTCCTGGGTGTCACCGAGGCAGGTTCATGCTTGAGACATGCACAATGTTTCCCATCGGGATTCTTTTTAAAACGAGATATTTTTTCTTTCTCGATCGGGATACATATGGTAGAGCAATTGATTATCCGAGACTCGATCGATCAAGAAAACAAAATCATACAGAGGGCCACCTACCAAACCAAGCTTAGGTAATAGATTGGTGGAAGGGTAAAACGGTAAAATTTAGGACGGACCAAGCAACCAACCAAGGAAGCCTTATTGTCTTTATTATTAGGTAAAGATATGTATAAATTTATGAATTTTGTAATTTTTTTTAAATGTTGACATTTAACTGAATTTTCGGTCAATTGAACCGAGGAATGAATGTTTGTCTGTGTGAAATCAATAGTTAACTCAACTCGAGTGAGTTATGATATTTGCAGCTAGTGAATTTCATTGTAATGGCCTTTGGTTACTCTGGTTTTTTTCTTCACTATTATGTATTACCATATGACTAGCATTTTTTTCAATTTTATTCTTGGCAATTTTTAAGTATAGCAAACAATTTACACATAATTTTATCATTCCCATCATGAAAACTTCCTGTGCGGTATTGAATAAATTTCAATCATCTTTCAACAAACAAGGTTTTACATATCAAATATCTTTCAGTTCTTACTTGTTTCCTAAACAATCCTTTCAGCTCCTAGCACACATCGATTCTCATAAAAAAAACCTTTTGAAGACCAAGTCTCATAGAGGCAAGTATGACACTAGATACTAAGTTGTAATCATTGCTCCTTTTTCTTCAAAACACATGGAGCATGGAAAAGTTCACCAAAATTTTGCAAACAAACTTTATCTTTAGTTGTCACTCAAACAATATGGTACATAATCGGAAACTAATAACCAGACATCTTATAGTTTTCTATCTCAATCAACTAAGTGTAAGGTAGATAATAGATGCCAATGAGTAATAAAAATTATGCAAATTCACTTAGATAATTGTTTCATAGTTAAAGAACTATGTAAAATAGCTCTAAAATCAATATCTCTCATAATTGATACTTAGTGATTCAAGATGTTCTAGTTTCTGACAAAATCAAAAATTTAGCTCGTTTTGAAAGATAAAACATCATTGGTACTCTGAGAAATCTCAGTTCCCAAGAAATATTGAAGCAATCCAAGGTATTTAATCTCAATTTTTGTGCTAAGTATTTCTTCAACTTCTCCATTTCAACATAGACAATAAGAACATCCAACTGGACACCATCGCTCCTGTAACATGTAACTGGAATTGGTATGGTTGTATTTCATTTGAATAATGGCTCGTCTAAAATGGTTAAAGCATGCTCTCATTCCATAGAGAGCGAAAAAATCTCAATAATTTTGCGTGAGTTTGAGTAATGATAAAGACATGAGAAATGTGCATATTGATTTATTCTTGAAGGTCCCCTTGAAGAAACCCGTTTTCACGTCGAACTAATGGTAGGCCCAGATAAGTCATACTAGGCTGCCACACTGCATCGGTTCCACCACCAAATTTTTTCCTGCCGTTGCTATATCCTCTTTGTTTTAAGACTACCGATAGTCGGGAGTATCATATACTAGTATCATGCATATGATACTAGTGTATGAGCACAGTATCATGCAGTAGTACCATAGCCACATATTATCAATTGTTTTGTAGAACCCCAATATAAATATGTGTACACGATTTAGTTGTTAATAAAATATCTAGTTTTGTGAGCTATGATACCGTAACATAGGTAGATACCACTAAACTCTCTTTCTTCATTAATTGTTGTACCACATTATATTTTTGCCAACATGGTATGCATGATACTAGCTATAATACCCCCACTATGGCTAGTCTAAATGACCGTTGCAACGTCCTCGGTACATGTTAGACTAGTCATAGTGGGAAGTATCATACAAAAGTATCATGCATATGTTACTACATCTATAATGCATGGTATCATGTAGAAGTATCATAATCAGGTTCTATTTATTATTTTGTAGAATCTCAATGCAAATATATGTACCAAATTTGTTTGTCATTAATTTTCTTAATTTTGCGTGTCATGATACGGTATCTACCTATGTTACTCTAATTTTCTCTCTCTTCCTTAATTACATGCTACATCAGATTTTTTGTGGGACCAAACTGCATGATATTACCTATGATGCTACCACAATGGCTAGTCTTAGCGGCGAATTGCTGATGGCGAATCATATTTACCACTCAAGGCGTGCACGATTTGGTTCCACTCACCTTCCAAGCATAAAGTGGCCAGCCTAGTTGGTCTATTCCACCGGTTTGGGGAAGTTTCTAGAAGGTTTTGTTTTTTTTCCTTGTTTTTGTTTTACGTTCGTTTTTTCTTGCCTTTTCTCTTTTCCCATTATATATATATATTGTTTTTTTCTATTTTTCAAACATTCATGATGTTTGAAGAAAGTTCACAACAGTTGTAAAAAATGTTTATGGTCTTGAAAATACTTTATTCGATGTTAAGAAACTGTTTTGGTGCTAAAAAGTACTTTTATGGGATTTTATTAAATATTTGCTGGTTTAAAAAATTATGAAGTTTGTTTACAGCAATATTCACTAGTTAAAAATATTTTTTACATCAACAAACTACATTTTATAAAATTAAATAAACTTTTTTGAAAATAAAAAGCAGTATACCTTTTTTAAGTAACTTTACCTATTTGTTGGGCAGCCTACCTCTTCAGGTGGAAATTGGCTTCTGCCTCCAGCGGCAAATCGGGGATCCCCGCAATGGCACTGGTAAATAAGTATAGCTCCGTCGAGAATCACGACATAGGCGAGATGGTAGGCCCGTCTTGGTTCGAGCCTCCGTACTTGCAAAACCAGCACGTACTCCTGTCTCGAAAAAAGGTCTCTATTTTTGTGATCATTATTTGTTATCGTGGATCGTTTCGACGACATCGTGGATCTTGGTGATGCCCCGCATAACTAATACGCCTCCATTGTGATCCTTGAAAATCAGGCTTTGTATCCGAATGCAATGGCCACCCTAAATTTTCAGAAAGGAAATTACCATGACCAACGAGGCAACGAATCAGTGTAGGCTACAGATCCCAGCCGGGGAATGCTATGATCCACCAAGCTAACAGTGCTTGTAGCTCCTCCCCGGCGAATCCCATATAAGCAAAAGCATCAGAGAAAAGAGGCAGGCACTCAGCAGGAAGCTACCCTTGGGATTAGCATCTCCTAGCCAGCCCAGCAAGTAAAGAAAAAGGCGAGACAGATAACGAAAATTAACACATCTTGGTAGCTCCTACCCAACCAGGCGAGACCAACGGTCTGGGCCAATGCGGCCGGTGGCGGGTCAATGGCGACCCCAAGATGTCCGTCGCTTTGTATCCATCCATGGCCAAGCAAGCTAAAGCGTATCTTGACGCAGCATGTTTTCGCCTGGTCCGTTCGTTCATGCAACTTGACTTGGCATCTACGTCCGTCCATCGTCTGTCGCCTAGCTTGTGTGCCATTTCGAGGCCATGTGGAGTGAATCCCACAGTTGATTTGCCGTTTCTCCTCCTCGACAAGCAAAGGTATATAACCTAGCGCTAGAAATCACAGAGAGACAGACGGCCGGATCATAGTCTGAGGTGACACGGAACTATGCGGAAAGAGATCGCCAGGTACTAGGCGATCGTCAAAGCTGCTGCTGCCGCTGTTTCTCCATGGATCGCCATGGTGGACTCCATCCAAGGCTAGTTGTACTTGTACTGTAGGCAAACTGCACCTGCCAATGCAGCACGAGCGAGACCAGTGGACTGTGACGAGCGCGCGGGGACGACCATCTTCCCTTTTTCTCCTCCTGTGGCATGGCGGGGAGGAGGAAGAAGATGGTGAAAAGTGCGCTTCCTGCCAGGTGATGAAAAAGAGGTTGCACAATCTCTTACCCGATGACAACGCCGCACGCTTTACACGGCATGCATCACCCTGTGCCCCGCCCTCAAACGCGCTTGCTCCTTCGCCGATGCTTCGGTGATGCCCTCGCGGATGCATTGCTGTTTCTTTTTTACGGACAGCGCTAGCAAAATTATATTTCAAATACAAAATATTATGCGCTACATGAAAATAACAAAAGTGTGATCTTATTATGCCTATTTTTTAATCTCTAGATTTTAGAAAAAATATATATTTTTATGTATCCCTTACTAATCCCTCCATTTCATAATGTAAAGTATGTAACTCTTTATAGCAAAGCTAAACCATGACACAAAAGTGTGACTTACATTACGGAACGGAGGGCGTATTTTGTATTTGAATATTAAAAAAATTGACGTTTGTAGCATAGGCTGATAGCCAATATTATAGGCCTTCCTAGAAGCATGGAACTTAATCCAGCTGAGACCCTCTTTTCACAGAGATCTGCGAGTACAGAGATCATGCCTGATGTTCTGAAAGAAGAAGACATTTCTTGATTTTCAAAGAGCCCAGGATATATCAGCAACGCGAAGAAAGGCTTCCTCGGTGCTTTTAGGCTCTGTTTCAGAAATGAAATGCACTCCCAAGTGATTCTGCGAGGAGTAAAATCGAAAAATGCAACTCTGCTCGGAATCGCTCCGTTTTGTACTGCTCTACGTACGAGACGTTGTTCGATCGCATCTGTTCTGCGAGCCCCAACCCCCCACGCTTCTCATTATCCAGCGCTTCCCATCCCAGATAATTATAGTAATTTCTAACCAATTACGCTAATTTTCTAATCAAGTCAAGTAATTTGTTTCCGGTTTTTTCTGCACACTACCAAATTTAGTCGCTCCTTACTTCATTTTGGAATTCCTCTTTCTGTCTGGAAGCGTTTCGCGATCAGCTCGATACTTTCGCCTCCCGGTCGCGCCTACTCCTATACAACTTTTGCCCGCCGCCCTCCCTCCTCGCCTAGTTCGCCGCCGGCAACCCTCCCTCTTGGTCGCAGCGCCGGCGAGAAACAGCCGCCCCACGGTGTCGCCCATGGACGCATCTCCAGCATCACGCTGCTAAATACCTTCGCGGCTCGGCGCAGTACAAGAGGAGACCGTACAGATCGGCTGCAAGGATGTGAGTGAACAATAGATCTACAAGTCCGTTTTTCTAGGATTATAAGTCGCACACTCAGTCGATGATTCTTGATAATGCCCTCTATTTTCCTTGCATTGTTTGAACGGTGCACGACCAAACTTCTGAAGATGACAACTCTGTCGGCCGCGCGGCGCTTGTGGCTTTTGGTTTCATGCGCTGCTCTGTTCTTTTGCTTCTACGACCTATGGATTTGAACGGCACTCCACAGACCATGGTAGGCTGCAGTACCGCAGAAGACAAGCAACAGACCTAATAAGTCATACATTATCCTTTTGACTTCGAAAATCAATCTATTTGTTAGATTCTTTGTGTTAACACATTTTCTTTTCTGGATCAATTTTCATACTATTTTTAAAATCTCTCAGACATAATGTGTCATACAGAAAGAGCATGATCTAGAAAATATTTGGACAATATATGTGAGTTAGTGACCACTTGATTGCATAATCCTGATGCTAATTAGATTTTTTTTTCCTCGGCGTGTATGAAATACAGATTCAGTGCTACTGAGTTGCTAATGATGGAAATGAGGAGAGGTTGGAGGAGAGAAGATATCTTCCATCTATGGCTAAAACAACAAATCGTAGTTGAACATTTTCTCAATTTGATGTGCACGATGTGAATAGCTAGAATGTAAAATAAAGGACAACCGGATGTTGGTAGAGACTAGAGACTTGAATATGTGCTTGTGGGGAATCTCCATAGTGGAACCAAAGAAAGTGTTCGAGCCTCTTGAGGATGCACATTGGTTGAAAACTATACATGAGGAGCTCAATAACTTTGAGCGCAATAAAGTGTGGAAGCTAGTTAAGAAGCCCAAACATTGCCGTAATGTTATTGGCACCAAGTGAATATTTAAGAACAAGCAAGATGCGCATGGTATTTTCATAATGAACAAGGCAAGAATGGTAGCTCAAGAGTACTACCAAGTGGAAGGCATTGACTTTGATGAAACATGTGCTCATGTGGCTCGGCTTGAGATCATCTGTATCCTTCTTGCATATGCATCTTCGCGTAACTTTAAATTTCAACAAATAGATGTCAAAAATATTTTTCTAAATGGTCCTTTGAAAGAGTTGGTATATTTTAAGCAACCACCGGGGTTTGAGGACCCCAACTTCCCTAACCATGTTTACAACCTCGATAAGGTTCTCTATGGATGTAAACAAGCACCACGTGCATCGTATGAGCACCTTAGAGAATTGTTGAAAGACCGTGAATGTGAAGTTGGGCAAATTGATGCCACCCTCTTCACCATGAGGGTTAAAGGAGAGTTTTTCATATGCCAATTATATGTTAACGATATCATCTTTGGTTCAACTAATCAAGCTTTCAATGATAAATTTTCCAAACTTATGACTAACAGATTTTAGATGTCTATGATGGGAGAGCTCAAATTCTTTTTTGGAGTTGAGATCAAGCAATTGGCTCAAGGGGCTTTCATTTCTCAATTCAAGTATATCCAAGATATGCTTAAGAGGTTTAACTTCCAAGGTGCTAAAGAGAAGGTCACTCCAATTCAAACCAAGTGTCATCTCAAGCGCAATCTGGATGGTAAAGACATGGATCAAAAGTTATATTCTTCTATGATTGGTTCTTTGCTTTACCTTTATGCATCTAGAACCGATATTGTGTTGAGTGTAGGAGTGTGTGCAAGGTATCAAGGGGCTCCTAAGGAAATCCATATGATGGCCGTCCATAGGATCTTTTGGTATTTGGTTCATACCTTAAGGTACATGTACTATGATTGGGATGGTGATTAAGATGATAGGAAATCGACTTCTAGGGCTTGCCAATTCCTTGTTAGGTCCTTGGTGAGTTGGTCTTATAAGAAGCAAAATTGTATATCTCTCTCTATCGCCGAAGCCGAGTATGTAGCAATTGCTAGTGCTTGCACTCAATTGTTATGGATAAGACAAACTCTTAAGAAATATAATGTCCATTGTGACAAAGTGCCTGTTTTGTGTGACAATGAAAGTGCCATCAAGATTTCTTACAGCCCGGTGCAACAGACAAGAACAGAACATATTGAGATTCATCATCACTTCATTAGAGATCATGTTGCCCGTGGAGATATTGACCTAGCATATGTTCCCACTAAGTATCAACTTGCCGAGACATGAAGCCACTTGATGATTCAAGATTCATATTTTTGAGGAATGTGCTAAATATCATCGATTCAAGGAGTTTGACTCGAGTATCTTGCATACACATCTATAGTTGACTATGTGTTTGGGTTTAGGTATAGGCATGTTCATAGGGAGAGTGTTTCCCTAACACATTGGACTCTCCCTCCCCCATTATGCCCAAATTAAAAATTCATTATTACCTCTATTTTCATTTCATGAATTGTGAGCTAAAATATTGAGAATTGGCCATGTACCCAAGATAAATCTTCACAGTGACATACCATACTCTTTTACACGGTGGCCTAGGCTACCAACCTCTTCTCGTTTAAGAGTTGGTTCTTGTTTGGGTCTTTATTGGATTTAATTCTCTTAGTACATTCCGAATAATGCTCCTTGTTGCTATTTGTGTCTTTGAAGTTTTCTTGTCCAAGGAGCATGACTAGGAAATAACATTCCACCTTGCTTCTATGATTTTTACATGTCTTGTCTATTCATCTAATTGCATATTCCATAGTCCACACATTCACAATCATCTTCGTGACATTTTTCCTACGTATTTTCTGCCTTGAATCGGATCAAATCCGGAAATCTCGAAAAAATTCCGACTAGGCCGGATTAATCCTGAAATCTCAGAATGATTTTGACCCAGTCGGAATTTCTGGAATAATCCGGCCCAACTTGATTCGTTCCAGAGCAATCCGGAAAAATCGTTTTCCGCCTATACAAGGCAGTTGCATAGCCGGGGGAGTCCTTTTTCCTCTCCCTACTTTCCCCCCTCTGGCCCTAACCACCATAGTTCTCCCCCAAGGATCTGTCCTTTCCCTAGGAAGGGATTTTTCTCCTCTCCTCCTCAAGGAACTCCTCCATGGAAGGTATTTCGTATTTGGCCTCTCTCCTTCTCTTATTTTGGTTTAGATTTTGATCTAGATGCATGTTGACCTAGGTTTTATCTAGTTTTAGATTCAATCCATCTATTTTCCCTTGGCTCAATCCATCTACCATTTGATTCCATGAATCAAGATATCTAGACCCGCATATTGCAATCTATGGCCTAGATCTAAAATCTCATGCCAAAGTTCTTCAATCCCTTGCAATCTAGTTGTTGCCACGAACACACCTTAGGGTTCATCCAATCTAACCCTAGTTTTGTTGAAGTTTTGGGTCAGTAGTTCGAGATTTCATGGAAGAATCCGGCCTGTCGGAAGAATCTGACATTCCGGAATAAATCTGGAAATTCCGGATTGAATCCAACAGGGTCCATAAATCTTTAAAAATTGCACTTCATCATAACTAAGGGTTGTTTTTATCCTCTTATGGCATATGTACTCATCCCCTGCTATCTACCCCTACCATCTATTCACAGGTGAAGTCTCTCGTGATGGTGGTGCTCGTAAGAGGAAAGTCGTGGTATCTCGTCACGATTACACATGTGTCAGTCGTGCTCAGAGAGGTCATGGTCCGGGATGCCGTCCTAATGCCTCTTATGATGAAGGGCTTGTTGAGCATGTTCCTGAGGGAAATATGAAAAAAAAATAGTGTCGACAAGTGGAAGCTTATGAATAAGAAGAATCCCTACATATTTCCCAGGTGTTGGACCAACACACAGCTGAAGGCTTGGGAGGATTTCTATTCGATCCTTGCTCCTCCTGTTTGTGTGCAAGACCCTATTGATATGCAGTTCTATGATCATCACAAGTCCAGGGACCTTCATCGCATTCATTAGTGTTTGGTCAAGTTGGACATTGCCCCTCTCCTCCATATTGAGCGTGAGTACTACCCTGATCTCATTTTTCAGTTCTACTACATTGTGCACTACAAGACTGTTGCTATGCGCTCCATGACTTGAATGACTAGGGATCAAAAGATTTCTAGCAGTATGGCTGAGTTTGCTACTGCTCTGGGATACCCTTGGAAAGCCACATGGGAGAACAATGGATACCGCCTTCATGATGATTCTGAGTATGATGTGTCCATCCTGGAGTTCTGATATCCTCCTGATGTTCCGTACATGAATATGCCGCACAACTCAAACATGTATCCATTCTACAATTTGATGTCCAAGATCTTTCTTTCTACCCTCATGTTAAAAGCTGGAGACTTCTCAACCATCAGGGCCTATATGGTCAACCTCATGCATGTTACCAAGCCCAATAATCAGAAGAAGATTTATGTGATGTATTTTCTCTATAATGAGATTTGCCTAGGTGTTATGGAGAAGAGGAAGCTCGCCTATGGACCTTATATTCAGAACTTCATAAATTCCAAGGTTGGAGAAGAGATTATGGAACATTATCCTGTTGTTAGGCCTAAAAAGTTCACTCCTACTCTCATTCGTGGTCATGAGATCACTGAGTTTGCAAAGGCCAAAGTCATGATGTCTCACAGTCCTTCTGGTTGTTCTAGCGGTGGTCCTCAGCAGTAGTCCTCCAGTTGCATTGCCAAGTTATTTAAGGTGATGTTTAGCATGTGTTGTGACACTAGAGTCATTACTCATGAGGCTAGGGTGCTTGCCAAGGAGACTAGGCGTATTCTGAACACCGATGGGGGGCTGCTGGTATTGTTGTGCCTGAAGATCTTCCTGCTCTTGCTCCTAAGGACCTTGTTCTCATTCCCATGCCAGAGATTTGTGATGATGACTTCTACTTTGGTGTGCCTCCGCTGATGGTGATGATGAATAATATGATGATGACGATGACTATGAGGATCAAGTCCGCCATGGGGAAGAAGACGAAGAATTGGAGTACGACGAGGACGCCGAGTGATCTCATGGCACGTTATTTGGGCTCTTTTTTTCTCCTTTTTGGCGTCTTGATGCCAAAAGGGGAGAAGGAGTTCTGTATTAGGTTATCACGGGATTTGCAAGGGTTGGAGCACAAGTTTCTTCCCTTTTTTATTTGATCTTATAGGCTTGTGCTCCTCTTTATCTTTCGTTGAAACATTTGCATTTCTTTTGTGAACCTCTTAAGTGACTCGTGTGTGTGTCACCCTTGCTTGTGGTATAAGTTATTATTGTCAAACTATATGCTTTATTGTTATCTTATCGTATCCTTTATGCAATTGCTATTGTGAACATGCTTACTTGCTTGGTTTCTAAAACATAGGGGTACAAAGCCTAGTTGTTGTGTGCATCAAATTGGTGCATACATCTAGGGGGAGGCCATCTGTTTTTTAGTAACCTATTGCCTTGTTCAATCTATAAAAATCCTACAAAACCTTATGTTGTCATCAAACACCAAAAAGTGATAGATTGAAAGAACATTCCGTAATCCCTTTGGTTTTGTGTGTTTGTTAACAACATAAGTGATATATCACCGAGTGTTTCATGTTTAAGGTACATTTAATATCTAGCACAAAGCGGTGTCGATCTTATGGTGAAGAGGAAAAAGATCGTGGCCAAATTCTCTGAAGGATGCAATTTTTGTGAGTAGTCGGAATAATTACGAAACGATTCCGGCGTCCTGGAATGGATTCCGGAATGGTAGTGAAAATCTCGGTTAGCAGTCGGAATTTTCTGGCCAACTTTGACATGTCGGATTCATTCCGAATCCATTCCGACATGAACGTGAAAATCTCGGTTAGACGTGAAGGAGTTATGCTCTAGAGGCAAATAAATAGGTATATATTTATGCCATAACTCATTAAATTTCTAATAGTTTCATATCATGCTATAAATGTGTTAATAGGAAATGTTAATACAGGTGTGATATGTAAACAAGTAGAGATTATTCGATAACGAAAGTTCCTAGTTAGCCTCTATGATAAACTAGTCCGCTGGGTTATTGATGATTGTAGGTTTCACGATCATGTGACATTTATGTAAGTAGACAGTGGAGTCATTTCATTGGGTGAATGAGATGATGAACATACCCTTATTATAAAGAAGTATTGCGGCACGATCGTATTACGAAGTTCAAAGTGGCAGTATTTAGAAACATAGTACCCTAATCCTCAAGACCATGAGACTTCATTAACTGCTATCTTTGAGGTTACTTTGAATGCATCAAACGTCACACCGTGACAGGGTGATTATAAAGGTGTACTATGGTATTCCAAAGTGATATGTTGAGGCGTGTTTTCAACAATGGAATTCGTTCATCCATGTAATGGAGAGATACTCGGGGCCCACTCAATGAGGCTTCATCCAATAGCCTCGAGCTTGTGACTTAGTCACATGGATGAAGGATCATGAGAAAGATTTAAGAATCTTATCGGTAAGGAGATTGAACATGACATAGGGATGTAAACGATCAAATCTCGGACAAGATATGTATCTGAGAACAAAAGTAATAGGAGTCTATGTTAAGGTTCAACAATGAGTAATTCGATGGATGCATATGTCACACCCCAGATTTGGGACACTTGTAACACATGAGGGATACCATTTTGTGAGCCAACAAAAACTTTTTAATGCCCTTGTGTAATCCAACATGATGTATTGAACCATGGTTATCTATGCAATGCAAGCAAATTTGATTCAAAAAAATCATTCACTTGTTTTCTGATGTTTCTGATCATTTCTGGATTATTTCCATTTTGGTATCTTGGTTATTCTAAATCAAAATTCATGTGGCAATGTTGTAATCAACTTATAATTAATATTTGGATTGTTTGGAATCAATAAAACAATTTGACAAAAGTTTAATCTCATGTTTTCCTTAAGTTTTTCTATTAAAAACCATTTCTGAAAAATCAGCCAATTAGGTGTTTTTCACCCTTGTTATCTATATGCTAGGGATTCACATTTTGTGTTTTCTTGGCATGGATGTGATCTCTATTATATGGACTACAATTTGGTTAAATTGTTTTGAATTTTTGAATCACAGAAGCAATCAATTGCTTGGTGTTTTTGTGTTAAGAAAACAAGACATAATTAGTGATTTTTGGAAAACAGAGAAAAACTCAAACTAGCCATTTTCCACCTTGTTTTCATGGTGCATTTGAATTTCAAATTTGTTTCTTTTTGCTGTTTAAGAAAGTATAAATGTTGCTTAACAGAACCATACTTGGAAAACAAACTTTGGATAAGATTTGATTCATGAAAACAACCCAAACATTTGGCTAATCCACACTGCAAACCAAACGCTTGGAAAAATTCTGTAACTAAATCACTGAATTTTTCTGCACAACAGTGAGATTTCACAAAATTCAAATGATCATATCTTTTTATTGGTTCAACCAAATGATGCACGGTTTGGTGCTTCTAAAAGCCCAGTCAGCACCCTATCCTTTCCATCCCTTATCTCCCAAGTGGTTTGACCAGAGAGAGAGAGAGAGAGAGAAAGCGAGGAACAGAGAGGGAAAATGGGAGGGGAGGGATGGGCACGCCAGACAGATTCACCCCTATCGCGTGCCACAGTGCCAACTCGCCGTTTTTCTTCGATTTCCTTCGACCCTGGCCCTTGACCAGCCCTTGTCTTGCCCCTGGACACCCCAAGAGTCGTAGGGCACGGCATGGGCATGCCAGAGCGCGCACGGGCGCGTCCCGCTGACGCCCGTGGCCACCCGGGCGTGCACCACTGCCGCCCCGCCCTATAAAGCCATGCCCAAGGCTCCTGCCTCTGCGCACACCCTCACTCTCACTCACTCACTCGCCGTAGCCACTGCAATGAGCTCGAGCCGCCCTAGCTAGCTCGAATCGCCGGAGAAACCACCGCGTCCACCGTGGGCACCCGAGGTGGAATACTCGCGCCTCAGACCACCCTAGCTCCCTATGTCATTGTAGATCAAACCCCCACCCTCCGTAGTGCTATCCTGACCCTCCTCGTGGTTCCTCGTTTGCAGGAACGTCGGAGAGCTTGTCAGAGCCGCCGCGGGACGTCTGCACGACGCCGTCGATTGGAGCCACCTCGAGCCAAGATCTTCGCGCCCCTGCACAATCACGAGCACCTGCGATCTCATAGGCAACTCGCCATCATTCTACGAGCCCCCTAGGTGAGCTTTTTCGACCGAGTTCGCCGCCGGCCGTTCGCGTCCTCGTCGGAGAGAAGAAAGGAAAGAGAGAGAGAGAGAGAGGTGACGACCCTGCGCCGTAGATCTTCCCGAACCGGTATGCTCCTTCGCGCGTGTCGCGGAAGCGAGGCGGGCCGCCGAGCGCATGGGCCGCGCGCCCTTATGCTGCTCAGCCCGCTGCCGTTTTTATTTTTCTTTTCTAAAATAAACAGATTATGTTGTTTCGCTTTAATCATGTAAGAAAATGTTAGACTCCAAAATAAAATGAACCAAAATTATCTGAGGTGCATGAACAAATTCCTGAACGTATGCAACTTGCAGAACTGGATTTGAACGTTTTGAGAACGAATGAAAAATGTTGAACTGAGCACTGTCCGTTAAGGCAAAAGTGGAATAACTTTTTATTGGAATGGTTAAAATGTGCAAACTAAAATTCCTGGAGTAGCCCTTGACTAGATCTACCAGTATAGCTTGACTTCACCTCAAGGTGAGCTACCATTTGGAAATGGCATCCATTTTTGGTAAAAGTCCAGTAGCCTATTCTGTGAATTTTAGGATTTATTTTACAACACTTTTTTGATATGAATCCACTTGGGTATGTTAGATATTATATATATCTATGTTATCCTAGATTTGTGTGATTTTTAGAGCTCTAGAATTAATTCGGCAACAGATCTAAGACAATGCACTTTTCTGTTAAGAATAAAATGAGTAGTTTTGATTTGTAAATAATTGCTTGCTAGTGTTACTCTGTTTTCTAGCATGTTTAAATGTTGTATTTAGTGTTATCATGTTGTTTTCTCACAGATATGACATGTTAGAAAGTTTATGCATGTTTAGGATTTGTTTGAAACTAGTATGAGCATAGGAGTAATATCTAGTTTATTTCTATTTAATTTTGTAGATGGAAATGATTAGCTAGATTTTTGTCCAAGTTATTATGAGTGTTTTAACATGGATCCAGTACCATTTTGGTATTGGTTATTACCTGTTTTCATCTCTGTAAGGTTACATTTGTTTCCTTAGGAATGCATGTGTAGGTTTAATATTTATTACTAGTAAGTATTGTTTTCACTAGAATATCTTGTAGCATTTTTTTTTAGAATATTTTTGGTTTCCACAAGTTGGACCAGAGGCTAAATAAATCTTAAATGACATGGAAAACTTAGTGGCATACCCACTGGTTCCATCTCATTTGGTGGAAAAATAATTAATTTCAACCATAGTAGTTGTAGTAATAATAGTAAACATTATTATTTTTGATGCATGCTTGTGTGGAATTGTTTTATGAACTTGTGTGTTATTTTTGTGTGTTCATTTCTTGCTGTATGTTATAATTGAGTGCAATTGCTTGCTTAGTAAGGTTCCGATTGAGTGTTATTACTTTTATTTTACGACGATAGAAACCGACGAAGAGATAGTTGGAGCAGGAGGTTATTACTACCACTCCTGTTGTGAGCAAGAGCAAGACCCTCGTTTCCTCCAAGGAAAGCCATCCTTAAAGCTTGCTGTTATTTTACTTATCATTATCTATCATGCAACACCTACTTCTGAAGTTTTCAAAAACTTGATTACCAAAAACTATTTTTATTGAGTGAATATTACTAATATTATTATATAGTATATTATCACTTTGCCATTAGTCAACTTGGTGTTACCAAGCCTTTAGCCACCATAAGGTATATAAATACCGCCTAAGATAATAATCTTGAGTCCCTAAGTGGACACTTTTAAAATGTGCTTTTGCAAACAAAATGGTTCTATGAGTAGTCCACGGTGGAAAGGCTGGACCTTGTTCACCGGGGGAACTAAGGAGTCGTTTTCAAATGTTTTACAAAAGGCACATAACCTAGTGTTCGCCGGACAACCAAGAAGTACTGCCACTCTACCCCAACATGGGTACGGGGCCTATCTAGATACTTGATCTTGTTAGTGTGTGTCTTATCCCAAGATGCTATAGAGAGGACGATTCTCTGAACTGAAGTGTCGCCAGGAGGGAGTAATGGGACATACAAAGTGAGGGATTAAGTTACCCCTCGGAAGCGACAATTGGGTCCCCCGTTTGGCGATGTGCGACATGGTGCCAGGGGGAATAAACTTGATTGAAGGGATAGTCATATACTAGCTTGTGTCAGAGTGGACAGTTAGGATCATTCTTCTGATGCTTTCATATAGTTGTGACGATCCATGGGTGGTTCATGGCAGACGACTGGATCTAGTGGAATGTGTACACCTCTGCAGAGTAAAACTATTCGGAATAGCCGAGCCCTCGGATATGGGCAGTTGAAAGGCCATGTAGCTAGTATTGTGTCAAGTTTTCAAAATGTGTTTTTGAACCAAGGACTTGTACCTGAGAGGTACCGATGAAGGATCTGGACATGTTGTTCCAAGAAGTTTTGCAAAGAAAAAAAAGAAAACTCTCTTTTATAAAACCTCTTGTACATGCGTTATCTACAAGAGGAAGGAAAACTATATTATTTTCTTCTGAAGTATCTTCTTCAACGAAGATACAGATAAAAGTGAATGCAACTATGATGTCATCTTAGATGTACACCATGGGTAGTGAGCCCTATTTATAGCCTTCCTATCCACCATATAAGCATGATGCATTTTGTAAGTGTATGAAGGATGATTTGCTGAGTACATTCAAAAGTACTCATATTGGTTTTGCCCCTGGCTATTTACTTGGCCAGACTTTGAGGAGACGCCTTTGGAGGAAGAATACGAGTAGGGATACTATTCTGACGACTACGCGAACTAGGCCCGGCTCCAGGTCAGCAGCCTGTCGGTGACGGCGTGACATGGGCTATCTACTTTTTTTGTTTTCCGCTATGTTTGTGAGAAGTGAGACTTTGCCTGTCCTGCGAGACAGCTAATAAAGACTTGGTCATGCGACCATTGGTTTGTAAGACTGTTGTTATTCGTGTAATGGATAATGTATCTGTGTACCACTTCGTATGTTGTTCACGACTGAATTTCCTGGGGTCGTGAATGTATGCATATGAGGGGTTTTGGACCTTCCGGTTTGGGGCCTCTACAGCATAGGTTTCATTATGGATATCCAGGTCTGGCTATTGATCATTGATTAGAGAGGTGCCCCGGTGATGTCTGGACTACTCCCAAACCAATAGGGTAACACACTTAAGGGGTACGACATAAGGGGTCATGTATGAAATCGTTAGAGGTAAGTAGAGAAAGATCAGAATGGTTCTAAAGAGAGAAATAGTACTACCGGAATGGTTCCGGAAGAGAAAAGAGACACCTGAATTGTTTCGAAGAAAATTAAAGGGGATACCGAAAGTGTTTCGGGGTGCGAAGAAGTTCGGGTGGTCCGAAATGGGTTCCGTAGCTACAGAAATTAATTTGATATTAAATTATATATAAATTAATTAATTATGAATTAATTGATTTATATATTAACTTAAATATAATTTAAGTAATTTGTAAATATATTTAATTATGAATTAAATATATTCACATAAAGTTTACTTAATTTGATATTAAAAAGAATTATTTAATTTAAGTATATTTATTTATTTAAATTAAAAATATAAAGAGGAGGGGAGGTGCGGTCAGCCCGCATGGGCCGGCCAAGGGCCCATGCGGCTGCGATAGGTTTGTCGCACCCCCTCCTCCCCTCTCCCCTTTAGTCCCACATTAGGGGGGAGTTGGACTCCCCCCTCCACCTATATAATAAGAGGCAAGGGAGGCTTTTTATTCATCAAATAAATTGGGAATTTAGCCAATTAATAAAACGGAAGAGCCATCTCTCTCTCCCGCACTCCGTGGCCCCAAAGTTTGGGCTACACACAGGAGATTTCTCTCTACTATGGTACGCCGTCATGCTGGGAAAACTCTGATCGAGGAGATCTAATTTCCTGCAACCGCTGCTGGGTCAGAGACCAGGAACCATCATCATACACCATACGTGTGAGATGCCTACGATGCGCAATACTTGGGGTTCTACACTTCATCGTTGCACCGGAAGGCTGTCAGGAACTCGTCAAGTTCGTCACGACCTTGAGGCCGGCGTTGTCGTCTTCATCAGCAACGCCTATGCTGGGGTGTAATCCCCGCGTATCGGTCTACAAGGGTATCTCGCCGGAACTCCGCTTTAACCATTACCGCACTACAAATAGATAGATCCTGGCTAAGCTTTGGTGTTCGCTAGTAGTAATTTTTTTGAAATTTTGCTGCGAAACCCTTCAGTGGTATCAGAGCCGATCTATGTGTAGTTATTTTGGTACGGTTAGAAAACATGTTGATTGTGTGGGCATCGATCTTGTAGTTGTTATCTCCTCGCGTGTACTTGATTATGACATCAGCATTGTTTGATGACAGCGACGCTTGAGCAAGTTTACCATTAAGAAAATTAATATCTCAAAACAACAGAAAATAATCAAGTGAACCAGTTTAATGATCTACAAGAATATGCAAGCTTTTTTGTTATACCATCTACCACACGTAGCATTTTCTACCAAACAAAAAACAACAAAAATTCTCCAAGAGACATAGCAATGAAACAAGAGAGTACTATCACAACTATACTATAACTAACAGCCCTGAAAAAGAGATGCATGAAAACAAGGGCTAAACGCAGTACTAGCAAAAGAGAACACTCACAGAAAAATAAGAGTGAAAACTAGAGTGTTCTAAGCAATGAAAACGGAGTGTGTCTCTCTCCCACACAAGTATGATAGGTTCCAGTGATGTTTATTGCAGCAAGGAAACAAAAAGCAAACAAAAGAAAACAGAACGGAAAATGAAAGACGCTCCAAGTAAACTTCATATGACGTGACCAAATAAAAATATAGTTTCACTAGAAGTGACCTGATAAATTGTTGATGAAGAAGGGAACCTTGGGCATCCCCAAGCTTAGATGCTTGAGTCTTCTTATAATTTTCTGGGATGATCCCCGGGGGCATCCCCAAGCTTTGACCTTGCACTCTTCTTGATCACATATATCACCCTCTTCTCTTGACACTTGAAAACTTCTTTCACACAACACTCAAAGAGTAATTCGCATTAGAGGGTTAGTGCAACAATCAAAAATACATGGTTTCTGTACAGGCACAATTTCTATTGATAATTTTAAACATTAGCTACAGCCACTGATGTTTCGTGAAGCAAATAAATCCACTTGACATCGTAAAAAAGCAAATGAAAGAAAAATGGCAGAATCTGTCAAAACCAGAACAGTCTGTAAAGACGAATTTTTTTGGGGCAGTTACGTTGCTCAGATCGAAGAACTTAAAGAATGAAGAAAATTCGGAATTATCTGAGGAATAAGCACAAGAAATTTCAGGCAATTCTGATTTTCCTGTGAATTATACGATTTTTTACGGTGGACAGCAGAAATCTGTTTCCTGCGCAGAAATCCAAAACCAACTCCAACTCTCGTCAGAAACTTTACTTGGCACAAATAAAACATGAAAATAAAGATACAAAGGAGTTGCTATAGAATTATACAACCTCTTGACTCAAATAAAACAGAGAAAAACAAAGAAAAAATGAAACCAAGGGTTATCTCCCAAGAAGTGCTTTTATTTAACGTCTTTTAGCTAGGCATGATAATTCGAGAAGATGCTCATATGAGAAATATGAATTGAAGCAAAAGAGAGCATATAGAAGCAAATGTAAAACAAATTTAAGTCTAACTCACTTCCTATGAAAAATAATCTTGTCGAAAAACAAGTCATGAAAGCACAAAGCAACAAGCATAGGAAAGCAAAAACAAGTGCAACTTCAAAATTTTCAACATAAAGAGAGAAACTTAATATTGTTGAGATGCATAAAACTATGTTTCCCTCTCTCATAATAAATTTAGGTAGCATCATGAATAAAATTAACAATATAACTATCACATAAAACATTCTTATCATGAGCCACATGCATAAAAGAATTAATAGTCTCCACATAGGCATAGTCATTCTCATTAATAGTAGTGGGAGCAAATTCAACAAAATAGCTATAATTATCATCACCATAATCATCAAATATAGGAGGCATATTGCAATCATAATTAATTTTCTCCTCAATAGTATGTGGACTAAAAATAACATATTCATCATTGTAATCATCATATATTGGAGGCAAAGTATCATCAAATAAAATTTCCTCCTCGAGACTTGGGGGACTAAACATATCATATTCATCAAAATCAGCTTCCCCAAGCTTAGATTTTTTCCATAGAATTAGAAATAATGATGTTCAAAGAATTCATACTAATAACATTGCTACTAGCATGCAAATAAAATTCCATTGGTTTTTTAATTTTCTCTTCAAACACTTCATGTCCTAACTCAAGATAAAGATTATAAAGCTCTCTCATATTTTTTTCGCTTTCCATTAAGACTAACTAGTAAAAATAAAAAAACAAGCAACAAGTGAAAACAAGCCTAACAAGTGAAAATAAAAACAAGAAACAAAAAGATATAATTGCAGAATCTAAAGGAAATAACTTCGAGCACTCAGAGGATGTGAGTACCTTTTACCTTACCTCCCCGGCAACGGCGCCAGAAAAGAGCCTGATGTCTACGCACGCTTATATTCTTGTAGACAGTGTTGGGCCTCCAAGTGCAGAGGTTTGTAGAACAGCAGCAAGTTTCCCTTAATTGGATTACCCAAGGTTTATCGAACTCAGAGAGGAAGAGGTCAAAGGTATCCCTCTCAAGCAACCCTGCAATTACGATACAAGAAGTCTCTTGTGTCCCCAACACACCTAATACAATTGTCAGTTGTATAGGTGCACTAGTTCGGCGAAGCGATAGTAAAATACAAGTAATATGGATGATTATAAGTGACAATATCAATCTGAAATAAAAAAGGCAGCAAGCAAACATGTAGCAGAACTGGTCGTAAACGGTGTTTCAATGCTTAGAAACAAGGCCTAGGGATTCTACTTTCACTAGTGAACACTCTCAACAATGATAAAATAATTGAATTCATAAATATCTATCTTCACTATGATACTCCGAACCACTCTCCGGTTGAATAACAAACACCAATTCGTTGTGTAGGGCTGTAACAGCACTCCTCAAAAGTCGCATTCCCATGTCTAGTTAACCCCACACTGTCACTATGAGCACCCTAAAAGGTACTAGACAAACACCACAATTTCATAGGGTCATCCAACACAAGATATAAATATCATGCTAAACCACACGATGCACACACTGTCACCTTTACACCATGATCAAAGTGTTTACATAGATCTAATAACAAAACGACTTGAGTAGCATAACAGATGAAGAGAAACGTCTAGTTATTCAACTAGATTACAAAGCTCACGATCACATAAAGATCACACCATGGGAGAGAGAGATGAAACACATAGCTACCGGTAGAGCCCTCAACCCCGGGGGAGAACTACTCCCTCCTCATCATAGGAGACAACAACGGCGACGGAGATGGCAGTGGAGTCGATGGAGATGGCTCCGGGGGCACTTCCCCGTCCCGGCGGGGTGCCGGAACAGAGATTTCTCTCCCCGAAACTTGTCGGCGGCGTCGGCGGAGCTATGGAACTTTTCGTGGAAAAGGCTGATTCATTTAGGGTTTATGCATCGGGTGGCATATATAGGCGAAAGGGCGATGCCGGGGGGTGGCCAGGGGGCCCACACCACCTGGTGGCGCGGCCAGGGGGGCTGCGCCACCCTATGGTGTGGCCACCCTGTGGCCCCCTCCGAGTCTCTTCGGGACTTCCTTGATCCTCCGGGACTTCTAATACTTATAGATTTTGAATCGTCCAATTCCGAGAATATTTCGAGAACAACTTTTCTGAAACTAAAAACAGCAGAAAACAGGAACTGGCTCTATGGCATCTTGTCAATAGGTTAGTCCCGGGAAATCGATAAAAATAACATAAAGTGTAAGGAAAACATGTACATATGGCATAAAAACAACATGGAACATCAAAAATTAAGGATACGTTTATGACGTATCAGTAATTCACACCGGGAGAGAGATCTAGTGAAGAGCAACGATAAGGACCCCTAATTGTTACAACGGGATGAAGGTGGATAATGAGGGTGATTGTGTTGGTGGTGATGATGATGAAGATGACAATCTTGATGATTCCCAGAGCGATGACGGTGACGATGGCGATGATTCTCCCTCTCAGGGGAGGAATTTCCCTAGCAGATTTCTCCCTGCCGGAGAGCTTTTCTCTCTCTGTTTTTTTCGCCCCGAGGCGGCGGCGGCATAATTCTTCGACGATGTTCTGGGGCTTAGGGTTCCCTCGGGGTCAAGTACGCGAAAGGGGGCACCCAGGAGTGGGATAGCGGGGCCAGACCACCCCCAGGCGGAGCGCGCCGCCTAGTGGTGTGGGCCCTGGGTGGCCCCCCTTCGGGTGCCCTTCTAGCTGGCTTCCTCCTCGGGACTTCTAAGACTTCTCCGGTATTCCCCTCTTCTTTTTATCTTTTGAAATAGGTATCTCGGCGGTGCTTTTTTCATCAGATTTCTGGTCTCGGTGTTTATTCTCCAAAAATTATAAAACATGCAAAATAAGATAAAATAACATAAGTGATGCATCATAACATGAAATATATCGATGAATAACAGAAAATAACAATATAAAATAGTGATGCAAAATGGACGTATCATACTCCATCTTCTAACTTTATGCACAGCTGAGAGAGAGTAGTTGCCATTCTGAGTTTATTGTGCATTTGTCCTAGAAATTATTATTAATTGATTCATGATGTGTTATTACTTGCTCTCAAATTATTTTTTCTAGTCATCCATTGAACTTTGAAGGTGTACTGATATTTATGTTTTGCCCCACTCTTAAGGACAAGCGAAATATCACTTTGCTATGTTTTCTCTATGCTCGAAGCAAACGTATAAGTTTCAACTGCATTATTATTCATGATATTTTATTTGTGTTACTTTTCATGATGCAAGGTGATTGCTAAGTTTCATTGTTAAAATTATATCTATCATGTCTATGTTTAAAGTACTATGATCTCAACGTACTTATGCTTTTACAATTTAGATGATCAAGTTTATGTTGGTAGCATGTCACCTCGGATTTTTTTTTATCGTTACCTACTCGAGGACGAGTAGGAAGTAAGCTTGGGGATGTTGATACGTCATAAATGTATCCAAAATTGATGTTCCATGTTGTTTTCATGCCATATGATACATGTTTCGTTTACACTTTATGCCATTTTTATCGATTTCCTCGGACTAACGTGTTGACAAGATGCCACAGAGCCAGTTCCTGTTTTCTGTTGTGTTTAGTTTTAGAAAAGTTGTTCTGGAAATATTCTCAAAATTGGACGATTAGAAGCCCGGAAGTATTAGGAAGTCGTCGCTCACACGGAGTCCGGAGGAGACCCGAGGGGAGCCACATGCCCCCTTGGCCGCGCCCAGGGGTGGTTTGGCCCCCCTGGCTGCCCACCGATGTTTCCCTCGCGCCAATATATTCTCCTCAAAGGGTTAACCCTAAAGACGAGAGATTTTTCCACCAAAAACATCCGCAGCTACCGTCATCGTCAACCCTAGTTCGTGAGGGTTCTGGAGCTCTCCCCGGCACCCTACCGGGAGGGAGAATCATCACCGGAGGGCTCTACACCATCATGCACGCCTTCGAAATGATGTGTGAGTAGTTCATCCTTGGACTACGGGTCCATAGCAGTAGCTAGATGGTTGTTCTCTCCTCTTTATGTCTCATGTTTATATCTTTTGATCTGCCCTACATGATCAACATCATCTTATTGTAATGCTACATGTTCTGTTTGATGGGATCTGATGAATATTGAATGCTATGTCCAATGATTATCAATCTATCATGTTCTTTTCATGTGATGTCATTTATGATCTTGCATGCTCTCCGTTGTTAGTAGATGCTCTGGCCAAGTAGATGTTAGTGACTCCAAGAGGGAGTATTTATGCTCGATAGTGGGTTCATGCCTCCTTTGCATCTGTGCTCGAGTGACAGAAACGTGACGGATGGGGGATGTGTTGTTGCCATTAGGGAGAAAACAAGGATGTTTACATTGTTTACGTTACACACTTTGCTTACTGCGATTATCTGTTGCTTGCAACTTAATACCCAAGGTTTGCTCGGATGACATTCTGAGGGTGGATTATTAGTCATAGATGCAGTTGGATGACGTTCTATGTATCTTGTTGTAATGCCCGCATGAATCACATAGTAATCATCATGTCATGCATATGCACTACGGTACAACCTTTATATCTGTCAATTGCCCAGCTGTAATTTGTTTACCACACAAGCTATCTATCTGTTTTGGAGAGACACCTCTAGTGAACTGTGGACCCCGGTCCATTTTCCTCATACTGATAATACAACCACTGTAATCTCTGTTTTCATACTGTTGCTACTGTTTTCCTACTACCATCACTGTTCTCTTTTCATCGACAGAAACAAGTATTGTTTTCCACCCCATACGTTTAACCTCTTTGTTTTCAGCAAAACCGATGAGATTGACAACCTCACTAGTTCGTTGGGGCAAAGTGATTTGATTGTGTTGTGTAGGTTCCACGTTGCTTCTGAACCGCTAGTGCGTCCTACCACATCAGCTGCATCAATCTTCGGAAGTGATTTATTTCTCCTACTGGTCGATTCAACCTTGGTTTCTTTCTGAGGGAAAACTTGTTGTTGTGCTCTTCATACCTTCCTCTTGGAGTCTCCCAATGAGTGCAAGATCTGCACCATCACTTCCAGGAGAAGAATTGGCCCGGAGTTCAGGACATCCGGTGGAGGATCGGGCAAGAACTGGAGAGATGGAAGAACCTGTCAGACGTACCCACCTTAGCGCTCATCGACAAGAACACTCAGCTGCTGAACAAGATGCGCGGAGAGTTTTTTAGATTTTGTGCATCTCCTGGCGTTGATCCCCTTCTCTAGATATAGCGAAATGCTATTTCCCAGCTTCGAAGATGCCCAGGAGACAACCTGCAAGCGCTTACTGGCCAACTTACTGTCTAAATATTTCGAGTAGTTTGCTGTTGTAGTTGTTCTACTGGGCCCAGTTTTAAACTTGGTTGAGTTTTTTTTGGAAACTCTGTTTTTGGTTCTCTAGCAACACATTCAGTGTTTGCTCGAATGCTGTAATGACAACTGATGTGGCCTGATTTCAATGAAATCAGGGGGGGCTCCCCTTTTGGTCTAAAAATGGCCCTTTACCGGTAAGATTAGATATATGACCTACAATCAATTTATTTAATACCTTCCCATCCAAATCAGCTGCAATGCAGGGGACAATATTTTCTGCGGATCTTACAAAGCATTGTTGCTGATTTATTTTATCTCAAACAGATTGGACATACTAAGTGTGTACACAGTAATCTAATGCTTCTGGGTTATAAGCAACTACTGAAAAGTATTGTTTTTCAACACTCTTCCTTGGCATAGGTCAACCATGTATAGCGTAGTGACAATGTTGTTGGTTTTTCCTTACCAACATATTTTCACTCCACAATATACTCAAAGGGGAAGACTTGCATCTATATAATCCTTTTAGAGGCCTCTCCGGATTGGGAATGAGACAATGCTTACCCAATTAATCAACCACTAATCTGGTAAGTTAAAAGAGCATAAGGTCAGTTCTAACCCATCTCGACGTACAGGATCAAACGCACGGCTTCTTCTGAACTGAAGACGTGCACGCACTATATCTAGCATTTGCCCTCGATTCAGTTGAGGCTGGAAGGGAGTACCATCACAATGTCACATGGTTCTGTTGTTCAATCGCATCTGCCTTGGTGCCATCACAATGTCATCTTCATGGCCTGCTAGCTCCTGCTCCCTTTGCCGCAAATCATGTGATACCCCAAGTCCCTTGTCTTTTCCTTTGGCAAAGAAAAAAACAGCACTAAAAAATGCATCAGAATAAGTAGAAAAAGAATGCTGACACAATTTGCAAGCAATCAAACGTTTTGTACCATGCTAACACAATTTGCAAGAACCTTGATGACATCCTTGAGGTCTTACCGGTGGCGAGAACCACCTTCCCTATGCGATACCTTGGGCTCCCACTATCGGTTTGGTGCCTCCGTAGGGTGGATATCCAACTTGTCGAGAATAAGGAGGCGGGCAAGCTCCCCTCTTGGAATGGCAACAACATCACCGTGGCTGGTCACACCGAGCTTGTCAAGTCGGTCCTTACGTCCCAAGCTTTTTCCACTTAACGCATCTTCATGTTCACCCGGGCACCATTAAGAGCATCAACTCCTTGGAACGTGCTTTTATTTGGGCGGGCACCGACAAGACCACCGGAAGCAAATGCAAAGTTAGTTGGGAGAAGGTTTGCCGCTCCAAAGATGTTGGGGTTATTGGGTGCGCAATATTGATCAATTCTCTATGGCGCTATGGTTGCAGTGTCCTTGGATGGAGTGGAAAGACCCTGGATTTTTTTGGGTCGGTTCCGGCAATCCTTGCGCCGCCGAGGACATGGATATCTTTTACAACTCTACCTCTATCACTATTTGAAATGGGCACAAGACCTCCTTTTGGGACACTCCTTGGCTTGGGGGGCGTAAACCCAAAGAAATCGCCCCGTCCCCTCATCCTTACGATTTCCAAACGGAAGAAATGGAGTGTATCCCAAACTCTCAAGAACAATTCTTGGATAAACAAAATCCCAAAGAATAATGAGCTCACATTCGATCATGCCCGTCAATTCATTGATCTTTGGCTACTTCTTAGGGACATCCATCTAGAAGACAACTTGGAGGATGACATACTGTGGAAGTTCCCGACAAATAGTTCCTACTCCACGGCCTCCACATACTAGGCCCAATTCCAAGATTCTACCTCTTCCGACATGAATAATCTTGTTTGGAAAAATTGGGCCCTCCAAAAATCAAGTTCTTTACTTGGCTTGCTCTCCAAAACCTTGTTTGGGCGGCTGACCGCATCGCCAAGAGAGGATGGCCTAATTGTGGTATTTCCCTTTGCCCTCTATGCAATCAAGCATCGGAGTCCATTGTGCATCTTGTTGTTGATTGTCGCTACTCCATTCGGCTTTGCACGGGTCTAAGTGGTAAAGAATGGTGTACCCACATGGCTAGCGGCCCTCATCGCAAATCATTGGTGTCCCTTGTTTTGCTTGTGGCTTGGAAGATGTGGAACAAAAAATGCCCAAGTTTTCCAAAATAAATTTGTCCCCTCATTCATCATCCTTCTACAAGATAAAGAAGGAAATGAGGATTTGGATCACCGCCGGTGCTAAATGCTTGAGTGCAATTATGCCGGGAGAGTAGCATTGTGTGGTGTGGTGTGGTGTTGGTGATCGTGGTGGATGCTTCTCTCCTCCACACACACACACACACACCTGTAATTATGTTTGTACCAAACTTCTTTCTTACCTCAAAAAAGAATCATCATCAGAATATAAGTAGAAAAAAGATTGAAAGAGTGATTCCCCAAATTCATCAGTATATCATTGCTCGCAGTGAAAAAGGAAAAAGAATAAAGAGAAAAGGAGGTGAAAAAGATGCATCGAGGAACAGAGATAAGAAGGAGAAAAGCAGCTGAAAAATGCAGGGGGGAGACTGGAAGAGACGTGGCTGCGCGCTGACGTCACCGCGAGCTATAAAACGACCAGGTGTTCGAGCGAGCCTGTACAGCTGCACAAGCTAGCTCTCGCTTAGCCCAACCATTACCAACCCTAGCTACTCCCACTCTGCTCCCCAGCATCTCACAGTCCAGTCGCGATCACTTCTCTCATCCTCACTAACCACCGCGACTTGCCCTATATAGTTAAGTTAAACTGCCGTTCCACGAACCATATCGGGCGCCACTCCAGTCCAGCCATAATTGAGCGATCATCCTAAAATTCGGTTTCAGAGATATTGGCGTACGTGCATGCAATGGCTTCTCTGATCACCTTGTCTAAGTTGTCTTCCTCGATCGCCTGTCTCCTATTCGCCATCGTGTCGTTCTTTCAAGGTACTGTGCCATCGGCAATGGCGCCAGGATCAAGGTCGCTTTGCTTGTGGTGTACTTCGTGTTTGTTCTTTTTTCAAGTTGATGAAAGGCTTACTTACTGATGGTGCGTGTGGGTGCATGCAGGGCTGGTGGTGGCCGGCGGCGTCACGTTCACGTTCACGAACCGGTGCGGCGGCACGGTGTGGCCGGGGGTGCTGGCGAACTCGGGCAGCCCGCCGCTGGACACGACGGGGTTCGCGCTGGCCTCCGGGCAGGCGCGGTCCCTGGCGGCGCCGGCGGGGTGGTCGGGCCGTTTCTGGGCGCGCACGGGCTGCGCCTTCGACGGGGGCTCCTCCGGCGGAAAGTGCGCCACGGGCGACTGCGGAAGCGGCGAGGCGGAGTGCCACGGCGCCGGCGCGACGCCCCCCGCCACGCTGGTCGAGTTCACGCTCGGCGACGGCAACGGCAAGCAGGACTACTACGACGTGAGCCTGGTGGACGGGTACAACGTGCCCGTAGTGGTGGAGGCGGCGGGGTGCCAGGCCACTGGGTGCCTCGTCGACCTCAACGAGCGCTGCCCGCCGGAGCTGAGGTCGACGGCGGCGGGGCAGGGGTGCCGGAGCGCGTGCGAGGCGTTCGGGCGTCCGGAGTACTGCTGCAGCGGCGACTTCAGTAATCCGGACACGTGCCACCCGTCGGCTTACTCGCAGGCGTTCAAGGCGGCGTGCCCGCGCGCCTACAGCTACGCCTACGACGACGCCACCTCCACCTTCACCTGCTCCGGCTCCGCCGCCTACGCCGTCACCTTCTGCCCCCGCGCCGGCAACACCCCCAGCAGGTACGTATGTATACCATGCCCGGCCGGAGAATGCACATACAACATTATCGAGCATCTAGATCACCTAGAAAATGCATTGTATGTTTGGTGGAAAAAAAAAAGGAGCATCGATCAAAGCTTAGTTCACCTTTGTTCCTTCCCCACCAGGCGTGGTCACCACTCACCAGTCATGTTCCTAGATAGTGCTTGCCGCGTTAAAAGCTGCTCGAGCCTAGTTGGCCAAAACCCCATGAAAAAGATCCGAACCTTTCACTCCCCGTTGCCTAGCAGCTAACCATCCTTCACGTTTTCAGAGTTGCATTCTGACCAGAGTTGTACTGACGTTCTTGCAGCCTGAAGTCGAGCAACGACCCGTCTCCGAGGCCGGGTGACGTCATCGACAGCGCGCAGGTTGCGGCGGACACGTGGCTGGCGAGCCTGGCGGCCGGCGAGTCCGGCGCTGCAACGACGACGACCGCCGCCGCGTCGCTGGTGCTCCAAGCAGCGCTAGCAACGGCGGTCATGAGCTTGCTGGTGTCTCGCTAGCTGGCTAAGACTAGAAGATTATTAACTCGGATCAAGTAATTAACTAAGATGATAACGACGCGATGAGCATCATATTCTTTACCCTTTTGCTTGTGGATAGAGTGGGATTGATGGCAAAAGCAACCAACTATACTTCGCAATGGTGTCGGTCAACTAGTGCGCTCTGCATCAGTTGATGCTATCTCTCCGAATTCTTGTTCTTTTTTTTGTATATCGTGTTCATATGTGTATAAAACATTGTCTTTAGAAAAAATTTGCCTCTTCCTTTCACATGCTGTATTCTAATCATGGTAAAAAATCATCACCTCTTTCGTAAGGACTTTTTACATTTTCAGAGAGTTTCGAGACCCCTTATTTATATATATAGTTTGTGATGTATTTTTGAACGTTCACACTGCTCAAGCAACTTCGATTTTGTTAACTAATCTTCTCCCAGGAATGAATTTTCCACTCAATCAAAACTATGACATCCTACTTTCTCCTTCCGACAGTTAATTGATCGGTCTTAATAGTAAACAGACTAAAAAGAAGATGATTAATTTTGATGTTTATAAACATAGAAATCTCCTCTGAAAATCTCATGGTTCTGGTAACCAGTGACATTATTTACTCAATTTTGATAAACTTCAGTTGAACTACCAACTCTACAAGACAGGTATTTCTGGTTGCTGACAGTTGCCGGATCTACCACTGCATCCTGGTTACCACACGCCAATATAACCTCTGCGGTCACAACAAACTGATGATAGGTGAACAGTTATTGAAAAGATAAAAACTGAAGATATAAATATGGCATACGGAGTAAGCAAATATCTTAATTTGAAAGGTTTTGGAGGGGCCACGTAGATATGGCCGTAAGAAGAAAAGGGGAATGATCACCTAATGATAAGCCACTGCTCAAACAAAAGATAAGCCACTAAGTTAAATTCTGATTGGCTCAGTAAAGTAAACACCGTATGAAAGAATACCCACATAATAAGTACAGTAGACTGAATGGCTAGGATGTTATTAGTAATCATCCACATGAGAAAGAAAAAAAACATATATTAGTAAGTAGTAGAGCTTAATGATTTTTGCTTCATGAAATTATTGCAAGTAATCAGTTACCAGCAGGAAGCAAAAAATTAGACTTGATCTGGAACTGATCTTGTATGCCAACGATAAATACTTGCATGGTCAAAGCGATAAGAACAAGATCGATCCTCCAAAAGGAAGATGCTCGATGAACAATTACAATTTTTTTTTCTTCATATGGTACAATTTTCGCATTTATTTTTCTGGTGACCATACAGTTCTGTGAACAACCACACAAGCCTCTGAAGTCAATTATAGACAGACAATATTGTATCCCTTTTGCTTCGATTTTTTTTGGTCCAAAATATCTTACATAAAGTTGCTAGGAATATGCCTGCTAAGTTGATGTTACAACAGACAGCAGCACTAGCATATTCCCTATAGAAAAAAAATAGCTAGTATAGCTCTATGTATCAATCATTACGGTATTTTGTTACTTTTCCAAAGACAAGATTCAAATTCCGTTGAAATCCTAGCAACATTTTGTTCGTATAAGTAGTTTATGCAGCATTTTGTTAAGAATGAAGACACTCACGTATATTGGTGACTGGCTATAGTAGCAGAATCTTCAGTGTGTTCATACTGGAACATGTTTGCAAGTATAATAGAAGGTGACAGCAGAAAAAGAAAATCTAAAGCATAGAGAACTAACTTGGGCGAAAAAAAAAAGTTGTCTATTCACAAATGTGTCATTTTCTACTTGACGATCAACATGTCTTAAATCTCAGCGTTAAATCTACTGAAAATATCTGGGAGGAAATCTCGACCCTGCACTAAGTTTCAACATGTGCTTTATGGTGAAGTGACAGTGATGTAACGGTTTTTGGACAAAAAGAACGAAATGGTGATGATCAATCAATAGATTTTAGAATCATAAGATAACTGATTGTTTAGACGTTAAAATCTCTGACGATTACAACAGCGGCGCGATATTCAGTTTCATGGACCACCCAGAAAATCAAGGTCTTTATCGTGGCAGCATCCACTTATACCAGTTACCAAGTGCATGTCAAATCAACTTACACAGTATATTGATCCGTAAACCTCATAGAAAATATCTTACTATCAGAAAGCGTTAATAGTGGAGATAAGGTTGCTTTAAGCATCAGAGAAAGCTGAATTTCCCTGAGATACCAGACCATCCCTACATCAAGTTCATTTTTTCGATGGTGCTTGCATTGCGTAGCCAGGGTCTGATGATTAGGCTTGTTGAAAACCATGTAGTTGCAGAAGCATTCAGCAGAGTCATTCAGTTACTGCTTTCCCTGCTACAGCAACTGCACACACAATTAACTGAAGTAGGATGCACCTCTCTCTACCTTCTGAAGATGTTGGAATCAGATATGTGTAAGTTTTACAGCACTGGGGACTAAATT